>JAFIDM010002131.1:48180007-48190629 GCA_023159025.1 Thereuonema tuberculata | reverse complement strand
GGTCCATTAAGCCTTCTGTAGAATAAGTACCAGGTTATTTTTCGGGGTTTAGACGGGCGAGCGTTGGTCTAACCACTAAACATCATTTTGTTATTTTACTGTCTATTATTATTGTCATTTCATATTGAGATGTTTTCTTTGTCATTTTTTTTTCGGAATCTCTCTTTTAAGGAATCATACGTCCTTTTTATTTATGTATTTATTTAGTACATTTAGATATAATAAATTAATATTTACTGATCTATTTATTCATTTATTTATTTGTTTGTTTAATCCATACATAAGTTATTACGTATTGCATATTAATTAATTGTTATAGTCTGAAGGATTTTGAGATTTATTTACTGTGAAGTACATTTTGAAACTCTAAATATAATTTTAAGCACTACCTCAAAAAATACACCAATGAAATAAATGTAGGTTCTCGCCCCCTGAGCATTTATGCCGGGAATCTGGAACAGTTGTTTCAGCCTTTTAAGACTTCTTCAGGAAGAGTTTCCCGTGATTTTTACTCAAGAGTGCGTGAAAAGATTAAAGACGCCACACTGCACTCCAACGAAAAACATACAAAAAAGAAAATAATCGTGTCCAGCACGGTTTTAAATTCCCTGTCCCAGCAACCACCAGGCATTATTTCTCTAAATGTAATATTTACTTATATAACGACTACTGTATTACTTTACATGAGTTTAAAAATCTTAAAGTGAAACGTTGCAATTTCAAAATTGTTAACTTCAAGCATTTCAAAAATTACTCTTCTCGAAATAACTTTCCCATTGTTATTTAATATAAACATAATGTGTATTGTTAAATAATGTTCGTTTCATTACTGAAGCTGCTGTAATGAGTAGCATACACAGAATTTTTAATTAATCTTTATAGCACTACGCCCTATAAAGACCTGCCTAATAAAAACAAAAAAGTATTTCCTTGTCTTGCGTTTTATTGTCCGCATTCTTTGTAAAAGTTCCCCGTGATGTTCCTAAGTTTTCTCACTTCACCGAAAGCACTGATTTATTATGGTTTTTTTCCTGAGAAACTTTTTCGTGGCTGGGCGTCATCGGTGCCCAATGATGACCTCATAAACACGTGTTTCCCGCCAAAAGAAAGAATCCTCAGTAAAATGAGGTTGTTTTGCAAGAGATGTTTGTTTGCCTCTAATGGTATTTGTTGGGGAGCCAGAAACCTGGAGAAAAACTATTAAAATCTTCATGTTTTCGTCTTAATGCATTCATTAAGTTAAATTAGTGCGTTAATAATGAGCCATTCACTTGTAGAACCATCTAGATATTGCGTTTGAGAGGGAAATGCTTAATTACTGTTCCCCGAATCCTTACCTTTCCACCGTGTCTTAGTAACATTAAAATTAAATGAAGAACCACATATTCTGCGTATTTAGTAAGTTAACATTTCTTTAAGTTTTAGAGTTTCCGTTTGTTTCTTTCTGTATTACATTGTATTACAGACATTTAAATGTTGTTCTGTTTAGTTAATAATTCGCCACCTTTCTGATCTCCTTGTCAGCAGGCTTCTACTTATCGTTTTGTTAATAGCGGCACAATCAGCTTGAAAAAAAAATATCTTTGTTCTTGATGAAAGATTTTTCAATGGACTTGTATTTCTTGTGCTGCAGATAGTAGAAAGAATTCCTGCTCCAATATCTAAAATTATTAAAAATTTTAAAATATAATGTATTGCCTACTATAAGTGTTGCTTCTTTCTAGGGTCTCTATCTTTACAAAAAACTATTATATACTGGTACACATTTCCTTTAACGTTTCAGTACAAATAATGATTGGATATCATTAAAAAAAATAAACAATAAATAAAAACTTTAACAATCAAAGATTAAAATATTTACAAAAAGTTTCAGAACTTAAGGCTTTACTCTAATTGAGACTGACTTGAAGTAGCTAAATTGTAAGTTTTTTGAACATATATGTGAACATCTTAAAACAAAAAGAACACATTATTTTAATTATTTAAAAAAAATCCCTTTTAATTAAAAATGCTACAACGATCAGGATAAGATCTATTCACAAAACTACTGCAAAGTTAATATTGTGTTACTCTGATCTAGCTTTTATCTCAATTTAATGAAGGAAAAGAATATATGTTACAGAAATTTTATTATATCAATAATTTTGTTGCACTCCATAACTAGTAAATACGGAAATTATAACATCAACACAACATCAACCACTTTTCCAAGAAGCCTACTATTTATTATAACAAAATAAAATTAGGTAAAGTTCTGAAAACGTTCATTTTTCTATGCAAAAATGCATTTCTCACATAGTATATAACACAGATCTATAAGAGAATACTGATAGGATCGAGAAGGATGAAGTCTCAGGTATAATATAAATTCTTAATTTATGTTAGAATGATTAAACCACAAAGCACTATTTATGTAAATAAAATATGAAATAAGAAAGTAATTTTTGTATGGAAAGTAGGGAAGTGATAAACTGGAAAAACATTTTTTTTTTCCACAAAGGAAAAAAACTTTGGAGGCGAAGGTCTTCATAGCTTAACAACGTGCCAAAAACATGGACATTATCCTCACGCTCACAGGAAATGAAAGCTCACCAACTCCGGAAGTAAGATGTCAACTAAAGGCATCTTCAGGAGCTCCATAACGACTGAGGGTGAAAACTGAAGAATTGCATTCGCTTCACATGATAAGGTAATTTAATTTTCTGCGACTGACTTAGAATTCTCAGAGAAGGAACAAGTGTTTTTATGTTTAGTCTCATTTTGTCAAAACTTTGTATTTTTAGAAAAATGAAATTTGAAAGTAATAAAATTAGAACATGTTATAACATGTAACTAAAATATTGCACACGCCTGCAATCAGGCATGAAACAGTTAGATGGTACTTGGGCTTGAAATTGAGCACCATAAAATAATCTGTACGTAAACATGCATTCCAAATGCTAATAATGTTTATTTTATATTGTGATATGGACTTAAAGTAGTATTGACAAAACATTTCATTCGTATAATACCAGATAAGGGTTTAGAAAATGTTAAAGAAATATTATCATTCAACACTGTTTGACATTTTCTGATTATCTAATTTTATTCAACATCTAATTTTAAACATGTATAAGGTAATGCTGTAAATCTTACTTATATTCAGGGCCCCCACAAGAAGGGATCAGTTGGGCCTTAGCTTCGGGGGCCGGCCCTCAAAGGGGTTCGGGCTAAGGATTTAAACTGGAAAAAAAATGTGAATTAGCCTATCACTTCTTTTTTTGTAATTAAGCCTACGTTTTACGTATACTACTTTCATATGATCTATGATTTTGGAGATTGGGCACATAATATTAGAGGGTGGGCCAGTTATCGCATTTGGTAACTAGGCTATGAATTTGATTTGGGGGTTCTGATTATATTTATATATAAATACACATGCAGGATGTTTTAAAAAAATCACATGTTTTGGCCAATATTATCTTCTGTGAAAATAAGAAAAAAAGGTTTAGTGAACATAGGTACTAAAACAAATACCTTTGAGATATCCACCAGTCTTCATATGTCATCACTCTAGGAGTTCTATATGGTTCATTCATTGCCACACATCCGTCAGCCCTACGCCTCATGGCCGGTTGCACCATTGAAGTTCAGTAGCTGAACCAAGTTCAAACTAGAAGATGAACGGAGATCATTCTTAATCCAATTGTGCCAACAACGTTTAGTGATGATCTTGGTTCAAAAGCGTCGTCAAGTTGATCTGCCGAATTTGGCCATGCAGGGCGCTGAACTCAATTCAAAATCGACATTACTAATATTCACTTGCGAATTGAGATAAAAGCAAAACAAGTTTTCTCTCAACTACCAGAAATATCTTTCGAAAATGACTTTACATTTATTTGATTCGTCGGAGAGTGATTGTGAAGAGGAATTTCAGTTATTAACAGAGTTGCATCATTTGTATCCAAAAGACAGAATATTTCGCGATCAGTATATATTATTAATATTTCACGTCGGTTTTTTACATTCTAAAATGTGTATATACGATTCAATTATATCAATTAAAAGTCTTTTTCCGTCTCTGTGTAATTAGGGAATCGGCGGAATTCAGTTTTTGATTTCCTGACAAACACTCCATTTTCGTAATGACTGTTGACTGCTGCGACAAAGGAAAACAATCTGTCATAATGACTGTTGAAAACAATCCAATGGGTTGATTTCCCGTAATTAAATTTCCCGGAAAAAAAAGACAAATCTTCTAACCAATCAAGAATCAGCTTTGAACGCATGATGTAACCTACGCTGCTATGAACCAAGATCACAGAACCTCATTTCAGTTATGACTGCTGTCGCTTGGTGTAACAAGGCTGAACTTCGATTTCAGGTTCAAGCTGAACTCGGTTCACAGAAACCGTAGATGAATGTGCTTTGGTGCAACCGGCCATCAGAGAATCCCACATGTTGAGAATCTGGCTGCTCTCGGATTTGCTGACATGCATTGAATACACTCTCCTGCAATGTATGGAGATCATTATTAGATATTGAATATAACAAGTGATTAAGTGTTCTCATAGCCAAAAAGAGATTAAGGGTAGAGGAACAAGGGGATTAAGGATGTAGATGTAGATCTCTACTAAGCAACCTATAACTTCACGATCGTGCTCTTAAAATATGAAAATAAACGGAAAAAAAAGATGACGATTGGGAATGTGGCGTTTGTGGTGAAAGCTATGAATAGAATGTTCGACATGAGACAGGTGATAATTGGATATAGTGTTCTTTTGTACTGTGCCAAACCACGTCAGATGTCAAAAGCAAGATGACAGTTTGGATGTGTTTATGTGAGATGGTTGCGCTACTGATTTAAGCTGATAAAGACTGAAAGATATACGTACTCTACATTCTATGTAGGCTACAAACTATTGTTGCTTCATTGGAAAAGTATTTGTTTAGCTTCTTTGTTAGACGCTGCAAAAATGCAGTTCTTGGTTTCAGTTAACTTTTATTTTGTTCTTACATTCAATATTAATCATTTGTCTTTACATTACGTACGATTTTAATCATTAAAGTGTTATGGCGAAATTATCTGCCTACAATCACGAAATTACCTTCCCAATCACGTAATTACCTGTGTATGCATTGAGTTCATTAACACATTTTACAGACAATACAAATTGTTTGTAGAATAGCAGAATATTATAGTACAAAGTACAATCTAACATGTGGAGTCTTGCTCGTTGTTTACCTTTCAATCTTCAGTTGGAATGTTGACTTTATAACAAAATATCACTTACCCTAATGTACATGTTCTAATACTCTCTCTCTTATCGTTCTTTTACTTTCTCCCAGATAAAAATCACCACAATTTAAACATTCAATCTTATAAATCATTCCCGTATTATTACTAAATTCACTTCTATTTAATTTGCAACATAATATATCCTTGTTCTTATATTCCAATATAAGTCAATGTTGTATTTTTTTGCATAATTCCTTTTTACTTCAAAACTTTTTACTTCCTATTTAAATATGGCATTTCTATTTTTTGCTTTTATTAGCGACCGATTTGGAAGCTGTTGGGATAGCGACCAAAATCGGTAGATATGCGTTTGTCCTGTCCACCCCTAACAATTCCCGAACGGAAGATCGGATCGACAATCGGATTTTAGAGGCCCAAACACTATAGGAATGGGGTGTTTTCAGGGGCCAACGCCCCCCCTGTTTGAAATATTTGACATCGTTGTATTGTACCCCCTAAAAACTCCCGAACGAAAGGTTGGCTCGACTAACGGACTTCACTATCGTGTTCAGAGACCCAAACAACGTAGGAAGAGGGTATTTTCAGCCCCCCCCCCCCCCCCCCCAAGATATTAGGCATTGGTTTCATTGGAGTTCCGCTATTAGCTTAAATGTTGGAAATGCAAGCATCTCCTTTCAGTTGGAAGCTGTAGCTTCTTATTTATGCTTTAGCACAAAATTATATTCACTTGTTTTTACCTAGTTCTTTGATCTTCATAGTATTATATTCATTTAAAGTTTTATTAATGAAATCTTCTCTATAATCATTTTGCTTAAAAATATTTTTCATCTTTTTATACACTTGTTGTTCTATCTGTTCTATTAATAAAATTTTCAATTATATTCTTTTTTATTTGCATTCCATGTTCTGATTTGAAATTTAATATATGATTACTCTGATACTCTTTCCTGTAGTGCTTTACCTTCAAGTTGTTGCCTTCTTTTATTTAAATTATAACAGGGTAGGGATAGCGATTAGTAAACCAATCACAATGCTTCGCAACGGCTTCTGATACATAATTTATGTTGAATTATTGCTATAATTTCCTTATGTATTACAAATGTGATTACTGAGAATGCAAACGGCGCAATTGTTGCGATTATTGTGATTGTTGCTGAGCTGTATTATAAATGTGATTGTTGCGAATGCAAAAGGCACAATTGTTGCGATTGTTGTGATTGTTGTGCTTAATGATAATTTAATGAGACTTTAATGATACTTGTCCACAGATGGACGGACAAACCGGGAATATAAGGCGTCTGATACTTGTATCAGAAATCAGAATTAGCTGAACATTGTAACAACCTTGGTCATTCCTTTAGTATCGAGGTATATGGAAAAAGACACAGAATTAAGGAAAATCATAGTATTCCTTATGAAAATATTCTCTAAGAGTAATAATTTACACAGAAATGTGGGAATTGAAATAGATAATAATTTATCTGCTTTAGCAAGTGAATTACTAAAATCTTACATTAATGGCAAAATGTCGTTGCTTTTGAAGAATTAAAATTATAATATAAGTTTGTTAAAAAAGTTAGTTTGAAAGTAATGACATGTTATTGTTATAATAATCCTTCTAGGATGATGTAAGGTTGTATGGACATCTATTAACTGTTTCAAAAACAGCTATTTAGTTAAATGAGAGCTTAATAAAGGAAAGAGTGAATTGTTATTAAATATATTTAATAAATAAACATATTTATTAAAGGAGATGTAAAGTTTTTAATAATATGATAAGAAGAAGTGAGTTAAGGAAGAAATAAGTAGTAGTTCTTGTTGTAGTTGTCTTGGCAGATTTCTGTTGTACAGTGTCATTTCGAAGAAACCGTCAATATATCATGTTTATTAAATTTGTCTAGAAGTATGTGCTAACATTGTCTGCACTCCTTCCCCAGTGTCAACTGTCCGAATTTTTGAAGAAAAAATTTCTGGAAATCTCGTGAATGATAGTAATCCCCAACTTTTCTAAGGATTTTCGGAAATATTAAGATTATTAAAAATCCGAATTACAGTATTTGATTAGTAAAAATAAAAATCCAAACTTTTTAATTTCATTTCTTTATCCCTAGAGATAAGACTAAGTTGTCTATCCTTAGAAACTGGAAATGAGAAATTACAAAAATAAAAATTGGAGATGAGATATAATATGAAAATCATTTGCATATTACGTTTAATTCTTAGATGTTAAATAGCAATGGATCATACATTGTATAAGAACTAATCATTAATTACTACTTGAAGCTTGACAGAAATTCTCCAGATGACCGATACTTTTTATTTCTAGGCGCTCCATGATCTTCGTAAAACTGGAAGCACGATCTATCTAAAAATTCTCATAGAAAACATCAGAACCGAAACATTGGATTTCTATCAATATTAATCCACAATTTTAATCCTTTTAATATTATTGGAATTAGCAATAGTAATAAATTTAAACATATTATTGAAATAAATGCTAAATATTATTTTTATAAAGTTTTTCTACTGTTTTTATTTTGCAGAAATTATAATTTACAAATAAAGAAGTAGATTATAATATCAATATTTTGAAAAGAACAAAAAACAAAAAACAAAAAAACCAAGATTTTTAAGGAAACAGGCTTCAAATTTTTTGAAGAAGACTTTTTTTTTTTCTATCAAAATTCTATTAATTAAGTGTATTTACTTCTGATTTATTTTAATAATTGACATCAAAGATGCACATTCCTCTAATCAGAAATTTTAAATTTAAAACTTTATGCAAATATTTAAGAAATAAGATTGGGAAAAATTTAAAAAACACCACCTTTCGAAATTCACATTCCAACATTCATATGTTTTCTTATATACTTATTTTGGTTAATTGTTGACCAAATATCCCTCCTTCCGCAAATATTTCTTTCTTTTCTCTCTTTGTTTGGCAGTTTTTCAGCTGAAGATGGGTTCGTTTTTTCCGCTGGTCGAAATATCCTGTTTTATGGTAATATGTTTTTTAGCGATCCATTTGGGAGCTATTGTGATAGCGACCAAAATCGGTAGCTATTGCGTTTGTCCTGTCCGTCCATGTCTGTCCATCCCTAACAACTGCCGAACAGAAGCTCGGATCGACAAACGGATTTCACCATCGTGTTAAGAGGCCCAAAAACTGTAGGAATGGGGTATTTACAGGGGCCAACTCCCCCCCCCATGTTCGAGATATTTGGCATTGCTGTCAATATACCCCCCTACAAACTCCCGAACGAAAGGTCGGATTGACCAACAGACTTGACCATCGTGTTCAGAGGCCCAAACAATGTGTGAAGAGGGTATTTTCATAGGCCAACGTCCCAATGTTTGATATTTGGCATAGTTTTCATTGGATTTCCGCTATTAACTTAAACGTTAGAAATTCAACTATTCCATTTCAGTTCTTAGCTATAGCTTGAAGGTTAAGATTTCGGACTCTGAAGGTTGACGGTTCGAATCCGTATATTTTTTTTCTTAACTTTTTTTCTCAATGTTCGGGTGTTTATTTTTCTTTTTTTCTTAACTTTTTTTTATTTTTCCTTACGTTATTGTACTTTCTTTTTTATCATTACTTTTATTTTTTATTATAATGGGCCCCCCTTAAATTTATGCTGTAGAACAAAATTACTCGTATATTCACTTTTTTAAATGTGTGTGATATTTCTTACGTGTCAATTCGGTTTTATACTGTCCGTTTTTAAAAAGCCAGAGCTATCACTGGCGGACGACTTTACTCTGGGTGATACGCTGAGATGGGCACTTTCCTAAGAAATTCTTTTGGACATTTTCTCTTTTTAAGAAAAAATAAAGGAGGAGCATTTCTGCAATTCTTTCCATAATTCTTTCCTGAAAAGCGCAAATAGCACGCTGTTACCGGTAAACTAACTCTGATAAAAAGTAAACAACACCTATTTCGATGAAATCGAAGGAGACCTGACGCATGCGCAAAAGCGTTGAAGGCTCTCGTAAACAAAACCGAACAGTCTACACTTATTTGTTTATAACCGACTTGTATATATTCAATATTTTATTTTACTTTTTTTTTTAATTCTCCATATTATTTCTATTTTTATTTGTTCCTCACAAATAAACATTCTATTTCATTTCTCTTTGTTTGGCTATTTCGTTTTATTAAATTGAAATCAAAATAACTTGTCATTTTTAATGTCATCCCACATCCATTTACTTCTTGAAGAATAATTTATTTTTTTAATTATTATTAATTGAGGAATAAGATAAGATAAGAAATATTTTTATTTAAAAAAAAACTCAATTAATCTTGCAACCAAAGTCAAGAGACAGCTTCGAAACGTCACTGGAATCCTAAAAATCAAATTTCATAGAAATTCGTTAGCCTCAGATAAAAATCAAATGGACTGCAGGAATACATAAATGTTCAAAACAAATTATGCTTGCATCTCAAAATTCTTGATGAAGCATGTATTTCATTAATGAATTCCCAAGAATCCTCAAAGCAATTCCATTTAGCTTAATGTATTACTGATGTCACTTTAATGAAATATGCCAAGAAAATTAAATGTGCCAATTATGGATTAACAGCATTTATGCCGTTAAGTTACTAAGACAGCTTGTCTTAGCAAATTAAAAGTAGGAGAAGAAGCTTTTCATTTACCATTCGTGTGATAGCTTGGTGAAACAATTTGGAATTTTCTTAAAACTAATAAAATTAGAGGTAGAAATTTAGGAAATGCTTAATTATTAAAGTTGCAGATATATAATGTTGTGTGTTTTCATATTCTTGGACCAAATCTACATTTGGTTTCATATTGTTCTGTAAAGTACTGTAATTATTTAATTTTCTTTTTTTGCTATTGGGAAAAAGAATCTTCCTGGTATTGAATAGCGGATGTAATTGGCAATTCTTATAAACTTCAATAGTTGTAAAAGAAGATCAATATTCTTACATAATTTTACTTGTTTTATTTGTAAGTCTGAATTAAAAGAAAGACATAAAAAAACTTATTTTTATTGAATACTTAGTTAAAATGAAAATATTTTTCTAATGAATTTCGTGGAAACTATAATTCAATTTTTTGTTTAATAATCTTTTAAAGATAACTAGATAACTAGAAAGTAGATAACAGCCATTGGAATCACAGGATGAACAACAGTTACGACAAACATCTAGTATTGCAGAAAGCATTGTAGCATGAATACACTTGGTATAAAAAGAAATATATCACAGAAAGGCATATCTCTATCATCAAAATCTCATTCTGATCCTCCCAATGACTGATACCTTCCCGGAAACAATCATTCCGCAAATACTGTAAAATCATCTGAACATTTTCGAAGTCAGAATGAAAGACAATATTGGTTAAATTAATCATAATAG
>JAFIDM010002131.1:48126376-48179997 GCA_023159025.1 Thereuonema tuberculata | reverse complement strand
TATTGGTCTGTGGTGCAGTATTTTGGAGTTTTAATAAAGAGTTGTGACTCTTTATAAGCATTTACAACTTTAAAAAAACTGTCGAACGAACCTATCACAATAGCAAACAGACTGATACTGACTGGCCGCCCTGCATGACCTTGGACTCAGCCTCACCACGGATTACACAGAATCTCGGATTACCGGGGCTCGGATTACGAGGATTCTACTGTATATAGAATTAAGTTTTACAATTGTAATCTTTTCATCTGTTGTAGCAAAGATTCAAAAACTGTCATCCATATATTTAGCCACATGAGCATACTTCATTAAAGAGCATTTTTGCAGCATTTATATAGCACCCAAACCTTAGTCTTATAGAAACAAAACTTACTACACCTTAATTATAAACATCTCGCATGCAGTATTTTGCAGCAAATCTCTTTCTTTTACAAAGTGGATTCTTGTTTTCCCATGAGATTTTCATTATGAAGAAAAAATAATATAAAAATATTTATCCTTTAAATAAGTTTAACAGACCGTACGAATCCGAGGGGCTAAATGGAATAAATATTCAAAGTAATCTGTTCTGTTAGCCTAAGGTTAGTTACTTTTACTTAACTACGTCACGCTTTGAATTAAAATTGAATTCATTTAAATATCAAAGTTTAATTTCTAATTACTAATGAATTTTAGCGTCTTTGATTTATTATGGATTGCGAAAATTCCAAATATGAAATTGCTTTCAGCCAACAAGGTTTTTTTTTGTTGTTTTCAGAAATTTCAGCTTTGTGGACAAAAAAAAGTAGATTTCATAAAAGCTTTCTTTCATATTTAAAACAAACGATTTTCTACCAAGCACTGTTTGATGGAATTTTAAATTAGCTTTAGGAATTCTCAGTCAAGCCATTTAGAAAGTTTATGATCGTTATTAAAGAAATAAATCTTCTGATGAAGCTAATCTTAAGTTTTAATGACGGAAATGCTATAAATCCAAATTAATACAGTGTGTTTTTAATATGAAAATTTTTATTACTGCAAGATTCGATCTGTGGGGAAATTGAAAACAAAAATATATCTCATCAAATTCGCTTTTGTCTTTAGTGAAACAAAGTCCAATCCGAACATGTAAACAGTTCACATTTCTCTAAGATCGTAAATATAAAATACGTCAAGTGAAAAGATAAGAGTCGTCGTGAGGATTTCCTACAAGAAACGCGGTGTTTCAGATGTGGGCGGCGAAGTGGAGGGGGAGTTTGTAAAGACATTGTCTTGTCCGTTACCATAAAAACTTCACCACTCGCCGAGTGCATAATGGCCTGAGCACAGTGTTTCATTCTTTACGTACCATTGTTTTCGGCGACCGCAGCTAAGATATCAGACTTAAGGTTTCTTTTCATGCAACAAAGACTATGGTAATGTTCTTGTCAGGTGATATTTATAGAGCATCACAGGAACAGAAGGCACCAACAGAAGAATCTCAAGAATGCATGTGGTAATCCCGATAAGAATTTTCTAAAAGTTAGAAATGGCACCGTCGGGGTAGAGCAGCGAGATTTGAAAAGAACTCTGATTTCTCTTGGGTGCATTCTGCTCTCAACTCATATTAGTTTTGGTTGATGAAATTGTTGGAAAGTAGAAGAGAGCTGATCGAATAGCGGGATTCATTAAACTCAGGGAAATATATGAAGCGAAGGAACAGACATTTCATATGTGGAAAACAAGAAATTAAAATAAGGCCAAAATATGGAACAGAAGTTACTGAATAGAAGAGTTTTAGGGCAATTGTAAAATTCTGGTAATAAAATTGTCTTTTCGAATTCAACGAAACTAATATATTTTTATTAAGAACACTTACTACAGAAAGTAACACAAGACTCGTAAAAAAATGTCAGATGCAAAAAATTATAGTTTTAGGTTATTCTTCACCTATTTATTCTTTATCACAATTATCACAATTATCCTAAAATTATTCTTTTTAACTATCTGTTTTTTTAAGTGTTTTTTTTCTTTTTATGCAAATTTTTCTTTAAAATTATTTTTTGCCACCAAAATTTATTTGCCGTCCAGTGCTATGTCAAGAATTCGAATATTTCGTTTGGAGTTTGGTTCCACAAGTTGTCTTAAAATTTCCACTTTCTTTCTTCTGTGTTATCTCTTTCAAATGCACATTCTAGATAGGCTACAAATATCAAGAACAACATTTATTCAGTGAAGTAGTCTACAATTACAGACCTTTAATTTAAACTGAATTGTAAATTCAAGTACTAAGCAGTGAATAACAAAACTCATTAAACACACATTATTTTTAATAGATGAATGCATAGATGAAAGGAACGAAAGTAGAATTAATAGAGTAATGAATTCGAGATATTTTTTTTTATTTCAGAACCATGATGGGAAACTAATAATTGAACCCTTCCATCACTTTCCTCTTTTAGATTCAATTTTTAGATTGAAACCCTCAACTATTATCATGGTTTAATAAAAAAATAATAAGATTATATTAAAGAATCCAAGGGAATTTATCCTGGTGAAGTACACTAGGTTTACTAATCAGGCCATTCCTTGCACTTAGGGGTGTCAGATCAGCGAGAGTGCCGGATTACTGAAAGTACATAATAATTTAGTTTAATTCTTCATTAAATTTAATGTTAAAAGTTTACTGTATGTAGTACATACTTTACGAAAAACTTAAATAAGTTATGATAAAGGTAAAAAAACACGATCAGTACTTAGTATGTCGTCTCATTTACAACAATGAAATGATCTAGTAGAAAGTAAAATAGCACTTCCTAAAATAAAAGAAAAGGTTGTTCTGGGATGGCATCTAGTAAATACTTCGCCTCACACCTTGTCAGTAATGAAATGATCTTTTCATATCAGTACAGATATGTACAATTTGTACTATACACAGTACAAGAAACGTACGTTGTTTAACATAGCAAAAATGAAATCTCGCATTTGCTACTAAATGCGGCCACTTTGAAATATATTACGGATTTCTTCATGTGTTGAAGTAAACTAAAATCTTTCAGAAGTGGCCCGGGTGCCATCCCAGACTGCTTCGGTAGCAATAAATAGTCTAAAAATAACCCTACCTCTTTTACGTCAGGGCCGGATTATTAAGGGCCGGATTAGCAAGGTCTTCTGTAAAAATTTACAAAAAAATTTACAGGACTTGTCGAAAAATATCACTAAACGATTTGTTTTTTGTTTCTTATTAAAAGAAAGCTGGGAAAGCACCTCAGTATCTTCTCCCCTTGAAATTATCGGAACAGAGCTTCTGTTCCGCCCAGATCCGGCCTGGCGGCTGGAATCTGGCTCCCTAGAACCACAATTGGTGGAACAGGGACAATCGGCTATGTATGTATGTATTAAAAGAAGGATTAAGGTGTTACATCAAAATAAATCAAAAATAGAGATTAGATGATCAAAAAAGAAGAAGAAAAAGAATACTTGAAACGAATTGAAAGCTTGAAATGGTTTCTTGAACATTTTGCATCCCTACACAATTATTACAGCAGTGCAGTACCGGATGAATCAGTTCAGGTTTTGGCAGGTAAATTAAAGCCTTCATTAAAAAAAGAAAATCATAATCAACCAAATTGGTTATGAGTAAGCATAATGTCATTTTTGGTAAAATTTCTGAATAGTTATTTAATCCATTGAAATTTGAAGGCAAATATAGAATAATATTTCATTAAGAAATGGCTGCACTATTGAACATTGTTCAATGTATTATCTAGAAATGTTAAATTGAAGAAAAGGCATTTGGATTACTTAAACTCCAAAAGGCCTAGTACAATTCGGTGAAAGTTTGAGATAAGTTTATAATTGCATTTTGTTGTGTCAACATAACCATTTACTGAGAAAATAAATCTGATGTAGTGCATTTTGTAATGTACCATTCAGTACATTCGGGTGATCAACGCGATGGCCTCTGAAACGTCTGAACTTGGGTTACAATACGGACGTAGGGTTGGATGTTTCTTTCTTCTTCAGTGTTTGTTTCTTTTCCTTTGAAGGATATAGCAATCCAACAACAGCCGAATTTTTTTCCTATCGTGGAAATATGCAATCTCCATGATCTTCTGTATAAATTACACAAATAGTAAAAAAGATTCTTTAAGTTTTCATGATGTCAACATTTTTCCTTCAATGGAAACCACTCCATATTTATTCATTAGCTGTATTTCTTAATCCCAATAATTTCTTCATTTCAAATAGCTATGTTTCCTGCTGCTGATTTGGATGTCATTATTCAAGGGCTTCATAATCAAACATGAGGTTTATTTTGAAGAGGTTTGTTTATGACTGGATGATATTTTTTTTCAGAGCAAATATTTCATTAGAAATACCAGGGTAATGTTTCTCCTTGAAAGGAAAAAAAATTGCAGGAACTACAAGTGAACACTGTGGTTTTTCTCCTGTTATCAAATGTTCTACCATATGTTGCATTGTCAATATTTATAATATTTCCACAGCATATTATTTAAAATAATTTTTAGATCTTTGTTTCTTTAGAAATAAACGACAAACAAATTGTAATCTATTAATTACTGAAAAACATTTTAAGTAAACCATATAATATTTGTGACTCTACTATTCTAGAAAGTTCGATCTATTAATATTTCAGATTTCATATTTTCATTAATATTTCATTGTTCTTAATTTGTAATATTTTTACTATTCATGACTTATCATAATACACATCTACATACACGTTACTTATATATGATAAATCATTAATAGTAATAAATATTATGCCTTGGTATTTCTTTGCATAATTTATAATGGCAAAGCTATCAGTATTACAACGTGCCTATGTTAATTAGAAATAAATAACCTTATTAATTAGGCATTTACTCTATTAGTGGGAGATATTAATGTTTTTTGCATGTTAACTGTTAATCGCATGTTGTAGATGGCTTTATGTATTAATAGATCATCAATTAAATCATGTGTAAAATTTTAAACTTTACACATCTATTACTTCTCTGCCGCATGATAATTTATCGAAATTAATCAATATAATTTATTGATTTATGATTTGTAAATTTTACGGGTGATTAATATCACTATCACTCCCAAACATAGTATTTCTTATATTTGAAAATTAAGAAGGAATGAAAGTAATCTTACCACAAGTTAACAATAATAATCATTAATGTATTTGCATCTTATTCTTACGATTATGCTCAACTTTTTTTAGATAATTTTCCTTCAAAATAAGACACATCAAATCAATCTGTCAGTTTAACTGTGAGTTTGTCTGTGTATCCGTAATAACTTCTGAATTACTGAATGGATCTTAAAACTTGGTGTGCATCTTTTTAAGAACTAGAGGCTAGTTCCTAGCTTTCACATTTCAAACCTTTTCCAAGTGGGACTCAGTCGAGAAATTAACGCGAGAATGTGATAAAAATTCCATAGAAAAAAATTAGAAACAAGGATTAATAATCCTTATAAATTATTTCTCAAAGGTGTTTTCGTGTCGGTACACCATAACTCCCTTAATACTTCATCAAAATCAATGAATGAGACATCATTTTGAAGAATACGTTCCTCGCTAATGGCGAAAAATAAACAAATTGTTTAAACTTAATGTTTTTGTTAAAAAAACTTTATTTTAAAAACCTTTTTATAAAAATGCAGACACGCTTTAACAAAAGCAACTTATCTTTCGAAAGCGAAACAACATTTCAAAAATACTATAGCGTTGTAAACTTCAAATATATCCTTTTTTCAATAAAAATGCACTTTAAAATGACATTTCATCATTTATTTAATAAGAACACACAAAAAAACAAACAAAGTTTATATTTTAATAAAAATAAATGATTTATTATAATAAAAAACATAAAAAAATTGTCAACTTCTCATATATTATTTCTCAAAGGTGCTTTTTTTTTATTATTATTTCCCTTAATATTTCATCAAACTCAATGATTGAGATATCATTTTGAAAATTACGTTCACCGCTAATGATGAAAAATAATTAAGTAATTGAAAGGAACAAAAATAATAAAATGTTTAAGTAATTAGGATAATTTAACGGTATTCAAAGATTTTTAATGTAAAGTCCAATTAAGATATTAGAATTTGAAGAGTACTTGGATTTTGTATTGAAGCCAAAGTAAGAAAAGGACCGTCTCTCTTTGCTAGTGTGTAATTTCAACATCTGTAGCAGAGTATCTTGTTATACGAGGACATTACCGGAGAATGGAGAGTGTGCTTTGAGTTCAGAGATCCATCACTCTCGAAAAAGTGCAGAAGTCTCTTCAAGAAGAACAAGGTAAGATAAACCTTGAAAGATATCAAAGCTTTTCGGTCCACAAGCAACTTAGAAACTAAGAAAAGAAAAGAAAAAAAAAGACAATTACGGCAAAAGATTGAGAAAAAAGATTGATGAAATGTTGATCGATAAATATTCAAAATCAACAAATATTAATAAGATCTTTGAGTGAAAGCGAATCAATAAGTAAAGAATAAAAACTAAAATTTAAGAAACAAAAGCAGAGAAGGAAACGTCGAAAATATGTAAGAAATATTGACTTCAACAACAACTAAGAATATGCTAAACAACATAGCATAACTAAAGAATAAAGATTTTCATTTTAGAAATTAACTTAAAAATTAAAATCATCAAATCAATCCTTTATTTTAAAGGAAACATTACAAGGTTAATTAAGGATTTTTTTTTTAAGATCTTCGTTTAACGTCTGATTAATATATTATAAAACAAGGTAGCAGACTTTGGTAATGTTAACAGTAGTATATATTAAAAATAAAAAATCGTTTACGTATCCAACGA
The DNA here is from genome assembly GCA_023159025.1 of Thereuonema tuberculata. NCBI lineage: Eukaryota > Metazoa > Arthropoda > Chilopoda > Scutigeromorpha > Scutigeridae > Thereuonema > Thereuonema tuberculata. The sequence continues at coordinate 48,173,201 of JAFIDM010002131.1, read as the reverse complement.
AAAATTTATTATATACAAACAAACCATACTTCTTCCTTAAATCTTCTCTTTTTATAATAAACATCATCCATCAGAAAATAAATGTCATAAACTACATTTATGAACTGAAAAAAACGAATTTTCAAGGAGATAAGAATTTGTGATTATTAATAATGTGTGATTATTATATTGTAGATTATGATCTTTTATTATTGTTGTATTAACGTTTTTTAATTGTTAGTATCAATATTTTAAGATCATTGTTGTAAAAGAATCTCGTCTATTTATTATTATAATGTAAAAGGCTTGAAAAAGAGGAGACGGTGAATTTTATCTCTTTGAAAATTCGTTTTTTTCAGTTAATAAATGTAGTTTATGACATTTATTTTCTGGTGGATGATGTTTAAGAAAAATTGGATTATTTAAAATTTTCTTTAGTTATCGTACATCACTTATGTCATATTAAGTAGCTTTTCTAAGCAGCTATTCTATGTTTTTTATTGTCGTTTTGTTTTTAAAATTCGCACCAATCCCATCTATATCACGTTCTATTTTTGCAAATGATGCACCATTTCAATTTTGGAAAAAACTGACACACATTAATATACACGTAAAAATTAAGTTGATGCACCATTTTCGTCAAACTATACGATTTTAATTTTTGTTCTAGTATTAACCATTTAAGTTTATCAAAAAAAAAATTTCTTACATCCTTAATATCAGTTGATCAACACATGTTCAATTCGTTTCACAATTTCAATTAATCAACTGGATAACTATCTGTAATATTTACAACGATGTTACAGTTCTGTAATTGCTATTTAAAGTATCACTAAAGTATCACTAAGTATCACTAAAGTGTCACTAAGTGATGCACTTGTCATTCGTTCCTTGATTGTTAATTTTTGTTAACAATAAAACACTGACAGTTCTCTATTCGTTATTTAACACAGACAATCCATAAAGTTCGTATAGTTTTTTACTTATGATAGCACGTTGTCTTTCTATATAATATTATGATCACTAGGGCAAGGAATTTGATGACTTTACATCTTTTTTCTATAAAGGTTGAAACATGGCTCTCATATATGAAAATGTGTAACATTAAATAATTGATTAAATAAAGGCAATTCGTTAGGGCATTTTTTTGCATTTTTCGGCATTTTTTAGGGAGAGGTCATTTTGAGCATTTTTAGTAGTTTTTTGGAAGGCAATGTCATTTGAGATTTTATTTATTATTTTTTATTTGACCAACAAAACACCTTTTTTTTTTGGCTGTCAAAGTTAAAAAAGGTTTAATGTAATAAATTCAAATGTTTTATTGGTCATTTTTTTTATTTTTCCGTCTTTTTTTTAGTATTTTAGGTCATAAATGCATTTTTTGTCATTTTTTAGCAAATTATAGGTCATTTTTTTCCTTGCCCTAATGATCACTATTCAAATATAATTTCACTGTTTTTTCTTTGTACTAAAGAAACTATCTGTAACACAACTAGCATTGAACTCTAAATTTCAGTTAATTCCTTTCTATGAAATCACTATTGAATCTAACTGAAGATAATTACTTTATATATTTATCTTTGGGCTTTTATCTAAATGAATTTCGAACTTCCAATATGTCTTTTTAATAAATGTCTGACTCGATGATTGATGACTTTGCATTTCTTCTAGACGTGTCGATAAAAACGTAAATGAGTCTCTTCCTACCTTATTAGTCTTCTAACGATTCGAAAACTTTCTCCGTGCTTCGAAAATATATTCCTCGTTGCATCCGTACTATCCATCGTCCATGTTTATAGATGTAGACGTTCCATTTGTAGTCCTACTCAGCTCCTGTTTGTTTTTGTTTTTATTATTGGCATAAAAAAACTATTGCAAATTGGCAGACTCATATTTTTAATCCGTCGTCTCCACTTTTGTAACTGCATTCATTCGTTAGCTCTTGTAAATAATCCTAATTTATCCACACTGATAATATCTCCTTTTTTCGTTCTTCCTAACGATTTCTTCTTAAGTACCAAAGTTCTCTTTGGAGGAATCACCTTCCCATAGATTAAGTAAGAATAGATGGGACACTTCTATAGACTCCCAACAACCAGATCGGCGATGACAGCGCCAGTAGCGGCATGGGTTGGTACTAACACAAAACATCACTTTATGACGTCACTGCATTTTCGTCACTATGACGTCACAGCATTTTCGGAAATGGTTGGTTTTTTGGAAATGTAAACAGTGAAACTTCACTATTTCGAGTGGTGTTGCAGCAAGAAGCCGCCTCACAAATCCGCAGAGTCTTCGACATTTTATCAACGAATGTGTCAAATAAAACGAATGTGTCAAATGTCAATAGTTTTATAGTTGATGGAAAGCACGTGGGCCACAAATCGAAGAACAATGAGGTCAAGGCTATGATATTAGCTCAGAACCAGACAGTTTCGTGGTGTAGTTCAACTCACATCCCTTGTGGCGCCACTGGTCACGCCCATCCTGGTCGGTTTTCGGCCGAAGTGTCCCATCTATTCTTCTTTAATCTATGCACCTTCCTGTCCATCTTCCGTTGAGGCAAGCTTCGATATCATTCGGTTGCTAGGTTTCGCCTCCCGTGCCCTTTGTTTCTGTCAACAATGATTACACGTGTGCATGCTTTTTATCCTCATTTGTTACCACCATGCACAATATAAATTGTTGAACAATAATCATTACTGACCAATAATGACCATAGAATGTAATAACTTGAAAGTATAAGCTGCATTCAGAGTCTTTCTTACTTTACGATTGTTTCAGCTTTCTGTAGAACATTGTTGTATAATGATACAATGAATAACAGAAATATTAAGTAAAAATCGTTAAGTAAAAAGCATATACTGTATACAGACATCAGAATTCTAATCGTTCCTTCATAAGAGGTCGCTACAAAAATGTAAAATATCTCTAGTTTCATTATATCAATCGATTTAACATCTTTAGAATAATATTTTAAAGGCATTTCCCATTATGATACTTTAAAAGATATGCTATTGTTTTAAATATTTAAAAAAATTCGTCACATTGGTTAAAATGATTCATTTTTTTCTTTAATTTCTAATTTTAAAGCATATTTTCATTCAGTTAAAAACTTTTTGATTTCAGTAATCTGCTTTAAATTTTATGAGATTAGATGACTAATAATGGCATTTATGCCGTGCCCGCGTGGTCGAGCGGTCTTGACGACGGTCTGCCGTGCGAGCATTGTGTCGGCACTCGGGTACGATTCCCGGCCGTGGTTTGGCTGTTTCAATTTCCTTTCCTGTGTTTGTCAGCCTCTTCTTAGCTTTCTCTTCGGTCCGACATCATTCCTTAATGGCATCCTTAGGAAGGCAAAGGGAAACCACCTCAGTATCCTTCCCTTGAAATTCTCGGGAGTCATTTATGGGTTCGCCATCTTGGGAACACTAGAGCTCCCTGGAATAGGGATGCTTCGATTACGAAGCTCGCACTTCGCTGCGTTCCGTCCCCACCACCAATGGCATTTATACAATAATATTAATTATATAATGATGGCATTTATATATGTTTTCATAATAAAGGCTTTTATTTGTATCTGCATTCTTTATTACGTGCTCAATAAAATAAAAGGGTTAGAAATATAATTATATAATTTATTGTAATTATAATTACAATAGACTTGGTTAACTTTACTACCAATTGAACAAATTGCAAGAAATTTCACATAATGAAACATCATTTAAGTAGAAGCATCTTCTGTTAGAAACTTTTCTGGTAGATTTTTATAAACGTCTTATGAAAAGTCATCGGGAAAAAATGTTCATATCAAATTTGATGTCCTAACATATATTTAATTTTTACATATCTTCCCTAATTTTCTTTATTGCTTCTTGAATTTTTTGACTTTTTATGAAGCATTCTTCGAAAACTTACTGTATATTCATCAAATCCACTGAAATAAATTCTAAAAAAAAATTCCACATAATTGGATTTCTGTGTTTTGTTTTTTTTTTTTTGTTTTTTTTTTGCTGAGATTTTTCATTATTACACCATCAACGGCCAAACGTTGTAGACTATTGCGTTGATAAAGTGTTGCCCTCCTAAGTAACGGAAAAAATAAAAAAAACAAAACAAAAAAACAATCAAAGCTCGAAACAAATAGTATAGCATAATTACATCAAATCCATAAAAGTCGAATTTAGTGGAAGAAAAATAAAATTGGTCAAATTTTTCCAACCTCTTTAATTAGTCTGTTTACTAATCTTTAATTACATTCTCACTTAATAATTTACCCCAAATTATTGAAATTTGGGTATATTCAATGAAATTTGGTACTTTGATATCAATGGAAAATTTTTTATGGTCCTCATTGGAAATAATTAGATTCATCGCAGTATCATGAAAAACCAGTTCAGATTAGTTTGTATAATTCGATTAGTTATTAGTTATTAGGATTCGCAAAATTATAGAAGCAGCTGCAATTCTGCAAAGAAGATGCTTACGAGAATGCTCTAGTTTGCATTTTATTCTATGTTATGGCAGTAGATAGAACCCATCTGCTTTTCGGTCATTGACCCAAGAAATCAAAATTATATTTCTTAAATTGTTTAATTAAATTCAAGAATGGTGGATATTGTGTTAAAATAGAACTGTCTAGGCTACTTTGTTAGGTACACTACCTAGTAGCGTGTTGGGCCTCCTTTAGCTCTCAAAATAGCCTGTATTCGTCAAGCCGTGGATTCCACGTTGTTGAGGCATTGTGTACCATGCAGACATGAGTGTGGCACGCAGTTCCTGAACATTTGATGGAGATGGAGGCCTGGAGCGAACAGCCCGTTCAGCTCATCCTACAAATTTTCAATCGGGCTGAGATCCGGGGGACTGAGCGGGCCACTGCAGCAGGGAAAATCCTCGTCATGATCCTCAAAGCATCCCATAGTGATGCGAGCTTTGTGCACCGGCGCATTATCCTGCTGGAAGTACCCATCTGCATGAGGATAAACTGTTAACATGTACGGTTGCACTTGGTCAGCTATGATGTTTAGGTACGCTCTACAAACTGATGTGCCTCCAGAGGTATGAATGGACCCAACGTGTGCCAGGAAAACATCCCTCACACCATGACACTGCTTCCACCGGCTTGAAGAGTTATTGTGAGACACAGCATTTGTGCGAAACGAGAAGTGTACCTAATAACGTGGCCGGACAATGTAGATTCCTTAAAAACTTGTTTATTTGAATAAAAATTATATACTATTTAACACAGCAGAAGGCTTCTACAAAATAGATACTGTGAATCGTCCGATGTATTGATGCTTCAAGTGGGTTCGCCATACCTTCAGTTTTGTCATGGTGGGATAATAATCTTGTTATTTTCCAACTAATGTATAAATAATGTTTAAATGGATTTTTTTTTCAAATAAATGATATTAATGGGAACTGTGGCACAATTATTGTTATCCTTGATAGACCTTTTCTCCGTTGCCTCAATTATATACAAAGATACCAGTGCTTTGAAAATTTTATGTACATTTGTTTGTTATCTAGTTTCAGGCCTTGTCAGTATGAAAGGAAGCGTCCGAAGCGTAAACCGCTGTGGTGTTCTGGTATCTAACCACTGTCGTTTAGATAGTCTAATAATGGGCACAGTAATGATTAATGATGTAGTGGATAGGAATAATCCCAAGAAAACCTAACTCAAATGCGGTTAGTCGGTGTGGTTAGCCTAACACCTTAACCCATGTGGAAATCTCTTATTTCCAAGAGCAGTCTCACAGGTGATATCAGCTTGAAAAATTATCTCGACATCAGCAAAATCCCAAAGAAATGGATTAGAGAAATTTGGAAATGTAATTTACATGTTCTCAAAGAACCTTCTAAAGACTGGATAATTGTATCATCATCTTTTATGAGGTATAAGAAATTAAAGGAATACATTTAGTAATATGAAAATAGGATACATTTAATAATATGAATGATAAGTAGTTCAATCTAACTGAAAACCATTTTGAGAAAAATAACTTTGAGATGAATTTTCTCAAAGTAGACTATAGCAACGTCGATATACCTGAATAAGACGTTTATAAGAATTTATTACTTTATTACTCATTTCGAAATTAAAAAAATATTCAGTCCAATTTGTGAAGTCGATTAAAGAAGAAGTTATTCATTTCAACATGAAAAAGAAAGATGTCTTCTATTTTAGAAAATTCTTTTTTTTTATGTAAGATTTCATTTATCTGCTCTTTTTCAACTTGAATTTCTACATTTTTATTGCTCTGTCCAAATGTAGTTTCATATTCTTTAATAATATATCCGTATCTTAGTTTTCTTAGAAAAAATAAAAACAGATTAGGATCTTTTCTGTAAGATCCAGACAGACAAAAATTGTTTGCAGGAGCGCGGTGAGTCTCTCCATTCCCAACTAAATCACATTTTGTGAACCGTTTTATTTAAAATATAAGTAGCTAGAAAGATCAAATTTTGCATGCTCACGTAGAAATCCATATAGAAGTGCATAATTTTACTTTGAACTCTTAAAACGGTAATTTTTATAAAAATTATTTGTTTTTAAAAAGGTGGGAAAAGCCCTAAGAAAAGCTAAAAGAAAAATGCCATTAGCTCTTAAACCGAAATCAAAAATTTGTAATTTCTAATAATCCTACACCATTGTAGCATTAATCACTTTCAAATACCTTCAATCTTATCATGCATATACATTTATTATGGAAATTTTCGGAAGTGATTTTAACAGTGAGCGAGTCTATTCAAATCCCTGTTTTTTTGCTAGTTCTTCTTAACAGCCATGTCTCAGACGTCTCAGCAAACTCAGCTGTCAATGAGACATCTGCAGGATGAGTTGGCAGTACAAGCAGATCGGCTCTGACATTTCTAGAGCAAACAAGTTTACAATTGGTAAAATAGAGGAAACCTAATAAATCATCACTTTCAACGAAACTAGGCAACATTGTGAAACTAGATAGCTTCAATTTCTCTCACTATGGGATTGAAGATTTAGTTTGTTTGTTTGTTTAATTGTTTTGTTTTTGATTGGTTGCAATTATGAAAGACGAGGGATGAAAATTCTTATTACAATGCAATTATTATTACTGATTAGCTTATCATATTAACGGCTGTTTATCGATAAAAATCAGAATTTCTTCTGTAATATTGTACCGTACACTCCTAAGGGAAAGTATTAGGACCCCCCCCCCCTACAACGACCCGTCATCTAATCTGACATTAGGATATTGTGTAAACTAGCACTGGGGACTCATCATCAAACCTGGTTTCCGGGTCCTAATTACACATTTGGGGAAGTGCTGGATTGCTCTTGAGTAATTTTAGTGATATAGTTCTTGTTGCTAACTTCAAGTCGTCTTCGACTTCTGGTGACTCCATGAACAAACTTTCTCCTAGATGTAATTCTAGGTGATAATAATTTCGAACTAGGACTTCTGTATTAATTACGAGAGATCATTTTTCTCTAAATAAATGTATCATCCGGTCTCATTGAACCTATTCAAAATACCTGTTCATTCCAATTGAAACTGTCCAGTTTTGTGTTTTTTTGTCAACACTCTTGTGATGGGTTACAACCACAACAACCGAGAAACTTGATTTATAAAGAAAAAGAAAGAATCCAAATCTATTTACAGAGAACGAAATCAATATAAGGCATTCCTCTCAAGTTCCGAAAAATATATAGGAGAATAAAGATAACATCATTGCTTCCGACCAAGACTAAAAATCTCTGGTGAAATTAATTATTCTAAATTAAGCTACTTTCATTAATTTGTAAAAAATCAATTTCTCTCTTTTCTCTACATATTCGTTTCTCTTTAATTAGCTGAAATTGCGGATAGGGATTTAATCTGATTCTAAATAAAACTAAATAGATCCAGATTGCAAAAATAAAAAATTAAAAAAAGTCTACTGTTGGTTTTCAATAGATGCTGGAAAAAGAATGATGAGATGACCTCAAAAGCACAAAAATGTATCTTCCCAAAAGTATCAGTTAAAAGATGGGATGAGGAAAAGAATGACTTTCGATAATGATGAGTTAAGTAGATGAAGATCGCCACACAACATGTATGGAATCTGCCTAATTCACAGCGGTTCATCTGACAAAACATTTCATTTCACTTCGAAAGAAAGCAGATTCCTCTTCTGATTGCTTCGTCTGACAATCAACAAGAGCCGACGACAGTCTTCTAAGCCGAGTTAGGATCTGCCTTCCAACGCCTTCGATCTCTCATGGTCACCTTCACTTTGCACTCAGCCATTCGCGTTCATTTGAAGGAATGAAGATCTTTATCAAACCATCATTTGATCAATTTATTAGTTCAGATGGATCAATTCATGGAAGAATATCGTCTACAAGACATTTTGGGAATCAATCAATCAACTTTGCTGAGGTCAATCATAGAATGATCCTATGATCCTAGAATTACATCCTACGATATAGATGAAGATATATCCCACGGGGCCCACGATATCCCATGGGATCGTTACAGGAAAAAGCGTCTAGCGTTTCAAAGACTAGAACTGAGATGAGGTCGGATGATTGAACCAGGTTCTTCCAACTGGCAGTCAAACGTTTTACCACTTGGCTAAAGGGTTCACACATTCTAGGATAGGACCATCTTTTCATTTTAATTTTACTATTATGCCATTAGGAAATAAATAAAGATTATTGGACAGAACAATACACACTGAATTAAGAGTGGAAAGAATTTCATTTTCCAATTTCATTCCTGGATTTCATTTTTTGAGTTCAATCAATGAATAGAATCTGATGACGAGAATTACATCCCTCGATAGGTCTTTTGTATTATTTTAATTTGGCCATTTTGCTGATAATAATAAAATAAAGATTAGTTTGAGTTGCTTGCGATGTATATGGTAAAATATGCGCTAAATATATTTTATGCTGAATTCAACTTTGTGAAAAGAGAGTATTACTTTTTTTAATAATAGTCTAATGTGTAAAACAATAAAACCCATGATGTGACGCAACGTGTAGCATGCATGTGATGCACGATGTACTGTACTTGATTGTTAGGAAGACTGGTGATGGCTGTAAGGATTTTATGCTGATGAACGTCAAATGAAGATGCCGTGACTTTTACTGTGTTGACATATGGATAGGACGAGTCGATTCGTTGATCATGTATATTGTCAAGTTTCATGTCCCAAGAGCAATAAAATTTCATCATCTGTAGTGATGTGTGCGGAGATCATAGGACTTTTGAAAATCGTGAGCGAAAGCAAACATCGAACACCGTCATCATGAATACGGCAAGGCAGGGATAAGTTTATCTAGTCACTGTGATTAATATATGAAATTAATATGTTGGAGACAAATAAGATATACTAGTTGCAACCCGTGAAATATTCACAAAGTAGGACAAATAGCACATTTTTGAAATACCGTGAAATTTTATTTCAATGTGGTCAATCTCATCAAAGTAATCTAACAGAAAGACATACCTTCTTGAATGTCTCGTATATAACGTGACAATGAGCCATTTCAAAAGAAAAAAAAAAGAAAAGAAAAAAGATATTGTCAGAAGTGGGAATCGAACCCACGCCCGAAAGTCTGGACTGCGACCTGAAGGCAGTGCCTTGGACCGCTCGGCCATTCTGACATGTTCAATTATATTATTGTTCTCTCCGACTCTCTCCGCTCTGTCCACTTTCATTACGAACGTACATCCCTTGCCTATTAATAGTATGATTATTTAATAATGAATGGTAGTAAATTTCATAGTGAATGGAAGGTATGCCATAATGCTAAATGTTTGACGTAAAGTATGTAAAAGAAGTTTAGTTATATTAAATGAGATTATATTTTTTCATTTAACTTATGCATTTAGATTTCTTTCATGCTACGTCATATTAAAGTTTTATTTTCCATAGTAGAATAGAATTAATTACAGAAATATTTTGTTCTAGTTCTGAATTTTTCAAGTTTTTCTCTTTGAGAAATTCCGCCATAAGTTACTAGTATCTATACTGTATATTCTTCACTCTTATATATTATTACCATAGAATAGTGTTAACTGAATTTATCAAATTGCTCTGTGCTATTCTTCAGCCTGATGTAGATGAACTAAGGGATAAAAAGGTGAAAAATATTTTATTATTTATTTGTTTGAAGATTAACTTCAATAATGTTTTCGACAAATTACTTTAACAAATCTATATTATTAAAAAAAAATATGTGACTATGTAAAAGAATGTGACTAAATGCATACGTCCGTAACAATATAAGCGTTGCCAAGCAACATGATTATTATTGCATGGTCAACTCTTCAGAAGTCTTCTAAGTTAAGAAATACAATGAAAGCAAGTTTAACGTCCGTAATATTCATAAATAGAGAGAGAAATTCACCAACGGACAATAAATATGGAATTTTCCCGTTGATGTTGGCTCAATGTGCGAAGGCATATTTATTGTCCGTTGGTGAATTTCTCTCTCTATTTAAGAAAATACAGTACCTCAAAATGTAAAACCAAATATATTATATATAGAGAATTGTTTAGAATTGTAAATATTGTACTGCATGTATTTGTTGGAATTTAAACTTTAATGTATTTTTCGTTTTAGTTGTAAGTTGTAGTTTACTTGATGCCACTAGTTTTTTTTTTGTTTTTTTTTTAAATAAACACAATGTTGGTTTCCATTTATTAACTGTAATCATTTTATATATTTTATACTTCCGGTACGAAGCGACGGGCAACCTTCTAGTATTAATTAACAACACTATTCACTGTGAAACGGCCTCACACAAAAACGTACATATTAATGTCATTGTCAAACACGATCCAAAGTCCACAAAAATCAGAGAATTTAATAAAAAAATCAGGCTTCTATTAAGTCATTAGAAACGTTGCCTTTAAAAATAGATAAAGTTCATGTAAGCTTTTTTACCTCGAAAGTAAATTCTTCTTATTTTGATCACAAAGGACGGATGGACATTTAGCATATTACGAAATAGAGCTGCATTCAATTATTTTTTTCTTTTAAACCTTCATTCTGTACAATTTATATCATTAAAGAGATAAGCCTAACCAATAATAATAAAGATTTTTATTTCTATGTTTAATCTGGGGTTGTAGGTTTCTACTAGGAAACGGTAGAAATAATCAAATGTTTTTAATTAGAACTGTTTAAATTAATTTAAAATATTTAAATATAATCCCTTTAGGAATTGTATCCCAAAACATCTGATAAATAACCTTTACAGAAATGAGATTAAATGTTTTCTTCCTTAACAATCCCTTTTATTCTTTAAGTGACATGTAAGGTGTCAGAAGGAACATCCAAGTCATTTCCTCCGGCTCCATTAAGCCAATTTAAAAAAAAATGATGTTTTTGATCTAAAAATCAAGAAACAAAAGGATGTCTATCATAACATTTCAATCAACCTTGATAACAATGGAGAGACCTGGGTAGAAGATAAGCCCTCAGTTCGAAAAGCGGGGAGAAAACAACATGGTAATAGTATCCTTCTAAAAGAAAATGGTTAATTTGTACTTCTCGATTTTATCGACACAAGGGGAGACCAGGAATAGTCTGCTTTGCCTTACAGAGAAAAAATGTTAAAATGTGGAAGTATTTTATTGAAAAAAAAGCTAAATTAGTGTTTTCAATTACTGAAATATGTTTCAATTGTTTCAATATGTTTCAATATGTTGTTTTCAATATGTTGTTTTCAATATGTTTCAATTCAAATATGTTTGTGTATGTATGCATTTTATGTATTCATGTATGTATGTGCATATGTATATTTATATACGGTTTTTACGGTTTTAAACATTAATCATAGATTTTTATTAATGTATAACTTTATACATTAACAACCTTGTATACTTAGTTAACTGTTTATGTCAACTTCCCTTATTCAAAAAAAAAAAAAAAAAAAAATTTAATCCTAAGTTATGAATTAATATACTGTATAATCGGCAATTTTAGTCTCTTTACTTTTCTAAAAAATGTAAAATATGTAACTAATAACTCAAATATATCAATATGAATGTACTCAACGGTAGCACCTGTTGATAGGAAGCACTACAAATGCTTCCTAACAGGACTATGATAAAATGTAACGGAAATAAAATGAATGAATGAATGAATGAATTCAGAAAGTGTTATTTCTTTCAGTATTGAATGGCGCATAAAGAAGGTTATAGCATAGCTTTCCTGTGTAATGTTCACAAAATCAAGTTATTTTATATTTTACTACAGTGTGCCAATAATTCATCTATTTTCAAATAGGGAGGCAACATTTAAAGAACATAGACGTTTACATATCATCAAAAGAATTTGCTCAACTTTAAGATTTAAGTTTTCCTATGATTTAATCTTTTATCTCTGTAAAGGGAGTAACTTTTCATTAGAAACTGATCCTAGTCACTTGAAAAGGTCAAATTAACTTGAAGTACTCGTAGTTGAAAGAGGATGTGTAAAGAAAATCGACTTTTACCTAATGTGGAAAAAAAAAAAACATTGTCCGCAGTTTCTGGCGTTGTATTCCTTGCGATTGTGACAATACGAAATGCAAATGTTTCTACATGTCAGAAAAGCATCGTATAACTACAAACCGTACCGTGGGACTTCCGCTATCTAACTTAGGTATGATAATACTCAAGGATAAATCCAACTTTTGTTATGAGCATGTATATTGTGAACATGTATGAAAAATAAGTGTAGCTAAAGTACCATTGAATGATTTCCCTCTGTAATCGATGTGAAGAACCTTTCAAGGAAAGATCGGATTATTTCTTACTGGAACTTTCAGTGGCATTTGGAGCCATTTGTCAATTTGCGTTATTGATATATTCTTTGCAGATATCCGTTCATCTTCTGTTGTTTTTTTTGGTTTTTGGTTTTTGTTATTGGTGTTTTTTTGGCATTTGGCGTATTTTTATTATTGTCACGTTTCTCTTAACTACAAGAGTAGTACATTTTCTTTAATGGTCTATGTTATTGCAATAAGTGTAAAACCATAATTTTAATGTCCATATCGAATTGCCATTTGTTGTACATTATCGTTTTAATGTGAATTATAGCACTTAATAAAAGGATAAAATATTATTACGACATTTCTACGATAATAGTTTAGTTTTGAACTAAAATTCAAAGTTCTCAATTTTTAATGTAATTAAACTATTGAGTTACTGAATGAGCACGCGATAACTGTTCAGCTTTCGTCTGGATGTCTTGTCCGTCTGTCTGTCTCTCTGGACAGCACAGGAAAACGGCTGCACCGATTTTCTTTATTATTGACTCTTATTTATGGATCAGTCTTAAAATGTGTTATTATTACAGGTTTTGATCTCCTGCTTTGCAATGAACAATAAACGAAAGTTATTCCACGAATTTAGAAGTTTCAGTCCACAAATGCTTTCGGTTATAATGTTTTGTAAAATTAGAAGCAACACTTTAAAATTGAACGCTAAAATTTAAAGAATTAAAAAATTTTTAACCATGAAACTTTTCTTTCAAATTTTCCTTTTTACAATCTCGTGATCGGATTCCGTGATTTTGACATCTATGTAGTGATCAATGAATGTTGATTAGTGATAGTTATCGATTATCAAGTTATTAAGAAGATTTTGAATATTAGCATTTTTAAAACTCTGTAACTGTTCTGTTTTTTTGAAGATGACTATTTTCTGAATTACCATAAATTTCATATTGGATGTATCGTTCTTGTCTCCATGCTGGATAGCCTGCAGGAATATTTAATAACTCAAGAAAAACATTGAACTTTTTTTTTCAAGAAGATAAGCTTTAATTGTTTTCTTTTGTGTTAAAAATTTCACTCTCGTGTTCATTGTGAACTATATGTAATTGCTCAAGAGATACAGACATAGTTCTATAACTTGGGATCTATTGAGACCGATGGTTCCTTCTCCTTCCATGCAGTCAAAGGATTCAAATCAGGTCCAGGAATCTTTCATGGAGTGAAAGATGGAGTAAACTTAGTAATACCTTTGCCAATAGCTCTTTGTTTCATTTTAATTTCTTTTCTTTTCTAATTTCATACTAAAACGTAAAATAAATCGTCTGATTTGTTCATGTAACAATACGTGAAAATAGACATATTTTTAAACAATAATTGAAATAAATAGAATCTATACTGTCTATTAATTTTTTTGTCAAAAACAAAATTTATTAAATTGCTTCATTTCAATATTATATTTCTTTGTATTAGTATTAGAGCACTATTAAAAAAAGAAAAGCTTTGTTTTCGCTTCGAATAATGGAAAAAAAAACTTAAATGTTGAAGTACTTTTCCGTTGGTGGTAAGTAGGCGAAACTCCAACGATCTTCAAATGACCTTCATGGGCTCTCACATTTGTTTTCCTGCAATTCCTTGGCTCAAAAGGGAAAACTGAAACTGCGGCTTGGATTAAGAGAAGAGATAGAGAGACAATGTTAACACTATTGGCCAAACTTGATTCGGAGATTGCTGTGAACGATGCCAAGTATCCTTAACAAAAGTAACTATAAATTGGAGCTCCTTTTTCTTTTAATACAAATAGAAGACTTAATAAAAATTGAAACTAAAACAGTTCCCAAGAACTTAGTAGCTAAACATTAATACTTCAAAAAGTATTTTATATTACAATCAGCTTTAAATTGCAGCTAATTTAGAACAAAGGCAAATTTAAACACATGGTAGTATCTAATATATCTTTACAATACTATTCTCGGATGTCATTGTTAATGCGCGTTTCTAATTTATATTCTTTTAATTTTTTTTTTTTTATTCTAAGTTCCACGAACCCAGCCCCACAAGACAGTCATCTTAAAGAAACCATAAGAAAGCTTCACTCCCCCCTAAAAACAATAATGCCACAGTCTGCTCGTTGATTGGCCAGAAAGAACACAACGGACTCTAACCGAACTTTTTAAATTTCCTTACTCTGTTCTAATTGTAATAATTGTAAAGAATTATAAGATGCACGTTAAAAATGGCTGATTCTATTCCTAAATCTTTCTAAACCAACAAACATTTTTATTATTTATTAATTGATTTAACATCAGCTTTTCTATTCCTTTATGTATTCCCTTTTATTTTCCCATTATCTTTTTTTTTCATATTATCTTTTTCTTTTCCTCATCTTTCACATTTTCTAATTTTCTTCCTCTAATCATTTTTTTTACCGTCTTTCATTTCATAAAGTTAGTTCCTTTACATGTATATAAGTATATATTAATATTTCTTTTCATTTATCAAAATCAGTGATACAAACACTTATAGAATATTGCTGTGTAGCAATATTGAAATACAAATAAGTGTTGAAAGCCTTTATGGTGAAATTTGCTATAAGAATAACTGCTACTAAAGATAACCGCGGCGACCCCCTAGAAAAGACTTTGCGACCCCCAGGTTAGGAACCTGGGATATAAATCAAAATGTTATAAAACGACTTTAATATTAAAATATTTTTTATAGTATTAGACTAATTTTAAAATATTTATTTTGTAATATGGTTTAATTTTAAAATATTTTTTTTTTATAATATGACTTAGACATTTCGATTTTCATAAACTTCAGCCTATAATCGACTTTATATTGCAGGAGCTTACAAAACTATCTCTTGAAAACTATCTCCAACGTTATGGCTGATATTATGTTATATAGTAAACTTTTGTGCACTCCGTTATATTCCCAATTTTCTCACCACATTTTTTATCATGGGCCTTTCAGATGCATTTTTAAGGACATTTCAAACTTTCGTTTCTTTCAATCCGAAGATTCATGTTGCTCTCTTCTTCATTTTTGACATCCGAAACTGTTATTTAGAATATGACGTTGTTCAAATCGATGAAATTGATCTAATTGTACTTCACAATTTCCTTACATTTCACAATTTATGTTTCAAAGTTTATGTTTCACAATTGCCTTTTGTCAATGCCACCTAGAGACAAAGACTTTGCGCTGCAAAGAGATGCAAGCTTTGAAAATTCCTTGATGCAGTGTATCGACTGTATCGACAGGTGTGGTATACACGAGGCTTTTTACATAGCCCCAACAGAAGAAGTACAGATTAAGATCCGGCGATCGTGAAGACCATGGGACACTAAAACGACTTTAGCGCCCTATCGGTGCAAGACCGGATGCACATTACTTTGTTTTCATACCCTCTATTTACCATATTCCCATATTCTTCTGTAACAAAAGTTTGAAATCACCCTGTATATAAAAATTATTGAAAAGTAATTACAATATCAGGGTTTTTATAATGTATCTTAATCATGAGTTAAAATAGTAACTTTGACTAATTTCTATTTTTTAAGTATTTCATCTGCCTGCCTCCATCTCCGAAACAATCTGTAGTTATTAGTGATAAAATATTAGTAGAGATCAGGCGACGAAGCAAGCGACACCGAAACTTCTGAAAATCCTCACAGAACATAACATGACGCAAAGATGGAAAGAGAACATTTTATGAAGATTGCTCAAATAATGACTAAATGTCTTCTGTGGAATAAGATTTCAATTCAGCAAAAGAAACAATCTTCATTGAAGAGGAATAAAATTTTCTTTTTCTTTCTCTTTCGCTGTTCATTCAGTCGTTGAGTATTCCTTTCTTTTTTTCTCTTTTCGTCCTCATTTCTGGGAACTTCACTCTCCAAAGTGCAAATCCGAGTTTCTCAGTTTCGGTCATTTGGATAACAAAATTGCTTTCTTAGGAAATTGCGAAGGCATCTTCCCTGCAAAACGAAAATGTAAACAGGCTTTAACATGGAACCAATTTAGCATGAATGAATGAAATGAACAGCGCCGGCGACGAAAATAATCATCTGCTAACACTTCTAGAGCTGTTTTGAAGGTGAAGGAAAATAAAAAAAAAAATAACGCAAATATACAGAAAGTCAAACAAATTCTCTACACAGAAACTGCATATTTTTAACGAGTTTGCTTGTTGTAGATAAGTTTTCTATTTAATACCAGTAATTTATTTTTCAGATAAGTTTATGATAATACATAAAACAACCCTTACACTCTTTCTAAACGAATTTTTATTGGTTCATTATTTTCCGAGTGTTTCTCTTTATCAATCACATGATATAAGTACACTTTGAATACTGTATAAGATATTTATTATGGTAAAGTTACATGTTTCCGTAACTTATTACTCTCTGTTGTTTTCAATACTATTTATCGTAGTATTATAGAAGTATTTGAGCTGTTCGTGTTATTTGATCCAATTGGTGTAAAAGAATAGAAAATTACGTTTTTTCTCCTTGTAAATCATATGTAAGGAAGTCATCAAAATCTACAGAAATTCCCTAATCAAAGCAATAAATCTTTAACGTTAGTTTAAAATCACAAGTCTTGCCAAAGCTAATTGATTCAAATTGTAAGGAAACAAAATGTATGCACTGTAGCTAATGTACGAATATCTATTTACGTTGTTTGACAATAGAAATATCAAATTGCAACATAGTTAATTGTTACCAAAAGGAAAATAAAGGCAAACCAAAAAGAAAAAAAAAGGTATAATTAAATAATTGTGCAATTAAAAAAAGTCTAATAAGGTAGAGCCAACCATAAAAGCACTTTATATAATTAAAAAGTTAAGTTTCTGGTTGTTTTTTTTTTTGTTTTTTTAATATTAAAAAAAAACCTGTTGTAGCTTTACATCTAACTAGCCATGGGTATATATAGGGAGGGGGAGAGCCGAAATCTCCAAATGTTTAGATTAGCGCTATTTTCTTTTCTTGTTTTTTTTGGGTTCTAGAGCAAGTTGAAGGGATTTTCGTCCCTTTTCCCCTCATCCCGACATTTTGAAAACAAAGTGGGATTATTGTTTTGTTTTTTTCTTGTTGCTGATCAGTTATATTGTACCCTCCCCAAACTAAATCCTATTTACATTCCTGTAACTAACATTCCCGACCCTGATTGAGAAAATTTACATTTTTATATAAACCATCCTCCAATTATTATTCGAGTTATCGATGAAATAAAATCATTGTGGTGGGTTTACATTGGTACAGGTCATTTAGGGTCATGGTATATAGAGTGGTACAGGTCATTCAGGAAATAGTATCTTATCATAATTAAGAACAGAGAAGATAATGAATATCAATGAATAATAAAGTAAGGAAATAAATTCATTGTGTGTTTCAGTCATCGCTTTCTATAAGGAAACGCTTACTGTATTATCTAAATCTAAGAGAAATAGCAAAGTCAGAGCTATACGTAAACTAGTGTCTATATTGTGCATCATTACCTGCGAGAGTAGTGGTTAAGGATTTTCTTATTGGATAATGATATTAACAATATGTAGGTATAATATACATAGATAATGTAAACTTTGCTCATCATAAAGGAGGATAATAGCAATTCCTGAAATTTGCTATTGCAATTTCTGTATTTTGAAATGAATTACAATCATGATTCTAAGAATGAAAAATAAACAAAAGTTAACAATGGACTAAGCCATTTTAACATCCATTGTTTGATTCTTTAAAGTTTGCTTTAAATTCATGGATTTATAGCAAAGTTCTAAGAAAAGAAATCAAGCATTAGTAATGGTACGATCAATGATTTTCTTTAGTTAAATATACGAAATTTATGCAAAGTTTTAAAGTTAAATAAGTTCAAGACATAAACTTCAATTAAAATTCTTTAGTATTTAAGTTAAAAAGATACAAAACTAAATTTGTCTAATAATAACCTTTAACTAACGCTTGTTGC
This sequence comes from Thereuonema tuberculata, assembly GCA_023159025.1. NCBI lineage: Eukaryota > Metazoa > Arthropoda > Chilopoda > Scutigeromorpha > Scutigeridae > Thereuonema > Thereuonema tuberculata. The sequence continues at coordinate 48,154,512 of JAFIDM010002131.1, read as the reverse complement.
ACTACTGATAGATATAAAGATATTCTTTTTTTAATAATAAATCATCACATGTTTCCTAACTTAATTTTTAATGAAAAACAAAGTTAATTAGAACAATACTTAATAATCAAGATGAGATATTTTCAAACATATACGGAGATGGCAACATAATAGAAATATCACCATAAATGATAGATGTAGCTAATAATCTCTAAAAGATGTATGTAATAATAATAATAATTAAAATCAAGATAAGAATACACTGTCCGGCTACTTTATCAGGTACACCTACCTAGTAGCTTGTTGAGCCTCCTTTAGCCCTCAAAACAGCCTGAATTCGTCGAGGCATGGATTCCACAAGATGCTGAAAGCGTTGTTGAGGTATTGTGTACCATGCAGACATGAGTGTGTCATGCAGTTCCTAAAGATTTGATGGAGGCGTAGGCCTGGAGCAAATAGCCCGTTCGAGCTCATCCCACAAATTTTCAATCGGGCTGAGATCGTGGACTGAGCGGGCCAATGCAGCAAGGAAAAGTCATCGTCATGTTCCTCAAACTATCCCATAGTGATGTGGTCTTTGTGCATCGGCGCATTATCCTGCTTGAGGTAGCCATCTGCATGAGGATAAACTGTTAACATGTACGATTCCACTTGGTCAGCTACGATGTTTAGATACGCTTTAGCATCCTGACGTGCCTCCAGAGATATCAATAGACCCAACGTGTGTCAGGAAAATATCCTTCCCAATATGATATTGCCCCCACCGGCTTGAAGAGTTGTTGTGAGACACGATGGGTCCAGACATTCATGCACACATCAGGGGTGTACCTATAAAGTGGCCACACAGTGTATATATAAAAAATATGACCCAAATCAAATTTTAAAGTATTCACTATAGTTAAACTTCCAAAAATGAACATTGCAGTTACTTTAAAATCTGCTCCAATAAGATAAAATTTTAGATTTTTCTTTATTTTTTTTTTGTCTTACCAATTTTTATAAGTCTTATCGGACGTAATTGCCCATTGCGTAATTATTCGTGTTCGTTTTGATGAAATGATTGATTAGCTTATAAATGTAATGATTGATAATATTTTGTAGAAAACTAAGAGCTTTCCTTCTACTTGAGAAATTGTGACACACTAGACAAAGCGTCCATCCAAAAATGCTTTTCTATTACGATCCAATATATTCCCTGTTGCTTGTCGCTGCAGCAGAAATTGAAACAGCTATCCCGTGTCGCGTAATGGATAGCTCTGCTCCACAGACCCTTCCTCGGAGCCCTTGATTGTTCCGATACGCCCTCCCTCTCCGCCTTTGACTAGGCCCTCCCGACGACTTTCACCGCCATTCGGGCGGCAACACGTCGCGGCAAATAGCGGCAAAATGACAAATCAGGCACCTAAATGGGATATGGCCGCTCGGATTGAACCCGCAATACGTCCCATCTGCAGTCGACCAAGGGGTCCGATTGTTTACCAAGAGGGGAAGTGGGGGACCGTTATAACTCACGTCAAACTGGCCAACGGTGCCATCGCCTGAATTCCGAAGCGCCGCACTCATAAAAGCCAGCACCCCGTAAAACGGTCCGATTCAAATCTAGATAAGTTCGTCGATTCTCTTTTCTCTTTCTGTTTCTCATTGCTTATATTTACGGCTGCTTTCACACTATATGCACACAGGATACATTTTGTCCACATATAAACTGTTGCTGTTAGAAGTTACCACGTTTTCTTGGTTGACCGCACAAACCTTTCCTTTCCATCTTCCCCCACTCCTTTCCCAGCCCTACTTTCTCCAATCTCAAAGTATTTCCGTGTCGCTTGTTTTCCAATCTGAAATGCTTGTGTTTCTGTTTGCGATACCTTCGCAGCAGTAAAACGAGGGATTTAATATAATTGCCAACCATAAAAAGTATCCTGATGATTTTTTATCGCTTAATGTGAGCGTTTAGCAATTGGAAGTGAAAGACTTGATTGGAACGAGAACTGATTTTCCGCAAAACTGATTATAGAATTTCAATAACCACCCAATAAACAGCTTGCTATAAAAAAATCAGACATTAAAATAAAGAAAACCCCACTGTATTCAATAAACCAAACACTTGTTTTCAAATAATAAAAATCGTGATATCACGAAACAAGTCTTGTAATGGTAAATATTTAATGAAATACCTAGTTTAAATGAAACCAAGGGCTTCATGTACAATTAAATTATTGCAGAAAAAAGCTTATTATTACTGAATTTTGAAATGAAGTAATTATTAAAAGAGTAATTAAGTAAGAAGTGAGTTTTGTTTTGTAATTTTTTATTTCAAGGCTATACCTTTGAATTGGCCTCAGGTTCAGACTTTAGGATGGTTGACTTCTACTGCATTGGATTTAAAAAAGTTAAATCCGATGCAGTTCAAAACTGTGGTGAATTCATTTGGCCTCTGGTTCGTAAAGGAAGGTAGACTGAGCCTTCACTAGATCTGAACTCATCTGTTTATTAAAGGCAAAATCAAGGGTTTAAATAGTCTTATGTACAATGATCGTGATTGGTTGGTGGGCTTTAACAATTCATTGGGAGATTTAAAAGACATGTGATTTACAACTGATTTTAACTGTAATATTTAAAGGGAATTATGGGAGCACACCAACGGATAGAATTTAAAAATAAACAAACAGAATTGACAGTTAACGGAAAAATTTAAAATATACAATAGATTAAATAATGATCGATCAGAATGGTAAAAATATATAAGATAAAATAGAATAAATAAAATGCAGATATAAAAATCAATACAATATTAAGATGTTTTCAATTCTGATAATGCCAAATGTAGTGTAACTCAACATATAAAACAATGTATCACAATATCAATTTTCGAGATCTTTAGTGAATAGGTAGATTGCGAAATTTGAATTGTGCTATGTTCTTCGCCAGTCAAATATAACCAGCTGATCCTAGAAAAACAAAGTCAGGACACCAGATGACTACAACCAGTTTTTGGAAAGAAATGCAATTTCAATTTTCACAAAAAAAAAAAAAAAAAATGCCAAAAATGATAAAAATTGTTACAATGTTAACCTTTGATGTTTACAACATCAGAATCAACATTAGAATTAAGACGAAGTTATCAAATTTTAGAAAAGGTTTTATTCTACAGAGAGTGTCATATTTTATATAATTATCAGATTATTTATAAATTGGTAGAAAAGCTTTTTATTATGATTATTCAATAGAGATTTCATATTCTCATAATTTCGTCATAACTGCAGATAAATAGTTTTATAAAGTAGTTACGTAAAGTATTCGCAGTTATATTTCTTAACATTGTATTCATTTATTTATTGTTTGCAATTTTTTTTTTACCATTCTTCATATTCGTTTCTATTTCTTTATATTGCTTTTATTCTTTTGTATATTTCTTTACATTGTATTTCGAAAAGGAATCGTTAATTTGTTGGAGAAGGTTCATCCACCACAGCCAATACCCTAACTATTTGCATTAAAGTGAATTGTTACTTTTTTCGTCTAGTTTAATTCCAGGAAATATGAAAAACTAATGTATCAGCAAAATAAATTTACGCTTCCAAAAATGGTGATAAATTAGTGCAGCAAAGAAATTTTAACATGCTTTTCATTTTTTTTAAAGATTTATCTTAATGTGTGTATTATCAGGTTAATTGCTAATGAAATTAATATTGTTGCAAATATGTATACTTGAAAGTATTATTGTAAGAAGTTAACAGTTTCAGGAAAGAAGCAAGCCAAAATTAGGCAGTCATATGTATTAGGAGCCATTTTCGGCATGGCCTAATGGTTTAGGCGGCGGCTCCCAGGAGGTAGATGTGTCGGAACCTGGGTTCGAATCGCGGCAGAGGCATAGATGTTCCACATCCTTTCGTGTGTTTGTCAGCCTCTTCTTCACTTTCTCTTCGGGTCTGATGCCATTCCTGAGGAAGGCAACGCAAACCACCTTAGTATCTTTCCACAGAATACGTACTTCCATGCTCGGAGATTGCGCTTAAAAAAAAAATATTAGTCTGTTAGTATTAGTGTATTGTTCTTAATTACTATTTGTTTCCTAAAGGGTTGTTTTTCATAATTTCCATAAAAATGCTTCATTCGATTAAATAATGAATTAACCATACGGTAATTACTGTAAACAAATAATCTCATATCATTAAATAATCAAGTCATCTGCAGTCATTGATTTAGTATGTGATTACTGCCTCAATTTTATCTGTGTAACTTACAATTGCGTGGAATTCTTATTTAAATATTATAATTCAGTGTTTCTATTACCATCATACATTATTAATTATCCACTATTATTAACTAGTATACTTTGTACACGATTCTTATTTATTAAAACAATAGCATATTCATAAAAGTATTACCTATAAAAGACTGTATATGTTTCTTTATTTCTAAACAATAATATAGAAATAAATCTTATATTTAATACAAGAAATCAATAAAAAAGTAATTATAATGTAGCATCGTAATTATAATGTAGAAATCTTTCACAATCCAACTTACATTGGCTGTAAAACGTTTTACGAAATCAAGTCATTTCAATCCAGCTCTTTGTTTATTACATAGAACAGTAATAGACAAATCTAAGCAATTTAAAGTCCTTTAAATTTGAATTTCATTTTGATCAGTTTAAGGAAACATCACTCTTTAATTATAATCTTGTTTTACTGAATCTTAATTTTCTACTTTCAGATCCATTATCTGAAAATTAACTTAATTTATTGAAATGACTTGTATCACTTAAGAAAAATAAGTTAAGATTCTCCTCGTGAAATATTTTCAGATTTGCAGATATTTTTATTTGCTGGAACTGGCTTAAAGTTTGGAAAAAATCAGCGATACTAGATAACAAACGACTTTACTATTTAATTTTGACATTTATGTTTCTTCTTTAAATTCTTTAAAGTTAAAATAGCCTTTAACGTTACTGTTATCTTTACTTCTCTGAAACATTTCTGTATCAAAAATTTTTGAATTTCGGATTATTGTTGTTTCGTTGTCTTTTCACTCCTGTAGATAATTGACGGAGTGATGTTTTTCTTTAAGTATTTAGTTGTGACCTGTAGTTCAGGTTTTCCCTCGTTTCATTTTAAGCTACAAGAAAATAAACTATATATTATGAAACTGAAAAAAGTGATTGCCTAATAATGCCATTTCTTTAAATGTTGACAATATTCATTTAAAGGTTTCCAAATTCGTTGTAGTATTTGGAAATAAAACCTCAACTCACAATTAATTGATTCCACAGTGCATCAGAGAATGGAGCATCATTGATTATTGTAATACCGTATTAGTTGCAGAATGGTCGGCTCACTGAAAATGTTAAAGAAACTATTTGATGAATTACTAATGATTTAGAGATGGAAATTAATTCGACAGTGTTATATGGTGTGGTTTGAAATGAAAGTAAATCCAGTGTGCTGTTGAGAGCATTTTACACAACGAATTCGAAGCCCACCGGATGCACGAATCGATTTGTTCATTTGAAAAGTGTCTATCTGAAATCCATGTAATTAATTGGAATATCTGTAATATAATTAATCATATCGCGCTTTCACTATTGAGGTTGTTCAATTACCAGCAGGAAATCTGCTTTGGGGGGAAAAGCCAGGATTTCCTCTTTGAAAGTTTTAATATTCAACTTCCCAAATCCAATAATGAGTTTGCCCGAAATAGTAACACATCAAAATCGCTGTAACACCACGGAATAACTAATTATCACTTTAACATAAATGAAATTCTGGTAATTTACATTCCCTAATAATCTCTTTTATGTTGAAATTGATATTTAGCTGTTACGCTTAATAAAAGATAATAATAAAAATTACAATAAACAGACCTAACTAGACCGGTATACTTCATCTAAAGCACACATTTTATTAATTAAAGGCAATATTTTGAAAGCAGGATTTACGCCTCAAACAATTAAGAATAGAGAGAGACTGACGTGGAAAATGCTAATCCTCCCACAACTGAATACTAAATTCATTTTTAAAGTAAAAACAAACATTTGGCGAAGTAACTCTGTTCGGGAAATACATTTTTCAAAAGCTTTTGTAAAATACTTAGATATCTTGGGAATGCAGTACCTTTGTGCAATGTTGCTTTGTCCACGTTAATGCCCATAGGCTTAAAATTAAAGGAGATACATAGCATTCAGTTTTTTTTTTTTTTTTTTACAGTTTATGAAAGAGAAAGTTTCTGATTAAAGCTCCAACTATTTCATTCTCGTTATGGATGCATTTTCATTCTCGTTACTTTTAATAAAATTCATGATTGAGATATGGAAATAAAATAAGTTCTGAAAGAATTTCAAGCCTGCTTACCTTGAACTGTAACTTTTTTAACTTTCTTTATATTTTGTAAAAACTGTAAAAATAACACAATAGCCTTTCATTTATATTTAAATTACGTTATGTTGTTATACTGTCAGTTATTGAATATAAACAGCAAATTTTGATTTCCTGAAACAGTCAACTGTATCCGCATTCCTTACTTAAGTTCTCTAAATCCAATTAATTTCAATTATAACCAAATCCAGGCAGATTAGCTCAAAGGATTACAATCCATTTTTAAGATATCGATAGAAATCGTTTGTTCGTAATGTTTTTATGGGAATTTGTTTCACCTTTTCAGCAAGGAATATACAAAAAAATTTCAAACACAAACTTTAGATCATCTCTTGTCCGTAAAAATGCATGCTAAGTTTCATGAAGACCTATTCAGGATTCAAAAATTTTTAGTTTAAGAATACTCACACATACATACACAAGTAATTAGATGAGCCTCATTTTTTGTAAGAAAAGTAAACTAACGATTTTAAAATCTAAAGTTTTTAATTATAAACTAGTCGGCTACCCGTCGCTTCGCTCCGGAAGCCTCGCGTATGTAACGGAAAACAATTTGTTATTTATTAAAAAAACACACACACACAAATTACATCAAGTAAAATAAAACTAAAATTTTTTTAAAGTTTTTTTTTATTTTAATTTTTGATGTATATATTCTCTCAATTCACGACTGCTTTTAGAATCAGCGTGTGAATCATATATCTGTGATATATTTTTATTTTTTATAGAGATTAGAATATAATCCTTGTGGTCTAATGCCTAAGACGTCTAACTTCGGAGCAGAAGGTTGCATGTTGGATTCCAGTAGAGAACTTGTAGAAATTATTTCTATTTTTGTAAATTACAATAATTGCACCAGACCGAAAGAGAAATAAAAGATTTTCGTAATATAGATACAATTTTTAGTCGCTTTTGAGCTACAAATAGTGAGCTTTCAGTATTCTACTTAATAGAAATAGTGCTTCTTTCTTTCTTGAGTCTCTTTTTTTTATTTCCATTGATACTTTACAGTGGTTTTTGAGTTAGAAATAGTGATTGTTTTTGAGTAACGAATAGCGATTTTTCAGTATTCTACCTAATAGAAATAGTGATTATTTTTTTTTCTGTTCTTTTTTATCCAATTCCAATTGATACTTTTCAGTGGTTTTTGAGTTACAAATAGTGAAAATTATCTATATCTATTAGCTAGGCCATCAGATTGTTCGATATAGATATTTGAAGAAGAGATTTCAGATGAACGTTAGTTGATATAGATGATAAATGAAGATCATAGCTTGTATACGAAATTCTTCGCAACAAATTGATTGTGAGTATTCTTTAGAGTGAAGATAACCAAATTCTGTTGAATTGTGACTCAAAGACCTAAAGTTGTATGTGAGTTAAGACAACGTTTGCCAATTATATGGCAACTTTATTTAGAGTTTGTCCTTGAGCTTTATTGATAAATATCGCTTAAGAAGGTCTGATCGGAAATTGTTTTCTTGTGAAAGTGAATGGAAGTAGATTACCGCATGGTTCCATAGACATCCTACGGATGAAAACAAAATCTCCTTTGTGAGTTCTGTTATAATTTCGGTTTCTATGAGATCATTATCGAATGAACAGCATTTAAGTTGAGTTCCATTGCAGTATGCAAACTTGGGATTGATGTTTCTCAACAATATTATTGGAGATCCAATCTTCAATGACAAACGATGTTGAGGAATTCTGCTGAGATTCAATGCGTTCAGACACTTGGGCATATAGAGATGTTCGTGTGATGGATTATCAGAAGTGTCAATTTTATTCGCACTTGTATTGTATGCTCTGTAGTCTCTCCTTGTATTCTTAGACTTATCATTCGATTGATGTTATCGACACTCTCGTTCATCTCGTTTATCGAATTCCAATTGATACTTTTCAGTGGTTTTTAAGTTATAAATACTGATTTCTCAGTATTCTACCTAATGACGTACTGCGTCTTTCTTTTTTGACTTTCTTTTTAATTACAATTGTTACTTTTCAGTCAAAGTCAGTTCAGTTTTGACAGATAAGTCAAAAAAGCAATATGAAGAGAGTTGTAGTTCCCATGGCCTAATGGGTAAGATGTCTGACTTCGGATCAGAAGGTTGCAGGTTCGATTCCTGTCGCGGATGTCTCATTGAAAAAATTCTTTCTATTTTTCATTCTCACAGAAAACTGCGCCGGACAGACAGACAGACAGACAGAGAAATAAAAGCTTTTAGTAATATAGATTTCCATTACAGTCGAAAAACTATAAAAATTATATTTAAATATTTTGTTAACGTGGCGAGAGTTTCGAGATTGCTACAATCTGCCAGCTTCATGAAAAGATTGTAAGAATCTCAAAACTGTCGCAATGCTCATTTTTTAAATTTTAAATCGTATATTTTTAACTGTTCCGTCTTTATATTTTTAATGTGTATCATTTTTTAATTGTTATTATATAATTGACACACGTTAAAAATAATTTAGGTTAAATAATTTTTATTTTCAATACTTGATAAATATATCATATCTTGATATATTTATTAAATATCTTGATAATAAGCTTGAAGATGATGTAACTAAAGATAAAAATAAATTGGGTAATAAATTAATTAAGCACTAAAATTTTGGATTTTTTATCACCTATGTCATAAAAATTTCATAAGGTCTTTTACTTTTTAGCAAAAATATTAAAGATTTTTAGTCATTAAGTATATTTTACACTCTCCATCAGGATCTTCAACATTTTCATGAATAATTCTCACCTTTTCTCAATTAATTCTCTTTCCTTAACTCTTTGAAGTTGCGGCAATATTCTGAACTGTGTCTTCAATTATTTACAAACAAAATTAGCTTCATGCTAATAAAAAATGCGTAGAAAATATCTATGCAATTTTTGTGATTTACATATATAAGTATTGAAGTATGCATTAGTAAGTTCAATTTTTTTTTTACCTTGATGTCTTATACAATATCTGAAATTAAATGCTAAAACTATTGACTTTCTCCAAAATAAACTAAAGATTATTCTTAAATTATCTTCCTTCTTTATTAAGGCCCTTTCTCAAGTGTTCCCTTATAAAAAAAACTAAAATTTTTTTAAAAACTATCCTCCGTGCACGGATTCCTTTTGAAGAATAAAGATTATTCTTTTTATTCTCTCTCTCTAAACAGCCTGAAGCTGCATTAAAATTTCATTCATTAAGAAATGCGGTAAAAACATAATTTCAAATAGTGTTTTTCAATAATATCTGGTTGCTACTTCCAAGAAAATTTTTGCAAGATCTAATGCTTTTAAGCAACGTTTGGTTTTGAATTTCTTAAAGGCATTTGTAGTTGCTCTCTTGCCAAGGAGTTTTCTACGAAAAATCAGTATTTTTTTGTTTGCACTTGTTATACCTGTGAATAATTTAAAAGGATCATCAAAGATATGAAAATCAATAATGAGGTGGTAACGACTTTTATTTGTGTACGAAAGTGTCTAATTATATAAAATGCCTCTTGATTATGCGTGGAGCTTATTTCTCGCAGAAATTTAATACATAGCGTTAAACTCTACAAAAATATTATCCGTTGACATTATTAAAGCTGGAAGATGCAAAGAAGCACTATCCATAAGTGAAATGTCAGTAAATATTGATAATATATCTTTTGGATCTTTTAAATACACTTTTTTTTAAATGAAAACATGTCTTATCAGGACTCGCTATATCAAATATATAAATTCTTGTGTCCTGATAAATTTCCTGTATTAGAAATAATCGTAGAGTTTATTCTCAAGCTTTTCTTGAATCTTGAATGTTACAAGCTAACATGGATAGATTGAATATTGACTTCCATCTTGCGCTATCATAGGATATGATGAAGATATTATTAACAAATAAAGTTATTACTAAAAATATGAGAAAAGTAATGACTGTCAGGGATCTGTGTGCGTGATATTCATTTAATCTTGGGAAATAAAAGATCATTATTATTATTATTTTTTAAGATCAATTGGTGATATTTCAATTCTTAAGTTCAACATACTTTACTTAGTAAAAAAAGTAAATTAGCATATCCAGTGTTAACATTGAAGTTAAATTTTAAAACCTGACTTCCCAAAGCAATACTGTTAAGATGTTTAGCAAAAGTTTCAGTATTTTGGAGCTTATCCCTTAAATGAGAAAAGTGAATTTAAGAAATAATACTAACTTGGGACAGAATCTGAAAGTTGTAACAAAAATAGAGAATAGAGAAAAATAATACTTAAAAATAATGTTAGGAATAAAATCAGTGTTATATTTGACTTTTGTTTGTTGATGGTCCTCTATGCAGTATATCTTTGGAACACTTTAATTTGCAAATCAATCTTCCCTCAAACAGCTACTATAACGTCATCATCTCCTGGGTTGGCTTTTAAATTAGTATAAAGTTTTAAAGAAAAAAAGGAATATTATCATCAAAAGGAGTACATTTTTAAGTTTTATATCATAATAAAATACAGAACATTTTTGTGGTACTCTAAAACAAAATGTAATTAGTTTTGAGTTATAATGGATATGAATGTAGCAGTTTATATTTTGTCTGTATATTTGTTTATTTAACAATTTATTAGCTGGCGTCAGACAATAGTATCGCTGTGATAGTACTTTTTATAGACTTCTTTGTTTATGACAAAACATGAAAGTTACTGTTTCAAATGAACGATTCTTTTACACTGGAAAAAATTCGTTTGACAAGGTTGTTGCCTAATAATCGATCCAGATAATTTTTCAAATTTTCATTCCAGTATCAATTTTCGACCAAAAATGTGACTGTCTAAAAACTTACCTATAATTTACATAAGTTAGTTTAATTCTTCCGATTCAAGGAACGGCCGCTTCCGTCGATATTTGTTGTAAGTAAAAAAGCAGAAAAGTTTAGATATTTAACTGATCTCAAGCTAAAATACTTTGTACATCTTGAATGAAGTACTTGATTAAACCATGTCTTTAGCCATGTTCTTCCAAGACATTTCAAAAATTTTACAAAAACATTGCTCGAATGCAGTGGCAACTATTAGGTATTATGGATTTCAAGATGAAGACATCTTTCAAAGGATAGCAAGCTTAGAAATTAAGGTTTCTACTATTAATAGCCTAAAAGGGCAGGTAGTAAGAAATCTGAAACAGAGATTTGGTTGAATCCTGAAAACGATCTCTGGAATAATAACCAGAGGAAAATGTGCTGGGAATGAACCTTGATCCTTCATTATGTCAACAAACGTTTTTACACCATGAACCATTATTACTTAATTACTTACTGTACTGTACTGTACTGTACTGTACTGAATATTATCATTATTACTTACTGTACTACATAAAGCTACAATTATATTTAAGTTGCCATCAATAACGATACACAATAAAACTTCAATATAATTTTAGTAACTTTCATGAAAAGATGTTGGAAGTAAAATCTATTTAAAATAAATTAGCTTTAGTAATTTATTCATGAAAATGTTAAGTTGATTTATAAATAGAACGCAGTAATGTGATCTTTTAGCTGCACAATGGAGGAAGAAATCTGCAGTTTAGATGAATAATCTCGTATTCGCTGACGATATGAATTCGCCAGGGTCCAATCTGTATCGCCGCTTATTTAGAGAAACAGAACGTGGAAATTTCTAGTGTATCTCGAAGGACTCACCACCAAGTGAGTGGCACAATTAAAACTTCACCTTGTTCCTTTAAAGATTACAGAGCAATTAGGAGTTTTCGAATTTTCTGGCAACGGCACGAACCCCAAACGTCTCCCGCCTAACAAGATTAATTACAAAATTAACGACAAAACGGTGGTCTGTCATCTTTAAAGGGAGTCCAGGTAACAAGGACTAGTGCTAATTTCCCCAGAGACTCAGTCATGTCACCCGAAGAGAAGATAATTATTTGCTGTATTCAGAGATGCGGCTCTCCTTCAGGTTAACAGATAAGCAATATTAAGCATTTCTCTTTTAAACAGACGATCTGATATACTTGCGGAAACGTTTAAGAAATAACGGAACGCAAAGGAGATCAACTACGTGGAGATAATGTAATCTATTCCTTTACTTTCTTTAAAACGCATTTAAATTTAGTGATGTCTTCCAAGAGGACATTAGGGTATAAACTGAATTTAAGATTTACAATCTTTGAAACATATGGATTGAAATATACTTCAATAAAATATATACTGTCTATAAAAGGCAAAATTCACTGACTCATTCATCAATGCACAGCGAAAACCGCTAGACCTAGGAACTTGAAATTTTAGTGATGCGTTCTCCTTATGACGTAGGCATACACTAAGAAAGGATTTTTTTAAATACCATCCCAAAAGGATGTAAACGGGAGGGGGGAGGCAGCTTTCTTGAAAGCAATGCATAGCTCGGAAGTCGTTTGAGTTGGAAACACAAAACTTGACATGAGTGTTTTTCGCAAAATCGAAAACATAAGTATTCGACGGATTTTCGATATACGCGTCCTAAGAGGTGTAAAGGCAGCAGCCAACTTTCTTGAAATCTATCTTGTAAACTACTTACACTGGAAACATGAAACTCGGGAAAAAAACTGCTTTTAAAAAATATATATTCAACGGTTTTTCAAAAAAAAAAAATTTATATATATAAGTCTACATCCGATTTCTGTAACAATGTAGATATCCTCACTGACTCAACAACGCACAGCCGAAACTGCTAAACATAGAAAGTTTAAATTTTAAGATACCTTTTAGAATTGAGTTAAACATTTTCTCAGTTTGATAATTTTTTTTTTCCCTAAGGGTAGAGAAGGGCAGAAAGGGGCAGGAAGTTTTATGTCCTTCGATCTCGATTAAATTTGACATTACGGGGTTTCAGGGTTACAAAATACGAATGTAACATTCATTTATAGCTTTCAAGAGATTTTTCTATCAATTGGGAAAGGTTCGAATTGATCTCACAATTACAATTTCATCCTTCTTCACATCAGAAAAATTCTTTTTATCCAGCGCAAAGCCACGGTATTTTTGCTAGTGTAAATATCTATGATAGAAATAAAGATAAAAATATAGGATTACCTTTTATTAAGAAAAAAAAATCACTTTAAAGAAAAATTTAAAAAAAACGTTAAAAAATATGGAATCCTGTACATAAGAACAATCTGAATAGGGCACATCCGCAAATAAAATTCATTTTTAAAAGATTTCGTGTAGACAAGCGGTAGATCTGATTATGACTACATTTATGATATGACAATAATTTCTTGTTAATACATTTAACTTTTATTAGATAAAATGAGTCAATACACGTAATTAAAAACATAACATATATACAATTAAAATCACGACCACTTTTACCAGCGAAGAAGTCCTTCATTATAAGCTTCAACAAAAAAACTGCATTACATATAACTTCATGACTTCAGCCAATCTCACCGAACTCCAGCAGTTCATTTCCGATAGAGGTTGTGCGTTGGCAGATCGGTCAGTTGCGCTCTTCATAGCAGGACCATTGACTTTTCTTTCATTGGACAATTATGTAGAACATTATGCTTTAGTATTCAGAAATAAATTTGGAGGGAGACTATTTAGTGTATATGCATCAACCAATAGCAAATAAGGTATAGCAAAGCTTCGAATCAATATTCCACGAAACAGGATCCACGAAATATTATTCAATGAGAATATCTTTAAAAATTTTATTTAACTGTCGAATCTGCGCAAAAACAATCAGCTGATTTATGGCTACTTATTACATTCTTGAAACTTGTCTCACACTGGCAAGTTGTTCCCAAAACTCATACTTGCTCGAAATTTGCCACTTACTCTAAATAATATCATCTAATTTGAGGCAAATTTTAGCAGCAACTTGATATCAGCACGCCTATTGGCGAGAAAAATTCATGCAAAAAACTGAGACAGCGCTAACAGCTGAATGTTTTTCCTTTTTATTTATATCTAATGTAGGATGTATCGAGAATAAATACCAAAACTAAAGCTGCAAAACCAATCTGTACGCCATTTTGCCTGCACAGCGTTTTAATCGCTATATCAAAGACAGCAAAACGAGACTTATCCTTGGAAGATTACTTTGCCAAGCTGCAAGTAGCAATTTTTCTAGCTTGTTTTAGGCAAATTTTTGAGAGCATGTAAAGCAGCCACAAGACAAGACTAAGGAGCTTAATTGGTACCAAGTAGACTTGATTCAACAGAAGGATTGCTTCAACTATAAGTAAGAAAGAGTTCCCCCCTCTCCCTACAATATGTGTAGTAACTCCTCACTAATGATCCATCTCGTCGAGAAACCGAATGAAAATTGATCGTGAACAACTTTGAAGCATTCTGTGGACCGATAATGTTTTACAGTCCTTTACTGAAAGTCCTATATAGGTTTTTCCCATTGGAGGTTCACAAAAAAAAATTATAATGACGATCATTTTTTAATTCTTGATTGGATAGAATAAAATACAAAAAAATAAATGTGGCCCTTCAATGTCGTTAATGAGATTTTTTTATGTAGAAGACGACTGCAGTATCATGGCCTTAATTCGTGTGACAAATGCAATTATATACAGCTCATTACATAATGTCACATTATTTTGATTAATAAAGCGAATTCTGCATAGCAAAAAAAAATGAGAAACACGTTTATTTCTGTTGTAGTTTCAAAACTTAATTCAATCAAACGCTTGCAAAAAAAATGAAAATGAGAAAATCTATGTCTTCAGCAGACTTTTCCCACTTTAATTACTATTGCGATACAAAATCAGGTCTACTTCATTATAGTCATGGGAGACGAATTCTGTAATTCATCTTAAGGTATTGAAATTGAGAAAGGATGAAAAACTGAAATGACTGCACTAAGATATGTCAAAATCATATCAATTTTAAACGATTGACACAGTATAAGATGAAGACGTTCGAATATATTTTAGTCTTCTGATAAGGATCAGAAGACTAATATTCCCGTTTTGTATGGGGACAAGTATCATTAAAATCTTATTAGCGACAATGACAACAATCGCAAAAATTATTATGAGCAATGACAACAATCGCAACAATTGCGTCTTTCACAACAATCACATTTATAATAATAAGGAAATTAAGTCAATATCAATTATATTTTCATAGATGTATCAGAAGACGTTGCGAAGCATTGTGATTGGTTTACTAATCGCTATCCCTATCTTGTTTTGAAGGAATACGCTTATGAATTCATCGGGTAGTGAGCATGCAGCAAAGGCGCTGGGAAGATCAATTATGAGGAATGAAAATGGGTGGAGAACAAAAAGATCAAGCTCATATTTTCATAGGTTCACAAATAAGAATCATATCAAATTTTAAGGACAGCCATCATCCGTGCTATTTATACCAAATAGAAAAACAAGTGGAACAGTAAGAGATTGCATATTTCGCATGCTAAGTCAAACTTAATATGTCCACAGAGACATACTGCTGTAAAAACATTCTGTTATTAAAGGAAGCAGTCAAAGATGACATTCCGAAAAGTTGTTGTTAACATATTATCATCATTAGTTATATCTCAGCTTTCAGTCACGTGGTGGGGACTCACTATGAAAGCTAATTTGGAGGACTAAGGGAGATGGGAACTTACGTTTAAGTTGGATCATAAATGTGCTAGATAGTATGCTATGATGGAAATCCGTCCAGCCATTTTAATGTGATGCGATACAGAAAAACAGATAAACAGACAAATGACAAATAAAGAAGAAAACAATTCAGGTGGAATAGCGAGACTTTTCATACTCAGTAATTAAAATACACGAATGTATCTGACTTTTTTATTATTGTTATAGGTTTAAATATATCTTTCTTTCCTTGTGTTTCTCTCTTTTGCTTGAAAATTATGTTAAGGAATTCAGCACCTTTCTAAAATAAAATCAAGTGTAAGGAAATTCAAACTAAAAACTCTATTGATTCTTTTAATAAATTCACTATTTCCTTTAGCGGCAAACTTCTGTAAATTACCATAGAAAACTTTTTTCATGAATATCATTTCGTTCTATTTCTTTACATCGCCTTATGTTGAATTCTCCTTGTGTTAGATTGTAAATAGAACTGAAAGGAAGTAATCCTTAACTGTTCCCTATACAATACTGTAAGCAAATGTCGCGTCGGAAGTGAATAAATTGTAAATCCTGGTAATCTAATTTTCCAGAGGCTTCCAGAAGCTGTTCTTTCAGTTCCGCTTCTTAACAATTCTTTGCCGTGACAATGGTTTCAACATCTGAAAAAGCAAAAAATGGAAAGATTATTTTGTATACATACATTTCTCGCTTTGGAGGAACCTCTTTAAATTTGCTATTAAAATGTTTCTTAATGCTTCTCTTTCATGTTATAATTTCACATTAGTAGAAAGATTCCTGCATTGTTCTTTTAATAAAAAGTCTTTTTAGCCTTTTTTTCTGATAAAAGTGAGGCTGATTCAATCAACCAGTCTGTATGTTTGTATGGATCAACCGATGGATGAATCTTCTTAAAACTTCGCCTGCACATTTAAGGACAAGAGATAATCAAAGTTTTACAGTTTTAACTTTTTCCAGTGAAATCTTGTCGAGAACTGAGAAGATGACAAAAATTCCCATAGAAAAGCTCTACCAAACGTGAGATCACGTGATCTTGGATTCTGAGGTAATGTTCTCGCCACTCGTGACCGCTACCGTTTTCTCACAACCCGCGAGCGCGTCTCGGATACCTTCTGGGAGACTTCATGGTTGATCACAAGTCTCGTGACTTTCGGTTGACCTATGTAGATAAAAATGAAAATGTGAGCATCCCCAATATTATACCGAACATTTGCCACATTATTTGTATTTCTGTGTCTTATGGTTTCAGAAGAGATAGGGCCAGAAAAAAAAGCGGAGATAGAAACGAAACAATTGGAAATTTATCAATATATTAGAAGAATAAGTATTTGAGAATTTTTTTTTTTTTTATTTAGAAAATGAAAAGTTGTCTGCTGTTTCTGTAAAGCAGATATTATAATTTATAAAAGAAACGGAGTTTTTCATTAATATTATTTTTACGACTTTAAAAAAGACAGAAAAACAAATGCATGATTTTAAGGAAGAAAGGCTTCTAAGTTATTCCAGGAACTTCTTGTTATGATTAAGGAATCATCTCTGAATTATCTCCGAATTGTTTTAC
The DNA here is from genome assembly GCA_023159025.1 of Thereuonema tuberculata. Classification (NCBI taxonomy): domain Eukaryota; kingdom Metazoa; phylum Arthropoda; class Chilopoda; order Scutigeromorpha; family Scutigeridae; genus Thereuonema; species Thereuonema tuberculata. The sequence continues at coordinate 48,137,023 of JAFIDM010002131.1, read as the reverse complement.
GGAGTAGATGTGAATTAAATTTTTATCAAGAAAACTGCAATGCATAAAGTTGATTATTCTTTAATAACTACAATTTCCATATTATAGTAAGGCTTTAATTAGCAAAATTTTTATGTATAAAATTATAATCGCAGTGTTTCTGATATCGAGAAAATCTAAAAAACTAAAATAAAAGCAAAGAAATTAGAAAATTATTAATATCTCTTCATCTGGAAGAAAGAATCCAATTTATAAAAAAAATTAAAAAAAAAAAAAAACATGTATAGAAAAATAAAGTGAGAAGAAAAACCGAGATTTAGAGAGACTGATGGGTAAGATAAGAACAATTCGTTGTTTATTTACATTTTTTTCTCTTACGTCATGTCTTGTGAAAATACCAACATTTTTGGTTCATTTAAGATTATCTGAATCTCATAATGGAAGCTCCTTACTGAACTCTCTTTTCCTTCAAATACTCATAAGGAGTATCTCCTCCTGAGGATGTTTTCGATCATTATTAGGAATCTTTCTAGATAAGTTAGATCTTTGTGAATATTTTAAAATAGGAACAAAATATTAAAATAAAATTTGAATGTTTTTGAGATAGGTACTTTTGATTTGATATGAAGAATTTGAAATTTGGTGATGTATCATCAAAAGAGACTGTAATAATGATGATTGTGATGACTTAATCATCATTATCAGAGTATCTCTTAGCGAACTGGAAATTATGACACTAACTCCAAATTCTTAACAGTTGTGCCCCGCGGTTTTACAAGCGTTAAATTCGGCCTTCTCTGTAATGTTCGGTTTTCGTCTTGCGGCGAAGCCGGCCCGTCGCCGCCGCCGTACCCGTTGGTTGACGTTTATGTTTACTCCTCCGCTCCTATTGGTCGTAGCGTGATATTATATAGCCTATAACCTTCCTCAATAAATGGGCTAAGGCAAAAAGAATTTTTCGAATCGGACTGGTAGTTCCTGAGATTAGCGCGCTCAAACATACAAACAAACTCTTCAGCTTTATATATTAGTAAGATAACAGGTTTATAAGTAAAAAATTCTGAACAGTGTATATTGAACAAAACAATGAAGATTTTTAACTCAATAGAAACCGTTGAAGTTATGAACAAAAGTAATTACCATTTTTCAACCAACCACAGAAAAAGGAATAACCATGTTATTCTAAAAACGAGAGTTTTAGAACTCTGGGAGAGTTGTTTCCTACTATATTTGATTTGATTTAGAAAAAAAAAACAAAGCTGAATGTAGTACGAATACATCAGAATAAACTCACAAGTCAGACGACTCAAAAGCATGTGGATTGTATTCCGCTCTCAAACAACAAAAGCTAAGTTCATTAAATATAAGTAGAGTACTATAGAATAAGTGGATTATAATAATTAAACATTCAACCAGAAATAATAGAGTTTAATAGAAGAAAAGGAATCTTTAAATATTTTAAAATAGTAACAATTTAATTTTATGATTATAACATTGACTATTAAAGTACAGATGATTTTAATAACGAATGGCGAGGTTGTAGTTATTTTACAAAGTAACAAAAAATATTTCTATGTTTTCTACGGATTCTTGAAACTACTTGAAACTACTTGAACATTTAATATCCGATCGTTAAATAAATAGTTAAGTCTTTTCTCTTCATCATTATTCTTCAATTTTTATTATTCAAGACTTAACGAGTAGAAATTAATTAGTTAAGCTATTAAAAAAAAAAGTTTTCATTCTTGAAATATTATAAAAAAAAAGCAATTAACAAAAAAAGAAATCATTTTTCTAAACTAATTATTTTCAAATGTTTCAAATGCTTAGTTTTCTAATATGACTTCTTTTATACTTTGATGTCTTATATATTATCTTTAGAATTAAAACTTTCTAAAAAGGGGCTGTTTGTCTTTAATTTCATTTAGTTTTTGAAGTAGCAAATTTCACTATCTCTTCCCCTTAAATCTTTGTATCCAATCTTCAAAAACCTAAAAAAAAATTGCAGATAATTATTAATATATTATAGTAGTTAATTATTGGTTGTTTTCAACCTTTAAGGAATTTTTAACTTTTAATTCAGCTATGGTTCACTTTTCGTTTTAAACCGGTAATTAAAGGAAGAAACTTTCGCATCTTATTCTGTCTTTGATCAAATTTCAGTTGAGAAACATATTTCGCTGAAGGCGAGGCATTTTTAACTTTCCATTGAACGATTCCCAGTCTGAAAGAATTTTTAATGCTGACTCCATAAATTTGGCTTCAATCCCTTTAGCAGCCATCTCCCAGGAGTCCTGAACTCAGCGCTTAAGAGAATCGAGAATTTCTCTTTCTCGACCTGCAATTTCATTTATTCGACTTCCCTGTTGCTGATTATTTGACTGCTGCAACTTTTGATTTGTTTCTATCTTCAGGCTCAGGTTATTAAAAATTGTTATAATAAGAAGGCAATGTACATATATTCAAATATAAAATTTCTTTCGAGGAATAGTTTTTATCTGTTTTGTTTTGTGGAGGAAGAGAATAGCCCTCTGCACACAAGCCCCATTTCTAGACTTCTCTGAAGCCGAATTGGAAAGGTAAAATGTAAAACCCGAACAAAAAAAAGGAACAAAAACGATATTCTCATATTCAATTAATGTATTTTTAATGATATGATTTATGAAATTCGCTTACGATCAAATGAATAATGATAATAATATCTTTACAATAGTTTTACGCTTAATTGTTCCTAATTGGAATTAGAAAGCAATAAGCTGAATTTGTCGATTCTTATTCTTAAAAATACATTTATTGAACTTGAAAATTTCATTTGTTGTTTTTATTTGAGTTCAGGTTTTAGATTTTTACCCTTTCAACTTGCAGTCAGAGATGCTGAGAAGTCGTGACTGTGGGTAGAGAGATGTGGGAGTAGGGAAGATTTCAAAATATTTTGTCAGTAATCTTCAATTTCAATATAAATAAAGGTGGCGCTGCCATTAAGGGGAATAATCGTACAGTCTCTATGACTTCTAAATACAGCATTTTGTATAATAGTGTTGTTGAAGTGCTAGTGTGATATTATTATGCTATACAGCATTTTTAGCTAAAATAAAATTAACTTATGCTTTCTTTCTACTGAGCCGTATTATTTTATATATATATTACAACCTATTAATTAAGTTATATACACAGAAGCTCGGTTATAATGCGGTAGTTTATATCGCGAATTCGGATATAACGCGATTTGGTCTTGGACCCCTCTATTTTCGAAAAGGTGTATAATTGTAAAATTGCAAAATTTACCCTTTTTTCGCATAAAATCAAATCAAAGGTGTAAATTAATATGCTTGTTTCCTTATTATTATTAATTGAGACTATACACACCTTAATGTCACGAAAATGCGTCAAAGACAATATATTTTTTAAAAAATACCAGAATCGCGGACGTTTTCGTTTAACCAAAATGAATATCGAGATCTATTTTTCTGCCAATGACAACCAGTAAAGAGGCCCATGTAATCTAATAGGCGTATGAATACCTAATTTCGATCCACGTGACTCGTCGTTTGTCGCGGCGCCAAATTGATTTTGGCTAATATAACTCATCAAAGTGTTGAAAAGGTAATGATTTATGTATTTATAAATATAAAATTCTCTCACATAGCTCTGAATGATATAGGTAATCACGAAATGACCATTTTAAATCAATTTGGAATCGCGAAGTAATAAAAGTTCGATTATATCGCGATTATAGATCTTGGATCCGAAAGATCGCGTTATAACTGAGCTTCTGTGTAATTGTAAAGGCTCCACGGCTTCAGTATAGATTATAGCGAGTAGCTGTAGATCAGTATTATTCTCTTTTTATTTATTACATCTCTTATAGTCCGACGACGATAACGTGACGATTCGACGTCATCACAAGCCTCTCTCTGAGGTTCCGAAGAATATTACGTTATAGCTACAAAACAAAACTTAAAAAGCAAAAATTTAGTTTTAATTTTAGTCCTCTATTTTCCAATTCCTTTCGGAAATAATCTTCAACCTGTAAAATAATTTTTTGAGCACTGCTCTGTAAAATACTCCGGGGCGACATTTTGAGGGAAATTAATAGAGACCTGTGCTTTGAGGCAAGCTTGTTTGTGATTGACTGAAAAACATACGTCATAATCACGTGGGATTCCTTCCGATTGACACGTTATCGTGGTTGGACTATAATAATACTATTCATATATGTTTTTTTTTTTTGTTTTTTTTTTATTACATAAGTAAAAATCATTCTTGAAAAAGAGTCATGAAAAAGAATTCATAACATTCATGTTCTTATTGAGATTTGATTTCTGAGTATAAGGTTCGATGTACTTTTTGTTTTAATTATTTTTTTAAATTAAAAACAGCTGATAAATAGCAGAGTATATTATAACAGTAATTATGAAAGCCATATTAGTAAGACAATTTCGAATTAAGAATTTCCAAATAGTTTCCCTTATCTTTGATCCTTAATTGGTTTTACTTCATTTACTGATTTTTCTGCAATACTAATAAGAGTTCTAAAGTAACAAACTTTAATTTACTGGAGTTTTAAATCAAAGTATGAACTAAGACAGAATATCTTTTAAGATTTCTAACTGTTCAATAACTCTAGATTAGGTAAGTGACTCATAATTAGAACCTTGTTTTGTTTGTTGCACGAGTTCCTTTCTTCATTAACTTGCCAGAAACATGTCTTCCCAAACGACGCTGCTTTGATTTTTATACGACACTACTTCTTTTCTTCCAACTCGAGCGAGGTTTTTTTTTTTTTTCTTCTCTTCTTTTATTTGATAAATGAAGGCGAAAAAGTATCTTAATTGCCTTCAAAATTATGTTTAAGTTTTCGGTTTCGTCGTTATGAGTTCTCTCTATTTGGATGACTTCCAAGAATTAAGTGTTAGATTTTAAAGTTTCGTATTCTCCTGAGTTGTGGCAACTCCATAAAGAGAAAGTGTTAAACTAACACATATTTTTTTTTTCTTGAGTTTTCATCCTCAAACTTACATCATTTCACACAAATTTTTCAAGATTGCTTATTTGTATAAGAATCTACTGCGGAAGACAGTTTAGAGATGAGTTTTTGACTAAAGAAAAAGCTAATTAAGCTCTTAAAGATACTAATTGTGTCTGGCATTTGCTCTTCTGACATTTTAATCTTGTAATCTCTCGCAATTGCAGTGAATGATATAAATTGCGACCAAAAGAAAAAAAACCCCAACAATTTCCCTAAGAGTATCTCGAATGTGAAAAGCAGTGGTCATAAGGTAAATGGACCAGATTAGATGCAACAACCGTGGCTGTGATTTATGCTCTGGGTTGTGGCCAAGGCATAAATTAGGGTCCACTCTTGCCCGCGATCCTCTTGCTTGCTCCGACTGCAAGGGTAGGTCCACTAAATCCCTAAGCTTAGCATTCTTCACATGCCACAGCGTCGAATGGACAGCAGGTTGCTGGGAAACAGGCCTGACTTCCTGCCAGATGATGGCCACCCGCCGCATGCATCACACGTCTCCTCTTCACTCTCTCTCTGACTCATTCATCTATCAATGTGTGTGGTGTTAGTCTTTTGCGGATCGAAACACACACGTGTCTCTTTTCACCCACTGACCACATTCTGTAAACACGACTTGCAAATAGAAAACAGAATCTCTTTCCTCCTGTTTATTAAATATTAAAGAAAGATGATTGCATTCGCTCGTACCTCACGTTCCGTTTCTGCTTTGGAGCCACCGATTGCTAAGTAAAGGTGAGAAATAACAAGAGATACGTAGAAAACGCGAAGGAAACAAATCAATGGAATGAAAAAAGATCAATATTTACATAGAAAAACATAATTTTCCATTTGATTTCTACCTTACATCGGTTTTGTAACTTTAATCCAAATAATTAAAATGTTTAAAAAAAAAGAAATATAATAATAATACATTAAGAAATTCAACTTACATTCAGAAAAGAAAAAAAAAACATAGAAAACATTTCAGATTTATAAAAATCAAAAGCCATTTTTCAAATTGCTCTAAAAACTGGAATAAAATAAAAAGAAATTAAAAACATAACTAAAAGTTTAATTCGTTTCAATTTCTTCCTTATATTAAGTTCATTTATTGATTTCTTACTAATTCACAGTTTAAATGTTTCCTATAATTGTTATGATGAGTGTTTCTGAGGGACTCATTAATCTATTTCAAAATTTATGAATTTAAAATAAAAAATTATAAAAATAGGAAGTTTGAGGATTGATATGGAAAAAATGACTGTTTTGAAAATTTTAAAAAATCTCGTCAAATTCATTAATTCGATTAAATTAATTTAAGGTCTAATAGCTTAATAGTTAAATCAAACTTAAATATTGATGTAGGATTATAATACATATTTCCGTATGTCCAGAAATAGGTAAAACAGTGAGTAATAAGTTCATTTCTCTTTATGGAATATTGCAAAAAAAAAAAATGTGAAATACAATTTTGTGCTAGAGCCATTATAATAACAAAGTGATAATAATATTAATAAAAAAAGGAAGCACATTAAAGTAAGGATAAATCAAAAAGTTAGAAAAAAATTAAATAGTTAGGAAAATAAAAGAGAAAATAAAAACCCTACTTGGACATTGAGAAAAAAAGAGAAAAAAAAAACAGTTCGAGCCGATAACCTCCAGCATATGAGTCAGAGACCTTAACTATCAAGCTACAGCTGACAATTAAAATAAGGTGGTTGCTTTTCTAAAAATTAAGCTAATAGCGGAACTCCAATGAAAACAATGCCAAATACCTCGAACATAGGGGATGGGGTTGGGCCCTTGAAAATACCCTATTAATACCCTACGTTGTTTGGACCTCTGAACACTATGGTGAAGTCCGTTTGCCGATTCGATCTTCCGTTCGGGAGTTGTTAGGAGGGAACAGACACGGACGGACGGGACAAGCGCAATAGCTACGGATTTTGGTCGTTATCAAGAAAGCTCCCAAATGGATCGCTAAAAAAACAAAACAAATACAAACTGTGTAAATAAATAAGTATTACAACTAATTATTTTTAATTAGTTAGTAGAAGTCTTCATTAATGTTTTAATGTAAGAAGATCAGATCTTTTTAACTATTTATTTATTACTGTGAAGAGCAGGACTAATTCGACCTATAGTTCGCCTTGTTAAGCTACTGATCTCAGGATATTTTATCTTATGCCGCCCACTCTACTTTAAAGATTAGACTATTAAAATTTACTTAGAAGGCAGTTGGTCTTTTGTGGAAGGCTTCATTATTGTTATTTTCAGTTTTAATTCTTTAATTAGAATTTTATAATTATTCTGAATGATCACATGATTTTTAAGTTACATGATAAAGTCACTGGTAATTGCAACTGGTGAGAACGAAATTGAAACAGCTGTCTTATAGTCCCAGAATGTATTTAAAGCAAAATTCCAATTTGCATTTTCTTTTTGTTTTTTCTTTGGTTAATTTATTCTTTAAGTGTAGCTAATTTGTTTTATAAATGACTGATGCAATTTAATTATTTGCCAAAAACAATGAAATTCAGAAATTAATTTCTCACTTTTCAAATCCCTTCTCAAAAGTCAGAAATTTGGTAAAATTAACACAATAAAATTTCGGCGCCATATTCGTTATAAAGGGATGATGCAACGTACAATAATAGTGTTACATTGGTCAGATATTCCAAACAATATCTCATCAAACTTCTGTTTAACAATGAATTTCAGAAGCGAAAATCATGGGAACATATCAAGTGTTGAAAGTTAATCATAGATTTCAGAAGAATAAAAAGATGAAAGAATAGTTTTCTATACATCTCAAAAACTGATGTAATAATTTACTAATTAATTCAATCAGTAAGATACAATGAACAGACATGTGGTTGACTTTCATACAGCTCTTATATTAAAAACCGTATCATTAAAAACTCTTGAATTAAAAATAACTTGACCTTAATTTTATAGTTGTTTTACCTACTAAACTAGCAAGGTAAAAACGTTAAATCAAATATTAAATATTAAAGCACAGCACTAACATTCTACCTCTATGGAATGGCGTCGTTATCTCTAAATAAATTGTATTGAATCTTTGAAAAACAGACAATCGTCCTCGCCTACGTGGAATATTTTTTTGAATCCATTACTTAGATTTGCTTGGAGAAATATGAAGATTCAGCTCTAATGGATTTTAACAATTTTTACTACATGGTGTATCTTTCATAAGATAAAAATTATATGCAACGCCTATCTCAGAAATAATTAAAAATGAGATCTGTCTTGAAGTAAATAAAATATAAGGCATGAAAATGGTTTCATTTTGTTGACGAACCCTTGTCGACTTCTTACATGATTCATATTCTAGAAATGAGTTTCTCAGTTCACTTCTTGATTCCATTATTATCATTATTTACGCTTTCATCCTCATTTATTCACTGTAACACTTCCTTCTTACTTCCACTTCTTAATTTATTTCTAATGTCTTTCTTTCCTCCTCTCCCACCAGCTTCTCGTGATGGGGATTTTTCCTATTCCTACTTAAACTCCCACAATCCTTCATTCCAAAAGTCCCCTCCCCGTGCTCTTTTATTATCTGCTCTCTGAGGATGATACTCCTTGGAGTATCGAAACTGTAAGATAAACGTCTGCATTTCCCCGTGATTTGCAATATCAATCTTATCTTGCTTTTAAAGTAAACAACAGTTTTCAGTATGTCATGATTATTCCTATCTTTTTTGCAATTTCCGGTTGTGAAGCAACGGATTCTAGAAACTGAATTTCAAATGTCCACAAAAACAAATGACATTTCCTGGGGTTTTTTTAATGTATTTATTCCACCAAAGAACTTTCAGTTTTATTTGGGGGTTCTGTGTCTTTCAGTCTTTAGAATATGTAAATTCCCTTACTTCTCAATAGCGTCCATCCTTTATCAATCTGGGCACAAGTTGAAAATGACGTCTGATTTGTAATAACCTCTAGAAAGCTATGCTAAAGTTAAGACATAGTGATTTTCAATTATACTGTACAATCTCTTATCACTGATAGGTCAGATGCTAAAGATAAATAAGAATAGGGATAAAAGTTAACATTTGTTTCACTATTCCATCCTAACTATATTTAAATTTCTAGCAGAGTGTAATCCAGTTTTAGGTTAAAGTGCACTTTACGATACTTTTGATGAATCCTATTTTCTGATTTGTTTGAACATGGCTGTCTCGGGACTATTTTTAAAAAACCGGATGTTGATGGTGCATGTTTGAACTTCCTGTTTAGAATGAGCTTTGCGGGCAAGCTGATTGAAAAACTAAGAATTCCTCATGTTGATGGTGGATAGGCAAAGTTATTTAAAAATGGTTTCGCACGATCTTTTACTAGAAAAACTAACCCTCATCTGGCTAACTGCTATCTTGGGCTAATAGCATGCAATTGCTGCGCGGGTCAGTCTAACCTTACTGTAAAGTAGGTTTACGTGTAAATTTGGCTTAGAACGGCGTCGCTCATTTGTGGCGGTTATATTCTAACTATTTCATCCAGAAATGTCGTGAACATTTCCTTGTACTTACAAATATATTATCTCCGCCACATAAATTCTGCAAGGTAAGCATAGAATTGCCCTTCACAATCTCTCTGGATCTATCAATTCAGCTTTATCCTTCACCTCCATGCTGTCAACACACATGGGCAAAAAGCACCTGATCCAAAAGCACATGGTTAAACATGTATCCTTGCGCGGAATCAGAAGTGGTGGTAAAGCGCCCGTCGGCGATGTATCCTTACGAAACTTCCTGTTGTGCACATAGCCCATTATGCTTATGATAAACTGTACAAATGATTAACTGTAATTCCTTAACTAACAACTACTCGTCCATTCTTATGAAACTAACTAATCTTCGGAACTCGTCCGTTCCATTACGTTAATTAGTTTCGGTAAAACTGTCGTTCATGGTAACCCTGTGTAGGCTTTCTTTTTTTCCGAAGTGCGTAATACGTCCGTTTCCGGACTATATTCAGGACCCAGAAACGGAAGTTGATGTCTGATCTGTAAATTTAAAAGACAACAATCGTAAGGGAATACAAAAAAGGCATTTTTTGCTAGAAGGGGCCATATTTAATACTTCCCAAAGCATTCCTGAATATTAACGGAAAGCCACGGAAAGTTGCTTTGAGGAGCCATAACCATTAAATCAGTAGAAATCCATGCATATTTCCGAAAAATTACTTTTTGCGGATAGTTGCCATCATCTTAGACGACAAAAAAACCTGAATATTTAAGAGAAGTGCCTTCTTGCTGGAAGCTGCATCAACATTAAAGCCACAAACAAATATTTCCGAATCATCCCATTCATTAAAACTGTAATTTTAAAAAAAATAAAAAAAAACCATAAACAATTAGAATAAGATAAATCCTGATATCCTGGATAATTTAATGTCTTATAGCAGCCTTTCGTTATATTTGTTGTAAAAGGGCCAAATATGTTATGTGGGGATTACTGCGGGCCGCACTTAGGCCAAAAATTTTAATTACCAAAAAAAAAAAAAAAAAAAAAAAAAAAAAAAAAAAAAAAAAAAAAAAACGGAAAATCTTACTTTAACAACCAAAAAAAAACGGAAAATCTTACTTTAACAACCAAAAAAAAACGGAAAATCTTACTTTAACAACCAAAAAAAAA
>JAFIDM010002131.1:48102980-48126276 GCA_023159025.1 Thereuonema tuberculata | reverse complement strand
CAACCAAAAAAAAAAAAATTCCAACACGCCCCGCGGGCCGCACCGAAACGCTTCATGGGCCGCAGGTTGCCGACCGCTGTCTTATAGGATCATTTTGTAACTTTAAAAAGCAAAATGAAGTCACAGAAAGCATCAGATATTTCCTAATGCGACGATAAATCCAAATCCAGAAAATATTGAAAAGCCATTGCCAATACATGCAAAAAACGACAAACTTGGTTTGATAATCACGTGATGGACAACAAAAACAGCATTACATAATGTATTCATACGCGAAGTCTTTACCGAAACCGAAACAAAGCAGCTCCGCAGTGTACAGCAACAAGGCATCCGATTGGCGTTACCACCAACGGCATTCAAATCTTACTTTCTTCGGAATTCATTTGTTCCTAAAGAACTTGGAGGAAAGATCATTTAAATTTCTTTACCTTAGGCCCTTATTACACTAGGCCGCCAGGCGGCGCAGCCAGCACTGCCATCAGTGACTCAGTCGGCGACACTTGCAGGTCAACCGGTGGCGCAGCCAATCACTCGTTGTTCGGTCCTACGGTATTTCGGTAGTTCTCGCCAGCCGAGCAGTCTGTTTCTGTGTTGGCTGCCAACGTGGTCGCGGGGAACGGCAGCCAGTCAGCAGCCAGTTTGTGGCGACGCCACCGGCTGCCCTAATCTAATAGGCTCCATAACAATCAATGCCCAATGACGAGCAGCGTCACCAGTGTCGCGGCTAGCTGCGCCGCCTGGCGGCCTAGTGTAATAGGGGCCTTAACGTTGAACTATAATTCAGCAGAGGAGTTAAACTCTTGAAGAAACGTAGTATTTCACTTCAATCTCATGATCCGATGATCCGATCATATCCACGAATCGAATATCCAAGCAGGATGTCATTTTCATCAGCCTGATGTAATACCAAAATTATCCATTCGGAAATTTCTTTGAAGAATTCACTTCATTGGAAATTTCCAACGTAAAAGAAACATAGTTCATTTGTTATTTACTCCCGTAACAGTCGAAACTGAATTCGATTTATCCTGCTTGTCTGATTTAAATCCTAATGTGATTCTTTTGGGTATAAAGTCATAAACTTCATAAACGTGAAATAACTTATGAATTTCATGTTTTCCTGAAATTCAGATGGTTCAGATCAAACTAATGCAGGAGCAAATGTAGTCATCTTTGCTCCATCACATTACAATGGAGACCCATTTCCCGAAAACATAAAAAAAAAATACAATGACCTTTCATTCAATCAACAATACAAAAGTCCTCTACGCAATTGCATTCCCTATGTGCACATTTGTATTGTTTCAACAACCTAATATATTTGTTAACATCAGAAAAAGGCGTTACCATAGTATCTGTGCTAAATTTATCGTATCAAAATAAAATGGAGGCAGGATATTTAGCGGATCTCTTTTTCACAGGTATTATTATCATTTTAACTTTCCAGATTTACGTGTAATTCACAGATGTAATAGATTCTCGGTAGCATTCGTAATAATCAGATTTTAAAAGATTGATAAAACTGAAACATCATTTCATTTTCCAATAGTTATTCGTACATTCAAGTTGATAAAGGTTTAACTAAATTCGAATCATCAAAAAAAAAATTCATAGCGTGCAAAAAAATACCTGGCGGAAATGATTTTTCGTTTGTAAATAAAACATTAAAAAAAGCAAGCATTTTTCCTGCAGTTAACTGTAGGTTAGGCTAAGTAAGGTATGATAGTTTCCAGGATGTTTCGTTTGCAAAAACGCCAGAAAAAACATACTTTCCGCTTCGGAATGACCCACGGTTTTCAAAATGCTTCTAGGATCGCCATTTTCTTTGCTTTATATGTGTGCTTCCGCAAAAAGTCCCGCTTTAAATTCACATTTTCTTAAAAAAATATCCACAAAAAAAAAACCGAGGTTTTATTCCTAGGATGTATTAACGAATCGTTTTCTTCCAAATTAGCCCTAACTCCGCATGGAAGATTTCTTAGAATATTACCAAAATTTTGATAAAATAATAACAGAGAAAATCGATTAGGAACGACATTTTAACGGAATCTAAAATGAACTTTCAAATTTATCTCGTTGGCCAATTAGCATTCATCGCTCTAACGAACACTTAATTTAAACTTCATAGTATAAAATGATAACATGCTATTCCTATTAAATATGCACGAGTCGTTTATGAGGAAGTGGTTTCAAAAATATTTGTTTTGAAAGACCAAAGCTGCCTGATACGTTCTAACATTAAAAGTTGATGGAAAATCACTTAAATTTCTATTTAGTCTAGGATCATTTTATAAATTACTAATGATCGTTTTACGTAAACCATTAGATTTGGAAAGCAGATTCATTTAAAGAGATTTCAGATGACTGCTGGTGAAATTTCTGAATTAAATTTTGAGAATTAGATTTAATAATTACATTTTTAATGAATTTTATGGGCTTCTGTAGACAAATTTCAAGGCGTTTGAGTGTGGACAGGAGAAGAGAGGTTTGATCCCCAGCTGTTTCTTCATGCTGAATTCTGTTACAGACTGCTCCTAGTCCTCGATAGCCACAAGCTTTTCTTCTCTGATGTGGAAAATATTATTAAATTTGTATTCAAAAATTATTAAAATAAGCTTTTTTTTTAGTCCAATTTTTAGCGATCGCGCATAAATATATTAATTCAGTTACCTAAATTGCAGATGAACATGTAAATGTTGTTCGTAAATTCTGAAGCGTTTTCAGAACCGGAAATAAAAGTCTGATGAATCATATTTCAATCTCTCCCGTAGCCTGGAGATTTTGAAAAAAGAAACCGGCTTCAGATTTTAGTAGCAATTGACCGAATCAACAAAGAGGTTAATTTGGACAAAATTGTGGTCTCTAATTGTGGCACTGAATCGACTACACTGAGAATGAATGGGATATCAGAATTGAGTCTCTTAAGACGTAACGGAAATCTTCAAATCGACGAACATAGCCGTTATATTTATTATAACATATGTTCGTCGATTTGAAGATCTCCGTTTACGTAACTACGTCACTAAAGCAATTACGTTACGGAAAATAACGAAAGACGGAGAAGTGCGTTTAGCCCTTAACTTGTTCAAGCAGCTGCTAATCGTTTCTCCAACGTATTTGTTACTTCCTTAACAAACTTAACTTAGAAATATAAACTTTTTCTTGAGTAAATAACAGTTTTAACCCATTCTCCAAATCCAATCAAGTAATCGCATACCATTTCGTTCAGACTCCATCTAATTGTGACGGTCGGTTTTCTTTGCAAATAGGGTTCTGCTGTAGTGGTAATAGGATTCGGGAAACAGATAGGCGAGGCATACTAAGGATTAGTAACCGATGCTTCCTCCATAAACATACAAGTAATTGACGTCTTAATTGTCTGAGTCCTAATCGAGCATCCTAAAGCAGTAATGGCGGCGATATGGGAATCGGGAACTCCCACTTGCACTGCACTTTTGAAGCCAATAAGTCCCCCCCCCCCCCAAAAAAAAAAACCATTCAAAATGCGCCGTACGTCAAGCGTTGAATCCCGGTAGGAGACGACTCTTCCTTAAGTTAATTCTCTCTCCCGACGGGCAATGACGTAATTAGTCGTAGGACATGCTAGGCAGTTCTTCAATCTAATCAGCGGTTTAGCCCGAAGAGTGCGTCTTCACGGCCGACGGGAAGAACACCAGGCTGTCACATATTTCCAGCCGTTCAATAAGCCACTTCAAGAAGCAATAATTTTCAATTTCCGCAGCTTTTGCTTCTAAATCGAGAAAAAAAAGCTTCATTTTTTCTCCTTTCTATATATATATATCTATTTATATTTTAAATTGTTATTGGTTTTTTTTTTCTTTTTTTTTTTTACCTTTTCTTGGTTACCTTAGTTACCAAAAGATATTACAGAATTTACTTAAAGTTGTTATTCCCTTTGTTATGTATTGAACAGAAAACAAATTAAAATAAAAACAAAACACTTTAGAATAAAAATTTACAAACAAAATTTACTTGTTCGTCTGCGATTAAGATAACTCAAATAATCTGTTAATAGTAATTTCTGTTAGAAACACTTTGGTACAGAAGCTACAGCAAAAATTACCGAAATGGTTGGTTCGTTGATTATATTTGATGGCTCAGTAATAGCTACAGCTATAGGTCAGGGAAGGTTAAACAACGATATGTAAAAAGAAATAAAAAAATACAGCAGTAAATTTTAAAAAAAAATTGCAATGAAAAAGATTGCAATTGAATAAATGTTAAGACAAAAGTGAAAATACTATTAAAGCATAGTTACAAAACATAACTGTAACAAAAAAACAAAAAACAACTAGTAACCTACTACAAAGTAATCAAAAAAATGAAGTAAAAAGAGTATAGTGTTAACGCATGCATTCGTAAACATAAAACAGTAAAATAGATGAAAATAACTATTCAAAATGTTTTCAAAAACGTAACAAATTGCCAAAATAAGAATAAAAGCATTCAATTGCTGTTAAGGGTCTTTTTTACGATATCTCAGAACTTATTTATCTAGGAAGCTGAAATATAATGGTATATAAGATCTATTTTGATTGTAATAAACAATAAGGTATCTCAGCCATACAACCTTTACCTTTAACGCCACCTATCTAATTCTTCATAAATATAAGAGATGGCGGTACTGCACTAATGTAGCTTGCACTGACATGCCATCTAGTGTTGAAGTGAGTTACTAGCAGACCGCCAACATGTTCGAGTGAAATTATATTTCCACCTTTTCGTGTCGAGGACTGGTTCTGAAAGGCTGCTACTATATCAACGTAAGATAAAATATAGATTTTTTAATATTTAGCAAAGATTAACTATATAAAACTATATATTTTCTTGATTCTTGAAGATTCTGCTATGTAGATAAGTTAACTGTTATTTTTAAAATTCGGAAATTCTAGACAAACAAGTGTATCATGTGATCCATGTGCTCAGTAGCGCTTTAACGCCATGGTGGTGTTAATGGTCTACATATACGATTTTAGGTTACATACGATATTTATAAGTTACTAATATGTTCATGAAAATATAGATTTTTATCTTATTTATTATTTTGCTTTTATAATCGGAAAATGCCAAAATTAATTAATTTTTACATTTCCTCTTTTGTTTTATCTACAGATTAGAAAGACTGCGTTAATTTCTAGTGATTTTTTATTATTTTTTACAGAAAGTCAAATTTAGTTGCTTTTTACTGTAATTTTGTACAAATAATGTTACAATGATGGAATAATTCTTAATTTTAAATAAGTTAAGTTAATAGAAAGTAGATGGCGTTAATTGGACCAGGTGTTCCTAATAACGCCAGTTTAGTTTTTTTATTTGAGTTCTCATACTTCTCCAGTAAAAGTTATCATATGTTTCATTATGGTATGCTTTAAACAGAAGTGCAAACTTTCTTGGTCATAATTTTCGTGTTTCGATACACCTTATTTCCAGACTTACAGTAATTTAAATGTTAAGGTGGCGTTATTTGGGCAGGATACCTTATATTTGATTTTATGAATGTCTTGTCTTGAACATTTTAGGTTTAGACATGTTTGTCTGTTCCTAAACTCTGAAGATGATTTTGATCTCTCCATCTTGTCTTTGGACGTCCTCGGTCTCTTTTTCCTTTGGGTTTATATCTCAAAATTAAATTTGGAATCCTATCGTTGGACATACTTTCTACAGGGTTAAGCCAATTTTTTTGATAATTTTGAATTTCTTGAATTACATTTGGAGTTTTAAGTTGTATTCTGTTATCATTATTTTTCTTTTTGTCGAAACGTGTAAATCCTAATAAAGGTTTTAAAAATTTCTTTTGTGCAGTTTCCAATCTGTTGTTTGGTTCTTTGTTTCATTATCCAGGTTTCACTCCCATATTTAATTGATTTAATAAATTTAAGGAAGTAAATGGCAATTTTACATACATAACAAACTTAACTTAAAAATCTAAACTTTTTCTTGAGTAAATAACAATTTTAACCTATTCCCCAAATTCAATCAAGTAATCGCATACCATTTTGTTTAGACGCCATTTAATTGTGACGGTCTGTTTTCTTTGCAATACGTTCTGCTGTAGTGGTAATAGGATTCGGGAAACAGATAGGCGAGGCATACTAAGGATTAGTAACCGATCCTTCCTCCATAAAGATACCAGTATTGACGTCTTAATTGTCTTAGTCCTAATCGAGAATCCAAAAGAAGTAATGGCGGCGATTCGTATGTATCATGAATGCAAAAATTGAGTAGCTACTTAGTTTTGAATGCAGAAATTGGGTTTCAGTCAATGTGAGTTGATCTATTACAACCAATTGACATTGTGTAGACATCTGTCAAAAATATCTTTTTAGGGACTTCGTGAAGCGCTTTTTAAAATCGAAAATTAAAATCGAAAAGAAATAACTAATTATCTAGGAATATTGAAAATTTAATAGTAATCTAGCATTTACGGCTGGATCGTGGATAATTGTATTGGAATGTAACTTTTTCATGTCTATTAAGAAAATTTGGTATGACCAAGCCATGGGGCTTAAAGATCATTTGATTGGTCAAAATAGATTTAAGTCCGAAACGTTATGATATTAATAGGATAGAATGTCCAATCACGAAATAAGTTCCGATATTATCTAATAGTCAGAATATTTTTTTTTTTATCTAGTTATTCAGTTTGAAATATTCTCAACGAAATGAATTCAACAAGAATGACTAATCAGATCAGGACCAACCACAATGTCAACAAGTGAGAAATGTTACTGTTAGTTAATCTGTCGATAATGAATTGAGCATTGCATTTTGCAAAAAGAAACCAAACGATTTCTATTGAGGAATTAAAGATAAAAATTCAAGAAATTGTAAGTCAATCACGCCAGCATATCACTTTAATGATCAATTCTCATTTCACGCCTGTTGTTTCTTTTTTAAAAACAAAGAAATAAAGAAGATTTAAATAGCTGAATTTGATGTTATTTAACTTTCTAGCAAAAACAATTGTATTTTAAAAATTGTAGCTTATCTTCAATGTTATTATATAGCAGAAAACTTAATTGTTTTACAAGACATTTTATAATTTCAGTCAAAATATGGCAACTAATATTACATAAGTTTCTAGAAAGAAAATGATTACCTATAAACATTTTAGACTTTTTCTTTTGATATTGACAAAACTTTGCGCCTGTTCCATTCTGTCACAACAACTATTCTTAAATATATATATATATATATATAAAACGTTGGGCTGCGATACTCGAAAAGGGATAGGTAGGTAAATCCCACTGAGGCCATCCCTTGGGGACGCCGAAGGTAAGGCTCCCAACATTTCATTGACCAGGAACTGAGATGATGTCACATGGTCAGCACTCGAAAAGGATACGATGCATTAATTATTCAAGGAATGTTTTCTTAAACGATTTCAAGAATACGACTAATTAATTAAATAATTAATTAAAAGACAGAAAATTAAAAAAAAAATAACTATTATTAATTCAATGTATTAAGTATTGCTCTCAATAATGTTGTATAGTGATATTATACTTTAAAGAATTATGCAGAAATTCAAGTTTGCTTAGGTGGTCCGTGATGTAAAGTATTTACGCATCAGTGATCTAACAGACTTTTAGGATTGAAATAGGCAAACGCCGGTAACCTTCACATCGTTCTAAGTTATTTTTCCACGATTTCAAGCATCGCCTTTATTTAAAATGGTAGTTTTAGTTCCATCACAACTTTTATATATAAAGAAGTTACTAAATGTTTTATTTAATTAGGCATTTAAAATTGTACTTTGTATTGTAAATTCATTCACATAAGCTGTCCCTGCGATTTAAGCTTAAAGACCAACACATATCTGTCAATGTATGTTCATATCCGTGAATATATTAAATTGAAGGGTTTTCCAAATGCAGAGAGACTGATTTTGGAAAATCCTTTAATGTATATGACGTTGTAAAGAAAGTTGAGGAGCTTAGTTTCAAAGCCATCTTCAAAAATTGCAAATTCCGAGCCAATGGAGTTTTTGCTAAGTTCAAATCAAAATCTGCCATTTACATACAGTTTAACTTCAAAAACAATGTATTGCGATACGATTTCGATACAAATGCTGTTTCAAAGTCCGCCATATCAAATGGGAATGCATTAACAAACCCCTATTTTCCTAAAATTGATTTTTGGAGATAGCGGGTTTTGAAACTAAGCTCCTCAGTTTCGGAAAACTTCGTATGCGGAATGAGAAATGGAAGATACTGCAAACCTGCGGTGACGTAGACATCCCATAAGGCTCTGAGCGAAAGAAAATACTCCATGAACAGAATGTAAGCTGTTGGAATGAAGATTAGTAGCACGTAGTGACGATACGACGGCGCTATCGAAGGAAGGTGTTAGTGTAGTATTGCTCTATGAATATCTAAAAGCCGTGAAAGTGACGGTAACACTTGGAAAATTGCGAAAAGCGTTTGGGGACGATATTATCGGACAGAGTGCCTGCTATGACTGATACAGGAAATTCGACATTGGATCTGTCAGTTGCGCCCCGAAGTGGGCAACCCATGAGATGGAAGATGATGCAGTTGAACACTTGCTTTCGATCAAGTCTGATAAAACACTATTGAAACTGGCAGAGGAACTGTAGACCTCCCATACGACCATCAACACCCAACTGCAGAAGTTGGGATATTCGTGTAAGCTGAGCAAAAGGATACCGCATGCTTTATCAGACCCGAATCGGATGCAACGCTAGTCCACTATTGTTGCCCTGCGTGACGAGAAAAACGAAAGGTTTTTTGCTGGGCACGGGTGACGAACATGGGTCGCATGCGGGAATGTTACTCGACACAGAACATGAACCAAGCAGGGACAACCCCCACAATACCTTGCAAAGCCACCACTTCTTGTTGAGGTGCTGGTGGGATTGCCGCGTTGTGATTCATTATGAACTCTTATCGCAGAACACTATCACAGCGGATTCCTACATTGGACCGTCTCCATGCTGCCCTTCAAGTAAACTATATAACTTTGATTAATCGACACGGAGTCGCATTCCACCAAGATAACTCTCGCCCACATAACATACTAGGGACGCAGCAAAAATTGTACGAGCTGGAAATGGTAAATATTGTCTTACCCCCCCCCCTTTATTCCCGGTCCGTCCCAATTCCCGGCTCCCGTCCGGCTTCCATCTTTTCCGGCCTTTGTCCAATTTCCTTGGTAAGAAAAAACTTTGCAACTGACGATGATGTGAGAAGCTGTCTAGAGGCCTTCTTCAACTCTTGCTTGCCAGTCTCTATCGCAATAGATGTTTGCACTCGTAGATCGGTGAAACAAGATCAAAAGTTCTGATGAGGACTACCTGGACTATTAGATACAGTGTTGTGTACGATTGTTTAGATTCAAACACATGCTTCCCTGTTTTTCGGAAACTTTTTTTACAATCTGATGTCAATGTATATCTGTGAGTGTGATTGTGTATATGCTTTCCATCCCCTAATAAGTTTTGAACTGCTGGAAGGATTTTCTTGAAACTTGGCATACACATTAAAGGTCAAGAGTTTATCAAAGGTTTACATTTAAAATATTTTCTATATGGATCTCCGTCGAGAAATTGAATTGTGTTAAAAAATCCTAAAGAAAAGGATTTTAACCGAAATAATGGATTTCTATTGATGTCTTAAACAAAAGATTTTAATCCACTACGTAATCCTCCAAGCTTTTTCATTAAAGTTAATTGGATTTCGACAATTTTGCTGATTTAATTTCTTTTAATGGTAAAGGAAAAAATTAGTAATATTTTTATTCAAGAAATATTATAATTTCTTTTATTAAACAGAAATGGTGGTTTTCATTTGTATCATTCTCACGACTTTAAAAAAAAAATAAAACACTTTTTAAGTTTTTAAGTAAAGTTTTAAGGAAAGTATTTTTTAAGGAAAGTAGCTTTAAGTTCTTTAAGTTTCTTATTAATATCGAAGGTTGTAGTAAAAATATTACAAATTTATTTGAGGCGATATCATGGCTTTACCGATTATAAAGTTTTAGCTCAACTTCAATTTGTACAGCATTTTTGCTTCATTAAAAAAAAAAAAAAACAGCTTCAAAAATAATGGCAAAAACATAAATTTTTTTTTCATCATCTTTCCCGAATTTTCCTTTTCGTTCCTTTGCCAGTTTTGTTGATCTAATGAACTTCTTTTTTAATGATCGATGTCATCCCGAGCAACCCAACTACTAATAGGGTCAGGTTCATTTCATCATGCAAGGGGAGGCTTCCGCACTGTTATGGAGAAAAGGGAAGAATCTGAAAAGTATTGAGTCTCTGGTCCTTCCTTGTTAATGGGAAAGGCCTTAAAATAGCGAGTCTATTCTGAGTTTTAAGTTGAATATGCAATTCCCTTTCTCTGTTTAGTTCAGTTGATATTTGCAGTCATAATAGTTCTGAAATGTTAATGAGGCTAAAGTTACCCTAATAACGTTATTCATGTTTAATGAAGTTATGGAAATAAAATGTGAACGATATGTTAATGGGTAAATTTGTTTTAACTACCAAGTCAATAATAGATATCCAATCTTTAAAATGCAGCCGTTCATACTATTTATAAAATTGAAAAAAATAGGATATGAAGCAGAAAACTAAGTGTAACATTACTAATTTATTATTTAATTATAGTATTTAATTATAGTAATTAATTATATCTATAATCTGAAACAAAAATTGACGTTAAAAAAAATTATTGTTTTTATGTAATATTGTTTCTGCTTTCTTTAACTGCAGTTCTTGAAATTAACATAACTAAGACCACACTGGCCTATCGTAGGATATTGTTTAATAAATATTTCTATTCCCTCATTTTCAAAAACTTGTTATTCATAATTATAAATTGTAATTGTAATATTATTTTAGAAATAACATGAGATTACTTAGCACCTCTCGTTAAGAATGTAGGTAACATTCTTTAAGAATACAGGTCGACTTTAGCACAATATCCCGTTGGTGAAGTTGTAACTCAGTCAGTGGCGTGTGATGACAATTTTCAGAGGGACAAGCTGTAAGGGGACTATCATGGCACTATTTAAGAAATCTACACGGAAAACCAATCACAAAAATGTTAAAGACTGACATTCTTGTTAGAAAGGAGATATGGAAGTTTTTTACCACAGAAAGCGAAAGGAACTGGAATCTTCAAACTAGTCCTGTTGGGCAGTCGATTGCTTGTTGCGGCTGAGGGGAGGGGGGGGGATTTAATGCCGGCTGGACGAGTCCAAACTCTTCAGGCGCTGAGGGGAGAGAACACTTAGGGGACTAGCCGAGTCCTATTAGTCCATTAACCGCACACCACTGAACTTGGGCGCCTATCAATAAATTATTTATTCTATCAATGCACAGTTCTCAATGACGTACAATTCTTGGTCTATGCTTTGATCATTGTTCATCAAGAGAATTCTGGTCTCGCGTACATAAAAACAAACTTAAAAGTGCAGCATTTATATCACCGCGGAAGATACAAACACTGTTTAATACATTAAGAAATTTTAACATGTGTAAAACAATTATAAAAGGGAAGAGAATCGCACAACAAATAACATATCACTGAGCTGCTTTTGGTAATTTTGATATCTGGAATCCAAATCTGTTTCAGGTTTATTACTCGTCATCAGTTGGATTCACCCAGTGTCTGCAGCTCAGTGATATCAAAGGAAATATAGACTAATGACAAGTAAACATAAAAACAGGAAGGACCTTTTTTATATGAAAGGTAATTTTTATGTTTACTTGTCTTTTGTTTATATTTCCTTTGATCTCACTGAGCTGTAGACACTGGGTGAATCCAACTGAGGACAAATCCAACTAAAACAGGCCTGTCTTGGGTTCCAGGTATCAAAATTACCAAAAGCAGCTTAGTGATTATTATTTGTTGTGCGTTTTTTTATCATTTTAATCTTGTTTCATGAAACAATGACAAACAATATTCTTGTTACATCAGCATAACAATAAATTTTATAACTATTCATTGTTGCCGTGGCCTAATAAAAGAAAACATACGTCAATTATTAGCCATTATGAGTCATCTACAAACCAGTTCATAGAGCTCTAGGCCCAATAACTACTGTTGGGATGAATTTAATAAACCAACTTGATTATATTAAATATTTTCGGCTATTCTATTTACTTTTTAAAATAAAAAAAATAGACGCCATGGCTTTTATCTGCGCGAAACAATATACATTTATTCCCAGGATTCTTTGATTTTCTAAGGAATTCTCAGTAAATTACAGACAAATGCCAGTACTACTAATAATAACAATAAAGGAAAGCCTTGTCTTTTATTATGCTTTTTTATGTCTTAAAGATAACATCTGTAATGTATCTTATGTGTGACTTAAAAATAGCATTCTTGAGTAAATTACAATTTTATTCTCAAAATTTAAAAGCAACTTTTCTGCAAGACAGTAACCATCGTTATCTATTTTTTTGTGGATAAAAAATAATAATAAAACATACTAGATTAAAATTCATACTTATAATATTAAAAATAAAATTACAAGCTTTTGAACCGCCTGCAGTTCTTTCTCAAGCAGACAAATTACAATAAAATAACAGTAAAAATAAGAAGTCAAAAACTAAAAGGATTATGGTTGCGATCATGTGATGAGAACGCGTCCATTATCAAGTCAAGGTTGGATCCCCTAAGATAACCGCTGTAATGACGTCCAATTCTAATATTGAGAAAGGGTGATACCATTATATCTGAAAAAACTTACAATATTTTCGTGAGCATAATACTTCAACAAAAACCAAAACAAAATATCTATAATAAAAAATTATAATAACCAATCAAATAACACCAAATTAATTATTAGTGAATCCATATTGTAATATGGTTTGCACTAACAGAACATCGTTTTAACAGTGAGGATCTGTTAAAATGTGAAAAGATATAATGGTTTTTCAGATATTAATGGCATCACCCCTTCTAAATATTGGAATTGGACCACGTCATTACAGCGGTTATCTTAAGGGATCCAACCTTGACTTGATAATGGACCCGTTCTAATCACATGATCGCAACCAAAATCCTTTTAGTTTTTGGACTTCTTATTTTTACTGTCATTTTATTGTAATTTCTCTGCTTGAGAAAGAACCGCAGGCGGTTCGAAAGCTTGTAATTTTATTTTTAATAAAAGTATGAATTTTAATCTACTATGTTGGCGTCATTATTTTTTATTTATAATAATTCTATACACTTTAATTTTATCTACTTTTTTTGGTACCTAATTTACCTAAGACTGGTTCCTCAGCATTGAAAGTTCTTTCATGAAGAGAATTATTCTGTTTTGATTTATTCTATTTCCACAATATACTGCATCTTTCTTTTCTTAGAAATTAATCATTCAGTGAAAAGAAGCATTGCATCTTTATCTCTTTTTGATCCTCTTGGCGGCATTAGATGGCCAGAGCTTGTGACCAACGCTAGAGCGGAATTTTTCATGGCCTAAATCTTTATTGATGATGGTATTAACTCCATCAAGTGAAGTGGCCATCCTCTCGGTTTAAAGTGTTTTTTTGTCATTCCTTTGTTCTTTCTTTATTAATTGGCTCAAGATTTGATTTTAATTGAATTAAATGTGATTATAATATATTTAGTAAAAAGTAATTGGCAGTAAAATATTTAGTACATCGCCAGCATCGTTTTTGTAGTATCTATAATTAAAAATACTCTTTCACTCTGTAGCGTAGACAAATTTAAAATTAATAAGCTTCAAAATTACAACAGTTTTTAATGATGTTAGTTTGCAAGATAACACCATTGGACCTATCATCAATCGAAATAATAATTAAAAAAAAATCTACTTTTCGTATTTCTTCTTTTAAGAAGAATTTCCGAAAATTGGTTAATAAATATATATTTTTTTATATATTTGGTGTTGAAGATGTTTTGGATCATATGATAAAAGAAGAAACGTTATAAGGAAGAGATATGGACTTAAGTTACTTTTTATATAGTGTTTACTTAGTTTTGGATTTACTTAGCTGCAATAAAATTTCTATTCTTTTACAAATAAGAAAAAATTACAGCCAAAATAGAAAACATGGATTTCAAGAAAGATACAGAGCGTGTAGACGAAGAAGATAATTTTAAACATTCTTCATCTGGCCCAGTTTCGCTGACTTTTGAACAATGCTCCTGATGGCAGTGTCCAAAAGTCAGCAAAATTGGGGCAGATGAATAATATTTAAAATTATTTTCTTTGAAAGTAGTATGGGTTTTTTTGGTTGGATAGTTAGGTTCCATTTCAAAACCCGATAATCGCATTTTCTAAGACCCCAAACTAATGCTGCTACCTATCCCATAATGGACAAGATGTTCTATATTTACTATCGTAGTTAAGCATCTCCTTTACAGTCTTTATCCTGTACAAAACATTTAAATAAAGATAAAAAAAGGAAGGAAATGACTGTACTAATCAAAATCTATGAATGTTTATTACTCTTAATGTCATTTTAATAACTATTTACTTTTCACTTTTATTCCTGGCACATTACCAGTTAAAAAATTTGACAAACCGCAGGCGCATAGTTCTGGAAAATTTCAATTACGCCGACTTAGCGGATCAGGTTTCATTACGACTTGTTACAGCGGGGAAAGGAAGATTAATAAATATCTAAAAATCCTCATTACGTAATTTAATGGGTAGCGTCATGGTATTGGTTATTTCAAACTGAAATTGCAACCTTGAGCACTGCAAATTCAAAATTTC
Organism: Thereuonema tuberculata; assembly: GCA_023159025.1. Lineage (NCBI taxonomy): Eukaryota > Metazoa > Arthropoda > Chilopoda > Scutigeromorpha > Scutigeridae > Thereuonema > Thereuonema tuberculata. The sequence continues at coordinate 48,111,534 of JAFIDM010002131.1, read as the reverse complement.
ATAAGTTTTAATAAATAATTGTTTATCTGCTATTCTTTACCTATTAACTCAATTGTGATTATAATTTATTTCAGAGTTAGGATTTTGTGTTAAAATTAGAAGCCTTTTGGTTCTAGAATAGAAGAATCATTCAGTAACTCTGTTTAAAGCTTAAATCGGTAGTTTGTTTTTTTTTCAAATCTTTGAACCCTTTTGAAGATAAAATCGATGTGGAGATTCACCACTCATCAGCTGAAATAATCCAAAGGTTTGAAGTCTATAATAATTTGGTATAAAATTTCAGCTTTTGCTGCTTGAAAGCATGCGGGTATTTGTGGAAATTGATAATTCACGTTTTTAAAGCTTTTGAATAATACTGTAATAAGAAAATTATTATTATGCAGAAGAACTGTAAATTTGTAAGACAGAAGGAATTAAAAAGTTGAAAAGAAATTCTTTGATTAAATAGCTGAGATCGCAGACTTAAAGTGAGAGGGACTTATTTCGACATGAAATTAAATTGAGTAAGTAAATACGTAGTCACACTTATCTCAAAATAAAGACAAGAATGTTTAAGTTATATGAAGATTTCTTCTACGATGCAAACTTAAGACATTAATGCACCTTACTTGCATTTCTGAAAATATCTAAGAGACCTTAATACCTTTGATTGGCGAATGGAAACTGGTATCTTAATTATTAATATTGACCTTTTTTGTTTGTTTTTTTTTGTTTTTCTTTTATTTATTCTTTTTGTATCTGTTGGTCCTAAAGAAATTCTTTTTAAGAACGAGCTGTCATTTTTTGCAAAATTAGTGAGAAAAACATACCTTAGTAAATCTAAACTTCATAACTCATGATTTGTATTTTAAGAGATATGAGATGTGATTTCAAATGCAATTGCTTGAATTTAAAATTTTTTCATCTAACAATTCTAATGCTATTTTAGTTAGGATGAAGTATCTAAATAGAAACTTTAAATAAATAGCATAATAACATGTCGATAAATTTTTCTCTTGATGACGAGAATCTTAAAATGACTTAGCCCTATCTAACATTTTGGAACTTTTAATACAATAATATATCTAATTCATCGCCAAAATCACAGGAATCAAGAGTCGATGTCAGCCATCTTCAAAAAGACGAATAGCACGGGGGATTATGGGAATTTCCTAATTGAGGAATGATTTAGCAGAAGAAAATTGGCCATATAAACTTTGATAATTTAACTGCGATTTAGCGGCCGATGAATATTGCTGCACAGCCAATGGAAGTTAAGGGAAGATTTGAGCAACCTTAAATTTTACCGTAAGCTTGGTTGAATAGTTTAAATATCTCTGTCGCGCATCTATCGCGATAAGTATATTTCCCAAAGGTGAACCATTTGAGATTTGTGAATAGTATTTATTTAATAATATTTTAATAATAAATTATGATATTCAGCATCCGAAGTTAAATGTTTTAGCTGAAAAGCCCAAAATTTATGCAATTATCCACGTTACAACTTTGAGTTCACGTCCCACTTCTAAGACCCGCCCCCTAAAAACCCGAGAACAGATTTCGACTTTTTTGTTACTTATTTATTGTTCAACGAATGCCCCAATAGCTCTTAAAAGTTTCTGGCAAAATCTTTAAAAACAACGAGTATAAGGTATATGAGTATAAGGTTTTGAAATGATATCGTGGGAAGAAGAATTTGAATGCCATATATATTCGTGATCTATGACCCCTGATTGACGCTTATCTCAAGGTCCCGGGGTCATCTGTTCAGGTTGGGGAGAACGCAATAGTTTTTTGGAAAACTGTTTGGAAAATACATAAAATTGAATAAGATAAATAATACATCGAATATACCTTCTACTTAAAAAACTAGAAATATAATTGTAAACTAAAAGCTTCTTACTAAAAGGAAATGTTAAAAAAGATTTCAAAAAGAAAACAAACCCAATATAAGAAATTCTTAAAATTAAATTTTGAAAAGAACTGATCTTCCTTAATCTTCTATTAACATAAAAATATAACTTATCAGAAATAAAATGTATGAAATGTCAGAAATATATATATAATAATAATAATAATAATATAAATTTATTTACAAAAAAAAATAATAATAACAGATGATAGTTATCAAATCAAATTCAAAACTTCCTAAAATACTTAAATACTTAAGAACTAAAAACTAACAGTAATATTGCTAATATAATAACTGAATAAAAAAGAACAAAAGTCTTAGAATATTGCGCTTTTGTTTTCTAAATTGTTTCTAAATTTTAGTTATTTTATTTTCCACCGAGTTCGGTTCTCATGTGGGTTTCGTGATGGTGAACGATCCGCGCTGGGCAGGTTTTCTCGGGGTTCTCCCGTTTCCCCTGCACTTCTCCCACCACACTTTCTCAGTCTTTATCTCCATCTGTCCATATTTCCGTGGGATAGTACAATAGGCCTCTGGTCGCAGTGCTTGGCTTCTGCCACCCACCTTCATTACATACATACATACATACATACATATTTTAATTTCCACTTATGCCGCTGATGATGTTAGGATAAATTGGCCGTAATTTCACGGAAACAGTGATATGGTATTTGTATTGTAAGTGATATATGGTTTTTGTAAAACCCTATGGCTTTTTTCAAATTCCACATCACTGTCCGGTTTTACATAGTTTAGTAATATAAGTTAATTTTATTCTTATATTTTATACTTCTTTTAAATTATAAAAAATTTGATTGAAATCTTTGCTCTGCGAAACTCGAAGGGCCAGCTTTGAGGTTTGACTGTTATATCTACCACAAATATTAATAATAAGACTGAATTATGAAAGGATAAACTAAGAAATGGAAAACTTAAATCTTTAAATTCAAACCATTTTAAATCAAAATTTGACTCCAGTAATGATAGCTGCTTAACAATGGATATAAAAAAGTAAACTTCCAATTTAAGACATATAAAAAGATTACTGATATTCCTGTACATGAATGAACTACAGACTGGAATTCTTGATCATTGGCTGGATGTAAAACTGTTTACGAACTTTGTTTAACAATGAACTCATATTACTTAACGTATAAGAAATCTTGGAAAAAGAGTTACCGCGAGATATCTAAAAGTTTATTTGTCAAATTGTTTGGTTGTTTGCTAGCAATGCATTTGAACAGTTTCAGCTATCAAAATAAAATTTGCAGGATCATAAATTAGAACCTATAATAAGTTTTAGCCAAATTTGGTTCCGATTCGCTCATATTTACCGGACCTGTGCTAGAATCGAGCACACTGCATTAGGAGCAAGACCAACGAAAATCTATTTATTTCATATTTCGACAATTGTACTGCTTGTTCTTTTAGTATTTCTTTGTTTCTTGTACACAGGCAAAGGCAGAAGAAGATAATTATTAAAAAAAAAAACAATGGCTGATAGGGAATTAACTATCATTTTATAAACGAACGATTTATTATTATTACTTTATTTTACTGTTTTTTATTTTTAACAGAATTGCTGAAATTCTTTTAAAACAAACAAAATAATTTTCTTTACATCAAGTTGCCATTTCTTGTAAAGAAACTTAAGCAAAAAAAAAAAACAAATCCTTATTTAACAAATTTGTTATAAGGTAGGTTGCCCAAATAAGGCCCACCTAACGTTTAAAGATTTTTTACATTTTTACTGTAAGAGTGAAAATTCTGAAAACTGTCTTGAAAGGTAGTTTAAGGTGTGCTGTTATGAAAAAGTGAATTTAGAATTAGTGGCATTTGAAATTCTTTCTGTAATAACACAGTTTTGAAAATATAACTGAAGGGCCTTATTAGGAACCCCTGTTCCAAATAAGGCCCACTACTAGTCACAGGCAAACTTGCCCACCGGGACAAGAGCTTGGCAGTGAAAACAGCCAATTTCCAACATTTAGTTCTGACTAAATATTAAGCTACAAATTAATATTTAATTAGTAATTAATTATAAAATTGTGAATTTAAAACTAGCTTTGATGTGATTTTGTTATATTTTTTTATATAATATATAATTTTATGTATAATTACTTTATGTTATAGAATGGAGAGCCTTATTTGGAGCCCCCTGTTAACCCACGCTTTCATGCATTGTGTTACTAAAAAGTATTTAAATGCACGTCAACTGGAAAATATCAAATACAGTATCTTATTCTACTGATTACACACTTTAAAATGATATAAAACACGTTTTTGTATATTAAGTTGCCAAAAAATGCCGACGATTTATCAAATTAAGTTGAAATAGTAACGACAAAAGCTTTGGGCGACTTTTACTGTTCAACTGAAACAAACATGGTGAAATTATCCACTTCAACGGACCTAATTTTTGGTGTAGCCGCTAGAAGCCAGGACTTGTCTGAAACATAACTAATCTTAGTAAATTGTCAACGTTCTATTAACAAAACGAAGGATGGGCCTTATTTGAAACCGGGCCTTATTTGGGCAACCTATCTTAGCATAATTCAGACACGAATATTATTTTACAAATCATAAACCTGTTGTTTATGAAGCATAGTTATTATTAATGTTTAATTATCATTATTGTTAATGTTTAATTATCACTATTATTTATGTGTTATATTTTCATTTTGTTAATGTTAAATCATTATCATTATTTATATGTTGTATTATCATTATTAATAACTACACCACAGTTTGATATACTATCAATTGTTAATGTTTTAGTTCATTTAGTTGTTTGTAACCCTATTTTATGTATTAAGTAAGAGGCAAACAGAATAGTTTTGTCCTCTTATTCACCTGAGGAAGTTTCTCGTACAGAGAAACGAAATATTGTGAACATTAAAGATGTTTTATGGGAATTACGGAGTAAATCGCTTACTGTTTAATTCTGTTTTATTTATTTGTATTCGAAGAAATCCTCTAAATAACATTAGTGGTGAATCTTTAGTAGATCTCTAGTAACCGTTCGACAATGATTGATGTGATTGTGGAAATCATCGAAGATTCCCGAATCTGTAATATATTTATTGAGTTGTTTTTTTTTCATGAAGAGCTAAAACTCGTTGTTTGAAGTTTAAGAAAATTTTCTTACTTTCAATAAGATATCAACATTAATAACAATTCTTTGATGTCTGTTATTTTTCTTTAGGGATTGTAATTATTTTAGTTATCTTTTAACCTTGGTGAAATTTTCAAATTATGGCAGCGTTTGATCAAAGACTTTTTCGGTTCCTCTCAATATGTTGATATACAATGTTTTGAATTTCATTCAAGCCTTTCGGTCCATTGAAAAAAAGAAGTCAGACCAAAAGGCTGCTAGGAATTCATAATGTTTCTGTCAGTTTAGAGTCAGAGAGGTTTCGTAGTTTAATTTTCAAAATAATCACATCCTTCCAACAGAATTTTTTTTTATGGAGATACACAAAAATGACCACTTATCAAGTAGATTTATCCAGTTAAAAAGTAGCCAAAAAGCACGAATAGCTACACAAGGAAAGGTTAAGAGAGGTCAGGGATAGTCTGTATACAATCGAAGAACATCGGGAGAAATAGTTGCAACCAAAATTCTAGATGCAGAGATTTCCGGGAAAGAAAGGGGCTCAGAAATAAACATAGGATCTGCAGGGGGGAAAAATAACAATAAATAGTTAGTTTAAATTTGTTTTCAATTTCCATTATCTCATTTTTTTTATTCAATAAAAGATATATTTCATTCAGAGAATTTCTGGCTCAGGCTTCTTTTTGAAAATTAATAAAATTACTAATTTTCAAAAAGAAGCCTCAGAAACTCCAGAAATACTCTGGATGAAATAATAGCATTTAATGAATAAAAAGGAAGAAATAGTTTACAGTAAAATGGCTGAAGTTAGTTTGAAGTAATGATTGAAAACAAATTGTTATTCCACGAAATAGTTATAAAAGTTCACGAAAAAGTTACAGATTTAAAAAAATTATCTTTAAAAGAGAGATTTAAACAAAATGTAATAATTGAGTGAAAATATCTGGAAATGTTGGGGGATAGCAAGAGAGACAGTTATGCATATTACTTTCAAAATTGTTGTTAATATTATTCTGATCTACATCACTTTAAAAAATGCGAACATATAATTTTTCTCTTAATTGTACGTGCAGAATGTAGAGAACTTTTCTGATTATTAAATTTTCATTATTATGTCTTCTAAATACGTTATATTGAAATTTGTTTTTGCAAAAATAAATAATAAAAATTTCCCGTCAAAATTACTTTTGTTGAAGACCAGATCGTACAAAAATACGGAAAGCTAATATATTAATGCGCATTTAAAACGAAATTACGTAATGCAACGTATTTATCTCAGCTGTTTTTGTTTTTTGTTAACGTTTGCAATGTAAATTATGAGTTTGAAGAGAAACGAAAATTGTCAATGAATATCCGGGGACAGAAGAGTGTTGAGGGGGATAGCGTGTCCATGCATGTCTAATCATCATTGTTATGTTCCACCTATTTATAAGTCAATCAAACGCGTATTTCGACAGAATTAATTCAGCACCAGTTCCGCAATGTGACAAATCCGCTTTGTAAATCATATATTGGTAAAATCCTTCCACTGTTACTCCAAAAGAAAATCACACAGCTGTACTGACTGATAATTTCCATGCGGTTTCAATGGAGTTCATCAATCGTGGCGTAGTCGTAAATAGGTGTCAGCAGACTGTTCGATATTGATTCCAAAGAACGTCAACAAGTCCCGCATGATTAATTGGTCATACATCAGTGATTTTTCAAGCACTCACTTAGTATATTCCGGATCGTATCGTTCGGAAAATCAAGTGCGCGCCGGCGTCTTTAAAAACTCTATTTCCATTGCCTCTAGAGCTCACTCCAACATAATTATCGTTCGAAATAGCGGGCTTTTTTTTAGATTTCTTTTTCTAGTTTATTTCCTTTCCTGTAGTTACCGATCGGAGATACAAGCAATCTGCCAGAAATGAAAGCCAGAACGATGAAATCCAAAACTAATTAAAGTGTAAATTAGCGTTCTAAATAATAAATGAAGGCTTGGAGAGTTTCGACAAATTATTCCCTTATAATTTGCGGTTTGAACATTTAAATTTCCTTCTTTGATACCGTATTCAAATTAATGTATTGAAATTAATTTCCAATGATTTCATTATTTTCTTTTGTGGAGCTAATTACATGTTTTACCTTCTTTCATGGTTGATGAAATTTCTGGCCAATTAAAAATTTATTATCCCAACAATAGTTATTTTTTATTTTCAGGTTTTATATTGAAATTAAATTTTCTTATCCTGTTTATTTTCTCTTATTCTAATCGGCTAATCATACAGATAACTTAATCTTTAAAATAATAATATAAAAAAAGGAAGATTGTCTATATTCATTGTATTAATGAATATAGACAACCTTCCTTTTTTTATGCTTTTCTTCTAATCACTTTCAAAAAAATTTTCTTTGAAAAATAAAAAAGAAATTATAGCCTACAAAAAAATGTTTACTTTTGCTCTATGTTTTACTTGTTGAAAAAGTTATTTTTAAAGTTGAAAAAAGTTATTTTTAGAAAATGAGAGGCTTTCTTTTTTATTTTTTTTTTCTGCGTTTCTTCATGTTTACTCAATAAAATCAGTTTTCTTTCTCTTAATTTCTTTTTACGAAATTCTTCTTATTTATCATTAGTTAAAAACTACTATTTACAGAACTGAGATTTAATTGCGTTTGTTTTGTGTGTGTGTGTGTCTGTGTGTGTTTATATGTTCTATTTATTTTATTTTTTTTCTTCTCTCATATTATTATTATCTCTTAAAAAAAAAGCAGCTTTTTACGTTATTGGTACTGCTTATTATCAGTTGAAAACGATTGTTTACAGGAAATTAAACATAATTGAGCTTGTTAGTTTTTTGTTTTGTTTTGTATATCTTATTTATTTATTTATTTATTTATTTATTTATTTATTTATTTAGTGGTTGTCCATAAACTACGTCACAATAATTTTGTAATTTTCGACCTCCCCCCGTTATTAAACACTGTCAAAATCTTCTGAACCCCCATCCCTAATATTACGTCACAATATCACGACCTCTCCCTAATTTAAATTAAAAACTAAAATATTTTTAACTGTAAATATTTACAAGATTCAGTTCAGAATACATATTAATCCTTTCAATGACTAAGTCGTTTAATCAGTCATATTATTGATAGAGAACCTCATCCTTTAACTGGCAAATGACTGGTAAATTATTGGCTGAGTATGCAGAGTTTTACTGTTTATAGGTTTATCCGTGTGTTTGTATGTATGTACATCACGTTAAAACGATTGAAAGGATTCCCATAAAATTTGTTGTGCAACTTATTTATGGTCCAACTTCCAATCTACGCATGTTTACTTTGGTCTCCAACTCTTCCCATCTCTCAAAAATGATCCCTAAAAATCCCTCCCTACAATGACCAGGCTGATTTCTTTAAATTTGGTTATTTATGATTGTTTTGATCTCTACACGCCTCCTTCGTCCTCAAAATCCAGCGCTTTTTGCTCAGTTACGCGATGGATAACTACCATGTATCCAGTTTCAATGCACGTTTTCCAATATATATTGGTTTTTAGTACAATC
>JAFIDM010002131.1:48055611-48087980 GCA_023159025.1 Thereuonema tuberculata | reverse complement strand
TCTTCGCGATATGTCTAGACACTCCATGAAGTGCTAAATTACCGTATGTGGCTGCGACCTATATTCATAAATCAGTGCCTCGTGTTTTTAACTTCATTCGAATTGTAAGGTTGAAATAGAGAATGACTGCCTACGGTAAGAAAGAAAGACGCTGTATGAAAGAAATTTGCTAAAGTTAAAGTTCCTCCACGGGCCAATGGGAACTGTGCGAGAGCTCCGTGCAAAACTTGCGATGAAGTTGTTGCAGGACTTGTTGTTAGGATGCGGAATCGTTATGGCAAGTGCGTATCTGTGAAAAAGTGGTTACCGTCCAATGAAGAATCATCTACACAGGAATCTATATCACAGGGAAATAAAGATGAAGATAAACTATCCCTACTTTCGATTGACTGTAAATGCTTGTAAGAAACTACGAATGAATAAATTTTATTTTTAATCAGCGAGTGTAGATCTAAAGTTTTTTTCTATTAAAGCTAAATGGTAATTCTTGATTCTTTCAGCTTACCGTACTACATTATTGTTTTTAATCTCGTTATTCTTTTTAGAATGTTCAATAACCCATCAGAACCAGCCGTCGAAGCGATCAAGGTGACTATCGACAAGTTCATCTGCAAAACATCTGCTATGAAGAAAGATGAAATCGATCGTCACTTGTTCGGGTTCGTTTTGCTACAAATTCTCCTTTCCGCATAGTCGAAGACGAGCACTTATGATAGTGGTTGCTCAGCTGGGATATGCACCACCAAACAGGCTTGAGATTGCAGGCAAATTTCTGGATGGGGAGTTTACCGATGTTCATCCAGAATGCAAGTGAAATCTGAATGCAATGAATGCAAGTGAAATCTGAATACAATGAATGCAAGTGAAATCTGAATGCAATGAATGCAAGTGAATCTGAAGGGAAAACCGACGGATGGAGCAATATTCACTTCGAGCCAGTTATTTAGATATTTGTGACTGACATTGAAGACGGGCATGTCCTTTTGCGAGACACCATTGATTCATACTTCTGACCACTTAACGGAACTGACCATCGGAGTCCATTACAAAATGTGAAAGCTATGAGTGTGAAGTGAAGAGTGTAGAAACAGACAATGCAGCTAACATGAGAGAGAAAGATATAATGACTTAGGTCCTATGTGTAGCGCACATTTTCAACTTGTTTGGGCATGACATTGAGAATCCTGATATTAAAAAATCAGGTGAAAAGAGTTGTGAAATACTTCAGAAACATATTTCTCATCTACCAAATATAAAGAAGCATGAGGTAAGGGAATAATGAAAGTCCTCGAATAATGAAGACTACGTTTTTGGCGAAAACTATTCATTTCCAGGCTCATCTTTATTTGAACTTTTTTTTGTTTGTATTACTGAGTAGAACCTACCACACTTCTTGTGAAATCCACACTTCGGCTAGGATCGTGCAGTGTATTTCCTGGAATTTCACGAAACAAAGGCTATTACGACCGTATGGAGACAGTGGATGACGAAATTTCGTAAAGAGCCACCAACAGAAAAAAGCATTCGTAAGTGATACAGACAATTCTGGAGTCGCGTTGTCTGTGCAAAGGGAAATCCAGTGGCCGAACATCAGCAGCGGACGTGACTGCGGATTCGATTCCGCAAAGCTTTTCAATGTAGTCCACGGAAATCAACAAATCGGGCAAGTCGAGAGCTTCAACTGCAGCAAGCAAGTGTCTGGAGAACTGTCCGAAAGCGTCTACGAAAGGAGCCATATTCCTTGCGAGCGCTGACTCATGATGACTACATCCGGCGGTACAGTCAATCGGCATAACATTGGGATTTGGGGCACCCAAAATCCGCACGCGGTTTACGAACATGTGCATGATTCGCCGAACTAAACATTTCCTGTGCAGTGTCAAAAGCTAAAGTGTACGGTCCATTCTTCTTTATGGAAGCTACAGTCACATCCATTGTGTATCTCAATGCAGTGGTTCTTGCCTCAGGCAGGGAAAGGCAGCAATGATTGGTAGGATGGAGCTCCGACCAATACGACAGTACTTCACCAAACCCTCCAGCATGACTCGGGTATTTGGCTGCGGAGGATAACGCACTGATGGCATGGCCCCCCAGATCTTCCGATTTAACGCCCTGTGATTTTTTCTTGAGGGGCTGTGTGAAGGATCTTCTGTTCCTGCCGCCATTACCAGCCACTTTGAATGAACTACGGAATCGCATTAACCCTGCTATCGATTCGGGCATGCTGCGCTGTGTTTGGGGAGAATTACAATATAGCACTAATATCTGTCGTGCCATGCGAGGAAGTCACATACAGCATCTCTAACTGTCGCAAACTGCACTTTCAGAGTTTTCCTGCAAATATACCTTCCACTGTATGCTAATATTAGTCTGCAATAAAAAGAAACATTTTTTGAAACCAGGGAGTAATTTTAGAATAACCCTGTACTTATCCTAACTTTAATTTTATATTATTTTACATATTTTTTTAACAAAAATATTTTTCTAGGTTTATTGGTTGACATATTGTTAGTGCACATATGTAAAATATATGTTTTAAGCTAAATACCGTTATAATTTCGAAAATAATAACAAAACACACATCGAGTTCAAATTAAAGACCCCAATCTGCAAGGCTATTGCAGGCTATAAATTACAGAAAAGTAAGAAGATGGACGCAGAACAATATCTAGAAAGGTATTTATAATGCATTTCGAGAGGTCATCACTGTTTTGCTGATAAAAACAATATCCTGGTAAGTAGGACGTTCTTTTTAATTTCAAGTTACTTTTCCTTCACACTTTACTAACTGTGAAACTATCTCTGAAAACATTACTTTTGATCATTTAATAGCAGTTTCAAATTTCTCATGCTCAAATTAATATTATTTGGTACGATTGTGACTTATAAAGGATAGTCGCGATCTGGAAACGCAACATTTTGATGAAACCTATGACAAATAATAGGGCTTAAGAAATATCTAGATCACAGGCGTAGACGGTCAACCTTTTTTCCGAAAAATTTTGTTTTGTAAACTTAATCTTACTTAACGCATATTGACTATCTTTGTATGCAGCAGCGGCCGTGGAGAAGAGAGTAGCAGAAGAGATTGGAATATCGTTCTTTTAGGTTCGAATCTCACTCCCTCCTTTTTTATTTATTTATTTTACTGTTAAATATTAAAATATCAATTGCTGAGACCAAATGTTTACTAAGTGGCATCCTAAATAGCTGTTTCACGCTCTTTGGCGATCATCAGCTAAGAGTAATCACCAGTAAACAGTGAGAAACAATCGTGGGAATCAATGTGGTACCCAAAAAAATAAAATAATCATCAATACATTCATAATAAAAGTTTAGATAAAAAAAATTCATGTGCTAGCATTCCGAGGACAAATGAATTTTCGTAGCGCATTAAAAGAAGAAAAAGCGCTTTTTTTAACAATAAAAATAAAAAAAGAGGAGTAAGTGAGATTCGAAACGTGAAAGTACAAGTAGTTCTACCCTTTACGCTAATCACTACCCCACGACTGCTGTTCTTAGCGTGCCTGACTATCGGACATTGATAGTCAGTGTGCATAATGTAACACAATTTACAAAAACAAATTTTTCAGAAAAAAATGTTGAATTTTTTGAAATCTACTCTTTAAGCCACATCATTTGGCATGGGTTTGTCAAAGTTCCTAATTTCCACATCGCCATCTTTCCTTATTAGAGAAATGCCTGCAATTTATCTTGGCGAAGTGAATAACTATTTAAAATCGATGTCGTATTTGTGATGAGGGCTTCATAGCTACTAAAAATCACTGAAATTCCCATTTGGTGTCCACACGTCTCACCAGTTTTCCTGCACTTTAGATACCACCACGAATAACATAGACAAATCAACTTTTTTGGCCGTCATAGTGATATTTATGAAATAACCTTTCTACTAAAGAAGGAAACAAATCACTGTACCTCAATATTTTCCTCTAACCTTAAGTAAGGCATTTCTTAAAAGCACCGTAACTGAAGCTAACAACAACATAAAACAATTGAAGTCGATTAAATTCCAGCAATGTTAATGTTAATGGTATGTGCACAGTATGTGTTGGACAGTAGCGAGATATTTTCACTTTTTGACTTAACAAAAAATTGCATTAGATTTAATGCAACTTCTAATACTAATATTTTCTTTATTATGATATTCATTTTGCTTCATAAATTATTCCATCTTTGAGTTTGCAATTTAGTTTGTAGAGACACGTTTGGGAGCTATTGCTTTTGTCCTGTCCATCCGTCTGTCCGTGTCTGTCCTCCCCTAAGAACTCCCGAACGGAAGATCGGAGCGGCAAATGGACTTCACCATCTGTTGAGAGGCCCAAACAATGTACGTACGAATGGGTATTTATTTCTGCATTTCCGGAAAAATGCGGACAGAGTCGACTGTTTGTTTCCCGAAGTTTGGGATTTTTTTTTCCTCGACACTACTGATTCGGTCGACTTGAAATTCGAAACTTTAGTTTCGAATGTCTACTATGCTATCTAAATTTTTATGCGGACACAGTTGACTGTTTCCGGAAATATCCGCATTTAACGGGACATTTTTCCGAATAGGCAGAAATAAAAAAAAAAATCATTGTATAATAGACACTCTAAACGCCGTTCCGGCATGGCCGAGCGGTCTAAACGGCGCGGCGGTCTACCGTGTGGCCGATGTGTCGGAACCCGGGTTCGAATCCCGGCCTCGGTATGGCTGTTTCTTTCTTCTTCTGTGTTTCGTCCGTTTCTCCCCTGGGACTTACTATCTGAGGGTTATTCTTGACGAGATGTGAAATCTCGTCCCCCTTCTTGAATTTCCTAGCCTCACCCTGACGTTGTCAGGTAGGGCTAGCCCGTGGTCCATAGCTGGCCAAAATCGATGAAAGGAAGGAAGACACTCTAAACTAAAGCATATCCAAATTTCAAGTCGATCGAGTAGCAGTTGTCCAGGAAAAAATTGCCAAACTTCATCTTTTATTTTTCTTGTATGCAAACAATATTGGCATACCTTATATTTCTCAGATGAAAAAGTTGCAGGTTCGATTCCTATCGAGAACGTTTTATTGTAGAAATTATTCCAATTTTTTGAAATTGATTATGAACACATTCAATGTCCGCGTGATTTTTATTTTATTAATGGGTCTCCCTTAATTTTATGCTTTAGCACAAAAAATTTCTTTTACTTTTTAACTTTATATCGAAAAGATAGGAACACATTTAGCTTTACTTACTTAATATAATCCTATAAAAAGAATATAAAATTAGTTTTAAAAATAAATAGCTTTAAAATATTAAAGAGGAATCAAGAATGTTAAACGGACTTACCTATTATAAATAGAATTATATAAAAAAATTTCATATGTATGCAACGCAGTCTTTAATTTATAAATTAAAAAGGTAATGTTATTTAATATTCAGATAAATTTGTAATCATTAAATTGGATTACTAAGTATTAATTTTTATTATCACTATCTGCAAACATGAAATATCGCTATATAATCTCTTCCTGTTAAACGTCGCACGCGCAAAATATTTTATAACTTCATTTCCTGAATGTGATTAAATATTTTAATTGACAAAATTAAAATGGAAGTTATAATTAATTCATTGGATACTTTCAAAAATTAGCACGTGGAAATCAATTCAATCAATTAGTTAATCTTTACTGATGACAGGCGACTCGACAAGTTTATTGATTGTTAAATACAATCATTTTTCTAGATAATGGTTATTTTAAATAAATTTGTAAATGCGATGATAGCGGATTTAACATGATTCCAGAAAATTTAGGGATTAATTTAGCGATTGGTGAATAATTTTCAATATTATCAGTGAAATGGAAACTTCAGAAAATAAGCTGTGAATTCTCGTTATATTATTAATATTATTTCTATTATAATTTCAATCAGTCGGGAAATTTTCTGGATTTTTTTGTTTTATTCCACACTGGCTTCAGAGTTCACTCTGACTTCCGTCAAATGGATGCCAGGTTATATTTTCTGTCTTACACGGTTCAAATACACGAGAAACATACCCACTATTTCAAATTACTAGTTCACCCGTGCGAATAATTCGCATGGTATCTTGATCAGTCACCTTTGAGAAATAATAAACAAATCCAACAGCTGTCGTGCATGTTAGTTAAATAGATTGTCAATAGATGGCGCCTTCTACATTTTTATAAAAAGGTTTTTTAAAATAAAGTTTTTTAACGAAAGTATTAATTTTATTTTTTTTATTGTTATTTTTCGTCATTAGCGGTGAACGTAATCTTCAAAATGATGTCTCAATCATTGATTTTGATAAAGTATTAAGGGAGATACGGCGAACCGACAAAAAAAACACCTTTGAGAAATAATATATAAAGATTAATGGATCTTTAATTGATCTTCCATGCCCTTCAAATATCATTTCTTAAGGAAATTTTAGCTCATTGCTAGGGATCTGTTTGGGGACTTAATTAGTTACAGGCTTATTTGTAGCAATACATTGTAGGAGTTTCATGCTTCGGAGTTTTTTAGGAGTTTTTTACAAGCAAATATTTCCTATCATATTCTTTTGGTGGATTATATTTGCATTTAGCATATATTTTTCTCCAAGCAGAATAAATTTCAAATGTTTTTGTTCTTCGCTTTTTAAGGTTATTTCTCCCCATAAACCTAATATACACTTTAGTAGCACTCATCATTGTAGTCATTTGTATATAATATTCAAATTCTTTCTTTCTAGAAACGCATTGTAAAATAATGCTCCATATTCTTAACTTTATCACAATTTATCTCCTTTTTCTCGTTTCCATTCTTTTAGTTTTTCTCTTGTTTCCTTAACATCCAAGGTTTTCCTCTTCCAATTTTACTTTCAAGTTAATTATAACTAATTGTTATTGTGTTAATGGAATTTTTTAAACCTTTGTCTTTCGTGATTAAATGAACCCTAGTTGGTTGTTAATCCTGAGCAGTTAATTAACTAGTGTTTGTTTCTATGTCATTGAAAATCTTATATTTGTTTTTCCCAATTGAATTCATTTAAAAATGAGAAAATTACTCTAACAAATAGACAAATAAACTTTTTAAAACTCTTTATTTCCTTAAAATAAAATTAATCTTTCCATAGAAACATCTTTGTTGTTCTTTGAAGCATAAGCATCAACGAGACTTCCTTCTTCTAATTTACATTGTTTATCTTTCATTAGTTACTGAATACATCTTACTATTCCACTTGAACATTTTTCTTCTTTGTTTATGTGTTTGTATGTGCATCACATTAAAACGGCTGGACGGATCTTTAGAAAATGTGTTTATTTATAGTCCAACTTCAATTTCATTTTCATTTTCATCTCTACCCCTCCCATCCCTTTCAAAATCCCCTATAAAATGGTTGAAATGATGTTTGGTGCTATGCTTATTTATAGTTTAAGTTATATGAGGTGTATTCGGAAAGTACAGTTAGGTCCAAAAAAATATCCCCACCTACAATTTTACGTAAGGTATGTCAAAACAACAACAAAGAGGCTAGATTTCATTGATTTATTGAAATTGTTCTTATTTTAAGTGAAATTAAGTTGTACAGAACATATTACATAAAATTAAAGCCTTAATATTTTGTGTGTCCACCACATGCCTTTTTAAGGGCTTGAACTCGATGTGTCGTTGACTTGACAAGTTTTTGACAAGTACCTGGTTCGATTTCATGGTACAGATGTGAATAATTTTCTCAATTAACTCTTCTTTACTGGTACAACAATATTTACTTAGTTTTTTACAGATTAAATTTCTTTTCATCCGAGAAAATCACTCTCTTCCAGTCCTTGGATGTCCAGTGTTAATACAGATCGAGAAACCTTTTTCTTTCTTCAACATGCTTTTTTTGTTAGGAGGGCTTTCTTTGCTGGTTTTTTTTGTTCTTAAGATTGAGATCAGAAAGGCATCTTACACTGTTTGATGGGAAATTGAAGTCTCAAACTACTGCTCAATCTTAAAAGCAATATGTTTTCTGTCTTGCTTTGCCATCACTTTCATTGTCCTGCACAATCTGGAACTGGAGATTTTCTTCCAACCATATTTATACCTCAAACTTGACTTTCCAGTTTCAGCTTGTTTCTTCAATATAAAATTTCCCACAGTTTTGTGGTGAATTGATAATTTCCTAGCAGCTTTCCTATTCGATATTCCTTCAGCTTTGAGTCCCAAAATCCTCCCATGCTTCCTTGGAAAAATGTCTTTTCTGTTTCCCATAATCTGTAAAACCACTTCAAAAGTTCGTAAATATGTTAATCTATAGTAGTTTGCATCAAAGTTCAAGTGCTGAAGCAAGAAAGGTCAATAATTAATTAATGAACTTAATCTAAGCTAAAATTGAGTCAAAACGCTTACTGGGTCAAAACTGTAAGTACCCCTCGGCTATTAAAAAAACCCAGAAATTTTAAAAATTAATAAGCCATTTTTATTTTTAAAAATAAAAAAAAAAAAATATTTTTATCTAATTCGTCAAAACTTTTCTACGTTGTGTCCTCTATTGTTGAGACATTTATCGTAACGGGGTACCAATTATGAACCGTTATATTATATATTGTAATGGTTGCTTGCATTGCGTCTTGGCGTCATCATCGTTGGAAAATCTCTGACCGCTAATGAAATTTTTCATATTCAGAAATAGGTGAAAGTAACACGGAGGTAGGTCAGGACTGTAAGGGGAATCGCATGAGAAAGGTCAACGCACTGGCAGCCCCCAGATGTGTTGCATCAAGACAATGCTTGGCCCATACTTTGCTGCCCAAACTCAAGCTCTCATCACGTCACTTGGTTGGAAACAAATGGATCACCCCTGTGAAGTGCCTTCCCTACCTTCGAATCCTGCATGGTTGTCTTCACAGGCGATCCAGTTCTACGAGGAGGGGATTCAAAAAAAACAAGTGTCAAGTTATTACAAATGTCTCAACAATGGTGGAAACCACATAGAAAAGTAGTTTAAGTCTTGGCGAATCAGATAAAAAGAAATTATTTGAAAATACATTCTCACTTTTTTTTAATAGCCGAACGGTACTTACTTTCCTCGTAATATGAGCATTATTATTTTGGCGTCCCCTCTCCCCTACATTCTCAAAATTGATTCTTCTCCCCAACACTGGATGCTAATCCCCACTAAGCAAAGGATAGTTTTATCCTTTGACAGTAAAACTTCGATATAACGCTCCCGCTTATAGCACTATCCCGTTCTTTACGCTCCTTTTATACCGTCCCTGGAATTTTATATATATCGCTGTATACTTTTACCCTCCTATACGCTTCAAATCCCGCTTGTAGCGCTTTTTTATATCGGAAATTTTGTATCGAAAAGAAATGTAACACTGTAAAGATTCTTTTTTTTCTTTTTTCCCTGGTAGGAGGGAATCTTTGAACTCTGAAATGCGGGTCTGTGAAACAGTTGTGCAAAATGTCGAAGCGGAAATCCCTTTCTATAAGTGAAAAATTGCAAATTCTCCGTAAGTACGACGAGAATTCTACAGAAGTCAGAAGATTTCGCAGAATCTCTAGGAATTCCCTCATGCAGTCCGTGAACAATAATGAAAAACAGGGATGCAATTAACGATGCAACGAAGGGTTGTTGCAAACCTAAAAAAGTAAAGTGTGCACTAAATCTGCTCCGAAAGTATTGCTCCTAGTGGTGTATCAATTGACGTTAATAGTTACCTGAACCGCATTGAAAATGTCATAATTCATAACAGTAGCGCACACACACCCGGCAAACCACAATCGAAGATCTTTTAAATAGGAAATAAACTCATATTTGCAGTTTATCTAATGCAGAATCATGAATGTTTCCTGTAAAAAGTTGTCCACATCTTTCCAAATCTCATAAATCATTTCCCGTCCATAGCGCTATCCCGCTTATTACGCTTGTAGGTCATGGTCCCTTGACGAACGTAATAACGGGGTTTTACTGTATTATATATAGCTTTATATTTGAAATGTTAGCATATTTCATTCTTAATTGGTAAATTCATCCATTTTGGTATCGAGCTTCTGTTTAGATTTCTGTAGATCATTGTAGGTTGACAACAACTATATTACGCTTTCCATTACGTTCTGCAACAATAAATAATAATTAAATTCATTGTTATGGTAATCCAACAGAAAGAATTTATGAAAGAGTGCTATTTTTAACAATTTCTCAATGCTCCACAAAAATCTGAGACGGACTTTAATAAACTGAGATTTGAAGAGACTGGTTTAAAAAGTGGTTTCAGTTAATTTGATAAAGTTGCTGTCAATTTTCGCTTTATATTATTTCTTGCTATTAATTCTCTTGTTAAGAGATTTTTTTAATAAAGAATGTCGAAAGGATTACAGCTGAGAAAATTGCAAGAATTCAAAAGAAATGAGAATGAAGCAAATTCCATAGACAAACAGACTTGACTTGCCTAAAAAAAAACCAGAGCAACGGCTCCTCGTGCTAAGCCATTCGGATGAAATGATCCTAGCGAGAATAATATTATTAATAAATATTGTGTTTTTAAATCGCTGTGCTTTGAGACGCGCTTGTTTGTTATTAGCTGAAAAGTAGATATGTCATAATCACATTGGGTTCCTTCCGATCGTCAAGTTATCGTATAGAAAGTTATCGTGGTCGGACTTTACATTAGAGAGTTTTTGCCATAACGGGATTTATATACGGGAAACGCAACTGTCACGTGAACGAATACGGTAACCACAATAGAGGTCTCTGTCATGAAGAGAGTTTTTGCCATAACGTGTCAGTGGACACGGTAAGCTTATTAACAAGATGGAAGACATATTTCAGATCGCTGCATTTGGAGGCATTGACGATGATTTGTTTTAGGATCTAGTGTTACACAATATCCTGAGAGAAAGAAACATTCAGGTTCGAGAAGAGGAACATCCAAGGTTGAGTTTAAATGAAATGAATGATGAGGATTGTCGATTGTACTTCCGTTTCGAAAAAAACGATATACAGCGACTAGCAGATGGCTATAATGTACCAGCAATAATTAAAACTGAATTGAAAATGAAATGAAACTTCGCTCAAGAGTATCAAGTCGTCATTCATGTTAAATCTAATTCTCTAAGGTTTATCGGAACTCATGTTTCCTACTGTACAGCGATACGCTATTCGGTATTTCGCCTAAGGAACAGTGACGCATGCGCAGAATAGCAGTCATGTGACTTTAGCGCTACCGTGTAGAATAGCGAGCTGGGCAAAAACTCTCTATTGTCGATATTGTATCAATTGACTAAACAGTATTCAGCAATCATTGACGGCAATACGAAGAATGGCCGAAAATGACTTAAAGTAAAGGCCGTGCATTGATGGAAGGTAGTTCTTTCCCTTATATTTTGTACATCATGTCAGTGATTGTTGCAATAGACCTAGATGGATGGAATCTAAATGACTTCCGGTGTAAAAACTCCGGATGTGCATTTAGATTCCATCCATCTAGGTCTATCGCATCTAGGTGTAAAAACTCCGGAAGAATTTAATTCCGATAAATGTCTTCTTAAAACAAACGTAAAGTTAAAATAGACAATACATTAGAAATAAATTAAGTAATTCATTTATAGTGTGTATTGAAATTTCACAAATTAAGCTGACATCGCAGTAAGAACTTGTTACTTCCGGAGTCGAAATCAGCGTTTGAAATGTTATAAAAAGAATTGAGCGTCGATCTATTTCACTTTCCAGACCGTCAATTATTGCTTTGGCTTTACTTACTGATAAACTAACCATATACTTGGATTCAAGAAATAAAAGTCAATTTAGGACAAATGTCATTTTATCTACAAATCACAAAAGTAATTTGTTCACTGGCATTGCTTCCGAATTTTTTGTTACAGAATGGGACATCCTCCTATCTCCATCAGAATTATATCAGATCATTCTATTTACACCAAAGACAACAGCTTCTCCGTGGCGATGTTCGAAGGATTCCTATCATTTCTCGATATTTCGACAAAAAAATAAAAGAATAAATACTATCAGAGGATAAATATTAAACATAAATAGAAGACATGAACAGAATATTCGCGAGATAAAACGGGGTTCGGTCACCCGCACTAAAACATTAACCTCGGCGAGATTTACACAACAAGGTTAATAATGGCACAACATTACAACCCACACAGAAGAATTAAAAAAAATACAGATGAACGGTGCAGACGGAATTTATAAATGACAACTTTGATTTTAGTGTAATTTTGTTTATTGACTTCACTGTAGAAAAAGAAGCATAATAAGATTCATAAGAAGCAAAATTAGTTTTTGTTTTTTGTTTTTAAAAGAATATTCAATTGATTGGTTATTCCTTTTGTCTACTTCATATGTTATTCTTAACTGAAATATTATAAGACTTTATTTTTTTATTATTTTTAATTATTAGTAAAATATTAATTTCTATAATGAAATGAAAACTGAAGACTGCACATAAATAAATAAACAAGTCACGCCTTTGAGTTTGTCAACAGAGAGAATCGGGAACGGCCGTTTCGTTCTTCTTAGGAACTCATCAGCCCGATCCACCAGAAAGTGTGAAAATAAATGGAAATCACCTTCACTCCCGAAATTGACTTCCGAACAAATACGAATAACAATTTAAAGAAAGTGCTGAAGTGCACATGAAAAATCTTTGACCGAAGAATCGTCAGGTTCAAAAGGCATTTAATTATAAGAAAATCCAAACCAAAAAGGAATGGGATAACAAGAACTAAATTTAACGTGGAGGAAAATTATTATGATACGAAATTTTTTTTACAGGAAACATAAAGAACACAAATTCTTCTTCAAACATTACTATATTTCACAGAAAGTAAGTTATTCTGCTTCTTCAGGCATAATTTATCTTTTAATTTCCAAATTAGAAGATGAGTGATGCCTGAAGAAGCAGAATAAGCTACTTTCTGTGAAATATAGGAATATTTGGTTAAGAATTTGTGTTCTTTATGTTTCCTGTCTCATAATTATGTGGTTTATATATTTATTTATTTATTGAAATTTTTGTTACTTATTTATTGTTATTCAATTGCCTTTTTGGTTTGGTTTTTCTTATAATTAAATGCCTTTTAAACCTGACGACTGTTTTTCATGTGCACTTTAGCATTTTTTTTAATTGATGTTCGGGAGTCACTTTCGGGAGAAGGTGATTTCCTTATTTTCACTCCTTTCTGGGATTGTCATCAAGGGAGGGTGAATCGAGCTGATGAGTTCCTAACAAGGACGAAACGGCCGTTCCCGATTCCCTCTGTTGACAAACTCAAAGGCATGATTTGTTTATTTATTTGTATCCTGTCGTTAGTTTTCATTTCATAATAATTTCCTTGCACGTTAAATTTATTTCTTGTTAATTGAAATATTTACATATTATTATATAAAAAAATGTTATTGATGGTTTGAGGATCCTCAAACGAAATAATATTTTTCAATTTCGAAAAATTTAAATAAATCATTTTATATATTTAAATGTGCTCATTATCTAAATGATTAAATTAATTAAATAACTAATTAACATATAAAATAAGTTTTATAAATAAAATCACTTGTCTGAATGATTTTTTTTTAAATAAATGAATAAATTTTCTGATAAGTAATTCCATTTCTGTAAACATTTTTATAAACAGTAAGAATTCTTTGTAGATATATTCAATAATTACAAAAGAAGTTATTATCAAAAAGTTCATTTACTTAATAAAATAATTTCTAAATCATTTTAGTTCATTGTAATTCTACAATACTTGTTATTTTGTTGCTTTTATCGCTTCTTGTAACATATACATTAAAAAAAAGCTAGAGGAACGTAGAAACAATCTTTAAAACTGGATGAACACATTTCATTGAAGTCTTCAATGTAAAGCAGAATCTGATGATCATAAAACCGTTGACCGTATCTAATAAAAGATGTTCGTAATAGTTTGTATCAATGTCTGTATATCTATGCTAAAAT
Source organism: Thereuonema tuberculata (assembly GCA_023159025.1). Lineage (NCBI taxonomy): Eukaryota > Metazoa > Arthropoda > Chilopoda > Scutigeromorpha > Scutigeridae > Thereuonema > Thereuonema tuberculata. Next base: position 48,074,028 of record JAFIDM010002131.1, on the reverse strand, counting down.
CGAAAATTTAAAACAAAAGCCGAACAAATTTTAAAGCGTAACTTTAATACAAAATAGGCAATTTTTAATTCAGATTCGAAGATAAAATTGTATTCCATTGATTGCTGTGTTCTTAACTGTTTCCTATCGCCACAACATCTTCATACAAGCAATGCTGATTACTCTGAAAGGATTTATAGCAATGACAATCGTAAATCTGTCATTGGAATCTGATTAATTATTCTCTCTCTCTTTCTGTCACTCGGGAAATGAATTGGAAAATTAGTTGTTCTTTTAGGGATGAGATATCGACATTTTCTGATGCGTAACAAAAACATTTGTTTATTATGATTATTATTCTAATCTTTTTCTATATTAATTCTCCTTAAGGCTTTACAGAATCCGTCGTTGTAATTAGTTTTCTAATAATTATTTTATTCCTAACAGCAATTATTGGTATTTTGCTTATAGTTATTTCGATAATTTGAAAGGCGTTCTCTTTAATATTCAATCTTTTAGTGGACTTTGGTAGATAACTCCTCTTATCATAAATAGAAAAGCAGTAACATAGGTAGGGAGGGCGTGGACGGGGTTAAAGGCAGCTGGTGCTGCACGAAACAACCGGTAAAGTAGATCCTAGGTTTGTTTGTTTTTTTTCTTCTTTTTTATTTTGCTTGGAAATTAAAATCCGCTGTGCTGTTTTAGTTTTGCTTTTTTTGGTTGAACCTTCAGGCCCATGGATTGCATTTTGATTATTAGACCGGCCCCTGAAATTCCTGCTTAACCTTCTGCATCTGCTTGTATCCAAATGCAAAGAGAAAAAAGCCTTAATAGAAATCAGAATATTCGGCTTCCCATTTTACAATTATTACTCCTTTCTTACATTTGCACTTTTGAAATCTAGTCTTTAGTTTTTGGTTTTTTATAGTTGTATGTATGTATGTATGTATGTAATGAAGGTGGGTGGCAGAATAGCCAAGCACTGCGACCAGAGGTTTATTGTACTAGACCACGGAAATATGGACAGATGGAGAGAAAGACTGAGAAAGTATGGTGGGAGAAGTGCAGGGGAAACGGGAGAACCCCGAGAAAACCTGCCCAGCGCGGATCGTCCACCATCACGAAACCCACATGAGAACCGAACTCGGGACTCAGAGGTGAGAGGCCGATGTCTTAGCAACAACGCCAACCGCGCGGCCTTTTTTATAGTTACCTTAACTTCGTCTGTAAGATACTCAAAATCTCTTCGCTTTGATGTTCTTTCTTCATTACTTTGTACGAACAATACAATGCCATTTTCGAGAAGCCAACTTCATAATTATTATTATTTCTAATTCCTCTCAAAAACTCCAGATTAATAACTGTTGCCTTGCTCACTTGTTAATCCAAGATATCATTATCTTCTAGAATCAATAGCTTCTCCCTCCCTACATCAAAGATCAAGAGAGGTTACTGCATTTAGAAATCAGCCATTCATAAAATTGCAGGATATCAAATTAGTTTGGTTTCTAAATGTACAACCTAAATGTAAACTTACACAAACGTTATTTCGTTATTAATTATTCTTAACTATAGAAAATCACAAGAGAAAGGAGTTGATTTTAATAAAAAACTACCTCTAATATCAACGTTTTAAAATAATCAAAATCGTTTAAAAGAAAATCAGTAAATTATAAATACTATATCCTGTGGAAATTATTAATTAAGTGATCAAAGCAAAATACAAGTGATCTTCATCTTTTTCATTCCAGAAATTCCAGAAATGGGAACATAAGGATATTGTAACCATTTTTGTCTGTAAATATTTTTACAAATCATTTATTTGTATTTTATAGAAATTGTTTATCTGTATTTGTCTGTATTTTATGCATTTTAATCGTTAACCGTTATTTATTTTAAAGATTCGTTTTCTATTTTCTAATTACTGATGTTCTGTTTATTTTTAAATTCTTTACCGTTGCAGCCGTTGAATTAGTTAATTAATTTAAGTTCGTTATGTTTTTATCCATTCATTTTGTATACTTTTAATTAATCTTCCAATCAAATTCTTCTATGTGAAATCTATAAAACCAATATTTTTCATTTAATAAATTAATTCAGTCAAGTTCTAGAACTTAACTCGTTGTATTTCCATCTCAACGACTCTCCCATAAACACCATTACAATATTAACTAAATTACTGAACTATTATTTGTATCGAATTCCATCTGAACTAGAATCGAGAGCATTGCAGAACCAATATTCCCAGCTCTCATTATTCCTAAATCTTACATATTTGCTTACTTTATTAAATCAAAGTACTTCTTAAATTTTCTGAAAAGCCTCCATATTTTATAAAGAAAAAAATAATTAACTGCTTGACGCACAACCTACGTTGATTTAAGAGTAGTTTAAAGATTTGAGAAAATCAAATATTTTAACGACCTGTTTTGTTCAGTTTACTCTAAACTTTGCTTTAACGGTATTGTTTTCCGATTTCATCTGTCTCCAAGTTCGAAAGTCAGCGAAGCGATTAAATTTATATGGTTGCAAATCTAGGTTGCGAGAAAGATTTGTATGATTGCACTTCAATTTCCCGAATTTATTACGGAACAGGAACATACATTACATAGAACAAATGTATTTAAAGTGTATGTTATTGTGGTTACTGTAGCTAATCATGATTCCAGAATTGAACATTACAACCTCTTCAATTCAAATCATCATTCAAGTCAAGAAAAACCTTTTTTTATATAGAAATTTAATATAACCAAAATCCAAAGTGTTATCAAAATTAGGTGTCATATTGCAACTGAAGAAACAATTAGAAATAAAATAACCCAATTTAATTTTATGGCATTATTTATAAATGTTTATTTATTTTAAATTAATTATTTTTAAAGTGAATAAAAGCGTTGTAATGAGTCAAACTGGTCTTCCAACCTCAACTTCGCCCCATTACTGATTCCACACGCATTAACTTCTATTTCTGCCTCTTACAAAGACGATACAGATGTGATAATTTAACCTTTAATCACTTTCAAATCTATTTATTACAAAATAGAATTGTTGCAACCTGCTATCAAATTTACTTTTAAGTCCGTATTCATTTTTACTTGTCAATCAAAATACATTTTGATTATTTAATTAATTTAATTATATAGAACTTAATAACTTGAAATAATCAGGTTGGGGGTCAACATTTTGTAATTGCATTTTAAATTAGTTTTTGCTGAAAGAACTAAGCAAAATTCCAAATTTTAAAATTGTTTGCTTCATTACTTGATTTTTATTTATCATTTACTAATTACTAGACCAGTGTTTCTCAATCTTTTATGATTCGCACCACACTTAGATATTTGGAAAAATCCGGCGGCAGACTACACATTCTTCCTAATATTCCACTGCATTCTAAACTTTTTCGTTGCTTTACTACACATTCGATTCCCGTATTAAACAATGCTGCAAAAGTAAACAAGCCTATATTTCTCATTACAAAAGTCATATAGTTACCGACTCATCAATTTTAACCATTCTAGTTTATATTATTTACAATTTACTTCTTTCTCTTGTATTAATAAATAATTTTTTGAAAATATTTAATACCTATTTTATATTTTCTCTTTATATTTCCGTTTTAATAAAAATAATACTTTGCTTTGTTTTTTTCCTCGCGGCACACCCTTTGGGAATCGTTGCGTTAGTATAACAAAAGAAAACAAAATGTCATTATTAATCACAGTTAATTTTATACCACACTTTAATGTGTGAACCAAAATTTAAAAAGAGGGTGATATTATGATGAATCACATCATAATATCAAAATCATACATTTCCTTTGAAAGATTGAGGTTAAAAAAAAAATCTAATTTCAAAACAAGAAAAATAAATAAACATATATATATATCTCATATATACAGGGTAATTAACGCCAAGTATGTAGCTCATTCATGACGACATTTTGAGCAAAAACGTCGTATAAACCCGGTCCCATTCTCAATATTTCGCTGGCTAGGAGCCCAAATGTTCTATCTACAATTTTTAAGAATTTCTTTTTAACGATTAAAACTAAAACCACATGAAATTACAGATTTTTAATATTAAGGACATTCTTGAAAAAAAAAAGTTTCACCCCAGAATTAAAATTCCATTTTGTTCTATCTACGAATTTTCTCATATTATGAGTAATAATGTTCTAACTGCAGATTTGTGTTTGAAATAGTTATGATTTTAATGTGAGTTTGAATGTTTTATGTGCTTTTGATTTCTTAAATTTTCGGATGTTAATTTGAGATGATTCATTCTTCCTGCTCAGGGATAAAGATAATAAAGATTCAGATGTGTCGGTGTTCCTGCAAAGGAGTGATGAAGATGATAAAGATTCCGATATTACGCGCATCCTGCTAAATGAAGAAGATGATGGAGATGATGATACCAGGATTAATGAAGCTGATGTCAGCTTGCAAGATGTAAATGCTTCTCAACTATTAGATAATTCAGGAAACAGCAGCTCTAATGACAACATTATTACTGACGCTGCAGAGGCGAAGAAAAGTGTAAGTCCACGGAAGACACGAAAGCATGTTAGAAAACCAAAAAACTGGATCAAAATCCCAAAAATGGTTCGTACAATAAGGGAGAGTAATGTAAACGTAAGAACAATAAACGAACCGCGAAGTGCAAGGTCAGTATAGCTGCAAAAAAAATTGCAACAATTTGATACCTTTTTCAGCACAAGAAACAATTAATAAAGCTTTTTAGGGACAGGCAACTGCAAGGCCCGTAAGATAGTTTAACAAGTTATACGATGAAGACAGAGAAAAAAAGAAGCACTGCAGAGTCAACACGTAAAAAGTTTTCGTGTTGCTACAGCTGTTAGGATTTGGTTAATGGAAGAGATAGAAACGTGATAAAGAAGGCAGTTCTGTACAGTGCTACCGGTGGCGGTCGCAATCGTATGCTATGATTTCACTGCTCTACTGAAATCCACGAAGTTAGAAGTCATTGACCATAAATTTTTTGATGATGGAAATTCTTTCATGAAATGTGATTCTATGCACTCAACAATTTTCAGAACTACAAAGCAAGGAAAAACTGAAGCACCCAGTGACTATCACCATATCATACGTATTGCTTGTAAACATTGCTTTACGTAGTTCATGAGATAAGCCACAAATAGATTATCAATTGAGAAGTGGAATCTCAGATTGCAAAATCAAGAGCATTTGCAGGCATTGCATTGGCTTAGATTAGAAAAAGCTAACAGGAAAATTACTGTCCTTGAAGAAATATCAGAAGAATGTAATGGTGCTGCTGTTTCCTACAAGAAAAGGGACAGATCTGTTGACTTGGAGCATTTGAAATTACCATTGGCCTATTCAAATACGATTGGTGTTGATAAAGATAAAACAAGTGAATTTAATTTTGAACTAAAGCATAAATTTAAAAGCGACCCATAAAAATAAAAAAAAATAAAAATTATAATAAAAAAAGAAGTACAATAACGTAAAGAAGGATAAAAAAAAATAGAAAAAAATTAAAAACCTTAGGAAAATATAAAGTAAAAAAATAAAATACGCGGACAGTGAGAAAAAAAAAAGATTAAGAAAAAAAGAAAACAGTAGATATACGGATTTGAACCGACTACCTTCAATATAACAGTATATAACCTTACCCATCAAGCCATAGCTGACAACGGAAATGAAGTGGTTGTATTTACAACATTTAAGCTAATAACGGAAATCCAATGAAAACAACACCAAATATCTCGAACATTGGGGTGAGGGGGGAAAGAGCCTTGGCCCCTGAAAATACCCCATTCCTTCTGTGCTTGGGCCTCTACAATAATCTACAATATGGTGTTTGGGCCTCTATAATACGATGGTAAAATGAGTTTGTCGATCCGATCTTCCATACAGGAGTTGTTAGAGATGGACAAACACGGACGGACAGACGGGACAAACGCGATAGATACAGATTTTGGTCGTTATCACAATAACTTCCAAATGGGTCACTAAAAAAGGACTCTTTGGACTAAGAAATGGGTAGCAGCTGATAGACATCCATACTACAATGGCCTTACCCACTAAACAGAAATGAGTCAAGTTGCACAAAGTCATTATGCTACGATATTATTTTTCTTAATTCTTCTTTGTTATGAAATGATGTCACGTAACTGTATACACAATATAAACAAACATGTATATTTGAGAAAAAAAATCTTAAGCAAAGACCATTAAAACTGCTAATAACTTACTAAGAACATTGTTGCCTTAATTTCTGAAGCATAGTCCTGTACAGCAAATTTGTTCTAACTGCAGTTTCTTGGTCAAATATAATTAATTTGATTTTTTTTTTTTTTTTACCAAAATTTGGACTTCAAACATTAATAATTACGAAGATAGTTTCACTTATTGAGCTATAAAACTCGATTTGGAGGATGTTTTTTCAGTCTTTGAACAGAGTTTTCACAAAACTATCTAGTCTGTAGTTAGAAAATTTTGGCTCATAGCCAGCTCATATTTACAGTTATAATAATGTGAAGTTTATTTGTAAAAACCTCTTTCGTTAGTTGGAGGAGTAAAAACAAATGAGAAATAAAGAATGAACTTTTCAGAAATAATGTTTTCTTGTATTGAAAACACATTACTATGAGTAATGCGTATAACAAGACTAGAAGTCAATAGAATTGGTGTGATTTGTAACAATTGTTCTGATTAGTGCTTTGAATGCAATGTTGTGATTACAACTTGATATAACTTCCTGTACGACGTTTTTAAGCAATTCACAACACATTTTCAACTTCAACATACTAGCCAGTAACAGACAACATTATTTCTGAAACGTTCATTCTTTATTTCTCATTTGTTTTTACTTCAATCGAAGAAGGTGGCCTTTTACAAAACCTTTACATTATTATAACTCTGTAAACATTGAGAAAAGGATCCGGGTTCATGACATTTTCTGCTCAAAAATATCGTGATAAATGAGCTCCATAAGTGGAGGTAACTCCTCCTGAATCACCCTGACATACCCAAATAATTAGACGTAACCAAATAATTTCAACGAACAGAAGTCAAATTTTTAGGTTTTGCCGAAATTTCACCTTTCTAAGACTAAAATAAAGTCAAAAATCAAAATTTTTTAATTATATCAATTGGATCTTACATATATCTTGTGAATAATTTACGTCTAAAAATCAACTTATATAATTTGCTAATTTCGTCTGTATGTCTGTCTGTCCGTCTGTCTGTCTGTCTGTCCATCTGTCTGTCTGTTTGTAACTCGATATAATTAAGCTATTAAGATAGATCCAAGGTTCTCAACGGTACCATTGAATCAAGGGTACTCAAATTGGATGAAATATTAGTTCATTTTGTCATTCCATGTTGTTTCCATGAAATTTTATTCATGGGAACTGACCTCGACAACTGAAATTCTAACAAAACATATGTTCAAAACCAAATAATTTTTTACCACTGCATCCATTTTAATGAAATTTGGCTACTTACTCAGTTGTTTTCGAAACTCAAAACCATTTTTGCCGTAGAAGCTTCGTTCACAAGTTAGCGCAGTATTTAGATTACATTTACTTTATATTTGATAGTTGATAATAAAATAATTTTTCAGATTTTTTTATGCCTGTCGTCCGACAGGCTTTGCTGCTAGTCCTATTAATATAATAACACTCCTTTAATTCCCACAATATTTCGTTCTTCTTTGCGAAGTACTTCAGGTGGTGTTAGAGGACAAGAAAATTCAAAGATACCATCTGAAGAAGTCCTTCGCAAAGAAGAACGAAATATTGTGGGAATTAAAGGAGTGTTATTATATTAATAGGATTTCTAGGAGTAAATCAGTTGGAGTTTCTTACGTAATATTAGATGAATGAAGTAACTGATATCACATATGAATAAAGATAATTATTATAATTATAACACTAGTATTTAATTATAGTATCTGTAATTACTATATTAATCAGTGTGCGATTTGTATGGGGGAAGGGGGGATTTCCCTCCCCCTCCCCCACTGACTTGGACCATTCCAATCTCTGGATATGAATGTTATATCCCTGCCAGGGATAATTATTCGCACTCACTGGATATATTAAAATTACATAAATATTTAATATTGTTATTGTTAGATGAGAATCTCAGTTTCGCTGAAACAAAATTAAAATTCGTATTTTTCTGGGATAGGAATTTGTCTGTCTTTATTTCTTCTACATTTAGATCTCTGTCGTCTTCATCAACAGAGTTTGTGTTGAATGTTTAAGAATAATATTGAATATTCAAATAAAATATTTGAATTACAATTATATAAAAAAATGAAAAAATTGTCCGATTTAAGTATAATCGAATATCTCATCAAAGTTACAGTTACTTTTATAAAAAGCAGAAATTATTAGAAGCACACACGTACACACACGCATACACACACACACAGACACACACACACACATATATATTTCTGAAATATATATGTAAGTTCTGAAATCACACATATACACGTATACGATTTCAGAACTTCCAGGACCACAGAATGTTATTTTTTATAATAACCAAACCAATAAGTATATTTTAAAAAATCATGATTTAATAAATTAATGATCAGTTAGCCTATCCCTATATAACACTTGTTTCTGTGTGTGTGTGGGAGGCATGATTTACATATTTAAAGTTTTAATTCTGGTAGTGAACCTATTAGCCCCCCCCCCCCCTCCCTCTGGTAAAAACACAAATCGTACAATGATTTTAATTAATAAACATTGATATTAAGCTAATAACTGGACAGAAATATGAGAAATTCACACATTGGAAAGAGTGTCTTTCATTCACACACATCTTTCGTTTTCCATTATGCCATTAATAGAGCTATCGGTTGACTGGATCTAAACGTTAACAAATATAAAAAAATAGATTTTATCATTTCAGTGTTGCCGATGATGCAATTTTGAATGCGGGGTAGGATGGTTACGCGGTTCAATAAATTATACTTTTTAATGAAAACTAAAAATTCAGCTTGATATAGCCCATAGATAGATTTTTTTTTTTAAATAGATTCGTAAAATAAAACATTCTGAATCATGTTTCAGACCTAACAATATTCTACCTTCAAACAAAAAATAAATCCTTTTTCTTCATTTATGAATATTCTCAGTGCCTTGTGCAAATACGATGCTTGGAAAACAGTTTTTGATGTTACTCTGTTGGTGTGATTGCAACGAGCATTATTTCACGCGTCACCTCAGCGCGTGATTCCCTTCAGCGTGGAGGGTCTGCAGAGGAGGATAGGGGGTCGTTCTGCCCTGTTTTCCGCGTCTCTGGGTAATATCGGAGTGCTTGTCTCCGGACGAGTGCTTCCAGCCTTTCTCATTTTTACAATAACCGGAAAATTTCATTCGGATTCTCTCAGACAGGGCAGACATGCGGAAGAGATGGTGTTGAAATTTGAGGGTGAGATTCGAGAGCAGCTCTGGGTCTCTGGTAAATGCTTGTTTGTGTTCCAAGAAGTCTTTACGATGTTTCGAGCTGAGAATGGTGTCCGAAAATTGCGCTGATGATACGAGAATTGGACCAAAAGCAACATTACAAGCATTGCTTGGATCAACGAAAGAGAAGACTGAATTATCAAGATAAACCTAATTCATTAAACATAATAACAATAAAAAACAAATAAGACGGAATAATGAATGAAAAGGTTTCCAATTTAAATCAAATACATTAGGATCGTCCAGTACTTTACTTTTATAAGTAACAATTGATTAATTTCAGAGTTTTTATCAATAATAAACAATGGAAAGCTGATGAAATTTAAACGAATTTTAGTTCAAACTTCAAAATGCCTGACAAAATTTACATATAATTTGTTATCCAGACAACCTATAAGTTTCTTCTAACTCTAGTACTTCTTTTTTCCTCCTCTGTATTTTTTTTCTATTTCCTGACGAAGTTTAAGTGTAAGAGTGAACTTCTAGTCCTAACCTTATCTAATAACAGAAAGACTTTTCTATTGTAATTAGGCTTAATATAATGATGATATACAGAACTAAAAACTTTTGTATTGCATTGTATTATATTTTATCATAGTAATAATATAATACAATACAGACTTTTGTTAAGATATGTAGTATGAACTCTTTACATCTTACTCGTTTTGAAAGTACAATAATGAAGAGAACTGTGGATACGAAGTGACGCATTACTAAAATAGGTGAACCTTCACAAAACAATGTAAGTTTCGCATCCTAACAAGAAAAATAAGAATAAAAACGCACACATTTAAAGGATTTACTGAGCTATTTTTGGAAATTTCCTACCGGGAACCCAAGACTGACTGTTTCGAGGTTCATACCTCTCGTCAGTTGAAATCGTCCAGTGCTCGTAGCTCAGTAAAATTCTTATTTTTTTCTTGTTACATATGTTTTTATACATGTAAAAATTTTGATTTCACATCCTACTTCATGATATTTTACATTGCATTGATTTAAAAGTTAGTAGTTTTGAAGTCTTTTGAAGAAGTTACTTACATCTATGTTACGGTAAATGGGATGGAAGAGACGAGCTTGAGAAAATACTCTAGGATACAGAAAAAGGATTGACGTTGACAGAACGTGCTGTTGTCTCCATTCGATTAATGTTGTGATCTTCGTTTGGTTGATGGTCCATTTCTGTAGGTTTTACCATCTGTAAAAAGATAAGATCTGTCACTGAAGGCTCTCAGTCCATGTTTCATCTCTTTACCATGATCTTGTCATGAATTTACAATGGCCTCTTTTATTTGTCTTCTGTGACAATATTAAAGATGAGTCTTTAAAATAAAGAATTCACTTAAACTTATTTTGGAGTAAATTTATTCATTTACAAGCTCTACAAACCCAGTTCGGGATTTTCACAATAATGGGCATGAGAAAACATACGTAAGTACACTCTGACAAAAAAATCGACGTACCAATAAGGAATTATCCAATTGAGACAAAATTTGATACGTTTAATTTACATGTACAGAAAACAAAATGATTAGAATTTCAGAACAATTGGATGATTTATTGAAAGAGCAACATAAAGTGAGCAGATCAGTAGGGCGTTGGTTCACCTCTGTCCTGGATACAAACTGTTACCCGATGTGACGTTGATTGATATAGTTGGCGGATGGTGTTCTGCGGGATTTCTTTCCAAAAGGCCTCCAATTGGCGGATTAATTCATCGACCTTCTGGGATGGTCGCAGGCGACGCCCTATCACATCCCAAATGTACTCAATAGGAGAGAGATCTGGTGATCTGGGTGGCTATCTGGCATGTCGCCACCAGTGGCGTACCAACGCCTTTGGGGGCCCAGGGCGGAGGTTCCATTATTCCACAACCAAAAAAAAAAAAACGAAATCTCCAATTCAACAACCAAAAAAAAAAAGGAAATTCTTGGGTGGATGGGGCCCATAGGCTGACTGGTGGGACCCCCTAGGCTTGCTTTTACAACAAAAAAAAAAAGGGAATCTTGCTTTTACAACCAAAAAAAAAGGAAATCTTGCTTTTACAACCAAAAAAAAGGCAATAAGTGGGGCCACTCCTTGGTACGCTACTGGTCGCAACCATGAAGATGGAGAGGCGTGTATGTGTGGCCGGGCATTATCTTGCTGAAAAGCAAGTGAAGGTGCCGCGAAAGGAACGGCAGCACAACGGGTCGTAGAATTTCATTAACTTACCCCTGTGCTGTAAGGGTGCCACAGAGGACTACCAAGGAAGCCCGGCAATCAAACGAAATGGCACCCTAGACCATAACTCTCTATTGTCGGGCCGTGTGGCGTGCGACGGTAAGATCTACATTCTGATATCTGCGCTGATCGTCAGGGCTCAGTTCAAAACAGGACTCATCACTGAAGACAATTCGTCTCCAATCATCACAATTCCACATTGATCGTGCCGGGCACCATTGCAATCGCTCTTGACGGTGCCTACTAATCAGTGGTTGGCGGCATAATGAGCACCCCGAGCGTAAATTCTGTTCCCGAAGTCTTCTACTAATGGTCCGGGTGGTCACTATAGTATTGGTCCCACATGGATTTTTGATAGCAACGAATCTAGTGCTGTAACAGCTGCTCAGACAATCGGTCTATTTTCCCGTTCTGTCGTCGTCATAGGCCGTCATCTGCTCTCTTGTCGCTGAAATTTGCCGTTCAGGACGCATTCCTACCAGTATCGTCTAATCCGCATCGCTCCGAACCAAACGCCGAGGGATTCGTCGGAGTTGTCCATCCAGCCTAATGTAATCCGATGGATTACAAAGGAAACACGTCTCCTTTCAAACTCAGTCGTATGGTCTGGGAATTAGCCGGCGAGGCAGGAAAACGCAATCACAATCCACTGGAAGGTTTGTTTCTGAATGCGAGATTTAGCTCTTACACCATCAAGTTGTTGAGTTCCAATGCGCTGTAGCCCCGGCTATTCATTCATTCATTTATTGGGTGGGAATTTGAGCATTGGCATATTCGGTCGAAAGGTTTTTGCATGTTAAATTTCATTAATATATGATTATTTTATGGATTTTTTTTTGTGTCAAATTCAGAATTAAGGAAACTTTACTTATAAGAAACATTCAGACTGACATTCCTATGAACCTTACTTCCTGCGAAAACTAACCAAAAACCCTTGATTATAATTGTAGTAGCTATTATCATCTCTTTGTAGTTTTCTTATAACTTTTTTAATTATTACTTAATTACAATGCATTATTTCCTTACAAGATTTCCTAATCTTGTATTACGTGTTTACATTAAAAGGATATTGTCCACGAGGTTCTATTTGGTCAATGATACAATTATTGATCATGTAACTGAAAGCAAACTAGAATGAAAATAATTACTAAAATAAAAATTTGTTTGAATTTTTCTTTTTTATTTTAAATATTAACGTAACTGTTTCCTCTTCAAAACAAATACTCATGATGAATTTATTTTTTCGAAAATCATACAATTGCCGCTTTGATCCAAATCAAAACAATAAAGCCTCCTCCCCTAGATAAATAATTGGTGTTCACAAAATGAAAGTAAATATTTAGAGGGAAGTCAAATACTGTAACTGAATGAAAAATGTATTTTCAAATTAATTTTTCAAATACATTTCGAATGCTTTGTAAGTCGTAAAAGAAAAGTTATTGTTTTAAAAAGCGTAGTCCTTAACTGAGAATACGAACATGTTTGACTAAGATCTTTGGTGGACGAACATCTTTATTGTATCAGACGAATTCTTCCGCCATGTTTTATTTCTTGTATTTGCGCTGAGATACGATTCTGTAGTTTCAAAAAGTAGAGTAAAAATGAATACGACTGACAAAGGACATTTTTTTTCTGGACTAAACCTTTTGCTAATGTTATTTTAGCAAATAAAGATTTTGTGATTCCACCTTTAATATTTTGTCGATGCTACAGGAACTTTGCTTTTACAGCCCATTCAAGACTCGCTTTCAAAGCATAGGATATGATTGTCCTCTTCTCATTCGTTAACAACTGCTGAGTTAAAGAAACAGTTTATTCAGTTTGTTTGCTTTTTAACGTTTGACAAAAATTAAATATTTGCAAGATATTCATAATTCCATAAAAACAACATTGAATACATTACTATAAAACTATAATATTTACGCTACTTAATTCCATCGGCTGAGCTTATAGATCAAGTATGCATCGTCGAATTGGACCTATGTATCGTTGAATTTATGAATCAGGAGACTACGTCTATCAAATTGAACGAGAAGCAATCGATAGAATATTTATAAATGAACAACTACGCTTTTAAGTGTCATTTTATAACTACTATATACGACCGCCAACAATGACGGCATAACAATGTGACGGCTTATAGATAAGTGTTTGCCCGTCATTTGTAATTTTTTCATTGACGTCGAGAAATGTCTCTAACGACTACAATTCGTCGCTGAGGGCGAAGCTTCTGCATCTAATACTCATCTCGCCTGCGCTTGTAGTAGCCTAAAAAAATGAACATTGAAATTTAAATGTTTATCTAGTAGGCTAAAATTAATGAGTTATTTTTTTTCTCTGGCTCGTCTCGCATTGCGTCACACACAACAGAGAGAGTAGTAAGAGCTATTTAACAACAATAATTTGAAAATAGTCCCCGTGGCCTAATAGATCAGAAGACTGCAGGTTCGATTTCCTTCGCGGACGTTTCATTGTCAAAATTATTTCTATTTTCACAGGAAATTAAAATTATTTTTCAAACAAAGAGAAAGTGCTTTATGGAAGTGCGTTGCGCACAGACAGATCTGAAAAACTACATAAGAGATAATTTCCTCAAAATCAATCATTTTCATATACTTTACGCTTCTGTCAGTTTTAAAATAATTTATGTAAAAATTTGGTATTCTTAACAATATGTAGTTAAAGAATTACTCACAGATAACATTGAGTATGGATTGGAAATTACTGTTGTAAATTTTTATATTTAAAAATTAATTAGATCTATTCAATTCAATAATTGTCGTATTTATGAACGCAATCGTAATTGTTTTCAGGTAATTACTGCTTCAAAAAAAAAAAAAAAAGAAACATTATGGTTTTCAGTCATACTTTCACATCCATTAATTTCATCCAAAGCCAGTATAAATGTTTTCTTTTTTTTTTTTTGGTATGAATTTCCTCTATATTTATTCATCACAATGTTATTATTTTAAATGTTGATACTGATGTTTTCAAGAGACATTTTTAAACAAGTATTTTCTCCTTAAAAACTCTTAAAATTAAAATACGTTTTTTAATTTAACATATGCACGTTAAGCTCTCTATAGTATTAAAATTACTTCTCTATTATTAGCTGAATTCCCATAATAAAAATCTGTCATTGCAATATTTTCAACAAAATATGCATGTTTCTCAACAGTTTTTCTATTTATATATTTTTCTTTATTTTATATTGAATTTCGTTTTGGATTGCAGTATTTTTGGATTGCAGACTGAAGTATTTTTCAATTTATGAATTCCTGAATGTGTTTCCTCGAAAATAGGCTTTTATCTTTTTAACCATCTATCAAATTGAACGAGAATCAATCGATAGAATATTTATAAATGAACAACTAGGCTTTTAAGTGTCATTTTAATTCTGCCTGATTATCTTTTGATTTCGAATAGCGGATACTAAATGGATGTAATGTTTGCATTCTATGGTTAACATGTCACTAAAATATGTCTAATCCCTGGCATCAGATTATTAATTGTGATTAATTGAAGAGCTATCAACCTGATAGAGTGATTGATCTTCAAAATTAAACAAATATGTGTTTCATTAAACTGTAATTTACTGTTCGTCAAATAGATTTGAAAAACATGTATTTAGGGCGAAAGGTAATTTAATATTGAAACCGCAATGGTAACTGAATTCATTAAATGAAAGGAATTTCAATATAGAAAACAAGTATTTCCTTTTTTTTTTTAATTTTTAGGCCTATGTAAACTATGCTATAATCACATATTTATAAAGTATCTCTTATCTATTTAAAGTCAAATAGGGTGACTTTACAGCTTTTTGACATTTTCACTGACAACTTCCACAATTAATGAATGAAATAACAATGTTTCCAACAATCTTTTAAAAGTGTAAAAATCTATTTGCCTGTTACATTAATAAAAAAAATTAGAATAGTCAGTTAGTTACTATTTGGAGTTTAAACTTAAACGATTTTAATCCTTTCCCTAATTAATTTTACATAAATTAAAAAATATTCCAGATATATATAGCGTCAAGAAAAATAACTTTAAAATAAGTAATCTAATTTTAAAACGAAATTAAAATACGTTTGTTTTTTGTTTTGTTTTTTTAATTTGGAGTAGGGAAATTTTTATGATCAGTACTATATGTGTAATTAATATATGTAATCAGCTCAATATATGTACATGGAATACATTGTTTCTAATCTGATTATAACTGCATACCATTTCAAACTACATCTATTTCATTTATTCATATTTTATTTTTAATCTTCAATCTTACTTCATAATCAAATGTAAATAATTAAATATTAAAAATTCTCATTCATCTAATAGTTTCTTTCAGAGGCCTCACAGCATCAGAAATTCCAAAAACGTTTTTCGTCCAAAATTTTTTTTGTAAATAATACATTACCTTAAACGTCACAAGAAAGTCAAAGGCAAAGGAGAAATTATTTGTACTAAGCATTCTCTTTTCGGGTAGAAAGTTTCTTGTACATAACTGCTTCATTTATTTCATGTAATTTCAGTTTAATTTTTATTTATTTATTTATTTATTTATTTATTTATTTATTTATTTATTTAGTTATTTATTTATTTATTTAGTTATTTATTTATTAGTAATTTTGAGGTAAGATACCACCAGAATTTGTTTGCTTTTAGTTGTTTTGTAAGGCTAAGGTTTCCAAATCAGAGAATTGTAGGTGGTTGATGAATTTGGACGTTATGGGTTCCTATAGAGAGTGGTTAACTATAAGTGGTGAGAGTGTAGATATCAGTTAAATTTTGAAGGAAAATGGTAGAAACCGACATTTACAGAACTCGTAATTTTGGACCCCTCCTCTCTCCCAAAAGAAAAAAGAAAATGTAACAGCTTAACTGAGGTGGAGTTCGTGTTTAAACATCTGTGTGCTACCATTAGGTAAATTTCTGTTGAATTTTTGAATGATTGTGAGATTCTAATTTATTTAAAATAAAATCCTTTAAGCCAGCTTAACAGCTAAGGTTTTGCACAGAATTAGGATTAAAAATAGATTTTTGATTAGGGATTTAGGAAGTGCAAAAGCTCTATTTTAAAAAAGATGAAAGATTTCAGTTATCTTACAACTTAACACATTAACAAAAGTAGCAGGATCGGGAGACAAGAGATTTAAGAAGTATTACAGTTATTAGTTGAAAACAGATTTAATAAACTGCTGTAAAACAGTTAAATAAATCTAGAGCAAGGAAATAAATTTAATTTTCTCTGTACAAAGCGTACAGGGAAAAACTCTTAAAAAGGTTCTGCTGTATGTTTTCATGTACAATTCCTTCCCTTGTTTTAAGAGTTTCCATTGCCAAAATTAGAAAATCATTTTTAAAAATCAAAAATTAAATTAAGAGTTTTTTAATTATCAAACGAAACAAAAAAATTATTTTTTTTTTTTTAAATAAAATACAACAGAATGAAACTAAAAATCTCTCAATTCTGATATAACTTAATTTCGTTTCTTAATAGTAGAGCAATCTGGAATTTTCAAACACCAGATGCTACATTACTACTAATAAATCAAATATGTTCACGATATTCAACAGTAATCAATCAATTCACGAATATTTAATGAGAGTTAATTAAGCTATCATAAATCAGTTGCTTGGTTACGATTCTGTGAAAGATTGCCGTTAACATAAATTAGTGTATTTCCAATATTTCTAAACTTGAATTTCTCGGATATATTTCCTATCTATCTCTCAACAATTGACAAATGAAATACAATTCAATGTATAAAAAAGTTACAAAACAATTCAAGATTGTAAGTTGGAAACTGTAATAAATATATATTATTCAAACAGTTTTTCATTATAATGCACATTTATTGCTTAAATATTTTTGTTTAAATCAAGCAAAATATACATATTTTGTAATATAAATTAAGTATTAATTTTATATACCATTTTTACGTTTACTTCAGTAATATTTGTCGGAGCCTATATATCCAGCTTTACCATAAGCCAGTGGAGGGGTCTAGGAAGAGAAATATTTAATTATCACCTACAATTACAATAACTGAATAAAT
This sequence comes from Thereuonema tuberculata, assembly GCA_023159025.1. Taxonomy (NCBI): domain Eukaryota; kingdom Metazoa; phylum Arthropoda; class Chilopoda; order Scutigeromorpha; family Scutigeridae; genus Thereuonema; species Thereuonema tuberculata. The sequence continues at coordinate 48,056,301 of JAFIDM010002131.1, read as the reverse complement.
TTCTAAATATTGAGACACTTAAGAATAAAATATAGTCAGTTGTAATGCGATAATTGTTAGAGGTAAAAGTCGCGGAATCGGTTTATTATAAATGGAAGCTGAAATGAACTAGCTTTTGATTTTTTTTCTTTTAAACATATCTTAGTAATTAAATTACGAACATTTATAAATACCTATTTTTATCTTAATGATTCGTATTTTTTTTTTTAGCAAAAGCAAATGTATATCATAACTTGAAAAAATGCAAAATTTTTCATTTAAAAAAATGCAAAATTTTTCATTTAAAAAAAAACTTACCGAATAATTAATTTTTTTAATGAAAACTTTTAAATTGTATAAATGTGGAGGTAGATAATGTAATTAGGACATTTTCTTTATTTTGTATATGTTTCAAAATAACTTAAAATTTGCATATTTTCATACGTTCATTAAAAAGATTATTAAGATAGTTTTCATAAGAAGAAAATTACTATTAAGAAATCTTGAAGAGCGATAAATATCATTTTTAATAATAAACCTTGTTTTCAATTTTATCAAAGAAAAAAGGATTTTAATTAATTGAATTTACATTCTTTCAGCTTTGGTGTTTTTATTTCAAAAATAAAACATTTCTTTAAATTTTCAGTATTTTTTGATTCTGCTATCATTACATAGTCGCTGACATATATTAACTAATTTTACGAAAAAAAA
>JAFIDM010002131.1:48017574-48055601 GCA_023159025.1 Thereuonema tuberculata | reverse complement strand
CTTTCTATTAATATTTCTCCGAAAGCACATTTGACTGAGACTGTTGTAAAAAGGCAATAAAATATCCTGGCGATATGCATTATTTTTATTTCTCCAGATTCAGCAGCTGATTTGCAAAAATATATCATTTTGTCAGAATTTCTCCAATATCATAATAATTCTAATGGCATTTCTGTCAAAATGTGCCTTTGACGAAGTTTTTGCTCTTTTACGATAGTTCCTAAAAAAAAGCAGTTATTGAAGTTACCTGCTTGATATGGCACCGTAAAAGAATAAATTATTCCATTTCAATTTTTTATGTCCCATTCTAAACGTTGTCCAATCGATATTAGAATTCTAGAATCTATTACTATCTATAAAACGAGCTCTTCTTTAATAGAAAAAAAAAATTCTACATAAAAAAAAGATATACATTTTTAAGTCACATTGATTTATGCTTTTACCTTGTACAGGTTTCTTGATACTTCTCTTGAAAACTAAGAAGCTTCTGAAATGTAAAATGAATAATAAAATCATGCAGCCTTCCTCGAAGAAGCGTAAAATTGTCTATGCTGCTGACTATGAAGTTGGCTTTGATTTTGCTATTTACTTTTTAGTGATTTATTTCTTAGTGAATTTCGAAATTTCTGAATTATTATGCTAAACTCAATTCAAACAATATAGGAAAATTTTTAACTTATAAGTTGATTGCTTATTTTAAATTAACTTGTAAAAAAAATTAACTTTTTAACATTTAACTAAAATATGAATTATATATTGTAGCTAATTAGTCTTATTTGTCTAAAAAGCCTTTGTTTTTATTTTTATTTTCTATTAGTCGTTCTTGTGTATTTAATTCTTCCTTTTAATATTTAATTGAAAAAATAAATTTTTGCAGTGTTGCGATGAGTATCTCATTTTTAACATATCTTTCCACATGCCTAAGAAGGATACCAGCAGTTAGTCTTAGTAGGTTTCTACATCATAAAGAGTTCTTGAAAGAACTTAGGGATAAGTTCCTGATAATGCTGCGGGATTTCTTTGTTTTTTTATTTATTTTGTTTTTTTTTATTGTCATGAATGTTTTTCAAAATAAAATTATGGTATTTAAAAATTATAATGTTTATTTCAGAATACAATAAACATTTTGCTGGAATCTAGAATTTTGCATTTGCTAGTATTCGCTGAAATTGTTAAATCCAATTAACTTTATCAGATTGAACAAGTTCAAATTTAAACTAGATTACAAATGGATTTCGATACCTCTTTAGACTAGAATGATTTCTGCGATTGAGTTCATTATTTACTTCTGTAAATCTTTTTTGAGATTTTCTCGCCTTCAGGCTCGAATCTCTCCGGAAAAATTTCGAAATAGAAAATGCATTTGTGTTTTCTCAGTAAATATGGATATCTTATTTCAAAAAGTGTCAATCACTGGTTCAAACGTGAAAACACACTCACAACTACATAAATATACACACGGGTATATAGAATAGTAATTAATCTTAATTCGCTTAAGTTTCAGAAAAGAAAGCTAAGAAAATCAAAAGAAAATCTCATCACCAAAGGTTAACAACTTATTAATCTTCTGGTAAAAGTTTTTCTGTTAGGTTATTATTTCAAATTTGTTTTTTAAAATTTCAAAGGAATTTCTTGAAGTGAACTTAACAGGTTTTAGCTACTTTCTTGTACTCTAGGATGGATAGTCTTTCTATATATTCTTTGATAGTTTCTACCAAAATGATTGCATAAAATTTCATCGATTAAAATATCTAAACAAAGAGTTAAAAAATGCATCGCATCCAGCTGGCTCTCCTAGATTTGAGTACCGTTCATGTATAATGATGTTGTTTTCTTATTTTATTTTCATCAATGAGGAATCTTATTGTAAATTGTTGTCTTGTTTAATCCTTGAAGCTTTACCTTGAAACTTTGCCATATGAAACTTTTAGCTTAAATCTGAATTTTTAGCTTAAATCATTTATCTGTTCTTATTTTTCGATTAGAAAGGGTAAGTAGTAGAAAAGTTCTTGTTGTGATTTCTAGTTATGCTTCTTAATTTGTTTTGCTTTTTTTTTTATTCTTCATCACTTATTTTGATTTACAAATACGGTCCCTTATATAATTACATCAAGGGACCTTATTTGTCTGTAGGTGTGTGCTTGATGTACTGCGGATGGCATTCCCAATGTCACATTGCGAAGTAGTGCTTTCCTGCATTGCTTTACTTAAACCAGTCTAAGAGCGGAGAGCTTGAGGCATGCGGGGAAGCATCGGGCAGCTAATGTGTTATTTGGAATGCCACCCACAGTACAAATATGTATGTATACGCAAACAGTAATTATATATGTATAATTTAATGGCCAAACTCGAATGATGCATATTTTCAAGTTTAGCGATGCAAAGATTTCAATTAATCATTTGCAATTTAGTAATTTAGAGCGTAAAGAATATAAGAATAAAATTAACTTATATTGCTAAACATATAGTTAAGCTGGACAGTTTTCTGAAATTTAAAACCCAATATAAATCTCAAAAAACTGTTTCTATGAATGCAAAAGTTAGAATAACATTCACGTCATCAGCAGCATCTGGTGTTAAATTTTGAAACTAGACTAAAATTTAGAAATATTAAAACGCATTATATATATATTCTATCCATTCTCCACCTATGCCCAACTGCAATGTATATCTTTTCTGCAAAAGACTTGCTTACTATTGCTCTTATTTGTAATTTCCAAAACGTTGTTGTATATTAACCTATTTGAGATGACGGGTAATAAATATCTTGCCGTATTTGTCTGCATTCATGTACAATTCTCTCTATACATGCACGAATGTCACCTGTCCTTAAGTTTTGACACGTGTGTAGGTATGTCCCACAGTGTTCATATATACTGTATATACACATAGTAAGAGAGTAAGATATATAAACAACACACTACACAGATAAATACAAATATCCATCCATAAATTTATTATAATGTATGCTATAAAACAGAATGTATCAATATTATATAATAACATATGATGTCACTGCTACTACAGTACTATAATGTATTCAGTTACAATCTATAAAAAATATTATGTATGCTATAATATGTAAATAATACCTTCTAATATATAAATGATTTTTCAGCTGAAATCCACTTCAATATAAGAGTAATTGCTCTTTTTTAATAAGGAAATAAATAATTAAAACCCCACTCCATTTAACATACATATGAAAAATAATTATTTCTTTATTTATTTACTATATGTTGCAATTTAGGTGGTTTTCACTGAACTTTCTTAATTTTGAAAAAGAACTCACAGGAACTTTCCAAATTGGCAAAGAGTCAATTAATATCTACACAATATTTTGACAAAACACGAAATAAGATTCCATTTCTTTTTGTGAAGCAATAAAGTCGATTATATCATTCTTGTTCCTCACGAAAACGAAACGCTAGATCTTCTTTCACTTTGTTTGCAATGTCAATATACTTTCTTAAACATCCCTTTCTCTTTGCTACGATTCCTAAACGCCAAATGCAGACGTGCATCTGTTATCGATTAGATACAATCTACAATATTTAGAACAATTCTCAAAGACATCCGAAAAGAAAATAAAGATTCACCAAAGAAAAACAAACATTTCGAGCCATGATTTATCTTTGGTCTCTGACAGTCTTCTTCGCATCGTAGGCTACATTCTCCTCTGGATTGCAAACATTGATCAGATGCTCCAGGTAAATTACGCTCTGGGATGAAATCGATGCCTGCAAATCAAAATGAAAAATAAGCTATATTCGAGAAGAGATTTATGGAGCTAAATTTCCAATGGAAGCGAAGAGTTTCGTTTCTTTCGCTTTGATCCTCTACTATTTTTTATCATTTTTTTTTTTATTTCAGTGATTGTAAGAGAATAATTGAAGACGAAGACGGTGCGATTCTTTTTTATTGGAATTCTCCTACATTTCCAGAGAAATAATACAATTCAACTTGTTGTTCGGATTTTCTTGTCTTTCTTCTTTAACGGCAGACGAAAACTTAACTTTATACAGTATGTCTTTTTTAGGCGTTGGGAAAAGAATTTTAGAAACAATTTAAACAAAATTTAAAATTAACATTGACCTTCATATCTTAAATTTACAGTAAATAAGTTCTAAGACAGCCTGTGGGTCTGCATATTTAATTCTAAAACATTAGAAGTTACTTTATTTCAGCACCATCTATACTTTTACATTTTTAAAACATTGTAAAAAAACAAAGACTATATTTACTTAAAATTATAGTAACTTAATAAATCGAGAATTCATTGCGTTTGATTAAGGTGATTGCAAGGATTTAACAGTCTTTAATAGCATCAGAATAAGTTAACAAACTCTCGAGTTACAGGTAACCAAACCTGATGACATTGAGAAAATGTTAGCGAAGATGCAGATTTTAGTACCTCTGAAAATGAAATTGGAGTAAGGTGTATTCAATAGATGCAATAATTATTTTTTTCTTTCCCTTTCATAGAATTCATTTATTTCAATACGTCTCAAAAGTTTAAAATTCTTTGAATATTAAGTTATCGAATCCCATAAATATCTACCCATTAGCACCCAATTCTTGATTAGGAACCAAAGCAAAAATTAGCTATTTTAAAAAAAGCAGAAGGGCTTTTTAACCCGATTACGTGAAATTTCGGATTAGTGTATTAAAAAGTAATAGTTTTTGGCATATCAAGTTCCATGAATTCAGTGCAAAAGGAATTATTACACAAATGCACCTAATTGAATTTAGCAAGTACTACATGAGAAATATGCTTAATATCTTAGGCCTAAATAATCCTTCTGTAAAATGGGTACCGGGTTTCATTCTCGGGAGTTACGTGCGGGCGTCGGGCTGACCCCCCGGCCCAAACTTCGTCCCGTAGGTCCACCGTGCTGGGAGCCTTACCTCCAGCTGCCCCAAAGGCCTGTCCAGGCCTATTCGTGGGAATCTTTATCTTTAACTTTAATTCTTTTGTTTATATTAGACCAGGTTGGGTTCAGCCTTGATTCTTTTTATTCAAATTCCTTTGAGCCTGACGGTTCCGCAGACCAGTATTTGAAGTTTTGTCTGTTTTAAAATGTGATTTCTTTTGATGGGGACAGCAGCCGGGTGGAGAAACGGTTTCCCTTATCACTTTTGCACTATTTGACCATTTCACATGGTGAGTGGGCTTGGTTGATGAGTCCCTAAAAAGGACGAAACGGTCCGTCCCAAACTCTCATCATTGAATGCTCAGATATTTTTTATTTCTGCGTTATTTCTTTTTGCTTTTATATTAATTTCTGGCAAGTTAAATCTTTTGTTGTAGATTCGTTACTTTTGATTGATTTTTCTCCAGTCAAGTCACAATAGCATTTCTATATGAATATGTATCTTATATGAATGCATTTTCACATGAGACCTGGCATAAAAGTTAAAAAAATAGGAACATATTAAATTACAGTATAATATTGCTTTGAACACCATAAAAAATATAAAGCGTTTACTCGTTTTTTTCGTATTTTTTTTTTGGTAAGTTATTTCATTACAAACTAAAGTCTCTTAATAGTTCATTTTTAATTTTCTGTTCTTTTTAATTCAATATTTTTCGAGAGAACTCGTCCTGCTAAGTAGCTCTTTTAATAAATGTTGGAATTTTTTATCCTCGTGTCTTAAGTATCCCCCTATGAGTGGGATTTAATATTAAATAGAAAACTTCTAATTTTTTCGTTCATTTCATTAAAACTGAAAATTAAGAGCACCCCACTGAATTCACAAAACTTTAATCAGAAAATTATGCCTAGAAAAACATCATTTTTTTTAGAAGATAAAACATATAATCCCTTAATTAATCTGTCGAAGTTTTGAAACTTCCTAGTCTTTATCTATGAAGAAAGTGACACCGTTAATAATAAAAGATTAAATTATTGAATTAAGGAAGGAAGATCGATTTGATAAAAAAAAAAAAGAAAACAAGGACCTATAGTAAATATAAAAAAAAAAAAATTCATAGATTCAGACACGTTTGTATTACTGTAGAACCTCATTATAGCAGACTAATAGGGACTGAAGTTTGTCCGTTTTAATGAAAGTCCGGTTTATAACAAATAAGTATTACAGGGGTGTAATGCAGCAGGGTGTACATCAATGAAAGTACAATAGTTAGCTATAAAAAGTGTTTATTATATATCAAATAAAAAACAGCCTTCAACATAATAGGTTGAATTGAAAAAGATGTGTACGTATACACTGCATTAATTTTTAGAACAAGAAGGTCCTGGTTCATGTTGATTGCTTACATTCATTGGTTTGAAAAAATAATTTATTTTCTGCTGGGTTTGTTTGCTGCTTATTTCTTCAGTTAACAACTGACGGAAGTGCCGTAAGTTTTCATATTATGCAAACATATTTTCATTTGCCGATTGTTCATCGTATTGAATAACAAAATTTAAATGGTCTTTCACTTCGCTCACCTTAATTGAAGGCTACCAATTTTTTTTAAAACTGTCCGTTATAAGCGACGTCCGTTATAATGAGGTTCTACTTTACTGTGGAATCTAAGACAGCTGTTTCGAGATATATTTTATGTTATCATCAATAAGGGTATCATCAGTGTTGGAGACTCAAATATGTATCAAGATAGCAACATTCAATGTTGTGAAGTAATATCCTCTTTACATAAACGTAAGAAAACTAAATGCAAGAATGAATATGAGTAAGTCCCATGATCCCTTGATGAAGGTAAAATAAGGGTCGCAAAAGGATCTCCGTTTCAGCACTCAGACCTCAAATAAACATGGTCCATTATGTCCTCATAGATTTATAACACAATTTCATTCGATAAACTACAATCATCAAGAGATAAGACCTAATGGTCTTTCAAAAGTCCTATTGATGTATAAAAGGATAAAATGACACTATATAGGTCTTTTTTTGAGGTATTTCCTCACTCCGGGATGAGATATTATCTCGATATTTCGGCCCGGTGCCTCGGGCCTTCTTCGGGAGATATATAAATGTCAATCACATCAAGGTGACCGCACAACTAACAACTTCCGTCGTTAGTCTCGGGTTTAAAAAGGATCTATGTAGTATCTTGTATCCTCCTTCAGAACCAAACTAAATGGATAATATGACCTTGTTATTAAATGTGCCAGTATCTTTTTTAGTAATCCTAATCCTAGCGAAGATCTCCCATCTGTTTTTTTTTTTTTTTTTTTTTTTTGGCCAACGCATGACAAAAATATAAAATGGAGTCAGGAGTTCTCTCGTTTATCCTGTTTTTACTGCAGATGCTGTCCTGGCCAATGCCAAATACATGCAATGTCTTTTGAAAGTACGTTGTCCTGTAATCATTTCGCAATGTACTCTGTTAAAACTGTTTAAAGACATTACCATATTGTGGTCAGGCGTTTTTTTAGTTCTTCATTTCTTGTTAGATAACAATTCTTGTTTGATAAAATAACGATTTTGAACAATCGTTTACCTAATTAAAAAAAGAGACCTAAAAAAAAGAGTTCAGGACCATGTGGCTCAACTCATTCGCTTTTTTATTGCAATCAATGCCAATATGTCCGTTAATCCAGTACAGATTCATTTTTTTTTAATGTTAGCCAGTCCTATTAGGTGCAATTAGACAATTACTCCCGTATTATAGGTACTGGAAATTTGTAATTCGACTTATAAAGTTGAGATTAAAAGCAAAGATTAAAGTTTAGCTTATTTTATCGTTATATTATATCATAGATTAATTTATTTTTAATGCATTTAATTATGCTACTAGTATAATTTTCCCAATTTATTTGAATAAATAATTTAAATTTGTCATATTATCTAAGGCCAAAATTATAATTTGGTTTATTAATTTCCAAAATAAGCCGTTCTGGCATTGCCGAGCGATTTAGTCGGCGGTCTGCCGTGTGGCCGGTGTGTCGGAACCTGGGTTCCAATCCCGATGTTGGCATGGCTGTTTCTTTCTTCTTCTGTGTTTTGTCCGTTTCTCCCTGGGACTTACTATCTCAGAGTTATCCTGGACGGGATGTGAATCTCATCCCCCCTTCTTGACTTTCACTAGTTTCGCCCTGACGTTGTCAGATTGAACTAGTTCCGTGGTCCCTAGTTGGCCAAATTCGATAAAGGAAGGAATTTCCAAAATATTTAACCAATTATTTCTAGTCGAAATACCAATGTACCATCAGTACTTTTAATTCATAAAAATTAATTAAAATTCATTAATGTTTGTTTGTTTGTTACATGCTGAACTTTCTAATGAAATTGATTTATATAATATTACATAATATTATATATATATATATATATTTATATATATTATTATATATTATATATTTTTATAATATTATATATCAAAACTAACTAATGTAGAAGGTTTCCTCTTATATCTGATTCTTTCTAATTTACGTTTAAGAATCTTTCCGAATTTGGAAACTTTAAATTTAAAACAAAACAAAGACTTTGAATAGGATTACATCAGAAGTCAACAGATGACGCTAATGTACTTTCCTAATAAAAGGTATAGGAAAGTATTAGCTATAGACGTTAGCAACAAATCATTAGCGCCATCAGGTGTTTGAGAGGTAAAACGATCTATAGTTGATCATTTTTGACCCCCAAAAATTGGTCCTTCCCGCTCGATTCTGCATCTAAGATTTATTTCATTTTATAAACACAAGCTAATGATTCATTCTGCAAAGCTTCATTAAAATCTGAATTTTTAAGGTTCGAGAGGTTTCCTTGTTAGACCCTTGTTAGATCTGTAAACCAGACAAGGCTCAGTTTCTGTTCACTTGCCATGATGGCTTAGTATCAGAGCGTTGTTATCTCAAAGAGTTATTTCTGAATTTATTATTTAGTAACTAAGTAAAATAAATAAAAAACTAAGTAAAACAAATATTAAAAAACAAATCGATAAGATTGAATTTAATTGTAAAACTTAATTCAATTAGAGAATTTTATCAGTGTTAAAGTATGTGATAAAAAAAATACATTGTAATCTAATAATTTTTTGCAAGAATATTAATACAGTAGAACCTCATTATAACGGACTAATAGGGGCTTAAGGTTGTCCGTTTTAATGAAAGTCCGGTTTATAACAAATAATTCTTATAGGGGTGTAATGCAGCAGAGTATACATCAATGAAAGTACAATAGTTAGCTATAAAAAGTGTTTATTATATATCAAATAGAAAACAGCCTTCAACATAATAGGTTGAATTGAAAAAGATATGTACGTACACACTACATTAATCTTTAGAACAAGAAGGTCCAGGTTCATTTTGATTGCATACATAATTGGTTTGAAAAAATAATTTATTTTCTGCTGGGTTTGTTTGCTGCTTATTTCTTCAGTTAATAACTGACGGAGGTGCCGTAAGTGTTCACAATATGCAAACACATTTTCAAACACATATGCTTGCAAATGTAAAACTCGTCAGATAAAAATAAGCATCCTTTATTATTATTATACTTTTTTTTTAAAAACTGTCCGTTGTAAGCGACGTCCGTTATAATAGGGTCCGTTATAATGAGGTTCTACTGTACTCACTTTATATTTTGTAGATCAGCTTTAAGTATTTTTAAGTCTACACAATTAATATATTTTTTAATGTTGTAAAACACTTCTTCATTTATGTTGTGCTTATGAATTCATGAAGGGTTTTTTTGTGTGTGTGTGTGTGTTCTTTATTATGAGTTACATCGAAAAATAACAAAAGAAGTATGATTTTAAAATTGCACCTTTATAAGCCTAATCTTGATTCTTTTTCAAACAAGCCATCTTCTGCGAATATGAAAATTAAAATTCCTCGAGGAAGTTGTTTAAAATCTACACAGACTATTTGCATTCTCAACCTCAATGTTATATTAAATTTCTGTGATTTAAATTATAAGGTACCTCAGCCATATAACGCCATGTATACCTTTAACGCCACCTATCTAATTCTTCATAAATATAAGATACTGCAGTATCTGCACTAAAGTAGTTTGCATTGACATGCCATCTAGTGTTGAAGTGAGTTACTTAGCAGACCGCCAACATTTTCGAGTGAAATTATATTTCCACCTTTTCGTGTCGAGCACTGGTTCTGAAAGGCTGCTACTACAGTGGTGGTCAGAATTATAAGGACAACTGAAAATTGCACAGAAAAAAATTATTTCTCAAAGAAATAAAGTGAAATGTATACATAAAATGCTTTTTTATGCTAGAAATCATTGTAGAATGCAAAACATTGGAAAATGCAAAATATGAATGTTTTGCCATATTTAACAAAAAATGTCATTGTAAAAACTGGACAAAATTATAAAGACAATGAATGTTTTTGGCCTAAAACACACTAATAATTAATAATCTCCCCCTTCTTCTCAATCACTTTTATCAGTCTTGATGTCCTAGAGTTTGACAGTTCCTTCAGAACGTTTTTGGAAATTTTTTTCCCAAGCTTTTTCGATGGAGGACATAAGTTCTTGCTTATTTTGATATTGAATACAATTTTTGTATACTTCGTGTTCCAGAATACCCCACAGATTTTCCATTGGATTTAGATCTGGGCTTCTGGCCGGCAAGTCAAGTAGTTTCACAAAATTAGCATCAAACCGTGCTTTCGAAGTTTGAGAAACGTGTACTGAGGCATTGTCCTGCTGGAACAAAAAGTCTCCACTCGTAATTGACGGTGCTTCTGGTAAAAGATTATTGCCCAATATATAAATATAACTCTCAGAATTCATTTTGCCCTGCACAAAAACTATTGGAGTAGTTCCGCCAGTTGCAAAACCTCCCCAGACCAGCCACTGCGCCACCTCTAAATCTATGGTTTGCGAAAATTTCTTTTTCTTTACGGAGATCATACCAGAAGTAGCGAAAACCATCTGGTCCATCCAAATTAAACTTTTTCTCATCGGAAAAGATAACATCATCGCACTTCTTTTTCCATAGTAATGCATTTTTTGGCAAACTCCATCCTCAGTCTCTTATGAACTTTTGTAAGAGGCGGTCGTGACATAAGTTTTCCATAACGAACCGTTTTTTCTTTTTGTAAAACATGTCGAACAGTTCGAACACTGCAACGTAAGTTTAATTCACGTTTAATTTCCGTTGATGTTTGTTTTTTGGAGCAACCTCGCATAATTATCATTCTTTTCACACGCACAGAAACAGAAGATGGCCTACCTTTATGTCTTTGCCGTCCATATTTTTCGGGATTTTTAAGAAAATTATAAATAACCGTTCTCAATCTATTCAGCTTTGTCGAAATTTGATGAACAGTAAGTCCTGAACTTTTAAAAGCAACCACTTTATCTTTCTAAAACTCCGAAAGTTTCGTACCTAGTGGCATGACTGAAAAAATAGAATACGACGTTCGCAATCTTTTACTATGCATTTATATCGTCTGAGAGTGCCGTGTGCAGAACAAAAAACACGCAAATTTTGCTTTTTAGATCACACAAATAGCATTGTCCTTATAATTTTGTCCATATCACAGGGCTGTCTAAATCCAAAATACATTTTATGAATATGAATTTCCCATATATTTCCATAAAAACTAATAAAAAATGCTGCATTTATCGTTGGTTTCCAGCCATAAAATTGGCATAATTTTCAGGCCAACTGTAACCAAGTTTAGCGATTTTTTCCCTTGTCCTTATAATTTTGACCACCACTGTATATCAACGTAAGATAAAATATACGATATAATATATATAAATATAAATATATAAAAATTTTTAATGTTCAGCAAAGATTAACTATATAAAACTATATGTTTTCTTGATTCTTGAAGATTCTTCTATGTAGGTAAGTTAATTGTTATTTTTAAAATTCGGAAATTATAGAGAAACAAGTGTATCATGTGATCCATGTGCTCAGTAGCGCTTTAACGCCATGGTATTAATGGTCTACATATACGGATATATGATATATACTACATTTTAGGTTACGTACGACATTTATAAGTTACTAATATGTTACATGAAAATATAGATTTTTATCTTATTTATTATTTTGCTTTTATAATCGGAAAATGCCGAAATTAATTAATTTTTACATTTCCTCTTTTGTTTTATCTACAGATTAGAAAGACTGCGTTAATTTCTAGTGATTTTTTATTATTTTTTACAGAAAGTCAAATTTAGTTGCTTTTTACTGTAATTTTGTACAAATAATGTTTACAATGATGGAATAATTGTTAATTTTAAATAAGTTAAGTTACTAGAAAGTAGGTGGCGTTAATTGGAACAGGTGTTCCTAATAAAGCCAGTTTTGAGTTCTCATACTTCTCCAGTAAAAGTTATCATATGTTTCATTACGGTATGCTTCAAACAGAAGATTAAACTTTCTTGGTCATAATTTCCGTGTTTTGATGCACCATATTTCCAGACTTACGGTAATTTAAATGTTAAGGTGCCGTTAGTTGGGCAGGTACCTTATATACTGGAAATGAAGATCTTGATTTTCACTTTACTGTCAGAGAAAAATGTCTTAATACAATAAGAAGTTCCTGAAAGAACTTGAAGCCTGTTTTATTAAAAATGTTTATTGTTGTTGTTTTATTGTTGTTGTTTATTGTTGTTGTTTGATAACAATACCAATGAAAAAAAAAATCTTTTTTATTTTTAATTTATAACATCGGCTGGGTACAAAGAGAACAGGTTTAGCGCTTTCTGAAAAATAGACTGATTAAATTCTCATTTCTTCCTTAAGCTTCGTAAAGCGAATTAATGTTAATCATATGAGGCATTTTCACGAAGATTACCAAATAAATTAACATGCATTGTTCAAGATATTAATAATAGAATTCATTGTTTTCGTTCTGACGCTTTTATATGGGAATGTTTCTTACCTTCATGGCGCGAATTTCTCCGCAAATCTCCACTAGGAAAAAAAACTTCAAAGACGAAAGTTATATATCAATAAATTATTAAATACAGTAAGCAAACAATACTTACTGTGTTGGAAACTTACTGATGTTATTTTACGAAAATTACGTTATAAACATTACTGTATATATTTGTAAACCTAGGATAAGTCTTATGACTATTTAGAATAGTTGTAATAGAATTTATTCATAATAAGACTTATCCTAGGCTTACAAATATAAGTAAGCTTATAAATATTAAGAATAGAATATATATTATAATATTAAAAAATATATATTATAATATTTAGAACTATTTAGAATCGTTATAATAGAATCTATTCGTAATAAGTCTTATTATAACTATTCTAAAAAAATATGTTTTTAAGAGGGTGTCCTAATTTTTGTTCATTAATGTTTAAAACTAAACCCTCTGAATTTCCCTCTGAATACTGTTTGAGTTTTATATTTTATGAAACTTTTTAATCAATTGTTTTATGAAATAAGCAGAAAATATTACAATGATGTTTCGCTATCATGAAATACTATTCAGCTATCAGTAAAGAGCATAAAAATTTGGAAATTTTTTAGTTCCTTGAAGTACAAATTTTAAGATGGATATCATTCGTTATCCAAGTACCCAACTATTTAGAAAGAATTCCCTAAATTGCCCAGTGCATTTCAAGTCATTAAGCTGTGGTGTTCCTACATTCTCATCTCTCTCTTCTTTTTTTCAACTTTGCTTTGTCTTTCTAATGTGACGAATCTTTATCGTGAGTCGCGCCAGATTTCATTTCCTCCTGATGCCTCTGGCACATTTACAAAGCAGTAACCCTGACCCGGAGTCCCCTGGAACACAATGATTCTCGTTAGGGACTTTCAGAGAAGCGACTTAATGTAATCACTGTCAGGCTAATCAGATATGCAGCCTGTTCCTGAACCTGTGAAGAATGACGACCTTGTTCTTCTTGTGAACGTCTTCTTACGCAACGGCAATTAGAACGCTGAGCAGGATGTGTCATCGTCTTATTGGCCGTGGCGCTGACTTTTACACTACACAACTTATTTCCGATCCACGTTAATCGGTTCACAGACGAGCTTAATTGAAGCCATCACAAGCCCCTACAAACTCCTAATTTCTTATTTTTTTCTCCCGCATTATTTCCTTTAATTAATCAAATTTGCGATGATAAAAACATAATTAACTAGAGCTGGTAACTAAAGATTTCACAAACTAGTAACACAGTAGAGTAAAAATGAATCTAAAACTCAACTGAACATTTTTACGATAACATTAGGATATTATAAATTTTTTGCTTCAATGTTATGAAATTAATCTATATTTTCAATATTTATATCATAAATTCTGCAAAATGAAACAAGATACAGTATACAAATAATATATGGAAAACCCTAAGATCTGAAAACTCTACAGGTCTGTATATTATAGAGTGCCAACAAATTAAATTAAATTATAATATAATAGTTGCAATAAATAAAGTTTTCTACAAAAGAAAATGGAATTTGTGATTTCTTACTTTCTTTCACTAGCCTATAACTAATCTACTATCAAAAATTTGTTTTCAACAGAATACCTAGAATACAAATATCGTTACATATCAACTATCAAGGGCGTCAAAATATTTTTTAATCTAAACTAAAAATGGATTACATTTAATAGTGATTTTTAACTGTGATGTGAATTCACTAGGAGAGCAGACTAATAAAAGAAGTGTAAATAGCATTTCATTAATAATTAGTTAACTATTAAATCAAGCAATCTTCGTCATTAAAACACACAGCCATCTTGTTTTCTTTGTTCTATACTTGAAAAGATGTGGAAAAACCTTTTTGGTGCTTAATAGCCTTCAAATAAATTGATTTTTTTCGTAATTACAAACATTATTACTATATCAGTTTTTCTGATATTAATTACTTAAATGAAAGCTTTCGTAACATTTCAACAGCTGAAACTTCCAATCTCCATAATTCTAGAGAAAGATCTGACCTTGGTATAAGGAATATCAAGAAACCTTTTCTTGAATTTCCTTAATGTTGGAATGGGCTTTTAGATTTTGATCGGTTCACCAGATACACGATACATATATATAGGCTCTTCAGCCACTTAACATAATTGCCAATTTCTTAATGTGGATAACTACTTCGTTAAGTGCATCCGTTTAATGTAGAAATGACATCTTCTTCATTTGGGAAAAGCAGTGCAGCTTCTTGATAATGTTTCATCTAAATTGAATCTCAACTTTGGAATTAAAGAGACGGAAAACATTTGTATTAAAATCATCTATTTGATTGTATTGAAGTTTTAAGAATAGGAATCTTTTTTGCCTATTCTTTCTGTGCTTCTTTTTTAGAATAAAACCCAATGTCTTTTTTTAAAAAAAAAGCTTAGGAAGTTATACTTTTATACTTGCTTAGATCAAAATCAAACAATTTTAGCTTTGCCATCATCTCTCATTACAAACAGTGACATCCGGCTCCTCAAATGCCAAGTAGGTTGGTTGACAGTAAAACCAGAAACAAGAACCAACAGTAATTCAAATTGACGACTTTAGTTCAGTATATTTTGTTGTTTAGACTGAAATAAGAAATGAATTCACGTTCATCCTATTGCTTTTTATATTCAAGAGTATCTTGTTTTCAATAAAGCATGCAATTCTATTTTTAGATTCTATTCACTTAGTTTTTATTTGTATTTAGATGAAGTTTCAAAATAAAATGTTTTCCTGAAGGTTTGGCTATAGTTTGGCTATAGTTCTAAACTTCTTCTTCAACTGATTTAATACTAGGGTTTTTTTTCTTTAGTCGTTATCAGATCACTTCCCAAAACTTTGGTAAATTGGAATAATTTGTTTAAAAAAACTTTTAGAAACCACAAGACTGGAATTTATTATGGAACCTGTATGTTAGTAGGCGTTTTAATTAATTATATAATAGACCAACGGTTGCGGTGCTCGGCTTCCCTGCCACCAACCGTTACCACATAACATAATTAATTGTATTTATTTACTTTAGCCTATTTAACCTGTAGATAAGCGTATATCTACTGCAGTTTTATACAGTACATCAAATCGTGAAACTGCCCATTTCCTTATTAGACAAAATTCTGCCAAATTTCTGTCCGATCTGTGAACTGACCTCTTCTTGCGCATTTCAAAAACTGCATTAATTGAACACATAATAAAAAAATAGCACTAAAATAAACATTATGTCATTCGAAATTTCAAAATGGTTGGAGGAATATTGCAGATCTTAATATTAAGTAACTATAAATGGCCTCATTTCATCTTCTGAGGAACGATTTTCTACAGAAATTGAGAAAATCCAAAAACTATTTTACGATGACCAATACTCATCACACTTCATACAAGACTATATTTAAGAAAATCATTTACAAAACATATAATAATGATAGAAAAGAAAGGTCTAGTACATTTCTATCCTTTATGTTGAAAGTTTTGTGGAGGAAAGGTTAAGAAAACTTTTCAGTGGTAACTTTAGCTTATCGGAATATTGGGAAATTTCGTTTTGATAATGACAACAAAATTACGAGGGACAATGTCGATGTTAAAGGTGCTGTCTATGTAGTCAAGTGTAAAAACAAAAATTGTTTCTATGTAGGTGAAAGTGGTCAATCTTTAAATAAACGACTTTATTAGCACGAACATGCTTGTTAAAATTTCAATACTGACACTTCTCTAAGTTCTGCCCATTCCATAGTTTGACACATCGTCTTCTCTTCACTTGTAAAATGCTTTGAGAGTTTTGAGATATACTTTTCTAGCTCTTATATTAAGCAAATATCCAACCAAAATATAAAATTTTATTTTGAATCTTTAAATTTCCGGACAAAAGAAAAGAAAAAAGTGGCAAGATCATCTCCGTATTTAGGCATTTAATATTTGTTTGGTTTGTATAGTTTTCTTGATCACTATTAGAGGGCGCTGTATAAACATGGGCATTTGTTTGCCTGACGGAGAACCAATCCTCTTCCTCTTTTTATCTTTTGGCCAATCATTGCATCCTTCTATAAATATTTGATTTTCCTTTCTATTCCTTTCCTTACTTGGCATTTATTCAGCTGAGCATGATCTTGCAGTATTCCACAGGTCGAAACCATCCTGTTTTATGGTAATATGTTTTTTTTGTACTGTATTGGAATTTTAATTGTTCTAAATAAACATATTTTAAATAAATGCGATATTTTTTTAAAATGTTTTATTACGGTTTTTGATAAGCATTCCTTCCCACACATTAAAGTTAAATTTTTAATCTGCATCTGATCTAAATTATGTGCAAAGTCCCATACAATTGGATAACAATATAATAATTCCATTATAATTGTAATTGTAAAACAGTAACAAAACGGTACTCACCACTGCAACAAGGACTTTGATAGTTTCAACAATGCAAATTAATATTAATACGGAAAACTCCTTTACCAATCTATTCCTGCTAACATTAAGCGTTGAAACTTCGGTCCTCGAAATCGTACGAATTCCTAAATCCTCTCTTATTGTACGGATCTTCGGTTTTTCTGATTTGTAAGGGACTCTACCTTTATGCAGGCATTTCTAGACTTGCACAAGTTCTGTATATATATATATATATATATATATATTCTCGGATATTAATCTCATCATAATGACTGAGCGTTTAAAAAAATATATTTTCTTTTTTATTTTCTTAGTAGATGTAGAGAGATGAAATTACGTAATAACCATTTTAGCCTATATAAATGCCCATCTTGTAAAATAGGCATTTTACAAAAAAAGTCTTATTCCATAAATTTCTGTTTATTTTATTCCGTACTTTTTCTAAAATAACATTTGAAACTTGAAGCTTTCAGTATATTTTAACCCTTCTTATCTCTACGAAGAATAGCTTTATTAAAGCTAAACTTCTTTTTGTAATTTCCATTTTTCTGCATTTTTATTAAGTTTTGACTGAATATTTTGATGATCCTCAGCAAGAGTTTATAAGCAAAAGTATAAATATAAAAGAAATATCCAATTACAGTTGTTCATAATACCCTTCATATTTTTCCTGAAAAAAAACTTCCAAAGTGCAATTAAAAAAACGGAAAGAAAAACTTTCTTGTAGCGTTGTGCCTTCGTTTGCATACTCAATTCTTTACAATTAAAAAAGTTTACTAAAAAACATTTTTTTACATGAGTTTTTTTTTTTTTTATGTATATGTATAATTCCGAATTTCACATTAAGTTATGAGGCTTTCCCTTATGAGCTAACTAAAAGAATACTAAAGAAAATTAATATTTACAAGAAATCTGAAAATCCCACTTTTAAGCTTTAGATTACATTTAGATTAAATTCCAGGAATTTTAAACAACTTTATATTTTTGAGTTGGAACACTTTTTTAACATTTTACGTTCTTTTTTTCTTCTTTTTTTTATTTCCTTTTTCTAGTCTTTTTTTTTTTTTTTTTAAATTAGCTTTTTTTTCCGTCGAATAATTGGAAACCTTCTATTCTTCGTATTCTTAAAGAAAGGTCAACCAGTTCCCTCGTGGAATTACAAGTAGATTAAATTCCTTTATTTCCGTTTTCCGGCTCCTAAAGGATTGCCGATTCAATCAATATGTAAGATACAGCTCAGATAATAAGAGAAGTCTTTCAGACTTCCCTAAAATGAAAATTAAAGGTAGCACAGAAATTGAAGTATCTTTTTTTTTAGATTCTGGAATTTAATAACTCATATTTTCTTCGTTGTTACAATGAAAAAAAATTAAAAATTAAGGAAAAAAAGTTGAAGCAATATGATGAGCCGCACAGAGTAGCTTAAAGGAGAATATGGATTTCTTTTAAAGAATTAATCGTAGAATGAGCTTAGATAAGGATAAGCTGATTTGATTCTTATTATAACGGAAATAAAGACAGAAACTGAACTGAATGTTTTTTTTTTTCCTTCAATTTCACTTATACACAGTGCTTCTTAATCTTAGCATGATTAACTATAACTAGTTAATGTGATGTTTATTCCCAAAATGTGTGCGCCGTAACGTCTTCAAAGGACTGAATTTACTGAAAATAGAAACAAAATTAATATTAAACCATTGAGGCTTGTTCAGTCCCGCAGTCTATTTCAAAAAATATACTACAGGTAACTTGAAAGCACAAAAAAGCGATGAGCTAGACTTTGATTTTTACAGGATACATTCATTAGGCACTACAGAACAATTAAACAAAAACTCCACATCTCCATAACGTAGTATTCAAATTTATATATAATTTAAGTAGAGATACTTTTATGGAATTAGTTGAATTTGTTACTCAAAACACATATTTCAAACATGACAAAAGATTTTTCAAACAAAATAAAGGTTTTCCTATGGGGTCTCCACTGTCGGGATGTTTGTGTAATTTATTTTTGAATCACTTTGAAAATAAATTATTAAATGAAAAACAAAATAAACATAAGTTCGAATATTATCGTTATGTGGATGACATTTTGATAATTTGGTTTGGGACCTTGCGTCAATTTAACATATTTTTTGAAAATTTAAATAAAAGAAGTGCAGATATTAAATTTAAGAAAGAAGTTGAAGAAAATCATGAGTTGAATTTTTTAGATGTGAAATTAATAAATGTAAATAATAAGATTATAATGGAGCATTACAGAAAAGATTGTCAGAGTGATCATATTTTCAATTTTAGATCGGGTCATAGAATTGGTATAAAAAAGAATATAGTTGAAAATTTTGTAAGGAGAATTGATAGGAATACAAGTAAACAAGATACCTATTTGAAAAAAATTGAGGATATGACTAAATTATTGAAGAAAAATGATTACTCTGAAAGTTTCATTAAGAAACAAATTAATGATTATAATACTTTTAAAATAAAAGAGGTTGAAAAATTTACAAATAAAGTTTTTATTCCGTATATTAAGGAAAATAGCATGCTTTTGAAGAATATTTCTAGATCTTTTAATGTAGATGTTGGTTTCAAATACAAGTATACAATTAAAAATTTGTTATGTAAAAAAATAAATCAAAGGGATGGGCAATATGAAATGGGAATAGTGTTAAGGTGTGGGTTGTAGAACGTATGGGGAATTTTATGTAGGAGAGACAAAAAGCACTATGTCGGAACGCATGTCGGAACACGATAATGCCTTAAAAAATGCAAATAAGGACGTATCAGATACAGCAGAGCATTGTATAATGAAGGGACATGTAATGAACAATTTTGTCAAGATCTTGTATAAAGAAACAGATTTATATGTTAGAAAGATATTAGAAAGTTGCATAATAAAATGTACGAAAGGGAGTAATTTTAATAGGTACGAAGGTACTAAAGTAGACCCTTCTACTATTATGTTAGTACAGGATTTAATTAAAAAGGATGTAAAAAAACTTGTAAATATTGACGAATTTAATTATTGAAATTTTTGACTGTTGGATGTCGGATTATTGATTTAATTAATTGATTCTAATGATGTAAATATGTTATTGTAAACAAATAATTGGTTGATCTAATGTGTTAACATTTTGTTAGTATATTGGATTTATTGTTAAAAAATTGTGTGAAGTAATGAAATATTTATGCTATTTCATTGTAAAAACAATTGTATATTGTTTCAACGTGTTTCATGTTCATTAATGTTTTGTATTTTAGTTATTCCAAAGAATATTTTAGTTTCATTTCGCTTGAAGAAGGGATGGCGTTATAATTTTCATCCCGAAAATTCGCAAAGTATTTTAAATAAACTATTTGAATACTATGTTATGGAGATGTGGAGTTTTTGTTTAATATACTAAGATGAAAAGGAAGAAGTTGAAAGAAGAATTTGGAAATTTTGTACTACAGAACAATGATTCGCCGCTTGGTGTTATAGGTACCAGGTGAGTCAATATAGTTAAGAATCAATGTGGCGACCTCGAGAATGTATCACCTGCTGTACGCGCCAAAGCACGTACAGAAATAATGTTTTACAGCTGTGGAATAGTGATCCAGGCTCTACTGTCCCGTGTCCAAAGTTCATCAAGAGTTGCACCTGTTTGAGCATGTCCCAGAGGGTAAAGGGTGACAAATTGGCGATGTACCCGGCCATCGCAAAAGTGGAACGCTATTATCTCTGAAGAAGGAATGTGTTGTCGCTGCAACATATACTATGGTATGGCTGTTGAAATATGGCTCGGAAGGGTGACTGGCCGAAGAATGTCATTGATATAATGGGATTCCTTATGGTGGTATGGACGAGAGAGAGAGAGGTACCCGATAGCCCCTCAGGGCTTAATGTCTCGTGTTGAGGCGATATTCCTAGTGCGAACACATTCTTCCAGACTCCTCTCCCCGTGCCGTCTGCGGACAAAGATGCGACTATCATTTTGACTTCTGAAGCGCGGTTCTTCCGAAAAAACACAATATTATGCATTCGTCACGCCACTTCCTTCGTTGGATGCACCATTCCAGCCTGAGATGTCAAAGATAGCCTAAGGAGTGCCTGCAGTCCGAACTGAATAGCTGGCGACGTACTGTTACAACTGATGTGGGAAAGTATGTCACAGTTCTCCATTACAGATGATGCAGAGGGTCACACAAAGGCACCCTCATCAGATTACTGCTGTCTAGAAATCCTGCGACTACGTTCTCTCACATGTGCCTCACACGTCCGGCAATCTCCAGGAGGGAAATATTTCAGTCTCTCACGCCGATCATGCTACCACTGTCGGATTCGCTGATATTACTATCTTACACGATAATAATGAGGCCTCTTTGCAACTGCTAACCAAGCATATGACATGCTGACAGAGCTTCGCGGCTTATAAAATATAACACAAATGACGCTTATAACAATTCTGTGACGTTGCGCCATCTGACTGTCTACGTCTAGACGTTGTACGCATGAACCAGTGACACCGAACTGCTAATCGTTAGGCTGTGTTTCCTAATGAACATATCCTGTAAAACTCAGAATCCTAGCACGACTCCTATCAAGTATTCTAATTTTTGAATAGCGGTATACGCTGTTTAATAAGTAAAATATTTGCCGATTTTCATATTAAAATATAACTTTTTTTGTTATTAAAGTCGTAAAAACGAACAAAAAAACGAAAAGCCTACATTTATACTTCAAATGTAGTATGTACGGATCAATATAAATCTCTCATTTTTTCTGAATAACATTAATTAAGTTCACATTATTTACTTAAGTTACAGAAGTATGATTAATTGTTTTCGTGTCAAATCTCAGAATGATTGAAGGATTTAATGCAAATTGTTTAAGACAATGAAATATTAACAGATATAGGACAACAATCTGTTGTTCAGATACCAATGCTTTTCTACGAGAATTTTATCGCCTTCTGCCCGACAAAAAAATTCTCTACGAGGACCTATTTGGAAAAGATTTCATGTACAAAAGTTAGATTGTTCCTAGTGTTCGAATATGTATACCAAGTTTCAAGATGATCCCTCAAGTGGTTCAAAAGTTTACACACACAAACATACAGATTGACTGATTTGATTAGCAATATTTTCCTACTCGAAAAACTCTTCATTTAATGTAAACGTTCTTGAGATATCGAATAACTCAGTTATTTTTTAAATTTTGACCTTTTCATACTTGAAAAAAAAGTTATTGAATATTTATCATTGAAATGTAATACTAATAAAATGAATCTACTAGAATGTTTCCAAAATTAATTTAGCTTATCTGTTTTAATATTCATTTACACACAGATTTTAATTTCTATCAAAATTTCTAAAGTTATTAAATAAATTTTTGCTAATTTGCTAGTTTGCTAATTTGATATTGTAAATCTATATATAATGTATGTGTTCAAATAATTAGTAATTCAGCAACGTCAAACACAAATTTTAGTAATTATAATTTATCATTAATATCTTTTTATAAATTAGTTAATTTGGATCGTTAAATAGCTATTTCCAAATTATTAACGACGAGAAAACGGTTTCCAATAGAATCTCAATTTGTTTGAAAGGATGAAGTATTTACTTAATTATTGAAATATATACGGAAATATGCCGAATAATCATTTCGTATATTACCACATTCATTGTAAATACTTCATGGTGATGATATCGAGACTTTTTTTTTTTATTTGATTGATCCCCGTTTCACTGTCGTAAAGTAAATCAGAGTAAAAAGAAGAAAATTTGGATTTTTTATTTTTATGTATATGATTTTCGTAAAGTGGATCCCCGCAAAATTATGTTATGTTTTGTTATGTTATGTTATGTTATGTAGTGAATGTGGGTGGCAGAGAAGCCAAGCACTGCGGCCGGAAGTCTATTGTACTATCCCACGGAAATAAGGACAGATGGAGAGAAAGACTGAGAAAG
Organism: Thereuonema tuberculata; assembly: GCA_023159025.1. NCBI lineage: Eukaryota > Metazoa > Arthropoda > Chilopoda > Scutigeromorpha > Scutigeridae > Thereuonema > Thereuonema tuberculata. The sequence goes on along the minus strand of JAFIDM010002131.1, from coordinate 48,032,407 downwards.
TATGGTGGGAGAAGTGCAGGTTAACAGGAGAACCCCGAGAAAACCTGCCCAGCGCGGATCGTCCACCATCACGAAATCCAAATGATCACCGAACCCCGGTACTCAGAGGTGAGAGACCGATGTCATAGCGACAACGCCAACCGCGCGACCTCCGCAAAATGAAGTATACAGTCAACTCTCCATAACTCGGACCTCGATATCTCAGACTTCGGATAATTCGAACAAAATTTTCCGAAAATAAAATTGTCCAGCCTCATGCTGGCAGGTTATAAATGCTATAGAAGTAGTGTAATGCAGGGGGCTGGAGGAGATCTTGCAACGCATCGCTACTACCCTCTCATCTCGCCCCCGCGCTTGAACGCCACGCCAATTGAGAGAAAGCCAAGATCAAGCTATTAAAAAAAAGGAAAAGGAAAATATAAATATTAATATAATTATGTAATATCAAAAATCTATCTAAATGAAGTGTGGAAATGAAAAAGCCTTTGATATGCTCGGCCCTCGAATAATGTCTAATAGATAATTTTCAAGTACTACAGGCTTGTTGTAATCTCAATCTTTCCCATTCCAGTACCTAGGTGTGTTATTTGTATATGCGTCTTATCTTATATGTATTGTTATCTAATTACACTGAAGTGTAGGCTGATATTACTTTAGATAAAGTATCATTAGCACATTCCTTAGGCACAACTTTACTTCCTCTCGATAAGATGGACTTTTCGAACAGAATCGAACAAACCCCTGTCCTCCTTAGTACGAGAGTTGACTTTAATTGGTATTTTTAATTTGATTGATCATGACCAAATCACACCATCATATTTTTTGCTTCACTGAAATGATCAAATGTGTTTTCAGTGAAGTGTTCCCATCATTGTTTTTCTCCTTAACCGATCACACAATCGAAGCAATATGATGAAATAGTGCATACGATTGGCAGAGCGTTAGCCAATCAGAGTTGAGCTGGAAAGGTTTTGGCAGTAACTCCAAGCCTTTCCCAGTTACGAAAAGACTGCGTGTGTAGTCCGATATTTCGGAATTTCATCTTTCTTTTGATGTGAAAATCGTATTTCGGCAACGGAATTTCCGTAGAATTTGAAATTACTTTTAGCAAGCTATCAATCTGTCAAGCTGTTCGAAACTAATTGTATGTTGTGGTCTAGCATCTCAACTATATAAGCGGAAGCGAAGTGAATTTCGATGCGAAAAGCGACAATCCCACAATCCTATGCGATCCTATGCTTCAATAAGAAATGAAGTATCTCTTTAAGAAGTTGACATCTGTATATTCTGAGGCATAGAATTAATTTATTTCAGACAAATATTGTTTATTTTCGAAAGATAATCTCCTCACTGTGATACTTAATTCATAATAGCCTTGGATTCAATCGAAGCGTGACCAAAATGGCGCCGGCCGGCTTCTTTGCAATCGGCTGTAGGGTCTCTTCTGATTGGAGCTCACTAACGATCATCATTGAAAACAACGTTACATTTAGAACAATTCCTAAATTTTTTCAGTGATGAAAATGGTCAACAGATGCAAATCACACGATCATAGACCATCAATGATAGGGTCAGTGATTAAAACAATGATGAAAAATATGATGGTGTGATTTGGCCATCACAAATTCACTGATCACACATAAAATGAAACACATTCGGATTTTTATGAATCACCGTGAAGTAGAAGATGTTGACTTTTTACGAGTAGGATGTATTGCTTCACTGATGCACCTAGCCTATGGGGTAGTTAACGGAAAAGAACGAGCCACTGTACGATTGTATCGTGAACAGATCCCCAACAGACGTATGCCCAATCATCAAACGTTTGCATCAGAGATTGTATGACACTTTAAACACCTACTGTGAACCTCTAAGTATACATCTTACTATCATATTGTAAATATGTTGTCTATCTTTACTTGTTTTATTTCTTAACTCTAATATATCTTCTAGCACATTCCAGGTGGCGTTTATGGGCATACCTTACACTATGAATACGGTTTGTTTTTGTATTCTTGACCTACCTTTAAAGTTTGTACAGGGAATTTTGAATCACGATATAACAATTATATTGTGTCGGAAATATTATGCGAGGATTTATTATCAAGAAATCAATGTTTCTAATTTAAATACCACATCCACATTAAAACACAGGAGGTATAGCCTTATGCGATCATCAGCCGGAATTAAGATTAAAGCTCTCAAACTAATTATTATAATGCAAAGAAAAAAAACTGCGGAAGATTGTAAACCGATTTTTTTAAGATTTTTTCTATTTGATTGCAGTATTTTATCTTATAACTTAATCATTATTTATAATTTAAGACATTATTCATGAATATTATAAAAAATACAACTTGAATTATCAAAATATCCCTGCGTTAGAATTTAGACTCAATCTCTTTAAGAAACTTGCAGGCGCTTACTCTCAAGCCAGAGCTTTAATATTTATTATTCGCCTACTGGGAATGAATTCACAGGGACAGCTGTGATTTTTATTATTTTTTTTCCTCTTAGACAAAGGAATACTGAAAAAGCTTGTTTAAAAATTCCTCGAAATGGTTAAACTTTGTGAGGATACATTTTATCAGGATCATGAGATGACTGTCATTAATTCTTTTCCCGTTCTGTTATTTTGACGGTTCGTCTCTTCCTTTTCTATCCGTCCCTCCCTCCCTCGCAATAATTCAATTTATCATGGAACAAGAGGATGAGATGTCAGCTAAGTTGTTTCCACTCGGAAATAACATCTGTGCATATTAAAGCACTATCTCAAACAGCCTGACAGAGAAATCAAAGGAGGATCACCATTAGATTCACACTTGCCTAAAACATCTGAAAACGAAAAGAAACTTAATCATCTTTTTTTTTAAAAAAAAAAGCTGTGTTTTAGAAATGTATGTATGTAAGAAACAATTGAGTAATATTAAAGTTGTTGTAAATCAGATTTCGTAGAACTTGAAAAGGTTGATTCAGAGTTAAAATGTTGGCTATATTTTATTTTTGCTCAATTTGAATACAAAACCTCAACTTTTATTTTCAACAATAAGATATCTATATTTTTATTCAGTAATGCAACTTGGTGGATGTTTAACTTCGCATTTCTTACTTAAACTAATAGCAATGCCAAAAGTTTAAATATACAGTGCCTTAGGCCTAAACAGTTTGTGTTCTACGCGGTTTTGTTTTTCATTTTTTTTTTAAAATAAAGCATTACCAACTTATACGTAACTTCCTCCTGCTTCATGTAATCATTCTTCCTTATTTAAACTTTCATCTTATTTTGCTAAGATTATAAATCTATAGAAAGCTTTTCTCTGTAGTTACAGCGTGGAAATATTTCATTCAAATTATAATATTCAAATTTAGATAATGCACAAATTTGATTTGCTATCCATGTTAGATTTTAAAATGTGCTGTATATCGAATCGCTACAAATTCTAATACTGTAATTCGAATCTGATGTTCCAATAGCTCAACTATCTGAAGAAGCGTAAGCAAAAAATGTGAGAAATTTGGAATAAAGCCTTGAATGTTTTCATAAAATTTAAATAGCCTCTAAGTGAATTTGTGACCTGAGTTGAATAAATAACAACATCCTCTAATGTTTTTTCAACGTAATAACATTACTATTATTCCACAACGTAGGTGTTCTAAATTTTAATGTATAAACCATATGGATTTCTATCTATCAGCCTTTTGCAGCCCACTGCTGGACAAAGGCCTCCCTCAGACAGCTCACTGTCTCGGGGGATGAAAGTCTAATCTTTCACGCTGACTTTCAACTGCGGGTTGTTAGATGCATTTTAACCCTAACTGCCAGGGTAAAGAAACGGGAACGGACAGAAGGAGAAACAGAAGAAGAAAGAAACATCCATGCCACGACCGGGATTCGAACCCGGGAACTGGCCGCAATGGCAGACCTGCCGTCTAGACCGCACGGCCACGCCAGCACGGCAAATGGATTTACATATTTTAAAAATATGAGAATTTAAAAACATGGGATTTTCTGTTTGGTATAGTTATGATATAGTTTGGTATAAATTGACCTTCGTAGGTTTTTCATGATTCTTTCAATGTATTACAGTGGAACCCCGCCATTCGTCCGCCTCGCTATTCGTACAACTCGTTATTCGTCCAACTTTTTCAAGTAAAATTGAACTCGCCATTCGTACGCTTGCTCGTGATTCGGACAGCGTGACGTTGTTACTGGCCGCCCCATGCGGTCGCTTCAGTTCAGTCTCGTGCTAGCTTCCGTACGCTACGCATCATCCACGCAAGCTTCATGAAACTTTGTGATATTTTATTGTTATTTTTTGTTATTTTTATTGAAAATAGTGCAGCCATGGGTCTAAAAAAGATTACTGATTCAACTAAGCCTAAAAGGAAAGCAGTGAGAACGACAATTGAATTGAAAAAGAACTCGTTGGGAAGTTTGAAAGTGGAACTCGTGTCTCTGACCTGGCAACTCAGTATGGCATGGCGAAATCAACCATATCATCTATACTGAAAAAGAAAGACATAATAAGAGAGGCCTATATATTTATTGTTTTCATAGTTTTTATGTATTTTACGCTTAAAGTATTGTTACAAAGGTTTATATAAGCAATCATCTGTGGGTCTGGAACGGATTAATCTAATTTACATTATATCTTATGTGAAAAAATGATTCGCCATTCGTACAAATCGCCATTCGAACTGCCTCCTGGAACGGATTGTGTACGAATAGCGGGGTTCCACTGTACTTACAGATTAAAAACATCTCACTTACGCTAGTGTTGTGTATTCTTTGGATATTTCTGAGTTTGTACTACAGATATTAGAAGGATTTACTAATTCTAGTCCGATTTTAACATTTTTTTTTTTGTTAAAAATAACAAGACTAAGTTCTTTCAATTAAAATATGTAGTTATCCGTTCATTTCATTTGACAAGCTAAACTTTGTCAAACAATTCACGCGTCTGTTCTCCAATTGATTTATTTCAGGTTCTACAATTGAAGGAAAAAATGTGAACCTCATATTTTGGACAAAGTACTACAACTTTCTAATTAAAACTTATCTGTGTCTTGGTTAAAGAAGTCTTATAACGACCTCTTGTGTCTATAATCATGCTTACACTTTACTGCAATAAACTTTGTACACCCACATATACACTCGTCAGTTCGGTATAAAATTTCCTGAAAAGAAATCAATATACCATCTATCTTTAAAAAAAATAGAATTATTGGTTTTGAAGGTTGTTCTAATTTAATATCAAATTTGAGAAAATTTTAAATGGGCTTAGTCAAGATTTGTAATTGCTTTTATGTAATAAATTTCTTATCTTTAATGTGGTTAAATGATTATTGAAGCTGGAAAGCTTTTCATTGTCCTTTTTTATGTGTTCAAAAAGTATTCAATGAAGCCGAAGTCAAGTTTACACTTATTACGCAAAAATTATCTCTACAATTTAAGTCGTCTGATACAATGATTATTTTTTTTTTAAATTCATGGACTATTTTTGATACCATCACCTGAAGATGCTAGACGATTCGGTAGTGAAACCGGTCGTTTTTTAATTGTATATATGCTTATTTTTAACTTCATTTTGTGGGTTGGCGTCATTTTATCAAACTTAGCAATAATTATTTGTTTGCAATAGTAATTCAGGTTAGTTAGATACAAGAGACAAAGTTTGTATGTTTGAATTTCAGTGAACTAGATTAGTACTTTTATTTCTAATGAGAGCAAAAAGCCTGAAAATTGATAGAGTCTTTAAGCACAATATGCGGAATCTTATTTGTCTTTGATCTTCAGAATTTGATAGATACTAATTTTAAATGAAGAGTGAAGAGTGAGTTGAGAATGAAGAATAGAGAATAAATCCATGAAAGCTATCAATGATAACACCGCAGAAGGTTCTAACGACAATAATTCGAACTAGTGACTGGTGTATTAATATTATTAAGTATAAGAATATTATAAACTCTAACTGTTAAAACATAGTATTCAAGATAACTTAATATGAATGAAATCTCAGTATTATGATGAGATGAAAGATTATCTTACTATGGTGTTGATACCAACATAAGAGGTTTTAGACATTTTTGTTTATTTAAATTCACTTAGAAAATTCAGTTAGGCGGGCGGAGGCAAACACATGAATTTCCTTTTTTTATTTTTAAGGTTTTATCTTGTTGTGCATTCTTAACTTTTTTTTTCAATAACGAAGTATAAAAAACTTTCAGAACACTAAAATACAGTAAATGTATTCTGTGTCGTGCGGAACGACAGCATTTACAGAAGTAAGTATAATTGTTTTACTGTTAACTTTAGAATTAAAACAAAAGGCAGATCAATAATTTACCCTACTTATTTTTTTGTCTACTACGTTTATTCTGTTGTCTATTATTGAAATAGAAAAGTTTGTAGCTGAACAGAAACTTTTTTGCATAATACGATTGGGCAATGTTGTAAAGAAGTCAAAGGAATTAATAAAACAAGACTAAATAAAACAAGAAAAATAAAACAATGGAAAAAAAACGAATTATTTAACGAAATTTAGCTGTAAAAAAGTCTAGGCAGAACAAAAATAAGGAGGTTAAAAAAAGGTTTCCAATGAAAAACAAAAGATAACATTAGAAGTCGAAAGCTTATTCGAACATCTTAAGTTAAAGTTAAAGTTAAAGCCACCTCCAACCCGCAGCCAAGCGCCCTTACCCACTCGGCTACCGGGCCCACTTATTCGAACATCTACAAATCGTTATACTTAGAAAATCAACTTATGAAAAAGCCCAAATAAAAATTCATTTTCAGTAACTTTCTTTCACTTTCTTTCATTTTCAGTAATTCTATTTCAGTAACTTAACACGAGTTCTTGAAATTATTGTCCTCTTTTCTTAAAAGCTCCTTTTTTTTATTTCTATTCAGTTTTCAAAGTAGTGAAAACGATTACAGACGAAAATCTGTTTATTTTTAAATTGTAAAAATTTGCTAAATATAAGAACTAACTTATAACTAAATTCGCATTATTTATTTCTGTTATGTAAATCCAATTACACTAAATTTTAATTAAACCGTAGCAAGCACAGATGACAGGGAATTACTGATCGGATTAATATGCACTGACAAAAATTTTGCCGTTCCTGCATGGCCTAGTGGTTGTAAAATAGGTGATTCCGTTTTTTTTTGGTTGTAAAATAGATTCCGTTTTTTTTTTGGTTGTAAAATAGGAGATTCCGTTTTTTTTTGGTTGTAAAATAGGAGATTCCGGTTTTTTTTTGGTTGTAAAATAGGTGATTCCGTTTTGTTTTTTGTTTTTTTGGTTGTTGAATAGGAGATTTCGCCACTTTGCGGCCCGCGAGATTCACAGCAAAGTCAATTTTGGCCCCCATATTACGAAAGGTTGGGCGCCACTGGCCAAGTGGATTAGGCGGCGGTCTACCACGTCGGAACCTGGGTTCGAATCCCGGCATCGGCGTGGATGGTTTCCTTTCTTTACTGTACTTGTCTGCTTCTGCTTGTTCCGCTGTTTATGGCAGTGACATATATTCCAAAGTTCTAGGGTTTGTACGATAGATCTTCCAAGCATGAAAGTATTCGTGGAGTGTTCCCGTGGCTCTATTCAGAGTGAAGGATAATATGAACTTGGGAGTTGATGAATACACTGAGACTAAAGTAAAAAAAAAAAAGTGATATTTTGCCTTTTTCGGTTTTTTTTTTTTTTTTTTTTGATGGATATTGATAGAAATTTTGTTTCATTCTCATGCTTATCTCTAGGGATTTTTTTTTCATATTCACGCGCAAATTTCTCTCCGTAGATCTATATGTATTCAAGTGCAAAAGTTACATTGTCCGTCATATTTCAAGAAGAAAGGTGTTGGTGGTGGTGAGGAACATAAACACTTGTATTCATTTTTAAAGCCTGACTTTCCTAGACCAAAAAGCGGATTTTTTTTTTTTTTTTTTTTTTTGGGGGGGGGGAATCAGTAAATATCAGATGCAGCAGCAATGATGGCTCCGAGAATATGAATCACTTATTTAGGTTTTGGTCCCTAATATAGTTTTCTTCACCAGATGGACCTGAGAACATTTGAGTAAATATAGACAAAGAATTGAGAATATTTTCAATGACACGAAGTCGGTTATTGCAGCGAATATAAAATGAGATGAAAGCATTTCAAAGAGCGACGTCATTTTATGAAGACTCGACATTTTGAGGCTGTCCTTTTTTCTAAAACTTCGTTTGTGTAAGTAAACTAAACTTATGAATAGACAGCTGTCTTAATTAATTGATGCAAAAACTTAAAGCCGCCATATTAAGAGACGACACGACGGCAAGAGATAAACTCCGTAACAGCTGCCGGGGCATTAAAATTTCGTAAGCGATACAAATGAAAAATGTTCCTCATTTTTACTCTTTTCTTTCCTTAAGCTTAGTTTAGATTTAAAAATATAAAAAAGGCAGGAAGAGAAGCTTCTTAAAAAATGTTTTTATGTTGGGACTCCATTCGCAATAAACACGTGGGGTTTTTAAGAATCCCTAACTTGTCCTAATCTCTTGTGCGGGTATGAAACAAGATCCTGCTGTTTCCGACCCGTGAACAAATAGGTTTCGACCCCGCCTTGTCGTAGCGCGACGGTGCGAAACTCCATGGCACAGCGCCGTTGTTTTCAAAGCGGATATGAAGATTCCATGAATGCTCGAACGAGACTGGATCAATCCTTTTCTCTTATGACCCATTAGCGTCGCCTTTTACGGCAACATTCTGGGAACTATTAAAGCTTATGGATCACATACGGTTTTCTTTTGTTTCTTCTATTTCCCCTTCGTCTTTTGGTGCTATGTCTTTTGCCTTAGTACGACAACAAGATCCTAATCACGACTGTAATGAAATCGATTTCTATCCGAAGCGTTCACCGCCGCGATCCTCTTTTCGTTAGAATACCGCGCTTTTGGTAGTTGCTGGTGCGTGCATTATTGCTTGAGAAGAAAAATGCAAAGAAAAGTAATAGACCAAGTTATGTGGATTTCGGCTAATTCCAGTTCGTGCGATTTTGTTACCACAATCCGTCTCAACATCATTTCTTCCGAGCGAATTTCCATTCCTCTGAAATTAGACTTTTATGAAGCCAATATTTTCCACAACTTCATTGTGATCAAAAAGACTTAAAAATTTCGTACTAAAAACGGTCAGGCATGTTTTCTAATCTTAATATTAAAAACATTTAAATCTTTATATTCAAAGTTTTAATTAAAGCAAGAGTTTGGAAGCAAACTATTTTCTATTTGTTCTCGATCAATATTAACATATTAAAAAATTTTATAAATGTAAAACAAAACCAAAAATTTTTACGTATGCTCATAGATTTAAAAAAAGTCACCTAAAAGGCCAACACACTATCATAAAAATAAAGGTAATTTAAAAATGTAATTAAGAAACGCCAGACGCCGTTTCGTCCCGTTCTACTGGACATTATCAATGGAAAATTATCCATTGCTAATGTCCTGTAGCACTGGACGAAACGGCGTCTGGCGTTTCTAAATTACGTTTATTTTTATGCTAGTATGTTGGCCTTTTAGGTGACTTTTTTTATAAAACAATACTATTTCATTTTTATAAAACTTTTATTTATCTTAATTATTACAATTCAAAATTTTTCGTTTTTACATTTCAACTGTAAAGAAGCTGTATTTTAATGAATGTAAGATCACATTAATTACTTAGGATTTTTTTTTTAATTACTATTCCTTTGATGACTTAATAAATTTACTTTAATGAATTTCCGTAAATAACCTCTCATTAATAAGATCGCAAATTAGTCAACTAATATCGATTAAACAAAGATATTTACATACATTACAGTGTTTTACTATTAACAAGGCTGTAACGGGTCCTGCATTGAATACCAGCAAATAATGCAAGTTAAAAGCTAATCAAAGTTTAATTCTTAGGTTATGTAACTGAGCGAATGCATAAAAGTATCAAAATCAAAAAAAGTATAAAAGAAAAGCATAAAATGAATATTTTACATTTATCTTTGAAAGTGGTTTTAGGCTTACAATTTGTAATACAAAAATAGATTATACCAACAGGAACATACTGGAACACTGGGACATTCCTTATCAAATAAAAAACTTCTCTTTTTCTAGAGAATCTTAGACATTTTTCTAGGTGATTTCTCTCTATTAAAAGTTTAACACTTTTTCTAACTCTTCGTTTTTGAAAATGATTTTTATAAATAAATATGCTACAAAAATTGATTTAAAAATCTCAATATTTTTCAAGACTAAATTAAAATAGAAAAAGAAGACCGGTTTATATATTGAGTAAGAAAACATTTTTTCTTCTTTTAGTGATTTATTAATATTAAAAGAACAAAAAATTAGCAAAAGAATGAAACAATAACAAAAGCAAGTTTAAAGTTCAAACTATTCAAAATTATTGAATCCATTAATATGATAAGGTTCATAAAACTTTTATCTGAAACTAAATCACATCAATTTTTAAATTAAGCAAAATTAAATTGTTTAAAAAGGCCTAAAAATATCGGAAATAAAAAATAAACTACAACTGCTGATTTGAAACAATGTAAATTATCGTTAGAGTAAAGAAATACCAGAACTAAAATAAAATAAGCTGTAACATACATTTTTATCAAATTGAACGTTTACTTTAGAATGAACATTTGTATCTCTTTAAGTAAAATGTACTTCACACATCAAATGTTAGAGATATTAATTTCCGTTAAATATTCAAAGTCTTTAAGCGTAAGAAAACGAGGATACATATTGAGCAAAGATTATATTAGAGACCCTAAAGGAAACATGATTACTCTAAAGAAACGACCAATTTCTTCAAACTCTTCAAGTCTTCCTACAGCTGTAAAGGCGCGGTGGTACAGGCTGAAAATTCGATTTTCAACTCTTAAAGAGGAAGGGGTATTTTTTTTCCAGGCTTTTCATCCTTTTCAATTAATATTCTGTTAAAGTGGGGTCCTGTCTTTTTTTTTTCCTGCCATTAAAGACAAGCGATCTTGATATTTTAGACTTTTGAATATTTTCTTATAGTTGCTGCCACCAAAGAAAGTTTGCTGAATAAGGAAACGACTCAAACTCTTACTCATACCCGGAAGTCCAATTGACGAAATTATTCAAAGTATAATTAAAACAAAATGAATGAATTAATAATCAAAAAGTAAAGTTATTTGAACCAAATCTTAGATCTTCTATAAGATATCACAAATCTTTATTAAAACTCCAAAATACTGCACCACAGACCAATATTTCGTCTTATTTATTGATAGAATTTATTTATTGATTTGTAAAGGTTTGAGAAGGTTATTTCTCTTTCCATTTTGATCTTTATTTTTTATTTTATTTATTTGTTTATTATGTCATCAAAAAACCTTGAGGAAGTCTTTGAAAGATAAGACGAAATATTGGTCTGTGGTGCAGTATTTTGGAGTTTTAATAAAGATTTGTCATATCTTAAAGTTATTTGAGTTTGCAGTGATAGTATGGGCACGTCCAAGTTATAAGAAACTGTGATAATACAGTTTACTCTTTATTTTACTCATAAACAATTTAGTTTTTGAAACGTTGAGATGCCCGGAGTGATCAATTTATTGCTAATTGTCCCGCCTGTTTCCTATTTCTTTAGTGGCCTTACCTTTAGCCCATCTGATCATGAATCGATGTCTTTTGTGTCCATTGTCTCTACTTCCCTTTGCATTACTGCCCTTTAACTTTGATAGGATAGTATAATACAATATAATATAATATTCATGAAATGATAGAGAGAAATAAAAGAAAGGAAAAACTACAGAGAATGCTTCTATGATGTCTAAGTCATTCCGCAAAGCAAACTATTCTAAAAATATATTATATCAACTAAGCATGTACTACTTGTATCATAAAAGACTACAAATATTTCATACAGTTTTAGTGATATAAAAAACAATTTATATATATTTATATTAAATATTGTACAGCAATACGATATTTATAGACTCATACTTTCATTATGTTATTATTTTGTTTTACTAAAATTAATGACTATCATATAAATTATTAATACAAAGTGTTTTCGAGATCAATGTAGTCAATATATTACAATACTATAATTTCCACTAAAAAAAAAAAAAATAACCTTGGTATTTAATTAAGATTGTAGTTTGAAATTATAGATTATTTATTTAATATTCGTATTAGCTCCTCCATATTTTTTTACAAAATAAAATTATACACCAAACTGAGTTTAACACAAGAGTGAATATATGAAATTTATGTAAACAATTACAGGTAATAAGAAAAAGATTGTTTCCTTCCCAAAAATTCTCATCCTTCTCACCTCTTATAATAAACTATGGTCTTATTATAATTATGTACGAATTCGCGTTTTCTTTGCTGGTAACGATCTGGTAGATTTATGAAAGATGATTTCTTTAGTTCTGTTCAAACGCTACTGAAATCTCTTGCACCTCCAATTGAATGAGGCTTTCTGGAAGGATTCAGAATATCTTCACTGATTAAAGTAAGAATTTACTTGCTTATTTAAAGTTTTGCAATAAACGGTAAATATATTATCAGTATACACATTATTGCATTTATATCAATAATTTCACTTTAGTTTCCACATTTGTAAATCCTTATATCACTATAAAATAACTTTATACTCTTCCTTCAAGCATTTAAAAGTTATTCAACAGTTCCTCTTTTTATTAAGGCAAGAAACGTAATTTTCAAACTTAATAATGAATTAACTTTTCAAACTTAAGAGATAAGACTTAAGAGATTAATGCTAAGCACTACATTTGGTGACAGCGTGAACTTTCCATAGGATGAAATTGCCTGATTGGACTTTAAACATCAAACAAAGACGTTAAATTCCATTACCACTTTTCTTTTTGTTCAGTTCTGAAGATAGCATTTAGGTTTAAAACTCTGTTAGAAGAGTAGAAGCAAATGCCAGCAAATCCAAGCTTTCTTTGAGTTTGATTCAATAATAAACTTTTCTTATTTTAATGGAATGTTTTCCTGTAATGTTCTGTGTGGTTTCATCGAGTGACTCTTGCTTTTGTCCATCTTATTTAAAGTTAAGTAGTTTACTAAACTATAAGAAGTTCCTAAAAAGAATTTAAGCCACTTTATTCAGTTGTTATTCTTAGTTTTTTCATTAGTAATTTTTAAAAGCTTTAAAAACGACATAAACGAAATTCCTAAGTTGATTTACAAATTTTAATATTTGATGAAGAAAAACAGTATAAAGTTCCATTTCCTAAAAAAAAAAGAAATTATTAAAACCGCATTATTTACTTAAATTGCCTAACGTCGATTAACATTAATGGTGTCAAATCCAAATTAATGGATTAGGTAATAAAAATTAATTCCCATTGTTTAAGACTTCAATAGAAATCCATTGTTCAGATTCAAAACGTTTTTTCTACAGGAATTTTATCGCCTTCTCAATAAGGATTCCTCAATAAGGAGATATTTTCAAATATATTAGATTGTCTCTAGTCCTTAAATAGGCATCGAAAGCTTCAAGAAGATCTACGGTTCAAAAGTTCAAAAGTTATTAGGAAGGACAACACACTTACCCTGACTAAACCCATTTGATGAATTTTACATTTCTAGACTAAAATGATAAGATTTGAAAAGAAAAGAAAAAAAAAGAGAGATAAAAAATACAAAAGATAGATTTTATGATAATGTATATGAAATTTATTTTTATTTAAATTGGTTCAATTTAAATAGAGAGAAAGCACATACGTAGACAGAAATCAGAGGTAACAAGTAGCTAGACTTCGAAAAATCCTGAAAAAAATGGAATCTTCATTATTAGTTTACTACAACTCTAAATTTACAAGTGAAAATAGTCAGAATCTACTGTAGTAGAACATAAGTACAACATAACTTAAAATACATAGCTTAATAATATAACTTCCCTAGATGTTTCTCTTCTAGCGTTCACCAAACTCTCTGTAAAATGGTGGCCGAGTTTCTTTCCCCAAGAGGTAAAGACGGGCAGGCGTAAGGTTGACCATCCGACCTCAACTTCGTCTCGTTGCTAATGGAACACCAGGAGTCTTACCTCCTGCAACCTCAAGCGTCACATAGTCATGGAGAGGAATACTTTAACTTAATGTATAAATAAGTGTGTGTGTGTGTTGAGGGAGGAGTGTAGGTGTTGATCATCAATAAAAGTTCATCAATAAATATATGAAGAACAGTAAGTATAAGGAGTTGTTGGATATAAATTTACACTATACAATGTTGTTTGTTTTTTTAATAGGAATTAGGATTTTTCCGAAACAATTTTATTATTACGTAGAAATAAAGCTTAACGTGCATTGCAAGTATTAACAAAACAAAAAAATTTTTGTAATGCACTTAAGTAAATAAGGATTCTCGCACCCTGAGCCACCATTTCGGGAATCTGAGACAGTGTTTCAGCCTTGTTAGGCTTCCTCAGTCAGATTTACTCAAAGTGCGAGACAAAGAAGTTGAAACCATCCCGGCACCCCATCCTCCAACAAAATCAAGCACAAACAGTAATTCACTGTGCACCGTACAACCTCAAATTCTTGTCCCGCGACCTGCTGGGCACAAAAGAATTTAAGAAAGGATTGAGAATCCAAAATAAAATACAGTTAATGTAGAAATAAAGCGTGCATTAAATAATTAACGTGCATTGCAAGTATTAACAAAACAAAAAAAAATTTGTAATGCACCTAAGTAAATAAGGATTCTCGTACCCCGAGAATCCTTATCAAGTTCTTTGTCTCGCACTTTCAGCTACCATTACGGGTAAATCTGACTGAGGAAGCCTAACAAGGCTGAAACAGCTG
>JAFIDM010002131.1:47967776-48017174 GCA_023159025.1 Thereuonema tuberculata | reverse complement strand
GGGTAAATCTGACTGAGGAAGCCTAACAAGGCTGAAACAGCTGTCTCAGATTCCCGAAATGGTGGCTCGGGGTGCGAGAATCCTTATTTACTTAGGTGCATTACAAAAAATTTTTTGCTTTGTTAATTTTATTATTACTTTATGGTTTTTCTAATGTATAAGATATTTAATAAAATATTGTTTATATTTGCAAATGTCTAATGCTATACAGTATTTATTATCTTATAAAACGATTTGGAACACCCCTTAAAATTTGTAATGCAGATAATTTTTAATCAATTTAATTTTTCGGTACACCTTCCCTAAAACAGAGTTTCTAAACTTTTCTAAAACAGAGTTGATAAATTGTATTAGATAAGGATTTCCTTCAAATATTGAAATACGTATGTTTGACAGAAAGATGAATGATTCTTGAGAGAATTCCTGTGTGCTAAGCTCATTGATGCTATTATAAAGGAAAATGAATATGAGTGATATTTAGAAAATCATAGTTAATTAAGAATATACACTGGTTCATTGTATTGGAATACAATATCTATCTACTCTGTGTCCATCACTGCTCTGAGGCAATTCATCAGCAGCGAATCAGAACATTTCCAAAACAAATAATTCATTGGAGTTTCTAATTAGAAGCTTAATGAATTGAAAAATGTTATTCCAAAGATTCTTAAAAGCTAATTGACCATTTATTTAGTTCCAATTACCTTCAACAAATTGATCGATGTTGAATTTCGTCTGTATTTGTTTGTTTCAAATTTGCTTTATAGGAAATTAGAAGATAAGTTATGACTGAAGAAGCAGAGTAAGTTCATTTCTGTTAAAAGTAAAGTTTGGAGAAGAATTTGGGTTTCCTAATTTCAGTTTCTGTATAGATTTTACATTGTAAACCTATAAGGATTATTTTGTATTTGTAGCTATATTAATCTCAATATTAACTAAAATAGAAACATTCTCTGAATTCTAAGTTTTCGAGGTCGCTCAACTGTTTTTTTTTTCCTGTTCCTCTTCATTAAACTCAACTGAAAAATACAAAAACCGAAATTTGAAAATTTCTCCATTTATTAATTTCTTGATATGAATGTGATAAGCTTTATGCACTGTTTTATATTATATTATTATTATTTATATATCTATACATTAATTCATTTTTGATAAGAGTATTCTTTTAAGAAGAAAATATTTATTGATTTATTCAAAATATGTAGATTTTTTTTTGTTTTGTCAAGTTTTAATATTGAAAATATTAATGAAAATGAAAATGATGTAACATTGCAATTCCGAATTCCTCTTATACATTCTGAATTTCTGAGCACAATGATTCTGTATGTTTTCTTTCTTTGTCGTTTCAGACTCAATAAATTTCAAATAATAAAATAAAAAAACAACAATTTGAATAGTTTAACATATTTCTCAAAACTTCTCATGACAATAAAATCCTTTTCGTCATTTCAAATGTTTACAAAATGACATTGTTTTTACAAATGATAGCAAAAATAATAAAAAAAAATAAGGGTTTTATCTTTCTTGTTTAATATTTATTTATTAGCGCTCTTGAAAAAAACGGTTTCATTAAAACACGAAATGTCATGCATGCTTTGATCCCTGTAAATGTCTGTTTATTTGTTGGTTTGGTTTATCTTCAAACGCTGTTGCGTTTGCTTATTATTTTACTTTTTAAAAAGCACTTAAGAAATTTTTAATTTGTAGGGTGACAGAAAGGTCGTTATTTTAAAAAGGCATTTATAATTATATAAAACCAATCTCGTTAAATTTTAAATAAGTTACAAGAATTTTATTTTTTATTTATATATTTGTTTTATATTTGTATTTATAAATAAATAAAAGTTTCATAAAATAAGTTTATTAAAATAAAGTGATTTAAGCAAACCAGGGGGTGAAAGGAGTGTAATTTTAATTTAAAAGAAATGTTGTACCATTGACCATCTTCTAAACAGCAAAAAGATGACAAGAAAATAAAGAGACAGAAAATGACTCCAATGTCTTCTGAGACACAACATATTCAACTGTCACATCCTGTTGTTGGTCTTGTCTCATCAGTTCAACTGCTCTGCAGAAATGTCTTGGAAGCTTTTTCCTGTTTGTCCAATAACTAATTATCATTTCAATAGTTCTATGGTTTTCTTAAACTGAATTTCTAGGATAATAAACTGGTTCAAGCTTTATCAAAACATAAATTCCACTTTCATCTTATGTTAATTTTGAATCTTTCATTTATAGACTGAGATGAAAGAAAATTCTCAGAAAAGCAAATATGACGGAAATTACATTGAATTGAAAGAGGCATAGAATATTTTTAGATTATTACCATCCAAGATTCAGTAAAAGTTGTATGTAAAAATCAAATATAAAATAATTTGAATAGTAAAGCTCTAAGTGTACCTCTACTACACAGCTCTATAACTACATTGGTTTCTACGTATACATTTCATGTAAGTATTTTATCCACTTAAATTCAAATCTGTATATTATTTCCTTCATGAGATTTAAATCTCCACACGTCGAACTTACATTAAAATCAAATTTTTCAATATTTTTACGAAAACTTTATCTTAAAACAATCAACTGCAATTTACAAAAACTCTTGATATTTTCATTTTCTTATAAATTGAATGCAATTTAGATGTTTACTTTCAATAAATATTCTTTCTAAAAAGAGCTTTGTTTTAATTGAAATAATATTCTCTTTATTATTATTGATATTATTTTATATTTTTAAGTCTCTTTCTTTCTAAAGATAGATGTCTTTATCTTTCCTACTGTTGCTTTAATCTTGCCTGTAGTGTCCTGTGGTTTGTGTAACTAACCAGGTTTGGATTCTCATGTGGGTTTCGTGATGGCGTACGATCCGCGCTAGGAAGTTTTTCTCCGGGTTCTCCCATTTACCCTGCACTTCTCCCATCATACTTTCTCAATCTTTTTCTCCATCTGTCGTTACTTCCGTGGGTTAGTACGATAGACCAACGGTCGTAGTGCTTGGCTTCCCTGCCACCCACATTCACTACATAAGATAAGAATCAGGTTTAGGTAAAGACAGTTTTCTAATAGTAACTACATTTTATTTATATATATTTTTCCGCCTTTCCTCACAAACCAAACGATTATTTATGATAGAACTTGCTGCTCATTTTTTACAGCACAGTTTTATTTCATTCTCTATGTAAATTGAATGGGTGAGTTGAAAAAGGTACATATTCCACAAATGTAAACATTTGGAAAACTAAAAAAAAACTGTTTTTTAAGAAAACTAATTTTTTTTCAAAAACATTTTCTATTATCGATTTATACCTTTAAGTGAAGTGAATTCATTGTGCTTTGTAAATATATAGATATAAGGTATATGGCCCAAATATCGCCCATCTAAGAAAACCTGCCCATATTCTTGTCATTTATCGTCTCAGTTGCTTGCAAACAATTACAATATATCATATGAACCTTCATGTACATGTTCCTGAAGCAATTATAGATATAACTATTATTTTGTATTTTTCCTCAATTTTTGTTCAGGCAAACCTCATATTTTGAATTTTGTGAAAGTATTCCAAATATCGCCCACACCATTAAATACTTTGTTTTTTTTTGCACTTCTTTGCATTTTTTTGTTTTTTTCTTAATCTTTTCGCAATTCTTTATGGGTGTTGCGAGCTTCTTTTGCTTTGGATCGTCTAAGTTCAGCCCCTTAGGACTTAGTTTCCTTTTGCTGAGAGAATTCATTAGAGCAATTGTGAATGGTGACCCACTCACAAGACTGGGACATTAAATGTTTTGGAAGCTTTCAGAAGGCCCATTTTTTTATTTTTTACAGCTGTGACAACTTCTCTGTCCCATGTCTTACGTTGAGACATCTGTAATAAACCAAAATAAACTATCGCACAGTGGGCGATATATGGAACAACGAGGTGGGCGATATTGGGCACTCTCTAGCTTGTCAATTTGGGGGACGCTACAGACAAACAGGCTACCTCTAACAAGTGACAGACATTATCAACAGATAGGTTATTTCTTTCACTACTTCACGATATTAGATGGTTGCGATGGCATGAATAATTCATAAGCTGCGGCACTAAAAGAAACAGTAGGTTCATAACTTACCAGAATGAAAAACCTTCAAGAATTCATAAAAAATAAACGGGTTGAACTAACACCACCAAACGAACACAGCGTGCTAATGGAAGGAATGGCAAATTGTTTCCATCGGTTCCCGTGTGATAGCTTCACTATCCCGTCCTACATCGCCCTGGGCGGTATTAGGAACCTGGGCGATATTTGGGCCATATACCTTATAACTTTTTATAGCATAAAACTATGAAAATATATCTCAGTTTAGTTTGTCAATTTTGTGGAATATGTACTTTTTTCAACTCACTCATTCAATTGTCAAAAATTTATTACTTGAAAAATTTTAATTTTAAATTTAAAATTAATTTTTCTAAAAATTTTATGAAAAAAAATATAAGCACTGAAAAGGAGGTGGCTTTTTGCGATCAAAGATTTATAACGGAAGGGATAACGAAATAACTCCATTTCAAAGCAACGGCTGCATTACAAACTTTACAATGCAGTATGAAGTAAAGTACTATCTTGCAGTAATGCAGCAGACAGTTGACGATGAAGACTACAAATTCATCTTGTGATGTTCTTAGTAAACGTTTCTAACTATTTCATAAGATCTCTTGCAGTTCAATGATTTTCTGGGTCGATGAGATCTGATACTTAATCGAAATTCAAGAAAAATCCCACAAGTGCTCTATTGGTATAGAACAATCACCTGTCGGCGTTACAGAAGTGTTCCTGCGTGTGAGCAGGAATTAAATTTTCTTAATAACAAGGTTTATTCTTCCAGCTTTTAAAAATAGCCAAGCACTAATTAAAAGGTTTTCAAAAAATAAAACTTCTGTAAAACAACCCCGTAATCAGAGGCATCATAGAGAACACGATGTATCGCAATTCTTCACTACGTATCTAGTCTAATCTGACGAAAGGCTTGCGTAGGAAGATGTCTCGCGCACCCTTACATTACTTACATGGCGATTTAATAGTGTAAAAGTATAAATATGTGTCCTGTACGTGCGAATACTGCGATCGTTCGCTCGACAGAAAAATGGGATTCATCATTGAACGTGACACCATTCAGAGGTCAATTTTTATACTCGGGCATGACACCATTGCAGACGGTGATTGACGGATAATGGAGGATAATTAGAGGATTGGTGAGAATACAGTCCTGTTTCTGCAAACCTCGAACAACGGTTCGCTTGGAATGATTCAAAGATAATGTTACTTCACCCATTGCAATGGAACGAAAAAGTATTCGGGCTTCTCAAAAGACCCTGCGATCCTCTCTTGCAGTTGTCTGACTGGTTCTATCGGGGCTTTACAAGACGTGTGTGTCTGTGTGTTCTCATACAACATTAGCTATAAGAACTGGTTCACTTTTGCACTGAAAAGATTAATTCAGCTTGTTTTCATTAATCTAACGATATAGCTTCTTTCAAATTCTCACGGTTGTGTTAATATACATGCCTTTCTAATTAGAAGTAGCTCTGAAAATATTCAAACTGTTATACAACACACAAATATAGCAATCACAATGCCATCTTATAACTAGTATCAAAAACTTACATTACCTTACATTCCAAAAGATACAATTCAAATTCAATTTCATGCTTGTCCAAAGATCTTTTTGCGTGAGAATAAGGTATGTTTTTTTTTTCCTTTTTAGTGAAAAGTTCTACGTTATTATTACAAGAGCTTTCAACATATTTCTTACAGCGTTATGTTTCAATAAACGCCGTGCCGGCTTGACCGAGCGGTCTGGGCGGCGGTCTGCCGTGTGGCCGTTGTGTCGGCACCTGGGTTAGATTTCGGGTCGTGGCTTGGCTATTTCAATTTCCTTTCCTGTGTTTGTCAGCCTCTTTTTCACTTTCTCTTCGGGTCTGACGTCATTCCTTAATGGTGTCTTGGGGCAGGCAAGGGGAAACCACCCCAGTATCTTTCCTTAGTTCGTCTATGGCTTCTTCTAGGAGTTCGCCGTTGCGCGACACTAGAGATCCATCGACCGCATACCTCCGGATCGGGGATCTCTCTTAGTGGAGTGTTGTTTTAATAAACAAGTTACTTTCACTATGCTTCTCAGACCCAATCTTTCATATTTGTGGTCTTTTTCGTCACTCGACATTCGTGTGATCAAAAGGCAAGACAACTTCAGAAATCAGTTTGATCGAAAATTTCATTGATTTATAAAATAAAATATAATTTTAAGTTTTAAAATTACATGAACCGTGTATCCTCTTTATCATATTTAAGTATGATAATGTGTTACATAATATATTTCATATGTTATATAAAATATTATGTAATTGTACTCTTGAATGTAGAAATGTTTAATGAACATTTTATTGATACAATGAAGTGTTTTAAATTATATATTCTTGATTCAAACATTAAATAAACTGGAAATTTTGAAACCTAATATTTCTAAATAAAGTTAGAAATTCATGAAAGTGATTTTATTCTTTAAATTTTACAATCATAATTTTTAAAACTTCATTCTTCACTTTCCTCATTTTCCTTGCTTCTCTTTCATAACATTCAGCCTCAATATCAATTATCTAGATATAAACAGTAACTTTAACCCACCCAAGCTCATGTTATCTTAAAGTTCTCTTGATGTACCTCATAACTTCCTATTCTAATACGAATTCAAGCAGAAAAGGACAGAATACTAAATAAGAAACAAATACTTCTAGAAATTCTATCATTACAATATTTATTACTCACATTTTTACTTATGAAACATTTTACATTTCAAGTAAAAATTGCTTGAAATGTTATTTGATGAATTTGAAAAAAAATGTTATTTTTTTCAAATTACAACATTGCGTGTTTCTTACTAGCGAACTTTAGTTAAAATTATAAATAAGGATTCAACTAAGTTACTCTCTTCAAAATTATAAAATAATAATTTAATTTTAATCAACTTCCTATTTTTATCCAACACATTAAATTTCTAATAAAATATTCTTGTCAGATAATATTCTTGTAAATATTCTTGGTTCACTTTTATTTATTTAATTGTATTTTTATTTGTGAATTAAGTGAAAAATTTATTTATTTTTTTGTTGTTCAATAAATGACAAAGTCATTTCAAACTACTGCAACTAAGTAACACTTATCTAGCAGCTCTAATATCGAATAAGTTCACTCAGTGTTACAATTCATGCCTTTGCGTGAATCTATTTGATACTTGCATTTTTCACGCAGTTTTACTCATTTCACCAGATCTGAAGGTTTAGTTCTCTTTAATCTTCTCGTTACCCTTCTGTAATTTAACAGATGTTGTACCGAGGCATTAGTATGATTGTGAAGTCTTTGTTCATGCCTAACATCACTTCGTGAACAGTATTCATTTTTAGATCTTTATGAATATCATCATTTCTAACGTACCAAGGGGCACCAACAATTTCTCGTAGCACTTTATTTTGAAAGTTTTGTATCATTTTTAAATTAGTCTTCTTAGTAAAACCCCAAAGTTGTATTCCGTACATCCAAACAGGTTTCAGAACTTGATTGTAAATTAGTAGTTTATTAACCATATTCAGTTCAGATCTTCTTCCAAGTAGCCAATACAGTTTTCTATATTTGTTATTAAGTTCTTCCTTTTTCTTCTTAATATGCGCTTTCCATCTCAGCTTAGCATAGTGTCATTCCCAGGTATTTGGCCTCCTTTGCAATCGGAATTATTTGTGATTCAATTAAAACTGGAATATTCTGTATTTTTTTATTTGTAAAGTTAACATGTATAGATTTGGATCCGTTTAGTTATATTCTCCACTTTTTGGTCCAACTACTAACTCTATTTATGGCATGTTGTAGCTTTCTTGTTGATTCCTCTATCGTATTGCCCACTGCTAAAATAGCAGTGTCATCTGCAAAGGTAGCCATTGTTGCTGTGGCATCTTGTGGGATGTCTCTTGTATATAATAAGTATAGTGTCGGTCCAAGAGCACTTCCTTGTGGTACTCCTGCAGTAATTTCTTTAAAATCTGAATATTCACTTCCATGAAATAAGATTTCAAGATTTCACACAATTGTCCAGGAAAATGACACTCTAACTTATAAATCAATCCATCGTGCCAAACTTTATCGAAGGCTTGAGAAACATCTAAGAAAATACTGGAACATACTTTCTTTTTTTCCAGAGTCTTCTCTATTACATCAATTATTCGATGAACCTGTTCTACTGTTGAATATTTATTACGAAATCCAAACTGATGATTTGGAATTAATTCCTTTTCTTGTATAATCAGATTCAGGCGTTTTAGCAATAATTTTTCAAATACTTTTGAAATTATTGGTAACAATGATATAGGCCGATACGATTTTTTATCATTTGGGTCTTTTCCTGCTTTATGAATCATTATAATTTCTGCCACTTTCCACTGTTATGGTAAATATTTTAATCTAAGGGCAGCATTAATTAGATGTAGGAGTTTTATCATGGCTTTATGTGGTAATTCCTTTAAGATCTGTCCTGTTATCAAATCAAATCCGGGAGCTTTCTTAGCATTTAAATCATCCTTAATCACTTGGCTAAGTTCTTTTATTGTGAATTGTTTAATTTCTACGCTCTCAATCTTATGGAAATGTTTCTTATTCTCCGTAATCGTTTGTCCAGGAAATGGTTTAAAGGTATCCTGTAGGTAATCTGCAAATATCTCGGCTTTTTCTTTGTCACTTCTCGCCCAATCATTATCATCTTTTCGAATGGGTGGTACCTGGGTTATTGGTCTTTTTAGTCCTTTTATAGCCTTCCACAGTGAGTAGTCTTTATTTTTTTCCGGAGTTAACCTCTCCAAGTAAGAAGTGATTTGTTGATTTTATTATTTCTGCAATCTGTTCTTTAAGTTGATTACCCAAACGATTTAATATCGTTTTATCCTGCGGTGCACGACTTAGCTGCCACCTTTTACGAGCTTTTCTTTTCTCGCTAAGTAATTGCCTTATTTCAATTGGATAATTTATATTATTATATATTATTTCACTTTTAGATGGTGTATTGTTCCATGCTGCTTGTTGTATATTTGTTGTTAATAATTCCACTTCATTTTCTAGTTGTTCGATTGTTTTAAGTGGGGGTAAAATAATTAAAGTGAAGGAATAATTAAAGTGAAGTAATTTCAATTCAATTTGTCTTTCAAGATCAAATCTAAATCCTTCCCAATTTGTTTTATGCCTGGTTAATCTAAGAGGTATTTTCTACAAAGTCTACCAGACCTTTCATCCTTCTAATGCTAGAGGTGGAACATCTGTAATAATCAAAGATTCAATACAACATTTTGAAAATACAAAAATAGAGACAGATGCAATGCAAGCTACTATCGTGAGTGTACGAACTAAGAATATGAAGTTAAATATTAAAGCAATTTATTGTCCCTCGTGATATAAATTACAGAAAAGTGATTATTTGGATTTATTTAAGATGCTTAATAATAACTTCATTATCGGTGGTGATTTCAATGCAAAACATACGCATTGGGGATCAAGATTAATCACTCCAAAGGGGAAAATACTCTACGATGCGGGTAAAGAAGCAAATTGTCACTTCTATTCGTCAGGGAAGCCGACTTACTGGCCAGCTGACTTGCAAAAAGTGCCTGACATTATAGACTTCTTTGTGATTAAAGGTATTTCCAATAACTACATAAAAGTGGATGAATGCAATGATCTATCTTCAGATCATACGCCGGTTATATTAAATATAGGTAAAAAGCTGAAAAATTTATTGAAAAGGAAATTAGGACTTTGCAAACAATAAGAAAAAAAAGGCATAACAAGATAAGATTTGTTTATAATAAGTCGAAGATGAAAACGATGTTTCGGAAAGAATTTTTATTGAGATTCCTCATTAAAATCAATCATTTTAGTGAAGTTTTTTAACAAGTTATGTTTTTTTCCATGAAAGCACTTTTTTTTTTCATTAAACGTTTTTAAATATTTATTTCTTTTCAAAGTAATTTCAAATAAACAATCTTATTTCAGTAGCGTCCTAAAAAGCACAAATTGAAACTTCTGATTACAAATTGTTACAGTGTCGCTTTCGATTCCTCAAGCGCTTCTTCTAATGGACAAAGTAGACATTTTCTGACGCTTCTCCAAAATCTTTTGAATCCTTTGAAATACTTTTTTTTTTCATAAGCAAAGATTTTTTCTTGTAAACTTATTTCTAATAAGATATTTCAGCGATTTTCTAGTTCTCGCAAATTCAAAGTTAAAATAAATACGATAAATAAACCAAATTCGTAATTCTTTTAGTTTTCTGTTTGTTTTTTAAATTATGTTTTAATTTGACGGAATTGATAATTATATTTTGAATTAATGTAGATTTGTGGATCTTCATTTTAAAATTAAAAAAATGAATTAAATTTTGATTTTTTTTAATAGTAACTTGAAGAAATACAACCTATTATTGTATGA
Source organism: Thereuonema tuberculata (assembly GCA_023159025.1). Taxonomy (NCBI): domain Eukaryota; kingdom Metazoa; phylum Arthropoda; class Chilopoda; order Scutigeromorpha; family Scutigeridae; genus Thereuonema; species Thereuonema tuberculata. Next base: position 48,006,680 of record JAFIDM010002131.1, on the reverse strand, counting down.
ATAATTATGACAATCTTAGCATTCCGTTATTATTGAGGAAACATCTCATTGCGTAACAAGTAATTGTTATTCTAAAATGATACCATTGATAATTTTTAAGAGTTGCAACCATTCACCACCAGATGGAAGAATATTACGGCTTCACTTTCGGACCTTTCTATTTTATTATTATTGATTTTACTGTTTTTCTTACTGATTTCGTTGCTTGTGTAGATTATTATGTAGTTTTCTGAACAAATTCTAGACATTTGTTTGTTAATTTCCATATTATTTAATTATATTATGAAAATAAAATAGCATAGAAAAAGAAATATAGATGTGATGTTATATTGGGAAAAAATAACTTCAATATAAATACATTAAATGAAAATTTTTAAAAAAATTAAAAAAGATTACCTAAAATTGATATAACGTATATAAGTAAAATATAGAATCCTCTTGCAATAAAAACAGAGAAAAGGAAATTACAGTAAGTGCCATAGAAACGAAAACCGTTTTCCCATTCCCACCCGCCCTTCAGAATCTACAAGTTTTTGCTTTTGTTCTTCAACAGTTGATCAATTTTAAATAATAGATTTCAAGACTTGAATCGAGACTTCGAAGTTTTGAATTGGTTCCAACGGCAGCCTTTCACTGCTATTCAAGGGCTGATAAGTGCAGACTATTCTCTCACATAAATCGTTGTTAAGAATGTATCATAGTGTACTTTTAACTCGTTGAGAGAAAAAAATAAAGAAGGAAAGAAAAAAATATATCCCTAAGCGTGTTGGGATCAAATTGAGGCCTGAATACAGTAACAGACACCTGCATCCCGGGGTCATAGGGTAAAAAAGAAACTCAGAGAAGGCCATCATTTTGATTGCTCTCTCTCTCTCAAATTAGAAGAAGGTAATTTGACGGAAAAGTCGAATAAATACTACCTTTTTTTATTGAATTTTTATTGACTTTTCCTTAGGCCAACGTCATAATCTATGAAACACCATCGCGAATTCATTTTTAAAAAAATTTTTAATCATAACATCTAAAAAAAAAAGACTACACCCAAAATATATAACTAATTAATCAGTTTTATGGAATTTAGATATCGAAATTATGTCATCCTAATTATATAACTGAGTTGATGGATATCTAAAGAAAAAGAACTATAACTTAGTTTAATAGGAAGATGTTGAGGACTTTCATGTATAAAAGCTCGGTTTCAAAGATAGACTGAGGTCGAATTCTTTTCATCAAGAAGCAAAATAAAAGATATAACCAGAATCTTCAGTATCTTTGATACATAATTAATTGTTTTTAATGTCATCTTTTGTAAAATTCGATGTGATCCTCTGTCATAACAATTATATATCATGTGTATTACGTTTTGAAAATTTAAAACTCCATCTTTAACCATATTCAGACCACCTTGGCACATGATTAAACCCGACAGTCTGGTTTTTGAAAGCAAGATTCTAGTTCGAAATTATAAATGTTATGAACAATCAAGGTATGGCACTTACAAGATATTGCACTTTTAATAGGATTAATTTTTATTTTTATTTTTAAATAAAGGTTAAATAGCCAAGAAAGCATTAACGAAGAGATTTTTTTCTTTTCTTTTTTTTGCTCCAGGTACTGTTATTAACCTTGTAACTTTCTTGATATTCCATTGTCTTCCTTTTCTCTGTACAGCCAGAGACGAACAGTTCTTTTCTTTAGCTTTTTTTTTTTTTTTCAATTTTAGGTCTTTACGACCTATTTCCGTACAGATCGAATAGTCGATCGGTCCCAAATAACATTGGCCCGGAGGATTTCGCCTGGTAAGTCTTAAGTTCAGTCCAACTATGAGTGCACTCACGCGTTATTGTCATTAATGCAGTTATACTTTTACAGAAATAATATTTCAGTTCAATGATGCCAATTCAAGTCTATTTCAGTCAGTCTTTTCGAACTGCTGGATGTATTTTAAAGATTTATTTACAATGGAACTTTTTTAATTCTAATATTAACATTATTTACAGTAATTCATCGTGTGTAGACTGTAATATATAAGGGACTGTGAGTTTGAAATAGAAATACTTATGTGATTTATTTCTAGACTTGTTTCAAACGATTGCAATTCTAAGCCTCGCCAATTTAATCATATGTAATGTAATGGTAATAATGAGCACGGCAAGAATCGTCGATAAACAGTAAGCGTGAAGTTACATATACATAGATATGATCAATGTTGAACAATAAACTCATGATAAACAGTGAAAATGAAGTGAGTGAACAATATGGATACGAATGAATAAGGATGTTCTTGGATGATTTCCATTACAAATATTAGGAACTGAGTTATGTTAGAATTCCTAATACTGGACGTAAATACGTACGATGATTACTGAAAGATATTATATCGGAAATGATAAGTATAATTTGCGTGAATCCATTTAAGGCAGGATATAAGTCGCAAATTTAACTCCGATAACATTCGAAAGTAGAAGACATCGAGATTCGTCAGATCATCATTAATCGACCAATTAGAAGTGTCATTCAATGTTGATATTAAAGGTTAACGATGAATCAAGATCACCGAATGTAAGTAAATCTTTCATTACGATAACACGGACGGGTAAATTCAGAAGATTACATTTATCGTCTTAGAGTCATCGAGGATCCAAGGATTAATTAAAGTTGTTACATGTGCAAGATTAAAGAGTAGAGATATTATTATAGATAGATACACATTAACCAAGAGACTTTAATTAATGATTCAAGAAATGAGTTATTCGTGCTAAGAAGAAAAGACTTTATTCATCAATCTCTTTTATAGTAATAGGTCATACAAGTGATTAAAAGGGTTGATATAATTGTATGTAAACATTAATAAGAATATATACTTTATATGAAAACTGTTTGTCTTGATTCGTTATTGGATATTTCTAATGTTAGATCTAAGTTCCGTAATCCCATGTTAGGACCAGATTATTAGGAGTAAGGGCTAATTTATACAACGCTCCATCACAGGGACCATAACACACAAATCTTATTAAACAAAAATATACTTCTTTCACATAACATGTTTCGAGAATTTCTCGTCTTCAGATGTGTACATAACTAAAAACATAAAGTAACCAGAACTACATCATAAAATACAAAGAATATTCTTAATAATAACATCAAGTTTAAATAGTATCATTTTAAATCATATAACAATGCATTCCGGATTGACACTTCTGTGTTGTAGCATCTATACGTATTAATTATTAACGTTTCGTGAAATTTTCTGAGGTAACAATCCTTTTCTGTAGCAAAAATTATTGAATTATCGTGCATTATTTCATGCCCTGTTTTGTTGATTATGAATTGCCGTTAAATAATGCTTATTACGCCCTTTCACTGCCGTCTCGAGCTCCTTCATAAGCTTGGAGACCCTTCTTTTTGTCTCTCCCACGTATATACACTTATTCCCACCCCCTTTACACCTAATGCCATATAAAACTCCTGTTTTATCCTTTTTGTTAATTATCGGATTTTTTCTCCGTATTAGTAAATTGCCCAAAGTGTTGTTGGCTTTATGTGCTGTTTTAATTTTTGCTGTACCGAGAATGGGATTTAACTTATTATTCAATCTATCATCAAAGGTTATGTACACATCTGAAGACGAGAAATTCTCGAAACATGTTATGTGAAAGAAGTATATTTTAGTTTAATAAGATTTGTGTGTTATGGTCCCTTATCTGTATATAATATTAACATTAATTTGAATATTGATCTTTTGATGTTTTCATATTGATTTTTATTGTTTATTACGATGTTTGATTTAAAAAGAAATGTTTAAAAAACTTTTGGATGTATATTCTAGAAAATCATGTATTTCATGTTATGACGTCGCAGTCTAAATGTGTGGAGCGTGAGATCGAATCACCATGACGTTACTCGCAGGTCAAACGTACCATTAGCATTTTGGTTGATGGAATCTAAAGGTACTTCCTGTGTAAACAAACTAAATTAACTCCGGAAGACGGATAATTTTTGGGAAACTTATTTTAAAATAAGTCTCTTAAAATATATAATATTTCTGTAAAATAAAGAAAATAATTTTCTCTATTTAATGAAATTCATAAACGAAGCTTAAATCGCGGTAAGAAGGTGTTAATCCTCAGTCAAAATCCGCGATTGAAATGTAAACAAAAACTGGCATTCATTTAAAAAACTACTCGTTTTTAACTTCTTATAATAGCTTGATATAATCAATAGACTTTATAAAATAAAAAGGTTCATTTAAATGCAAATACGAATAATAAATGTTATATCTATGTCACGTTAATAATAATAATAAGAAGAAGAAGAAGAAGGAGAAGAAGAAAAGAGGTTTTGAATGAAAGATAATAATAATAAATTAATATTTAGTGGTTGAATTTTTTACCATATTATATTTTCAATTATTGATGTATGTGAAAACCCTTACTCATTGAAAAACAATTAAGCGATACTCTGAATACTATAATAGTTAATTTTAATGAAATTGTTTTACCATTACATTTTACAAGCCACTATCTTATTTACAGAGTACATTTATAATAAAATTTAAAATAGCTAAAAACAATATAACATAAATGATAATATAAAAATAATTACATTACAAATATTGAACTGTACATATTTTACTTCTTCATAGTAAATTCTGTCTTAAAAAAATACCAACAAGGACAAAACATCAAAATGGTGAATTAAAAATAAAGAAAAAGGAAAAAACAATGGACGGATTAAATAATAACGAAATATTATAATAATAATAAATCGTATATCTATTACATAAATAAATTATGAAATATACTTAGTCAAATATTTTTTAAAAATGTAGTTTTCAGCCAAAGAAATCTTTTGACAAAAATTAAAAATAATAAGTTAATAAATTGCTTAGGAACATAGGTAAATTAACAATTACGTTACTAAACTTTATAAAAAAAAAAAATAGATATCCAGCATAAAACTGTTATACATAAATTTGTTATAAAATATTAATGCATTAAACTTCACTTTTGAAATGTTTTATTCTATATGATATTAATAAAAATTTAATGATTTAATAATAAATAAAATTTTTATAACTTAAAAGAATGTTGATTTTATATCTCATTTTATCTAGTTGACTACTTAAACAAAATTATTATAAAAAATCTTAAACAATTTTTAAAAAATCATTATGACTTTTTAGAAACATTATTAACTGACCTGAAAACAAAAACCATAAAAGTTAAAAATATAACTATCATTTTAGAATAGAGATAAGTTTCTTTTAAGTTAGGTTTATTATAGCTCAGACAATATTAAATTTATTAATATTCTATATATATAAAATAATAAAATTATTACTATCAAAAACGGAAACTAAACAAGCTTCTGATTACATCAAAATAAAACAAACAAAACTTTCAATTTAAAAAATAAATAAATAAATAAATAAAAAAACACTTTAAAAAAAAGATCATAGACATAAAATACAAAACATATTATTTCCACATAAATTATGTTTTGCTTTGATATCAGAAAACTTTCATTCTAATTAAGTTAGAACAAAATAAAATATATAAAAATACATAAACATTGTATGTCTTAAAATAGACATAACTTTAGAATACTCGAATGTGAGTATTGCTTCCTTAATAAATTTATTAACGTAACATTGATATCTAGTTAGTTAAAATAGTATTAGAAATTATTTCAAAAAATACACTATTTAAAACAAATATTTTCTTTTAATTCCTTGTATTAAAAGCGAATTTCTTTTTATATTCTATTTACTTCTGTAGAAGTGAACATCATGATTACCACAGCATATCTTTATTTTTATTTTATTTTTTATTTTTACTTTTTTATCAGTTATTTCAGTTTGTAGCCTAACCTCCATTATTATTAAACACATTATATTAACTTCACAAAAACACCAACACAATAGTATTCATTTAAATTCGAAATTGAACTTTTATAAATTGGAATTCCAGCACTTACTTTAAAAAATTTAATTTAAAAATTTAAATTTTTTAATGAAATCTTTCTGATTTGAAACACAGTAGAACTAATATTTTAGAGTTCAAATAATAATCTTCTCATTCTTGACCGAATTGTTTTGTTTTTAATTTTAGGATTGAAGGTTTAGCTTTGCATTGGATCTTTTGACATTCTGTAATTTTATTTAAAAAAAACAACATTTAAAACGATCTTTATGTATTAATTTTTAACATATTAATCGAATTTCTATGGCATAAATGTCGTATGTATGGCATAAATTTACAACCGATTTATATGCGAAACTTTTCTTAGATCAATTCTTGCCAATCATCTTTTCACCATTTAATAACTTTTATTTCCATAAAATCATATATTTAATCTTTTCTTACATGTTTGGTAGATGTAAGGAAATATTTTCTACAATCTTAACGCACTGAATTTTTCTCATAAACCCAAGCCCATCTTTTACAGAATAACAAACAATATATAATCTTTACATTTAATATTATCTATTCAATATACTTTCATGTTTTTATTTATTTTTATCAATAGCATATCCTTTACTGATAAATTGAATGATATTATATCTAAAAATTGCTAAAATTCTGGGTAATTTTATTTTTTTAATTTACTAATTTTACTTGGTGTTTCTTTGAAAATAAATCTTTTTTTACAAAGTAAATTTACAAACTTAACAAGCTGTAGATATAACAGATATACGTCTACATAATTTTAATAATAGTACTTTAATGTTTTCCATTTGCAGCAAAATAAAATTAATAAAAATATAAATAAAAAATCGAGTTATTTCATAGTAAGATGATGGTTTATAAGAATTGATATAATTATATAGCAGGATTTTTTTAAAGATATTAATATTAATCAGCCCATTATCAAACATGGTACTCATTAAAAAATGCTTATATGATAGCTTCTTCAATCTTTAAATTAAGTAATACTTTTGAATTCCCAAATAACTTCTGGATGGATTATTCATTAGACTGATTTTCCTTCTATCCATGAAACACACTTCTTCCAAACAAAATTTTTTTAATAAAATGAAATATTAATTAAAGGACTCGGTATGATTCAGTAAAATGTCGGAATTTATAACAAGGAAGATACTTCCAGTGATTTCATGGTTTCTTGCTTCGTTCATGCCAATCTACTTCATTAGGTTGTGACCTACGGACATTAGCAAAAGGTTCTTGACTACGAATTGTCCTATTAAGAAGACAGTATTCTTATTTCTGCCTTAATGAAGTCTTATTTTAATTAAATACAAAAATGTCGTGTTTATGAATATTTAAAATGAGGACTATGAATATTTAGAATAAAGAAGTATTTTTTTTTCTCATTCTTTTACGGCAATCTTATCTTAAAATTGCTGTGTTGATATCTAAACAGTTTTGCAAATAGGTAAGTTTACATTAGAGAAAACGTTCATTTCATACATACAAGCCAAGGAAATGGTAATCAAATACAGAAGGCCGCAAGTGGCGCCAACTGTCTTTTTCAACCTGAATCTATTAAACGCGAGAACAATGAACATCAAAAGGACTGCCAAAAGTAAGCCAATGCTTATGTACGATAAGCCTTCACTGTGAATCAGTACTTTGGAACCCGTAGCTGCTTTCACCACCCAAGGAATACCTAGACACACCAGCAAATTAAATATGTTGCTTCCCATTGCATTAGCCAGAGCCATGTTTCCTAAACCTACAGAAAAAGATAGAAATTAAATATTAATACAAAACCTTACGTTTTTCATTAATATAATGTGCTGTAAGTTTTCTATTATGTGACTTTAAAAAAAAATAATCGTTGAAAATATAATAAGAGTCTCAAATACGTCTATGGTAGTAAAAAAATTTACCTTTTTTATATATTTAACTTATAAGTAAGTTTTCTTTAATTTATCTCCTTTAATTTAATTGTAATTAAGTGAAGTTATTGTTCTAAGCATTCGACATTCGGATATTCTAATCAAGAGTCACTCCATTTAATAAATAATTAAAAATATTAACTAGTAATTCGTTATTTTATTCTGAAAGTGGATTAATATAATAGAATTCACCACCATATTTTATACTTTTCAATATCAATGACGAAATTCATCAAATTAATAAGTAAATATTTTAATTAAATATTTATAATGTCAATATTCAATCAATATTAACTAATAATTAATTTGCCAGAATTGAAAAGTTAAATAATAAAGAAGGAATTTATTTTCCTTTCACGCTTGTTAATCAAAATTCTTCTTTACTATAATGTTTACAGTTTTTTGCAGAGTTTAAAATATATTCATGTAAACGATATTTTATTATAATCATTATAAAGCTGGTTAATTCTTTGTATCAGGATTAGATATTTAAACAGCTATTTCCTTCACATTTAAATTTATTGGAAAAAAATGGAAACTCTTACATAAAAATGAATTGAAAAATAATTTTTAACAATTAATAACATTACTATGCTAACATTATTATTATAAATATTGGTAATGTACTGATAATGATAACATTTTGCACATTTAACGATTTCAGCATTATAAATAAAACTAAATGTTTTAAAAGCTAAAAAAAACGAGTTTCCCTATTGCAAATTTTAGCTTAAATTTACAGTCAATTAGAGTAATAACTTTTTATAATAATTTATTATCCGTAAATTAGTTAGCATTATTGCTTTTAATTTTTTTTAATAAAAAAAATTGTTTTCATCTTTTGTCTGAGTTAAGAAGTTCAGATTAGCTGAAGTACCAGGAATGTATTTATCCATTTTTTTAAGTAAAGATAGTTGGTCTAATCGTAGGCGACCTTTGCAATTAAATTTATCTTAAACAATAGATAATGTAGTTCTAAGTAATCTTTTTTCTTTAGCAAAAAAAATATCTTATTTGTTTAAGCTTATCGAACAATTTCAAGAATAATTTGAAATTAGTTACAGTAGAAAAATAATTTTATAATGAAAGAGATAAGAGTAAATGTAGGCTTTTCCTTTATAATTCTAATGGATTTAAAATAAAATAATGACATTGATAATAGGCAAATATTTGTCGTTTCTTGTAATAAAAAATATTATAACATTTTTTTAATTTTCAGTAATATCTATAGTTCCAACAGCTTCAGTATGCAGCTAACCTTCAAATTTATAGTAGCGTCCCTGGAAATGGCATCACCTGTCAAATACTGTAGGTATGTAACTTAAAGTAGCACTGTGCACGAGATCCAAAAAAACTATTAAAGAGTGCATCATCCATGAATCCATGACATCAGAAACATGAAAACGCTTTTCATGGGTGCTAAAGTCAACTGCAACAATGTTTATAATGATTATATCATCCATTATTAAAAAAACCTACATCTATTGACCGATTTTTGGTATAGCTCAATTCTGATGCAATTTCCTTGTCCGCAACTGTACAACTAAAATTATTTTAAAAGTTTTTTGCAAAAGAGATTGTTTTCAATAGTGCAATACAATATCACTTACGAAGGTCTATGGAATAATGAAAAAGCAATGGTCTTTTATTTATGACATATGCATATCTGAATTTGTTTTTAATTCAGTCACGTTTAGTCATTCGAATTTTAACTGAATATCGACTTTTGTAAAATAAGCAAACTGATATAAATTACTTCTGTAGTGTATTTATCTTTTTTTTTTAATTTGTATTTCTGTTGGTAGTAAGTATCTTGATTTTTACGGAATTGAGAAAATTATTAAAAGAATCAATTTTGTTAAAGTATATGAATAATCCAGTATTTCATAAATATAAAAATGGTATTCCATTATATACATACATTCATATATTGTATATATACAGTTGGATAGATATGTTTCTGTAACCTTCTTTACAGTAAAATATAACAAAGAACGCACATAACTAAACAAAACACAAATTCACTGAGCTATTTTTTGATATTGTGCTGGAAATCGGAGACAGTACTGTTTTGAGACTGATGAGAGGCCAATTAGTTATGTGTGTTCTTTATTTTATTTTACTGTAAAAATGTACTAACACACGTTAAATCTATTGTTTAATTACTAATCTTGTTATATATTAATCCCTTGATGCTAAGCTAAACGCTAGCGGGGATTAATTATTCACCCCTTTTTATTCTTGATTTTGTTTTGATGTTTTTGTAATTTAGGGGTCATTGATTTGTATATTTGTCCTTTTTGTATATTGTCCCCATTTCACTGAGCTAGGTATGCTGGACGGATTGGACTGATGAGAGGCCAATTAGCCTCGAAACAGTATTGTCTCCGATTTCCAGCACAATATCAATTTGTTTAGTTATGTGCGTTCTTTGTTTTATTTTACTGTAAAAATATACTAACGCACGTTAAATCTATTGTCTAATTACTAACCTTCTTTATAAGAAAAATACTATGTTATTCCTTGATTAACATCAGTGTTCGAAAATGGCCGTCCTTTAGTTACAGCAAAGCTGTAAGTCAAAACTTTTTATGGGCAACAAAATCTATCTTTCATTATCTTTGGTTACCAAAATTATTTCATAGAATCGAAGTCGTTGTTTAATTTATTTTCCTAATATCCCTAATTTTCTTGAGTACAAGCATTGCTATAGTATGTTTGATGTATGTGTATACATTCTTAAATGAAAGCTTATGAAAATGAAAGCTAAAGGTAAATATTTATTTACAATTTTTATTGGTGGAAACTCTTTTAATTTAATACAATTAAAATTAGAAATTAAAGTACTTTTAAGAAATCCCAGATTTTGCCAAATTTTGAATTTAATTGAATTACCAAGCAAAATGCATATTTGTCTATTAAGCTCCAAAATTACTAAGAATTAAAATTAGGCTATGATTACTTAATAATTACATGAATTCATGTAATTTTCAGTTTCAATTATTTCAATCTTAATATTATTTCAAATTCAGTTTTTACAAATGTATAATATTATTTGCAATTTAGTAGCTGTAGCTTTCGTATACTTACTCTGTTTGGCTACTATTATACTGGATACTAATTCCGGTAAACTGTCTCCTAACGCTAAGAACGTCATTCCAAGAACGCTATCAGGAATGTCGAAGGCATGACCTGAAATAATTTCATGAATTTATTTTTAATTAAGAATCGTAGTAATCAATAAAGTTTGTATTTCTCGATGAAATTGATAGCAATACTGACTCAATAATAAACTAATTTCAGCTTTAAAAAAATGAAGTAGGAACATTTATAGCGACTTCATTGAAAGGAGGTATCAGAACTCCCCTGTGTGCATACAGTATGTGTGTGTATGTAGTGCTCTGAGCAGCCCAGCCGTGAGTCCGAAACCTTTGAGTTACATTTCGTTAGACTCTCCATGGCCAGGAGGTTTGAGGAAAAATCCGTCTTAAAAAAAATTCTCAAAAAAAAAAAGTTCTTTCAAAATAAATAAATACTAAATTAAAAATAAAATAAAAAAAATCTGAAAATTAGTTTCACAAGAACCGCAGTAAGCTTATCAATTTTCATCAAAAACAGAGGAGAGAAGATTTAAAATGGTTTCTAATTTAGTGTAATCCACGATCCTTCATAATATTGGATTGGCCAAAAGTTCGTTTGGTTTTTAAGTAAAAATAAAAGACACATTTTTCATTTTCACCAATACTTTTATTGAACAACGTCTTCAACGGTGTGTTCATTCCCTTCTGCAATCTTTCAGTCAACTTCATAATTCCATCTTCCCACAACTTTTTATCTTTTGAGCAAAAAAATGTTCCAGATGCCTCTGCTGTCTTCCAGGAAATTGAATTTTTTCCATTAAGAGAATTTTGTAACGACCGAAATAAACGGAAATCCGAAGGTGCAATGTCTGGTGAAAATACAGCGGATGAATCAGGACTTCGCAGCCAAGCTGTAACAGTTTTTAACCGTCATCAAAGAAACATGCGGTCTTGCGTGATTTTTATTGTCTTTCATTTTCAATATTAAATTGGATCCACAAAATTCATCAATTTTGATCAGTTTTTGTTTTAAATGAACGCTGATATGACAGCTATCGCAATACAATCTAACAAAATGGTGTCGAATGACGTTAAAAACACCTAAGCGCTACTATAGCCAACTTATGTAAAAAACCGAACGAACTTTTTGGCCAACCCAATACATGCTGAAATCCTCCAATCAAATTATGATATGTAATAAAACGAAGAAGACCTCTTTCCTAAAAATGTGATTTCTCATTAGTCATTAATTTCCCTTGTTTTTCTTTTTTTAGTTTTTTTCCAATCGTGAACAGAAACAAAAAAGTCTATATTTATTTTCAAATTCTAATATCAGTATAAATTTTGTGAAATTTAAGTTAAAACTTAAGTTGTCGAAATGGGATTAACTTTAATCTTAACAAACCACGCTAATAATTCGATTAGCTAAAAGGTGATTAAAGTTCATTATTTAAAACAATAAGTATTAAGAGAAATGGCATAAAAAAGTTGAGAAAAGTCGTAACACAGTAGGTGTATTGGAAAATATACGTGGAAAGATGGAGTTAGGAACAATATTTTATTTACAATAAAAATGGTATCTGTGTAACTCAGGTAATCTTTATAGTGTTGTTAGATTCCAATGCTATTCAATGGGAATTTTTTCTCCACAGTGATGCTTTGGGAAATGGTTTCAAATATAAAATTTAAATCGTCTCAAATCCTTTTTATGCATACTAAGTTTCAAGAAGATCTAACAGTTGAAAAGTTATTAGGGAAGAATAAACACACACACAGACTGGATGATCTGAAAAATCTTACTTTCCTAGAAAGAGGCAAATCACAGCTATTTTCAATACGATTAACATGGATCAAAGTAAGTTAATTTACTTCATTTTAAATGAAGAATCTACCTGCAGCGAACTGTAAAGCTGGAAAACTATAATCTTAGTACTTCTAAGAATAATCTCTGTTAGCCCCTTAGGAAAGCAGGGAATCTTGTCTCTGGTCCACGAAGATTTCCTTAACATATCATGCCTTGGGCGAAACTCACTTTCTCCTGAATCTGAGGTAGGTCTGTAATGTTAAATATTTCTGATATCTAAGCAATTAAAGACTAGAGAAATATGCCAGTCCAATGCAATAACTTCTCTGTAAAACTCAAAAAGTTTCCAGAATTATCGAAATTTTAAAAATATTTAAAACATTTTTTGACCGTAAACAAAATTCTTTTTTCATTTTTTGGGATAGTAATAGAATACTTTCTTTGGGAGAGGAATAACAGAGGAAAATATGTTGTAAATACAGGATTTACAAGTAATAATGCTTTTCTTATTGAACAGTTTCATGCATTCTCATGGTAATTTAATTGAAACAGTTTGTTTCTCCTGAAATTCGTATTCCAATAGAAAATCGAAATTCCTATCAAATTCCAAAATTCAATCGGAGAGAAACAATTCAAAATATATTATTGCAATCTGTGTATCGCGAAAAGTTCAGGAATTGTTTTATGTTAACAAAGAAAATAGATCCAATTGTCGATGCACACGATGATGATGTGAATTTAAATCTTATTAAAATGGCATTATAATAAATTTCAAAATTCATTAAATGCCTTCAGGAAACATAATACATTTCAAACGTTACCAAAACCCGAAACAAAGGGAAATTTCTACAATGTAGAAATTTAACTGTATTTTAAATTCAAGATAGATAGCGTTTCAGTCTAAATAAACAGTATATTAATGAATCTATAAATTGAACAATTCATAACATATATTAGCCTCCCAATAAAATTAGATGTTTAGATGCTTTTCTGCACAATACAAACATTCATCAATGAATACAACATGGGCGCGAAAATACCAAAACTGTCTAGATTTTTATTATTAAACATCATCCACCAGAAAATAAATGTCATAAACTACATTTATTAACTGAAAAAAACTCATTAAATTTTCTTGATCTGAAACTAATAAAAAAGGATAACAAAATAACAATGAAACATTACATTAAAGATTATAAAAGTGACCATATTTTAAAATTTGATTCTGGACACAATATGAAAATAAAAAGGAATATAATTGAGAATTATTTAATTAGAATTGATAATAATACCAGTAATGAAGAAGATTTTAATATAGGAGTAAGTGATATGAAATCAAAATTAAAAAAGAATGGTTATACTGACAGATTCATAGATAGTTCAATAAGAAATTATAATAAATTTAAGATAAAAGAATTGGATAAACATAATGAAAATAGATTTTTCATTCCGTATCCGAATAAGAACAGCTGGAAATTAAAAGAAATTGGTAAAAGATATGGAGTAAACTTAAATTTTGAATATAGAAATAAATTAAAAAATATTTTGTGTAAAAAGATAAATAGCAATGACAAGAAGTTTGAAATGGGTGTTGTTTATAAATTAGATTGCCTTAACTGCGATTCGTTCTATCTTGGGGAGACGAAAAGAACAGCTCAAGAACGCATGGGGGAACACGAATATTATATTAGACAAAAATTAGTAAAGGAATCAGAAATTGCTGAACACTGTAAAGACAAGCAACATTGTATAAATTGTGAAGTAAACATTTTATATAATGAAACAAATACAAAAATTAGAAGAACAATAGAAAGCCTATGTATCAGAAATTCAAAAGAAAAAAATCTCAATAGATGTGATGGAACTAAAGTTAGTGAAAATTTGGTAAAATTGGCTAGAGAAATGATTAACAAAAAATTTGTAACCTCTAACAAAAAGATAATAATTGAAAAATTAAAGTGTTAAATTTGTGATTATTAATAATATGTGATTATTATATTGTAGAGTATGATCTTTTATTATTATTGTATTAACGTTTTTTAATTGTTAATATCAATATTTTAAAGTCATTGTAGTAAAAGTCATTAAAGTCATTAACCCTCACTCCCATTTCTATGATACCAGATCTGTTACCCACCTGTTACTATCCATTCCGAAAACTAAGTCTAACTATCAAAGAAAAGTTGTTAGTTATGCTTCGCCTCAACTTTGGAATGAAATACCTAAAGAGATCCGTGAATGTCCTTTTCTTACCCAATTCAAAAAAAAATTAAAAAACACATTTCAACCTTATTAATTTACTAATACTCCACCTACTATTGAAGTCAGACTGAAATTTCGATCCGAATCCCTTTCCACCGATCACCCTCTTCTTTCTCTCCTATCTTATCTCTTCTGTATCCGCCAAATCCCTCACTCTATTCCTACTCTCTTCCTGTTCCCTTCATTCCACGTATCCATAATACCTAAATATGTTCTCTCTGTCAAAAATAAACATGTAAATATTTTCTAAATTTTCAGTTATTTTCTCTTTTGTAAATATTTTCCCTCATTGTTGTATTATATATTCCCTTTGTTAATTTCCTTTGTAAATTGCCTACTCAAGACCCCCACATGTCTTCTCGACGGGACCCCCCTTAAGACAACTGGGTTGTCAAAATGTCATGTAAACTCTTATCATGTAATATTTTATTGGCAATAAATTGAATTGAAATTGAATTGAAAAAGAATCTCGTCTATTTATTGTTATAATGTAAAAAGGCTTGAAGAAGGGGAGACAGTGAATTTTATCTCCTTGAAAATTCGTTTTTTTCAGTTAATAAATGTAGTTTTTGGACATTTATTTTCTGGTGGATGATGTTTAATAATATATAGAGAGAAGATTTAAGGAAGAAGTATAGTTTGTTTGTGTCTAGATTTTTCCTTTTTGGCTTTTTACTTAGGTATAAATTAAGTAAAAATAGAAATATGTAGGTTTGGATCTATTTAAGATATATTTCCTATTTCACTTTCTGATATGTTTCTTGATGTCATTCCAATATTCCTATGTGTTACATCTCTTTTCTCTTCTACTCCACTTTTTTTTTTCTTTTTTCGGGACAGAATTTTGAGAAACGAAATTAGAAATGAAAATAATTACCAAGCTTATAAAAGCGAATTTAACGTACAGTTAATTCATTAAAAAACAAAAACAAAAGGCTGCCCATAAATAAGCTTTCATGCTCTGAGTTTTCGTCAGAGGGAATCTGAACAGCCGTTTCGTCCTGATTGGGACACATCAGCCAGATTCACCCTCGATTCACAGATAAATCCTTTCACGTCTTTCTTGGTTTATCATCGAGAATTGATCTGGCTGATGTATCCCATTAAGGACGAAATGGCCGTTCCAGATTCCCTATGATGACAATTTTAGGGCGAGAAAGCTTATTTAAGAAGAGCCTTTTGTTTTTTGTTTCTTTAATAACTAAGCTTGTTCCCTGTCCCGCTGAAATAAAGCAGGAACTGATTTTCAACTGTTTAATCAAACAGTGTCTGTACAAGATTTTAAAAAATAATTTCCTTAGCCAACAACGTTTCTAACGTAATTTATGCAACTTATAATAGGTACTTACCTAAAACAGTTACCATCCATGTGGCAAAATAAGAGCACAGTCCAATGTAGATGATACACATAATAAAACTCAAGGGAAGCAGATTACAACAGTATTTCTTTTGTGGATTAGGAATTGTGAATCTGAAAAGAGCGTTCACTGGCCACCAAAAGAACCAAGCACCTTTCTTCAGCCAAGATCCTTCGGGAATTTTAGTAAGAGAGCTTTCGTCTTCAACTGGAAGGATACAAAATTGAAAAATAAAGAAAAAGAAACTTTAAAGTAAATTGATTAGGAATTTAAAATAAATCACTAAAAAGTTATAATCATCGAATTAGTACAGTCATATACTGATTTTCATCGCTTCAATTGAAACCATGCCTGGGCTTGTGACCTTTTGCATCGGAATTACGTTCATTCCGAATAGTGTCCACCCATTAGAGCCCATTTTTCTTCGCCATTTACATGTCAGCCCAAGAAAAAAGAAGGTTAAGATAAGTACGATTTGTCTATTCTTTTCTTAACCTCTTTACAGGGAGTTCTACAGAATAGAGAAACTGCGAGACACTCTATGCTAACGAGTCCCAAAGGCTACCTCCTGGTGGGATATGCAAATGCATTACTGCGGTTGCTTTCCTAAGATTAATTATTCCCCTATGCGTTACATATATTTTTATTTCTTGTTTATTTAATACTGTACAGTGTTTATTTTAGTTATAAATGCATTGTGTACTACACGATGATTGCAGTGCAGTACATAGATCGATTACGAAGAAAAAAAAAGATAGTAGTTCAACTTAAATCTTCCGATTTCAACTTATGTCATCCCTCGTTGTCCAAAGATAGTTTCAAAATTTCGTAGTAGTATAGTAAATTCTACATTAAAATATATTATGCGATCACCATTCGAAGAATCCAAAAATCATAAATATGTTATGTTATGTTATGTTATGTTATGTTATGTTATGTAATGAATGTGGGTGGCAGAGAAGCCAAGAACTGCGACCGAAGGTCTATTGTACTATCCCACTGAAATATGGACAGATGGAGAGAAAGACTGAGAAAGTATGGTGGGAGAAGTGGAGGGGAAACGGGAGAACCCCGAGAAAACCTGCCCAGCGTGGATCGTCCACCATCACGAAACCCAGATGAGAACCGAACCCGGTACTCAGAGGTGAGAGAAAATCATAAATAAATAGAAGTTTCAGTTGTAAGTTGTTTTTATTTTGTTAATCCAATGCCTTGATTTTAGGCCTACAAATAAAGCAAGAGGCAGTAAATGAAGACTACTTTGCCGAAAACAGTCGTTCTAAATACAGTCCATATTTTGTTTGAGAAAAAGACATCATAGAAGAAAGAAAAAGGGAGGAAAAAACCAGCAATGTTCATTCTAACTTTTTACATTCTTTTACCGCAAAACTTTTCAAATAGGAAACATTAACTGGAATAGAATTCACCTGGAAAATATTCAGAGCCCGAACAAAAAGGAAAATAATAAATAAAGTAGATCCTATTGAAAGTCTTTGCGCTCGTTTTCTATGTGCAATTTAAGTCAGACTGTAGATGAACGTGGAATAGAGAAAACAGCTACACCCATATCAGCTTTGGAAATTCAGATTGAAACTCAACTCGAGATCAATCAACTACATGTAGTCCTGGCAATTAAAAGTCGGAGACTACTTAGGCTAAAATTGAATATTTAGGTAATTAAAAGTATAATATTTATACTCTCGGTGAACATTAATGACTATATAGTTACTTTAAGTCTGATTAAAGTCAAACGATGTGCAAGAGACACGAACCATGGCTGGACACAATCTAATTAACTGATGCCAAAAGAAAGAAAGATTCTCATTTCCCTTGAAGGTCAAATGGGATCAATATATATTTATTATAAAGGTCTCGATGAGACGAGTCAAATGACACTAAAGTTGAGGCTATTTGGCGAATCAACGTGAAAGAATTCCCAAATCTGATGGATGATTTAAAATTTGTGGCAGCAATTCACAAAAAATTCCGTTCTCGATATGATCAGAATTCTCAAATCGCGTTTTCGAATTGAAATTGCACTTCAAATAGACACAGCAAGGGGGAAAAAAACCGTTAAAAATTAGTTTTGACTTTACTGTATATCAAATTCGTATAATTGTATGGGGTATCCAGCTAAATAATAACAACACTTCTTCAAAATTAATTTTTAAGTTATTTTCAAGAGAGTTATTCTGCTCAAATATCTGTAAACAACAAATTAATGATTTACAGATATTTGAGATGGATTGTTAAGATATTAAGTTATTATTTTGAGAATAATTTCTAGCCAGTTATTCACGAAAATATAGTCGTTTTACCTTCCAGGAATTCTTCTGAAGACGTTTCCGACGAGTCTTCGTTTTTCTGTCCGGTTTCCGGATCTGCTTTGAAATATTTGTCTGGATTCTTTTCTGGATCTACCATAGGGTTGACGAAACTTGTCTCGCGACTTGTAGTGGATGATTTGGATGTTTCCCTGCGGATCCTCGTATGCATGTTAGTGGTAATAGTTACGAAGGCGTACTTTGGTTTAAATGTTTGTGGGTGTTCTTCAGAAGCGGACGATTGTTCAGCAGATTCGAGATCATAAGACCTTAATGGAACTTTACACCATTTCTCGAATTTAGCATTCAACGATAAAACTGCAATGTAGGCGAGATATAGAAGAAGTAAACACAAGGATTCATACCTAAAGAAATAGAAAAAACAGTAAGAAATATTTGCAAAACAAATTTAGTTAAAACTAAGTGGGTTTCTTTTTTCTTTTTTGTAATTAAAAGGTTTGTGATCATTTTCCTTAAGACAGACACATTAACAAGATACTTATTTTTAATCACAGCTGAATTACTGGCATCAAATATCTTATATTAAGTTAAAATTATAAAAGTTTTTGTTTAAAGGATGAAATTATATCTAATAATAAGAAACATTTGCCCCTTTTTTTAAAAAAAAACCGAAAAATAATACTTTCAGATCTCCTGATTTATTTAAAAAAATTTTTTTTTTTTTAGATAAATCAAGACATGTTACGTTCCGACCTTAAAGCGAAAACCATCGGATTGCGAAACGCTTTTTAATTTTTTTTTATTAACTTACCGATGCATATATTGCACTGCAATCATCATAATATCTGCTTCCCTGACTGGCTTTTCTTTTCACTTCACTTATTATTTTGTATTTTCATCACAAGAAAAAAGAAAGAAACAATTTAAAAACAATTTAATAATCACTTGCAACGAGCAACGTGTTTGTAAGTAAACTGACTCCGTTTGGATACAGAAGCGGTAGCGCTTGGAGTGTTTCACAAGAACGAACGTGTGAACGACAAAGGTTGACAACTCGAAAACCTGAAATCCCTCTGCAGACTTTAAAAATTCTTCCAAATGTAGCTTCAGGAAGTCGCATTCACAATCGGAAATGGAAAGTGGTACTTACTTCCGTTCGACGAAAAGACTTGAACAAACATTTCAAAATCGACCTAGACAAAAATCCACTTCAAAAATGATTTAGATTTACTGATTGGTTGCCCCTAACTTAAATTCAATGAAAAACATTAAATACAGTCGGACCTCGATATAAGGTCACCCCTTGGGACCTCGCGAAAGTGACCTTATAAGCGGGATGACCTTATAACCGATTCATACGCATTTGTCTATAAATAAGCATTATATAAATACAAGTATAATTCTTTGTAAAATTTAATACCTACAAAAATATCAGTTTATTAGGTTACAATTTTTTAATTTAGTTGAACCAATTAAAATTATTAGAATCAGAAAGAAATTATTTTTTAAAAATTGTAATTCGGAATAAAGTTGTATACAAATAGTACTGGTATGCTCAAGCAAAGTACTGATGTACAACTGACCTTACTTAAAATAATCCAGAATACAGGACTGTCGTGATTTTGGTTTCATCTTTTGTACAATGTTTTCTAAGTTTGGTAGTTTCTGAAATGTTCTTCAGCTCCCTCATGGTTCGTAAAAAAAAATGTCTTAGGACATTTAATGCTCTGAGTGCTTCTGCTTGTTTCATCGCTTCACTTTCAGTATCACTGTCATTATCCTCACTGTCTAATGCATTGGAATCTAAAACTTGCGAAACAATTTCGGAAATCGAAGCTAGAAAAGTGGTAGCAATTTCATCATCAATTCTCACATATTCACTTTCCCCTTCTACAGCACAGCCGCGATTTCTGAGATCTTGTATGAACACAGGTAAAGGAATATCGTCTTCATCATCTTTTTTCCTAGAATTTGAAGGGATGAAGTGCTTTGTGAAAAAGCTGTCCCCTCTGTTAGTAGGAGAAATGACGCCGATAAAAGATCGTACCCACGGAAAAATTCTTGGAATTTAATCAGTTTGGCACTGAAATCACAAACAAAAGTGACCTTATATGCGATATAAGACCTGACCATATATCCGATAATCCATATCAAAGAAATCCAATTCAATGAGCCGGGATTTTAGAAAAGTGATCTTATATGCGGGGTGACCTTATATCGAGGTCCGACTGTAGTTTTTCGTAACAAACAGTATTTTCCCATTAATTTGTTTTCGAATTCTGGGATTGATCTTCTCATGACTAAACATGGCGGTTTAGAATTTTCACTCCACTTCAAGTAAATCATGAGTTTTTACAAATTTATTATAATTGAAGCAAAATTATGCTTTTCGTTGAAAGCTTTTATTTAATGCATCAGAATTTACCAGGGAATACTGTTAGTTTTTAAATTGGATTTTCACTGCCGCCGATACATGTGAAGTTTCGCGAAGGATTCTGGTAGTGGAAAAAGCTCTGCTCAATAATCTTGCATCATCGACTTTGTAGCGCGACCATTTCATTTGGTCATAGTGGCGATGTTTTAATATCCAAATCTCTCGCCAAAGATATCGCAGAAAAACTGTTATTATATGATACAGTTATGGCCGAAATCTTTTATCAGTGTTGCTAATTTCAGAAGTTTCCCACCAAATCTGTTTTGGTTGCTGACGAAGGATAAAAACAAACCGAAAAAACATTTTTATTTTTTATTAATTTATCTTTTTATTATTAATAATCTTTATTATTAATTTCTTTTTATTAATTAATTTATTTATTTTTATTTTAATTAATTTAGATATTTTTATTTATTTATATATTTACTTTTGTGCTTCTTCGGACGAATTGAAGATCGTTTCTTTTTGTATTTTTGGTTGAAAGGCTGACTTTTCTCAAATATACGGAATCTGGAATTACAGATGCTTTTTATGAGCCGGCAAAGAGATTTCAGGTTTTAGAATTGCAGTATTTTTCGCTTGCACGTTCATTCCATGAAACACACCTCAAGTCGTAAAAGTGTGGTAAAAGCAAATCAGCAGACACAGAATCGGAGAATGGTGGCAATTAAACACTGTCACAGAGCGAAGCGTCGGAAAGGCGAATTTGTCACAAAGGGGAACATTAATGGCAAAAATAAAAATTGGGAGAGTGGAATTTAAAATAAAATTAGGTATATTTGTTCTCGAAAAGGCGTTATAATTTTCTACTGTTTGATATTATCTTATTTCATGTTTTTAGGTAGGAAGAAATCAAAAATAAACAGTCAGGGAATCAGTTATCTAGAAATCCAGTAACAAAAACGCGCATGCGTAGTAGATTCTTGGAATTAGAAAAAAAAATTGGCACAACATTCTTGATTTCTGGAATAGTTAAACAATAGAAAGATTTCGGGTAAACAACGTAGAAACGTGGTCTCTTATCTACTATTTCTTAGAATATTGCAAAGAAAATTTTCTATTTGTTTTTGTTTTTTTTATAAATTTATCTGATAATGATAAACAATAGATCATTTGTAAGGTCAATAAAGTTAAAATACAAGTAAACAATGACTAAAATAAATTCAAAAATGAAATTCCTTCTCCTTTTTTAATTTATATAAAGAATTACATTTCGATGTAATTATTAACTTAAAAAAAAATAAGTGGCACCAATAATTTTATCCTGACAAAACGTTAAGCCTTTAAATAAGTAGAGTTAATTAATTATATTTTCAAAGTTATAAATTAAGTAATGAAAGAATCAAGATCTTACTCTCATTAGAGAGTAGACAGGATTTGAAATAAAGTTACTCGACCAACAGTCGAACATGATGAAAATTGACAGAAGATTTTATTTCGGGTCGATTATCTAAAAAATTCCAAGCTGCAATGGACCACTTGAGGTTTACGCCCCTATCGACGTCACGTATGACGTGTATCCCACATGCGGCGAGAGCTTATGGGATAAACAAAATATAACTTTGTTTGAATTACTTAAAAAATCGTCGATATTTGATACTTCAAGTCGATGAGTCAGTACTGTGTAGATCCTTATTGTAATAATTCAGTAAAAATGCTTGGAATATCCTTCTTTAATATAATATTTCTTCTGATTCTAAAAAAAGGTTAAAACAAAGCACGTGACTTTGTTTATCCCACATGCGAAGCAGTAGCGTGGTGGGATATTTTGTAATTACGAAGCCCCGCCTATCCTCAAGTGATCCATTAAATTATATCCTTCTTTGAAAATATATTGCTGTCGTCTTCTTCAATAGGCGATAATCAACTCTATATCCAATCTGAAAATTTTGGAAGGCTTACAATCGTTGCATCCAAATCAAATCTTTTAGTTCAGCCTCTATATCTATTAGGGTTAAAACGAAGCACATGGCTTTGTTTATCCCACAAGCCAAAAAGTAGACTGGTGGGATATTTTGGAACTACGAAGCCCCGCCTATCCTCAAGTGGTCCATTGAAGATGGGGTGCACACATTAAACACGGATTTTTCTTTTTTTTTTTCTTTTTTTTCTGTATCTTACGACAGCAAGCATATATTGTTCTGGTGTGTTGTTTGTTTATTTGTTGTTAGGGGAAGTCCGCCTAAGAGTACGCACTGCCCAAGAGTAAGAATAGCCCTTCACATCTCTCACACTAGGTGTGAGAAGCTATCAAGCACAGGGAATGTGATGCATGAATTGGTCATACCGTAGGAAAGCGCCAGTTGTGTTCGCTTCACCGAGAAGAGAGATAAGTTAATTTTTTGTCTGACAACCATTTTGTTATAATGTTTTGCACAAATACATTAACGATTTTGCACATTTATATTGTCGAATCATGAGACTTTGCCATTGATATAATATCCGTATAAGTCTCTAATTCTTTCTGAGGGATAAAAATATTTAATTTCTTATCGACTTTTGATTCTGTGAGAGTTACAATGAAAAATGGCGAAACGTCCTAAAAGTACGCAAGTTGCTCTTTAGTGCTTATTCATGGGACAGTGCTAATGAACTTATATTTAAGGTCAATTTTTTCGTTGTGGGTAGGCTATTATGTCATCAAAGTACCAGAGAAAAACTGACAGGCAGTTGTTCACTGATAAACAGCTGACCAAAACGTAAGCAAAAATAATGCGATGAATGAATAACGCTGAATGCGCAGGGATCGACCGTAGAACAGAGAGATACGTGAACTTTGTTGAGCTGTGATATATCTTAATTGTAACTCTTCACTAAACCATTTATTACAATAAATGCCATTGTTTTACTCCTTTTTTTAAATTGCGTACTCTTGTGCCTTCAAGTGCATACTTATAGGAATCCACTATACCTAAGAGTACGCATTTGCACTTTCCTACTAAAATAACGTTACTGTGCAGATTTTTGCTTCAATTGACCCGAAACTTCCTTATTCTTTGATTAAAACATCAGGGAACAGTTCAAGCTGATTTCACTGCAAAAATTTAAATTATTCTCCATGAAATGTAGTACTAAACAAAAAGTGCGTAGTCTTCGGCGGACTTCCCCTAAGTGGATAAAGAACTACATGACAAATCTTTACTCTCGTTCACAATAAGATATGATTATTAACTAAACCTTTTTTTAAGAATCTTTTTAAATAACAATTTTAGCTTAAATTAAAGAGTGTTTAACGTGTCAGAATTGTAAATTGTAAGATGCCAACTATATTGACACATTTAAAAAAGTATTAAGTTAAAAAATATACATTTGGCTACGTACGTTTCCGAATCCCTTATTGGATTCCATTTTCAAGCCTTTTATAAAAATCCTCAACCCCCAAAAATCTGTTTATCCCGAAGAGAAATGGCAAGATTCCATGACTTCCTTAAACGATTCCCTTCGGGATAAACAGATTTTTGGGGGTTGAGAGGTTTTAAAAAAGGCTTGAAAATGGAATCCAATAAGGGATTCGGAAACGTACGTAGCCAAATATATATATTTTTAAATTAATAAATTTTTAAATGTGTCAATATAGTTGGCATCTTACAATCTACAACAATTTTAGCTATTAAAAAATAAAAAAAAAAAAAAAAAATAATTAAAAAAGAACACTTATTTTTCAAAGTTTTTCATTAATACTGTAATGTCAAAATTTGATATTGAAGAGCGAAAAAATGTACAAATTAAAAAATAATAATAATAATTTATTGTGTACTGAAGAAATATATTTTCAGCCTTCTTCATATGCTATCTTTTAGTTTTGTTATTTATTATTAATAGCAGTTCTGTATTATAGACCTAAATGTTTATTTTTTGTTTAATTCAGAAAAAAGACTTATTATCAATATAGTTACTTAACAATTTACGTGAGATTTCATATTAAAAGTCATATTTTGTCTAGATCATTATAATACATAGCCAACATCGCTTTTTGGAGAAAAGCATTAATTGCTTTTCTATTATCAGATTAGCTTTCCTCATAAAATTAACATGCCTTAAAATAAAAAGAAAAAAAATCCGCGATAGCTCAGAATGCAAGAAACTTATTTAATTGTGTGCATTTTGATTTTTTTTTTCTTACACTTATTTATGCACGTTAAACTTATTTTTATAAAATAAAAAGAATTTGTAATTATCTAAGAACTGCCAAAAAGCTCGCAATCACGTGTTGGAACTAACATTCAATACGACAACGCTTACTGCAATGTACCAAATTCTCAAGAAATTGCTTTTTTACTGTGTTCCCATTGTGATAAAACACGTTGCCTTGACCATTGGTGAAAATGAGCCACATTTTCACGCTGTACATTAGTCTCCCCAATATTTTTTTTTCTCATACAAAGCTCTGTATTAGTTACATTGGCTCTCATCGTCTTTATTACTGTTAAGTTTTGGTCATAAAACATGTATATCACATGTATATCCAAAGTGATTTACAAAATATTGCATTTTCTGATTCCACGGATTTCACCCCCCTACCGGTTGTTCACGACAATTTGCGTAGATTCTCACTAAGGCTGGTTGGTTTTTTTTGCAATAGGTAAAATACGAAGTTTCAAGTAGAAACTTGAGTTCAAGTTGGAAGCCTTCCCTGGTAAGTTTCATCTAATGTTTCTACAATGATTTAAGAAGAGTCTGAACAAAAGATTTTAAATGTTAAAAAACAAAATATTAGAATCCAATAAGGATTGAGGATAATAGGAAAAAGTAATTGATTTTGATTTACATCTTGGAAGAATGTATTTCATCCTCTGAAAAGTTAGCAGTGATAAGTTGCTTTAGAATCCTTGATTCCTTTAAGACTACAGTACTTTAGTATTCTGCTTAAAAGTATCGTTTAAAAGTAATTCTTCGTCATACTGTCATTATCTTCTCAGCAAAATTTTGTCCAATACCCTCTAACTCTTAATTCCCTCTAATTTTATACCTGTAGTTTTATCTCTCTTTCTATGTATCTGAATATATATATATCCTCTAACTTTTTCTTTTCAACAATTCCTGCTTCAACCCATTCCATTTCAATTTCTTATAAAGGAAATATAACAAAATATTAAAATGTTTTCATGCAAGAATATGCAATCTTTAATAACATCGATTATTCTAAAATATATATAATTACCATAGAATTTCTTCATCACTTAAGACGAATATAATCAATCCAATGGCCAATATGTACACAACGCAATCCCTCAATAATGGACGCCAATTGATTTCCATTGTCTACAAAGATAAAGATTAGAAACATTATATTTAAAAGTTCGTAAAATATAAGCATGTTACGCTGTAAGAAATTATTTATTAAAGAATTTATTAAAGTAAATAAAGTATTTATTAAGAATTTAAAGAATCATCGTATCCATATCGATAAATGGGATTTTATTTTGTCAGTATGGATGAGTGTGTGTAGTATACTAGTTCAAAATGACCTTATTGAATACAAGCTGACTGTAGACACTAACGTTGCCGCGCAAATAAGATACAATGAGCAATTTAAATCCTTATACTTATACAGAATTTCGTAAAAAGCTGTATTGTATTTAATTGATAAAATTAAAATTTCTATAAAATAAGACAAAAATATACTTTTTTTATCACATGATCATTTTCTTACTTGTAGCTACGTGGATTTAAAATTATTTAATTGGTTTTGTTTTGCAATTTTTAAAGATAATTTTAGGAGTACTACGATATACTTAAACTATAAAATCATGGTTATAGAATAAAGATGCTGTAGATGATTGTAGAACTTCATTTTCGATACGAATAAGATAAATAAAAAGCATTTACAGCCTATTTGGAATTCAAGAAATTGAACAATTCTGATCTTTCTATATCTGCAATGAAAATGAACTTGCTATTTGCCGGAGAAAACTTCCAGGAAGAAAAAAAAAAAGAACTTCTTTGTCATTTAAAATTCTAAGCAAAATTGAGAATTGCAAAGTTTCATCTGAAGCCTCAGGATGTAAATGGAATTCGTAGTAAAAAAAAGATTCACGTTGCTTTCAGCAATCTAAGTGAAAAATTACTTAGATGATGAGCCATTGGATGAAAATTAAAAATATTATCTTTACAAAATTTCTAATTCCGCTTTTAAAATTATAATCTCTGAATCTATAAACTCTGAAAGAAAAGCTGTGCCTAGCAGATTGCAGGCCAAGGAACATAAATATTTTGTATTTTTGTTTATTTTTGGCTAGGATTAATTCAAGGGGAGTTCCCGCTCTCGGGAGCGAGACCCGGGATCTTCACCTCTCGCACCTTTTGAGTCTGTCATCGGTGGAGTTTGGGTGGCTGATGAGTCCTAAAAAGGACGAAACGGTCCCAGTCTCTTCCCGGTGACAGCTCAGGGTGCGAATTCTTTCACTTAGCGTTGTGCCTTCGTTTGTTGCCATTTCTTCAAAAAACATCATCTTTGACATAATATTAAATAAAGAAAGCTGATTTTTTTCTAATAACCAGTGTATTAATTTTAAAGTCCAATTCCGCAAAAATATTATATAAATTCTTCATTTAAGTGATTATTAAAAATACAAAATTTATAGTGATTTTTAATTCTGAAAATCAAATCTTATCTTATGTATAAAGATGAATAGTTTGTATGTTTGAACGTGCTAATCTCAGGAACTACCAGTCCGATTTGAAAAATTCTTTTTGCATTAGATAGCCCGTTTGTTGATGGAGCTTATAGGCTATATAACATCACGCTACGACCAATAGGAGCGGAGCAGTAAACATAAATGTCAACCAGCGGCGGCTTGGCCGCACGACAAGAACCGAACATTACCGAGAAGGGTCGAATTTAACGCGAGTGACATCGCGGGGCACAGCTCGTGTTATAATAAACGGTCTCTTACCGATCCAGCAAATAAACCACAAACTGCTACAATTGCTAAGGTGTTGGTGATCGCAGCTCCTAAAACAGTTCCAATTCCAATGTCTCCTTCTGTCAGAAATGCTCCTATGAAGAAATTATGATATTATATTTAATACATGTCAAAACTTTCTTACATAAAAGAAATTACTTCAGATATTAGTATTCTGTTGAAGTTTTAAACCCAGCTAAAGGTTAATAAATAAAAGAAATAATTCGTCTCTATAAACAGAAGGATTCCTTTTTACTTGTCTCCGATTCAATTCAACAACTGAAATACAGTTAAACACAGCTAACATCTGAAATGTAGTTAAACACAGCTAACATCTGAAATATAGTTATCAATAGTTAATAACTGAAATGTAGTTAACAATAGTTAATAACTGAAATATAGTTAAATATATTAACAACTGAAATGTAGTTAAATACAGCTAACAACTGAAACATAGTTAACTATACTTAAGAACTGACATATAGTTAACTACAATTAACAACTGAAATATAGTTAAATATAGTTAACAACTGAAATGTAGTTAAATACATCTAACAACTGAAATATAGTTAACTATAGTTAATAACTGAAATATAGAAACAATAGTTAATAGCTGAAATATAGTTAAATACAGCTAACAAATGAAATATAGTTATCAATAGTTAATAACTGAAATATAGTTAACAATAGTTAATAACTCAAATATAGTTAAATATAATAACAACTGAAATGTAGTTAAATACAGCTAACAACTGAAATATAGTTAACTATAGTTAACAACTAACATATAGTTAAATACATCTAACAACTGAAATATAGTTAACTGTAGTTAATGACTGAAATATAGTTAACAATAGTTAATAATTGAAATGTAGTTAACAATAGTTAATAACTGAAATATAATTAAATATAATAACAACTGAAATATAGTAAATACAGCTAACAACTGAAATGTAGTAAATACAGCTAACAACTGAAACATAGTTAACTACAATTAACAACTGAAATTTAGTTAAATACATCTAACAACTGAAATATAGTTAAATACATCTAACAACTGAAATATACTTAACTATAGTTAATAACTGAGATATAGTAACAATAGATAATAGCTGAAATTTAGTTAAATGTAGTTAACAACTGAAATGTAATTAACTATAGTTCACAACTGAAAGGTAATTAATATACCTAACAACTGAAATATAGTTAAATACAGTTAACAATTGAAATGTAGTTAAACACAGTTAACAACTGAAATATAGTTAACTATAGTTACGAACTGAAACGTAATTAATATAGATAACTGAAATATAGTAAAATATAGTTAAGAACTGAAATGTAATTAGTAAGTATTTTGATTCAAAATATATTTAAATCTGTCCAAAGTTCTCAGAAAATCAATGAGAATTTTGAGTTTTTGTTGTTTAACTTCATTTACTAGTTTGATGAAATAGCTGTCCTTCGCTGTTATCGTGATGGATTAAATTTAAAGTAACTACAGACTTATCTGGCCCTTGGGATCAAGGGAGAAGATTGCTGGCGTTTCTTGACCAATGGAGCTAAGTTGAGATTGGGTAGTGTGTCCGACACCCGGGTTCAGAGGGCTGGGAGAACCCTAGGATCGCTCTGGAGGTGAATTCAGCTTGGAAAAATCCCCGGCTTCAATCGGGAGTTGAATCCGGTTCCTCCAGCCCATAGTCATGCGCATTACCACTTGATTATCTGCTTCACTTCATGATGGATACGTTCACAATGGAAAAGTGTTGATTGAATTGTCAATTGATTCTTATGGTTAATGACTACTATTGTATAGTTTATCAATAAACAGTTAAGACTAACTGATTGCTGAGATTGATTATTCAAATTTAAATGGCATAATGTTGTTGATAAAGTTTCAATGATTACCTAACGATTACATCTGTAAATATTATCATTATGTTAACTAGTAATATTTTTGGAAGGTCATCATATCTGTAATCACGTTTTTCCTTCAAAGCATATTTTTTTTGGTGACAAAATCTTGTAAGATCCTGATTTATACATACATTTTTTAAGTTAAGTTTAAATCTGTAAATAAGTTAGAATGTTTAGTAACAATTATTTACTAAAAAGTATGTCGTTACACTAAAGAAAAGCTAACTACTGTATATTATATAACACCTCTTAGGATTATATTATTCGCATTTGAAACATAATGTTAAAATAATCCATGATATTTCCTGTTTTTAAGTAATCTTTTTTACTTGTATTTTACAATGTATTTTATGTTAGTTTCTCTGTATCTCCAAAATTATTTTACTGACATGCAAATATTCTTTGAACTTTCATTTCGGATCTGGAAATTTATCAAGTACCTGCATTGTTTTTCATATAAATATTTTTAAACATCTTAAACATTTAGAAGAACATAAGCATTTAGTATTGTTTTGTTTTTTTAAATGTTTGTCAGTCTAGGTGTAATTACAAAATTATTCCTGTATTATAGAAGCTGGAATATTTAAAATGTATCAATATGGTTATTAAAATTAAGTTAAAATTGAAACATTTGCATCAAAAAGTACCTTCAGTAATTTAAAAATTCTTTACAATATTTTTGTTTAATATATCATATATTAATTGAGTCTTGATTATTTTAAAACTACTGCTATTGTAGATTTCCCAATTTACCTGATTATAAACTTTGGAATAAATATATTCATCTATTCTAAAGCCAAAACTATTTTTCATCTTTGGAATTTCAAAACATCTCACTTGTCAGTCAACATAATCTAGTATCTGTTTTGGAGTTATTCTCTTTAATCTTTAATATTTATAAAAATTATTTAAAATGAAATTGTAAATAAATTTTTCTTCGATATTCAAAATTCTATACTTAGCTCTTATTTTATTTTATTTTATGTTCTTCAGTTTGATCTTTGTAATTTAGGGTAAATATTATTAAAATTTTTATATATTAGTTTATTTATATTATTTATTTGCTGTTTTGTTAAGCAATGCCAACAATCCAAACCATAATTTAGTACCGAATCAACAAGTGATTTATATGCAATAATTTTTTGTTTAAATTGATATTTCTGTGTATCGGAGGTAAAAGGCACTACGTCCATTTTTTACGAAATTAAGTTTTTAACAGTGTCCTATGCAACATTTTTTGTTTTTCAGAGGTTCAAAGCCCTATGTCCTAAGCCTAAAAATAACAGATTAAAAACAGAAATAAATAATAACAGTACCAAAACGCTTGCGAGGTAAAGATCACTATTATTAAAGATTACAAAATCTAAAATGTGTATGTTAGATATGTGTAAACTGTATGTATTACGCCATAAAAAAAAGTCTACAAAAAGTGTCAATCAAAGTGCAAAATTTAAGAAAACATTTTGTAAAAGAATCATTCAACTCGTTCTCCTGAAAAATTTAACATTGGTGACTATAGTCCAAAAGACGGATCTTGACGATCTCGTTTGCATGAGAATTACGGAAAACGAGATCTGGCCATTAGCCTTTTCAGTAGGTGTCAAGGAATTTAGTACTTTGAATGTCTGTCACTAGGAAAATGCTACCTAATGAATTTTTTTATTGTTTATTGACTGTTTTAAATTTATGAAAAGTATATTAAAATATAGCAAAAGTCTCATGCATTTCCCCGTATTATAATTCATTTAAATATTTCAATGAAATCTAAATATAAATATATATGAAACATTCATACATTTTTTATTTGTTTTTGATTTTTGTGATTAGCAAATGAAATAAATAAGAAATCGCGTGCCTTTTTGATTATTAATTGGTTAATGTAATGTTGCATTTTAAATTTAAAATCGATTGTCTTATATAAATGTATTTACATAATCCTGTTATTTTTTTTATTTTTTTTTTTGTATTTTGTTTTGTTTTGTTTACGTAGGAAATTTTTAAAATTAACGTTTTTCTAATATTTTAGCAATTTTTTTTATGCGCGATCAGTATGTTTGACAGCTCTTCCGTCTAATTTTGAGGCCCTGAAAAGGGCCTTTAAAGGTAAATTCTGGTTTGTTTGTTTTTTTCTTTCAGCTGTTGTTTCCAGTAAATAACTGCGTGATTTGGGTGATGTACGAAATATGTACGAGTAGCTTCAGTTACTCTGTCTTGAACTCTTTCTAAAGGAATGAGAGGTCCTCCATTAATTAATTCCCTCCGAAAATATTCTTCAACTTGCAATATTATTTTCCGTGCGCTGCATTGTATAGCACTGTTTCTCAACATTTTGTGAGAATACTTGAATAGAGGCTATTCTCGCGTAAATTACGTGAAATCACGAAAAAACGAGATCGTCATGATCCGTCTGTTGGACTACAGTGTCTTTTATCTCCGATACACAGATTTATTTCTTGGGTGATAAAACATAAAAGTGAATGTATGTAATCATTTGAGCACGTAGCTATAATGATTGCTTCAATTGTAGTTATCAGTAATAATTATAATGATAAGTTATGATTAATTATCATTAATTGTATTATTAACAAAATCTATATTAGGACAATTAAAAAAAAGTTAAAAACTATTAATCAGTAATAAAATTATAATTAATAATTTTAATTATAATTTTATTACTGTTTAGACTATTATTGCAAGAGTTAACGTGACATTTAAAATGTAAGTTTGTTTAGTTTTTTGTTTTTAGTTTTAATTACCATAATTTTTTTTTTGTTTTCTTTTGATTGATAGATATTTTAGTATATGAAGTAATATACTTTTGAAATATTATTTGTGTCTTGTTGTAGAGCATGAAAGCAAGGGTTCTGATCATGGTTTTTTACTAAAAAGTAAAACATCATCTGCATAAATAAAAATCTTACAATTTTTTTATTGAATCACAAATACAGTTTTTGTATAGAATAAAAAATAGAGGGCCCAAGTTTGATCCTTATGGGGCACCACACTTGTTATTAAAAGTTTTACTTATGACATTATTTATTTAAATTCTAAATTTTCTATTTTTCAAATAATTTTTAATTAAATTATTAAGT
This sequence comes from Thereuonema tuberculata, assembly GCA_023159025.1. NCBI lineage: Eukaryota > Metazoa > Arthropoda > Chilopoda > Scutigeromorpha > Scutigeridae > Thereuonema > Thereuonema tuberculata. The sequence continues at coordinate 47,973,682 of JAFIDM010002131.1, read as the reverse complement.
TTATTAGATTATTAGATTAAGCTTTTAAAATCAGATTTAAAATTGAAGCAACGAATGATTTTTTTTTAATTTTAAAATGAATATAATATGTAATTAGATTTAGTTTTCCTCAATAATATTAAATCCAAAAATATAGGCTATTATCTTTTCTGAAAGTTGTAAACAGTCTTGCGCAATTTTTCATTAAAAAATTTCAATAATAGATAATAATGGAAGATAAAAAAAATAATCGAAGAGTAAAGGAATCCTCTAAGAAACGTTTCCAATCAAATAAAAAGCTATGATGTATAAATTCTTATCTTTGATAATTCTTACCGATAAGAGAAACAAAGAGCTCCGGGCAAGAGGTACCAGCTGCCATCAAGGTGGCTCCAGCGATATCAGGAGGGAGTTTCAAAGCTAAGAAGAAAAAAAAGATGATAAATAAGTAAAATAGGAAGAGAAAGTATTATATTGATATACATCAAAACAAGTTTTAGAGTAGAAACATAAGGATAAATATTTAAATATTTCAAAGCGTTGGCTGTAAAAGCGTTAAAACTGGAGGGATTGAATCAATGATCACAATGTGACTGGTAAGGGTAAGACATGTATGAAATTCCGATTGTAATGTCATAAAATTGGAAGCTTGTTTCACTTATCAGTGTTTTGGACTCCAAAAAAAAAAAAAAGTTCAATTTCTAGTTTCGATATAAAAAAAGAAAAGAAATGGAGTTTAGTTTCAAACTTATTTCATTTAAGAGTTAAAGTGATATGTTTTAATCTTGTAGCAGCTGCAATCGTCCAAAACTAGATAAAGTAAAAAATGACAAATAGCTAAAATAATAAATTACCAATGCTACTTTTTAAAAACTAACAAATGCAGTAGAAACAAATTATATAATTGTTCAAATCATTTTCTAGAAATGTTGTAATTCAGAAGTTGTTTTTTCTTTTCCTCAAAAATTGTATTTTTTTTATTTCCATTTAAATTTGACAATATTCTCTCGTTTATAAAATAACGACTGTTTGAAAACAGAATACTTGCTTTACAAGAAAATAACGGTCTGTAAAAAATTAGTAGTTTCACGTGTGCACAAATATCAGGGGAAAAAAAAGCACTTAAAAACACATAAAATAATTAAAAATAGTCTTTAAACCCGGACTAGTTTCGTATTCTCTCACAGAGTCCTTTGCCGACGTCTGAAAATAACAAGTGGATCACCAGTACTTAAAGCAAATTGGACCAATCAATGGTCAGTAAAATTTATTAATTAACAAATCTCTTTTATAGGTCACGTGAGTAATGAGATTCACAGTCATCCAAGATCACTAGACCCACGTGTGCGGAGAGATATCAGGCGGAGGGTAGATCATTGGACTGCGTCCGATAATAAACTAAATTTTACAAAACACGTAAATTAAACAACGAATTTCGCTTCAATTTGTTTTGGCAGTAGGTTGATGATTAATCAAGTAAAACTCTTATAAATCTAATAAACACTAATTAAAAACTTGGTTAATGCTACGTCCTCAGCAGCTGTAGAATTTTAACATGTATTTTGCAACAAGTCCTCCTCTCAGTTCCTGATTTGCCAATCAACTATTAATATTCCCTTCCCTCCGTTTAAATTATTATATAATATTTTAAAATAAATTTTTATTGATTTTTTTTTTTCACATTTTGATTGATTTTTCTCAAATTTTAAACTTTTTGAGTATTGTAGTTAAGAAAAATGATACAGTTAGAATATACGAGTAAAAATGCTCTAACTATATTTTAACTGCTAATATAGTTTTAAACATCTGACTTTCTCTTTAGGAGGCTCTTCATTTGCCTTGATCTAATGTTGAATTATGTTTTCTGCAGATTTTAATGTGACGTAAACTGGGATGACGTAATCATACAGCAATTATAATATTTTGAAACTTATTACGATTTTCACCAATAAGAATGAAATGAAAAAATAAATCTCTTTAAGATATCAGTTAAAATATACGTAAAGAAGAATAATTATCATTAAAAAAAACTTTTAAAAACCACGCTTTTATCTAGTAACGGCTCTGAGTCCCGGGTTCGATTCTCAGGTGGGTTTCGTGATGGTGGACGATCCGCGCTAGGCAGGTTTTCTCGGGGTTCTCCCGTTTCCTCTGCGAGCCTACCACCATACTTTCTCAGTCTTTCTCTCATCTGTCCTCATTTCCGTGGGTTTTGCACAATAGATCTTTCAGGTCGCAGTGCTTGGCTTCCTGCCCTCCACATTCACCCCAAGTAATAATGATAATAATAGTAACGGCCCACGGAAGGACGTGTTGCCTTGGGGGAGTATATTAATATAAAATATATTAATATATACGTATATTATTGTATATTATTGTATTGTCATCAAACATAAGCAAATGTACAAAATTTCTAGATAATTGATCGATGGGAAGTGACTTAAAAATTGATTACAAGGTTTGACCCGGAAACCAGACAGTGACAATTAATAAAAGCGTGGTAAAAAGGTATCAAATATTCATTTTTTAACAGCAAAATACCAATGATAAAATGTAATATTTTAAATTAAAAAAATTTTGAAAAAAAAAAAAGAAAAATAAGTAAATAATCCAGTTTTGAGTTAATATACCAATATTATTTTTATAATAATGGATACATATTTTTATTTTAGCAAATAAAATACATAATTTTTGTTATTGGTTACTAAAATAAAGTTAAAAACATTAGTAATTTAATATTAATTTTTATAATGATATGTTCGCGACAGGAATCGAAGACGTCTTTTACATTAATACCGATATCTGATCCATTAGGCCACAGGGACTACATTCAAATTATTGTTATTAAATATCTTTCATCATTCCCTCTGTTGTGTGTGACGCAATGAGAGACGAGCCAGAGAAAAAAAAATAACTCAGTAATGTTTTAGGCTACTAGATTAAAATTTAAATTTCAATGTTCCTTTTTTTTAGCCTACTACAAGCGCAGGGTAGACGAATATTAGATGCAGAAGCTCGCCCTTAACGACTTCTACTTAAAATATTCTCAACTAAAAGCCGTACATTGTTCTCCCGTCATTGTTGATGGGACTTCTACGCTAGTCTTTTAATATTTTAGAATCTTTACAGGGAAAATCGCAACAAGGTCATAGGAGCATCACCAAAAGAACAAGGAAAAAAAAGTCCCAGTTCCAAAGGACCTTTGGCGTACCTCGGGGTGGGAGGATTGGTAGAAGTTATAACTCCAACCCCCATTGCATCCGAAAATGGAAGAAATCTGGGATTTGGGACTTGTTTTTTTTTTTGGTTGAAAGTTAATCGATTTATTTATAACCTCCCCATTTCGGAAAATACTACTACTTTTTTTTCTTTTTTTTTGTTTGAACAAGTACTACCATTACAATACTCCATCAAAATTCACATACGCCTATGGAAATGGTTTACATTCATTTTAAGAAGCAAACAATGTTGTAACGAAAGTGATTGATGAATTCACAGACGTATTATTAAAGTTCACAATTTACAAGTACAAAATATCTGTGATAGTAATTAGTATTTGAGTCTTCACCTTCACTGATTTCATGCATAACTGGTACAAAATAATCATCGCAGACAATTGCAATTGCTCCACAGATGAACACTATCATCAGGAGATTGAAGAGAAATCCTCCATTTCGTCTCGCTTCACGAGGAAAAAGAGCAATAGGAAACTTATCCACCGCTTGCGGAGTACAGTTCAGAGATTCTGTAAAAAAACAAAAAAGTTTATCAATGAAAATAATAAAATGCGTAAAAAAGTTGATTTACATTGTATTAATATATTAAATTAATTGTAAATAAAATATATCATTATAAACAATACAAGACATGTCTAAATATGCATTTCTTGTAGTATTAATATTGACATTTCTTTAAGTTTTGATAAAATTCTACTTCAATTTTAACTAATAATTTCTAAATTTAACCTTATTCAAAAAAATTGGAATTTTATCTGATTTTATTTAGGAACTTTATCTTTCCGTGATGTTTTACAACACAACGAAATCACTGATCTTGGAACATTTTATACAAGAATTAAACTATTCTAGTTTGACAACAATAATTTTTCAGGTCGTTCATTCTGGACTTGAATTCTGGTCTGACTTTAGTTAAAGAAAGATTTTTTAATTTTTAATTTTAATTTGAAAGATATTACACGAAACTTCCATGAACAGCACTTTATGAGTATAAATAACTAAAATTTAGATATTAGTATGAAATATTATCAAATGATTTTGTGCTTGGACAACTCCACATGACTTTACCTTCAATTTGATTAATAATATTTTATTTATTTATTTTTGTTTTGTTTGTTTACGTTTCGTTTAAACTTTACTTTCTATAATGAAAGGAATAAAACAAATATTCAAATATTAAATATTTCTGAACTCAATGTAGCACTGCATTTAAGTATGTATTATTAATAATATAATCCTTAAGGCCACTTATTCATTTCTAATTCAAGTAGTTTTAACATTCAACTTCTGTGAAATTTCTTTAGATCGTTCTCTACATCTAATTAAATTTGGTTCAGAATTGTACTTAATTACATTCTTTATTTATTTATGTATGTTTACAGTTTATATACGTATACAGTATCTATATAAATATATATATATTGTTCAGTGCCAGGGATACTAAACCATAAAATAAAATAATAAAAAAATTGATTCTTAGTGTACACTGAATATTTCTGAGGTCATCTTTTTATAGCAAGACCTAAAGATTACATTAATATATGAAAGATTCTGATTAACGAGGTATTTATAAACTAATATTAACTTAAACTCAATCTTAAATCAAGAATAATGTGGCTTTTGTAGCTATGACAGTGATTCCAATATTCCAAAAAGTTTGGCTTTTTGTCGTTATGCGATTCATGTCAAACGAAAGCTACAATCTTCAAATTTTAACACAAGATTATCAACAGCTTAAAAATAACTTTTCATTTTTGTTTGAGAAAATTTCTGCTGAGAATGAGTTATGATCTAATAGTAGTTGAACTAAAGGCATCATTTTCTATTTTCTGTACAGCATTTGTCTGAATAGCAGTGGAAGAATTTTGCTGTACTTCGGTTCATAATTAAATCAAAATCCTTTATAGAACTGATATCAACAGGAGTAAAGGAAACAAATTTGCAACCTTACGAAACACTTCTTTTGTTTACTTAATCTTTTTGTATCGACAAAATTAGGCAAAATTGATTAATTTAATAAATATAGTTTATTTAGATTAATAATATTATTATTCTAGTCTTTCTTATCTAAAGAAGGGAAAAGAAGTTTTAAAAAAAAATTGTAAAATGTATAATAATTGCAACATTTCTGATTTAGTTAAGGGAAGGCGAGGTTTGGGCTGAGGAGTCCGCAGAAGGACGAAACGGCCGTCCCCAATTCCTTCCCGTAATCGAATCAGAAAGGCAATTTCTTTTTCTTTTTCTTTTTCTATACTTGTGCTGAATCTTCCTTTCTTGTTTACTTTATTCAATTATATATAATACATTAACAAAATTTAACAATAACAATAACAAAGTTAATTATTTAGGATTCAATTATGTTCATAAATTTTAATTATTTAATTTAATAAAGCTTATCAAATTTTCGAGAATTCTTTAAATATGTGTTAGCTGAAAATATTATATTTATGAAAATCCTGTATTATTGAAAATATAACGTAATAACTGGTTAAAATTTAGTGAGTCACGGGGTTGGGAGAATTAATAATTGTTAGTGATGATTTCCATAATTACGCGAGATTCATGTAAAATTTACGTAAAGATTACAGCTTTCAATTCGCAAACAAAAAAACAAAAAAAATTAATTTGTTTTTTCTTGTATTCTTGTGTGTGTGTGTGTGTGTGTGTGTGTGTGTGTGTGTGTGTGTGTGT
>JAFIDM010002131.1:47944032-47967766 GCA_023159025.1 Thereuonema tuberculata | reverse complement strand
TGTGTGTGTGTGTGTGTGTGTGTGTGTGTGTGTGTGTGTGTGTGTGTTTTGTTAGTTTTTGCCTTTTTTGTTTTGTTTTTTTCTAATTTTAATGCATTTTCTAATTTTAATGCATCCCTAGCTTATGTTATTCTGTGAGCTAGGGCAAAATAAAATAAACGCCAATTGGAAAATTAATATATTCTAATTAAAAAGAATACGAAATCATTGTCTGATTTATTCTAATCAATATTTCTTGACAGATTTCAAAAATTCACCCTCATTTGCCTAAACGAGGCAAAGATAGATTCAGTTTGTAAATGAAACCTATCATATCACCTTGTTCAAATGCTATCTGCTGTTGATGATAAGAAGAACCCCTACCCTTTCTTTAGAACTACAACTTCAAAACCTAGCCTCCTTCTATAAGCGGATGTCCCCAGAAACCAAAAAAGGTAAAAATAGCAAGTAATTATCACAAAACTTTCCAGTGATTTAGTGACGCCTAAATTGGAACAGTTGCGCCAATCAACGTAAAGAAAAAAATGATTAAAAGATAACTTGACTACAACAGTGGAAAGACTTTCCTAATAAACATGTCAAGATCCCCTGTTAATGATAACAGGAAAAAAATTACATCCAATGAACACATGTCGAATATGATACCAACTTCTTTTTCTGTTTGTTTTTTTGCTGATATCTAACTTTTAAAAATGGCTAAAGTAATTATTTAAAAAAAATCATTGATCATATTTTAATTAAAATTAATTTTTGAAGAATAATAGAGGAAGGTGATCATATTTCGGATACCATTTTGTTTTTAATCTAAAGAATTTAAAATATTGAAGTTTTGGTTAAGAATTTTACTTTGTTTTCTTCTATAAATAACATAATTTTAGATCCCGAACTGGTAAATATCCATTATAAAAAATAGATACTTTAATTATTTTTTTTGCAAAACATTGCTGTTTTTGTTGTGAAGCAAATGGGGTCTTAATTTCGGATATTGGAGATCCAGTGACCAAAAATGCTTTACCCTTTTTACCTCCTTTTTGTTTTTTCGCTGCATTCTCACAATCAACATTTTTACGATTCTTGAGGGCAGGCAAAGGACTTAAATTTGGGTTTTACAAATTTAGAGACAGATGTGTTTGCATCCGGAGATGCGGTCGACTGTTTCTTTAGGTCTACTGGGTTGGTTGAATATAGTGAGCTAGAGATAACATTTTCGGATACAAGAGGTTCTATGTTGCTGTCTCCGTTATTTCTTCTACACGAACTTCAGCCTTTGGGGGTGCTTTGTACAGTAAACGTATATCCGAAATTAGACACCATTGACTATCCGAAATTAGGACGTGATGACAAATAGTTTTGAATCAATATTTGAAACTAACCTTAAAATCGTACACAACGATGCTACTTGCCACTTAAACTACATTTTATGAACTTCACTATACACTTTAAAACAAATTATTAGAACTTACCACTTGCGCTCCAGCTGTGTTCGAAGTTGACATCTTTAATAATTCACTTTTTGTAATATTTTTAAATTATTTATTGTTGCGTACATGCAGATCAAAGGCTCACGACGACAAGACAGATTACATATGGTGGCCAGAGCTTCCGCTCATGGTAGACACTAATGCAATCTGCTGACCGGTATGCGATTTATCACGCTATCCGAAATTAAGGCACCATCCGAAATATGGTCACTTTCCTCTACTAACAATAATGGATGAAGTACGACTGACTTGGGCCAATTAAAACTAAATAACTAGATAAAAATTATTCTTTAAAATACTGAAACAAAAAACTTCATTTAGTATTTTGAATTGCTAAATTTCAATTCTTTCAGAAGAATGTTATATTTACCAAAAAATGTTAGTTACATAGTTTTATATCTAATAATTATTTGCTAATATTCTTTAGTATTTCCAACATATGATATTCTTTTGAGGAATTTGTATTGTAATTAGCAATTTAGAATATTAAGTAAAATGAAATTTATTGCTTCAATAACTTAATTATTTATGAAATTTATTGATTATTTAATGAGTTTTGTACAAGTATGTTAAATTAGCCTCAGAGATAAATAATAGTCTCTTTTTATTAGACATCGTTTAAGAGAACAAAAAAAGAAGCCCAATTAAAGAGAATAATTTTGGATTGTCTCAATATTTAATAAGTATATTATGAAATTTAGAATTTTTTTTCACGGAAAGTAAGTGAAGATAATTAATAAAAAAGAAACTATGACACTGAAGACAAAATCTACAGGCTATACTTGTACACGCTGCAATTACCCGACCTTTATATGTAATGTTCATATGTATGTATGAATTTATGTACATAGGTGTAGGCTTTATGTATAATAATACCGGTAATTATTAAAAAGTTTATTCTGTTAAAATTTATTATCAATATAAAGGGATGTATGTATTAGGAACCTAAGATCTTATATGAAATGTCTATGTAACTTTTTTCCATTATTTTTTAGCATAAAAATTTAACCAAGACGTAACCTTTCTCTTGAGATTCGCTTCAACAAAAGTGTCTTCATATTGTCATCGATTATCTCGATCTGTTTCAGTTTAGATTCAGTCTAGTCGTCTCTTTTCTTGAACTAGGCACAAACGTTGTCACACACTCGCAACTCTCCGAAATAAATTACAATACCATATGCAAACATGGTATCCATTAACAGCCACTACCCAATTCTTTGCCCTACTGGCAATAAGGGGTTCTCAATTGGCTCAACGTTTGCATACCAATCCCAACATTGAGTCAGTAGTCTGGGTTACATGAGTTACATAGATAACTGATTATTACATTTTATATCTCGAAAATAAGTATATATTCTAATATCTTCTATTTTTGAGTTACTTAACTTCATCTAAATACATATTTTCTTTATCTGAATCAGTTGGTTTTTTTTTTCCTTTTATTTATCAGAAATCTATTCAAAATAGCTAATCTTTTATCGCTCATTGCTTATCATTTTTTTGGTGTCTTAATATTTTTTTTTATATTTCTTCGCAATAATAATTATTAAAAAGTTTATTCTGTTAAAATTTATTATCAATATTTTTCTACTACTGAATTTTTGGTAGTTGAATACTGCTACTGAAATAACAAGTTTCTGTTTCTAATGCGTTTGGTAGAAAAAACATTTATTTAACTAAAAGTAATATAAGTTCAGTAATTTACAGCTTGAATTTTTATCATTTGTTAAATGCTGTTTTATTACACACAGTACAATCAATATTAAAAGTCAAGCGAATGGAGAGAAAGAGCAGGGAAACGATCAAATTGAAAGATAATAATGCTCTTACATTATCATCTTTTATTCACATATTTATATGAAACTTTATAATTTTATTGATAAAACTGATAAAAATGTAACGTGCAGTTAAAGTATAAATTATAAAAAGCCAACTGTAAAAGCACATGTACAATTTAAAAATAATAAAATTAAAAGAGTTACTCACAACGTCTTTTCACTTGAGAATAGATTTCGATCCATGGAAATCTGAAACGTCGTGAATGAGTATTTTAATTTTTTTATGTTTTAATTGTACGTGCTTTTATAGTTGGCTTTTTATAATTTATAATTTTATATTTCTATATTTTGCAAAAAAAAAAAATACAAGTTTCATATTTACAATGTACAATGTGTGTGTGTGTGTGTGTGTGTGTGTGTGTATGTGTGTGTGTGTATAAATATAAGTTTATGTATATATATAAGTTGTATATATAAGTATATATATAAGTTGTACATATAAGTTTGAATTTTAAACGTCTCATACGATATTCATATTATTTCTGTGTATAATTCTATTATTTTACATTGTAAATATCTACAAAAGTTTTAACATTCATTCTGTCCTTCTTTTTCACTCAAACTCTGTAACTGTCCTTCGTTTCTTTGTTAAAAATAAAAACAAAACATGAGCAAATCCAATTGAATGTTGCACCAAAATATTCAGCAGTTTTGTTGAATCTCAAAGTCTTAAAATTAAGAAAGAACTCGGTTCTGTAAATCATTTCGTTTATATATGAATCTTAAATTGTCATTTCAAGATAGATTCAAGAAATATTCGTTTCAATAGAGTAATTATATAAGTATTATATAAAAAAAAGGCAGGCAGTTGAATATTTTGAACATTCTACAAGTTAATAAATAAAGATACTTAATAAAGGCTTAAGGTTATTATAAAAATGCAGTCTTATTTTTCCTAGAATTGTTTACTACTACCTTGGTTGGCAGCCGTCATTTTTTCTAATATGTACAAAACAAATTGCTGCAATCTTTGGTGGATGGGAAAAAATTCTCATTATCTCTAAATAAAGATAGGTAAAGATAATCTTGTACACTTCATCATTAACTTTTTGACAGACTCAAAGTTCACTGATAGGAATATTATGACAACATCGCAATGCAAATCGAAGCCTGCTATTTTTCTGCTGTATTTAGCAAAGGATTATGCAGTCAACCTTTAACGTTCATAAATTATTTCGATTATTTGGAACCGAAAAATCGCAACAACGCTAAAACAGCTGGTAGAATATATATGTGATTACTAATTGTTATATACAACAAAAGGATTATTAAATTAATAATCCATCTAAAAAATAAATAAGCCATTACTCCTAAATTATCATTATGTGGAAATATTTACCTACGAAAAATAAATTTTTTCATCACAAATCTGTTGGGATGAGGATTAACCAAATATCCAAAAAAAAAAAAAAACAAGGAAAAACAATTGGTTTCGTATTCTAGGAAACCATAGCAACCTAGTACTTGTTTCATTTTCGCCTATTTCTTATGTACCGAGTCTATATACCGAGATGTAAATTGACCATAGACAGAACTTTTTTTTTTCCACCTCAATAAATCAAGTTTCCCAATTAGATATTAGCCATGACTGTCCGATTTGTTGTTTGAGCTGTTGAAATGACGACATTTTCGGCCACAGGACGTGACCCCAGTCGGGAACTCGTATTGTTCCCTATCTCTGTAAGTCATTAGCTTTCCAATAAGATATCACTCATCTCTATACGACTTAGAGTTTGGGCTGTAGATGTAGAGACGGACTGACGGACAGATCCTTCATAAAAGCTCTTTCTTTTACTCTTTGTGTAGGGGTCTCTGAAATGATTTTCCATAAACACCGTTGTAAGAGTCATCAACGTTGTTATTCAAAGTTAGACAAATACTTTTGAGAATTCTACGAAATTTAAAGTTAAATATTTAAAACTTTTATAATTAATAGTAGTCTAAGAAATTTCTGCTAGCGTTAACACTGTCTTTTCCTTATTCCGATGGCATTTTATCTTAGTTCGGATCAAAAAAGAATTGATTTATTTCGATCTACTTGAACATTAAAACTTTCTTTTTGCTTTTTCTCTCTCTCTGGATAGCCTTCGCTCGATCGGCGTAAATTGGTTCTCCTTAGAGTTGCCATGTATATTTCATGTCAAGAAACGGAAAATCTCTTTATAGTTTTCCAGATCTGTCTGTGTCTAACGCATTTCCTGTGTGTTTGGAAAATAATTTCAATTTCCTGTGAAAATAGAAATAATTTCTACAATGAAACGTACGCGACAGGAATCGAACTTGCAGCCTTCTGATCGGAAGTCTTATCCATTAGGCCACAGGGACTACATTCAAACTATTATTAAATATCTGTTTTCACTCCCTCCGTGTATGTGTGACGCAATGAGAGACAAGCCAGAGAAAAAAAACTCATTACGTTTAGCCTACTACAAGCGCAGGCCAGATGAGCATTAGTTGCAGAAGCTCTCCTCAGCGATGAACTGAAGAGTCGTTAGAGATATTTCCCGACATGAATGAAGAAATTAAAAATCATATTTAAACAAAAAAACTTCTACTCAACTACAAGCAGATACATTGTTCTCCCATCATTGTTGACGGGGCGTATACTACAGTTAATAAATATTTTTTGGTAAAGTTTTAGATTTGGTTAATACGGAGGGTTTATTCGGTCGATTTCAAGGGCGCGCGCTATCTCGCACGTGCACGTGACGCAGCATTATTGCGTTCGAATCAGTGGTCAAAGGCCTGTAGTTGATTAGCTGCTAGCTGGAATTGTGTTGCATTCTAAATATGCAGCCAAAAAGCCCAAATTGGTGGGAAGGATACATAGTTGCACTTTCGTATGCTAAATATGCCGCTTCAAAACTTGTGGACATGTCCAAACGCCTTGCAAGTTCACCGTCATGTTTGCAAGTTCACCGTCAACCGGGTAATACCAGAAAGTCGTATGAAGCCCATCAGCCAAGAGCGGGGTAAGCCACAGGCCGGAAAACAACACCCACGACCGGCAGCAACTCCTAACGTTATTAAAAAAGTGAAGGCTATGCTTGCTGGCGAGAATCCTAGCACCCTAAGGGCAGTTGCCCAGGCTGTAGGAGTTTCTCAGCCAACAGTTGCACGGATATTTAGGCGTCATTTGCAATTAGAAAAGCATTACAAAGCTCGCGTTCATCGCCCACTTCCTCGACACGTTGCTGAAAGGAAGACCAACAGCCGAAAGCTTTACGAGCACCACTTATCGGGAGGAAAATGGAAATACGTCACTACTTTGGACGAGGCGTGGATCTACTTAGTGATACCAAGAAGCCAAGGGCAATATTTTATCGCCCTTTTGATGCCAAAGGATGATCCGATTGGTACTGCGAATGCAAAGAAAACTTTTCGAGAGGATTCATGATTGTTGCGGGTTACAGCTACAGAGAAAAGTTGCCGCTGAAGAAGATACCTGCAAAGGTCAAGATTACTGCTGCCTTTTACCGAGAGCATGTCCTGGAACTTTTACCTCTGGAGAGCATGTATCGTGACGATCTTCCCGCATTGTACGGCAGCGACAAACGGAAAGTGTGGATTCATCAGGATAAAGCGTCGAGCCTTCTTCAATGGAAACTGCGATGCAGAGCCATTGCCAGAATGCAGGGGCACCTCATTGAAATGATGTTGAACTTGTTATTAATAAGCATATGTTTTCAACTAAAAGAAATGCACGATCAAGATAATTACTGAGCTAATAAACATAAAAATTAAAATTAAGAAGAAAAAAAAACCCGAAACACTGAACGTATTTAGTGATCTGAGAAAAGCTGTAGTGACGTGACGAAAGTTCAGGCGTGACGTGAGAAAGTTCAATTATAAGGAAGAAGCTTTTCTTATTTGGTAAAGATCAAATCGATAGGTAAAAGACCGAACTATCCATTGCTTCAATTAATAATCTCTTCTAATATATTTTGAAATAGAGAAATTTAGACCCGCAAGAAACTGTTACATAAGAAACTACTCCACAAGAAACTATTCCACAAGAAACGTTCCACAAGAAATTGTTCCATAAGAAATTGTTCCACAAGAAATTGTTCCTTAAAAACTGTTCCATAAGAAACTGTTCCGCAAGAAACTGTTCCGCAAGAAACTGTTCTATAAGAAACTGTTCCACAAGAAACTATTCCATAAGAAACTATTCCACAAGAAACAGGTACAGAAGAAACTGTTCCATAAGTAAGAAACTCAGCTGATTTTGTTTACATTTTAAATACTTGTAGATTTTGGCAAGGAACGTAAAGAAAGTGATTAATTTTTTTCTAATTCGAGAATTTTATTTTTCTATTTCTGGTTTTAGAATTATAATGTTTTTACTTTGTGCAGATGATAAAAAATTACCAAACCCGCAGCCACTCACGGTCAAGAATCTGAAAATATAAATTAAGGTTTTGTGTTGTTAAGATTTAGAACTAACTCTTATTCTCTTTTGGTATAACAATATAAAACAATGTAAAATACCCAATAAGTGAATTAATAAACGTAAAATATGAAGGGGAAAAAATAAGCATTCAATCCAATGTAGTTCTAAGAGAAACAGGGTAAGTTATTAACGTCTGTTGTTTCGAATAATTGAATATGTTTACTTTAAAAACAAAAGAAGGTCCTTAAAAGATCTTATTGTTTAATACATTGCCGATTGTCTGAAAGGTTTTCCATTCAATCCAAACAACGAGATATGTATGAGATATAATTTACTAAATTCCATTTTAAGATCTTTGGAATTGCTTAACAAAAGTTTGGATTTAGAAATAACAAAAGTAATTTTAAATAGAAGGATTATAATGCTTATATTTATATTTTACCTCGTTATTTTTTTAACTTAAATATTTTTTAACTTAAGATAAAAGAAATAATTAAATTCTTTAATACAGTAAGCTCAGGATTCGAAACAATAATTTGAATGTACAAGCATACCTAAAAAAATTGCTTACATTTCTTGAAAATTTTGTCGAAGTATTGCACCATAAGAAATCTTTCTGTATTACATAATACAGTAATTTTATCTACATTAATTTCAATCTTTCAAAATAGAAGATTCCATTTTAGATTTTCCATAAAAATCCAAAAAATTAATGAAAAGTTTCTTCTGAAAATTTTAAATGACTACTTGATTGTAAATACAGTGAAAGTTTTCTTGGTCTTTCAACGAATGAGACAGCTAATAGAACAGTTACTACAACTTATTTTTCTGAAAGTTTAGGTCTATGTAAAATCAATATCTCATTATAGTTAAAGTAAGTGAAAACAACTTTTTACCAAAAACTATTCATAAACGATAATTCACTGTAAATGAATGGGATGCTGTGAAAGTACACATCATCCTTCATTCATTGTTTTCAAACTGGAAGAAAAACTAATGATTGACCATAAGTCTTCTTAATTCTCCCTCTTCTAGACTTTCTATATATTGAAAAGTCTTCAAATCTTCAAAATAAAACAAAAATAAATGTATAAAACAATACATTTATTAAAATAAATATCTCTTAATTTTCGAAAAGACGTGTATTCTTTTCTTTTTCAAAGCCTAAAAACAACAACAATACGTTATAAACAAGTAGAGGAAAACGATACATATGTGAGACATTCATGAAATCGTATTGTTACAACAATACTTAGAAATGTTATTCTCCTAATTCTTCAATTTTCACCTTATTTTTACAATTTGAAATACTTATATTGTTAAACTCTTTGGCCATTTCCACAATAAATTTGTTTACATTAACACCTTCATTTCTATTTATATTCATCTTTTTGGTATTCCTAATTAGTAGACTTTCCATAGTTGATAAGTTAATAAGTAGAAAGAAGATAAGAAAGAAATATGGACTTAAGGCATATGAGATGTTACTTAAGTTCTTTGTGACTATAATATATTTATGAAATATGATTTATATGTTGTTATTATTATTACTATAAAAAAAGGTATTGTAAAAATTATTTATGTATTTATAAGAAATAGCGTCACTCTTTTCAAACTACAGTAAAACCTCGTTAAGTCGTCACCCGGATAAGTCGTCACTCCGTTTCAGTCGTCGTTTTCCTTTGGCCCCGACAAGGTCTCATACAAAATATACAAAATAATGTAAAATAACCCTCCTTTACCCGTCACCAAATTTAATTCTACTCCGGATAACTCGTCACCACTTAAAATGGCCAAAAGAATCTTTCTTCTCAATTTTGCATGCCATCGTGTTGTCTTTTCAGCCCCGCCCCTTCACTTCAAGAAAGCCAAACCTTTACTGGAAATTTTCGACCACGCCTGTCACTTCATTCCTTTCCTACCCTTTCGGAGGATTTGGTTCTTGTAATTTCGCTGCTAATTATTCAAAGCACACTTCTCGCTGCGACTCTGTCGCGTGTAGACGTTTTTCTTGACCGCTCCTGAGTGTGACTTCATTTCATAGCGAGTAAGCCCCGCTATAAAGGCTATTTTTCTCTTGCAAATTCGTGATTCGATTACGTTTTTAACACGCAAGGGAAATGAAAACTTACCTCATTATCATTTGAAGAAAAAAAAAGACTTAATTGAACTTTTTGAAAATTCAAATGTTTCGAAAACAGGTTTGCCAAAGAACACCATATTCCCAGGACTACATTAAACGATATTCTATCATCGAAACAAGTAATTGCAGAAGCTGACTGCAAAGACAAAAGAAAGAGAATGAGGAAATCGAAGTTTGACGAGATCGAGGAGTTTTAGTTCGATGGCTAAAACATGCCAGATCTCAAAATGTGCCGATTTCTGCCATGATTCTCAAAGAAAAAGCCATGGAAATTGCTAAGGAGTTGAACATTGATGATTTCGGCGGCATCAATGGTTGGCGGAACGTTTCAAAGACAGAAATTGCCTTTCTTTTAAAACGATTAAAATGTGATAACTATAAAAAGTGTTTTTTTTTTTATTTTCCACTCATTCATTTGCATGAATTGATTTCTGAAAATCTTGTTTTTCTCACCGAATCTATAGCAATTCATGAAAATACTATATTTCACTGTTTTTTGTGTGTTTTTTTCAAAAAAAATCCCACTCCGCCTAAGTCGTCACTCCGCTTAAGTCGTCAAAAATGTTTGGTCCTCTGAGTGACGACTTAACGATGTTTTACTGTACTAACAATTGCAAATAATTTCCTATGATAAGATTTCTTGTGTCAAAAGCAGTTCAGAAGTAGTATCATCTATTTTTCTGTGGTATCTTATGTTTTTAAAATAGCTTTCTTATAGTATTACTTCGTTCTGCAGAGATAACTCATTCTATAATTTCTTTTGTACTGTAAACATAGAAAAAAACGTAATATTATCTTTTCCTTAATATTTCAGATTTTACTGTAATGTTTTACGATTATATTATTTATTTTTTATTTTTAATGTTATGAAATTGTGTTGCTGGAATGCGAACGAATTTTTATCGTATCACGATATATGTTAGTTGTTTTTTGTTTTTTATTTTTTTGGTTTGGTTTTTTTTGTTTTTTTAAATATCTTTTTTTTTATAATTGATTTCTTGATAAGAAATCACGATTTTCTATTCACGAAAATTTGCAACAAAGATTTATTTGTGTGTTAAACATTATTTTTTTAAAAATTTATATGAAAGAACATCGTTTTTATTGAAAACTAATATCACTGTCAAAGTTGTTGCTTAAACATACTGTAAACTTAAAGCTGATAAACCAGTGATTATGGATTATGAATCACTATAAATGACACTGTACAGCATGATGAGGCAGATTCCATTAAAATTGCAAAAGACTTATTGGATAGATTATTATATTTTGTCTTATATTTGTCTTAACTATTTATATTGTACTGGATAACTATTAACTTAATCGGGGTTTTTTTTCCTGTTAATATTTATTTTATGATTTTAACTAATGTAAGCCTTAACTTATGTATATTGTGGAACACAAAGTAGTCTATGTTTTTTGTATAAAAAAATAAGGATTTTCTTGATCTTTAGCAGATGAAGTGCGTGCATCTAATTTATAAAAATAAATTGCAAATCTCGATGAACTACAAAATTCATGAAACTGGTCATTATCACCGCCAAAGAAAAATGAAATTGTAACTCGTCTTCATCTATGTTTATTAGAAATTTTCACCTTCAGTGAAACCACAATAGTTAGGAAAAGATGAAACTTGCAACAAACAAATTTACTATTTGGAAGTAATAATTGGATATTATTGTTTTTAATTTCGCTGATTGCATAATTGTGTCCGAGATTTCATATTTCGAGGTTTCTTATTTTAATTGATGTACATTAAACTTCATATCACAGATTTAATCATTAAAGCTCACCTGATTACATTTTTGTATTTGTATTTCATATAAGAGTTGAACTAATTGAATTTCCTCAATGAAAGTGTACTTTCTTTGAAAATAGAATAACTCAAACATTACTTCCTGATTTAATAATAATATTATATAGTTCATACATGAAACAGTTAAATAGTTGATTTCTAAATATTTATTACACTGGTTTTACAATAAATTCCGTCAAGGATGTTTTAACGGACATTATGTTTTAATAAAGCCATTGGGTCCTATAAGATTTGCCTAATCTATGATGTTATTTTTTGTAACAAGGTTTTATTCTTATCCTTCACCTTTCTTGTTATGTCGATCTCTCCCAAATTGTTTAAAAATTGTCCAAATTCAGTGATTCACAATTTGAGTTTCTTTTGCAGGCACCTTTGTTCGCTATTTCCAACAATAAACGAAATAAAAAGTGGTGCTCTAAGTGGATAGAATAAAGAAATAATTTTTCTCCTTACAACACTGTGAACAAGTCCGTGTGCACTTTTAGCAGACTCTCAGATATTCTTTCAGATGTACTCTCAATATCAGCAATTACAGCATCTGAACAATTCGTTTAAAACAATCAAGAAAGTCATCAGCAATTTGTTTCAGAATTAATTATGAAGAAAGACAATGCTGACCTCCATGTTCCAAATCTCTCTAATATTCAAGAACTTCCTCTAGGAAATTTCCTTACTACCCTGATCTTGCGCCGTAGATCAATACCTATTTCCCTTCAGAAACGTTACAGGTACAAAGAGTTTTAGGTTTCGTGTAACTAATGATAATATTCCTGAATATATATCAGAGAGAAAAAAAAAGGTTAAAGCATTTAAGAGAATTTTAAACAAAACAAAATAAGTCAATATATCTATCCGTAAAATTCAATCTCAAAATTTATTACGATAACTCAAAACTATTTAACTTTAAAAGCTTAAACTTTTATCGAGGTTGAGACTTCTACAAAGAACAACCAAGAAGTTTTTTGAAATAAAGTAGGCCAACAACTAAGGAATCCATCTATCTATGATTACGATAACTCAAAACGTTTTATCCTAGGAAGCTGAAGCAAGTTGAAACATCTATTAGTAATATTCTTATTGATTTAGTAAGTTAAGAAACTTTTGATCTATCCATTGCCTCCAATCACTTTGATTTCCGTATATAACATTCTATTATATCTTGAAGAACAGAAATTTACACCTTCAAGAAAACGGCAAACTGCTTCATTATTTCCATACGAAATTCTTTGTTAATTTTTCCGTCTTTTGGACTGTTTAGCACTCTGGCAGGTTTAGTAGTGAAAGCGATGAATTTCTTGATAATTGAGCATAATTAAGAAAAGATATTTTTTAAATTAATTTTTTAAAATTTTCTAGGTTTAGGATTATAACGCTGTTACTGTCAACAGCTAATGATGACAAGAATTGCCCAACCTTCAGGCAATCATGGATTTGTATCTCTAAATTAGGCCTATGTATAAAACAGGATTATTTTTGACCGAGGAGGATTGTGAGAAGTGTGTGGTATTGGTAAGGAGGAATTCTGTGTTGATAATTGAGAAACACTAACCTAATCTGAATTATCTACCGATTTTCGTAGAAATTGGGCAAGTCAAAAGAAATGCTGCCTAAAACCGACGTGACGCGAAGTATTGAATTTTTTTTCTTCACTGAATTCTGTTTGTTCCTGTTGCGAAGGTCGTTTTAATCTGTTGTTATGATTCGTAAATGATTCAATTTCGGGATTGACGTTCAAGTTTCAAATAAAAGAACAATAAAATACATTCCAGAATATTTATCAGCTAATAAAAACTGCAATAAAACCTGATTCAATTGCTTAAAGGAATCATACTGAAAGAAGTCATATTTTTTAATGTATTGTTTAGCTAAAATCTAATTAAGTTTAATTTTGAGATTCTACTGGATTATGTTTAATGTTATTATTGTAGAAATTTCATTAATATAAAAACTGAACAATTTTGTATTCAAAAAGAAATTCTAACATTTATGAAGTCAGTTTTTATAAACTTCTATCAGCATGGCTAAAAAAAAGATTATTTCTTTTTTATATAATTTTAGATATAAAATCAAGTAGTTTAGTAGCTTCAAATCTTAATCTTTCTATATTTTATTCTCGATAAAGTTTATCAATTTATCTGTTCTTATACGAATAATCTGAACTGTTCAACTATTAATTTCGAAATTTTGAAAAAAAAATACTAAAATAAAAATTGCAGCTAAAATCATTCCTTCTAAAACTTAATATCTGCAAGTTTTAGAAGGAATAAGGTTCATCCCTCTTACTTATTTACGTAACACAAATAAAAGCTAAAAAAGTTAATTTTAGTAAGTTCTTTGTATTAAATTTGAATGCTTAACAAGAGGATGATATATTTTGTCATTAGATGACTTAATATAATACATAAAAAGTTAAAGTGTCCCTCTACAGGCCTAGACAGGTCTTTGGGGCGCGGGAGGACAAGCTCGCAACGTTTCGTGACCAACGGGACGAAGTTGAGGTCGGGTGGTCAGCCGACGCCCGCCCGCCTTTAACACCCGAGAAAGAAACCCGGTACCCATTGCACAGAGGGCTTGGTAGACCCTAGAACCCGTTTGGAGTTGAAAGGAGCATGGAAAAATCCCCGCCCTCCGCCGAGGCCGGGAATTGAACCCGCCACCTCCAATCTGCAGCCAAGCACCCTGACCACTCGGCTACCAGGCCCACTAATATAATAAATAAATTTTAAAATAAAAAAAATAAAAAAACCCTATTTTGAATCCTATTATAATATACAACTTATTTTTAAGTACTTAGTTTTCAGTATAGTTAAAATCAAATTTTATTCAATTAACATTTTTTTCAATAGAAAAAAAATAAACTATGCATTAATTTTTTGCATAGTTGTCATGAATAATTCATCCTCTTGTTTTGAAACTTTGATTTTTTTTTTTAATTTTAACAACATAGTATAAAAATTTCGGACAATCCGGAAAAGTAAATTATCAGAATAACTTATATTATTTTTTCAATTTCATAACATTGAATTTTAAATGCATTTAAAAACAAGGAATTCAAAATAAGTTATATATTGTAATAGGGTTCATCCCTCAGCTGAATATTTTTTAATATAATACTAGTCGGCTACCCGTCGCTTCGCTCCGGAAGCCTCGCGTGTATAACGGAAAACAATTTTTTATTTATTAAAAAAAAAAAACAAAAAAAAAAAACAAATTACATCAAGTAAACTAAAACTAAAATTTTTAATTTTATTTTTTTAATTTAGTTTTTGATGTTTATATTCTCTCAAGCCACGACTGCTTTTAGAACCAGCGTGTGAATCATATATCTATGATATATTTTTATTTTTTTATAGTGATTACAATGTAGTCTTCGTGGTTTAATGCCTAAGACGTCTAACTTCGGAGCAGAAGGTTGCATGTTCGATTCCCGTAGCGAACTTGTACAAATTATTTCTATCTACTTGTACAAATTAAAACAATTGCACCAGACAGACAGAGAAATAAAAGACTTTAGTAATATATACTTTTCAGTGGTTTTTGAGATACAAATAGTGATTTTTCAGTATTCTACCTATTAGAAATAATGCTTCTTTCTTTCTTGAAACTATTTTTTTTAATTACAATTGATACTTTTCAGTGGTTTTTGAGTTATAAATAGTGATGATTTTTAAGTAACAAATAGTTATTTTTCAGCATTCTATCTAATAGAAATAGTGCTTCTTTCTTTCTTGACTCTTTTTTTTTTTTTTATTCAAACATCTCCCGTGTACACGTACTTGTTTTTCAGCATCACATAGAGTAAGTAAGAATCTTATATTTAAAATATTCCAACGTTTCGGCAATTATAGTTCTAATTGTCATTTTCGATTTAAAAATAAACAGACTGATCGGAATAAATAAAAAATCTTGAGATTCAAAAGAGATATATGAATAAAAAAAAAAAATTGAATACATTCCATATTGATGGGGGAAAGGGGAAGGACACTTAAGTCGAAAAACAATATAAAGGGGGTAGGAATCACCTTGGCCTAATGGAAAAGATGTCTGACTTCGGATCACAAGGTTGTAGGTTCGATTCCTGTCGCGGATGTTTCATTGTAAAAAATATTTCTATTTTTCATTCGCTCAGGAAATTGCGCCAGACAGACAGAGAAATAAAAGATTTTAGTAATATAGATAGGTTGATAATTTTCAGTGGTTTTTGAATTACAAATAATGATTTTTTATATTCTACCTAATAAAAATAGAGTTTCTTTCTTTCTTGACTCTCTATTTTATATTCTAACATCTTCCATGTACACGCGCTTATTTTTCAATATCACACAGAATTTGGTTAAGTCAGAATATTACATTTAAAATATTGCAACGTTTCGGCAATTATAGTTCTAATTGTCATTTTCGAATTACAAATAAACTGACGGATAGGAAATAAATAAACAATCTTGAGAAAAAAGGTTGGATACGTTCATTATTGATGGGGGAAAGGGAAAGACAGATAAGTAAAAAACAATGTAAAGAGAGTTGTAGTCCCCATGGCCTAATGGATAAGACGTCTGACTTCAGATCAGAAGGCTGCAGGTTCGATTCTGTCGCGGATGTTTCATTGTAAAAATTAGTTCTATTTTCCATTCTCACAGAAAATTGCGCCATACAGACAGACAGAGAAATAAAAGATTTTAGTAATATAGATTAGTGTATTGTATTAAGCCTTTTTAAAAAATAAATCCTTTCCTCTTCATTAAATACTTTATAATAAATTTATATAAACTTATAATTGGGTTATGTTACTACAATTTTCGGAAAATTATTTAATGTAATGTGCATAGCACATGATAAGTTTTAGAAGGAATGACTTAGCTACAGTGTCATTTGTGATTTAAAAATCGTATTATTAGGTAATCAATGTTTCTCACAACCAATAATATCATTTGTTGTCTTCTAGATGTCGTTAAATGTATAAGATAAATTTTCAATAGAAAGCAAAAATTTAAAATCGATATAATAATTATAAAACAAGAAAACCTATTAATGGACAATCAATTCAATAAATATGTTTTCGCACACTGAGCCAACATCAACGTGACTGTTTCATCCTTATTAAGAATCATCAGCAGGTTTTCTGACGATTCCTAATAAGGATGAAACAGCTGTCCAGGATTCCCGTTGAGATTGGCTCAGTGTGCGAATTTATTGTCCATTAATGGTTTTTCTTGTTTTAAGATAAATTTTGGTTTGTGATTTCCAGATTAGCTAATACCAACAATTTCATTATTAATTTTTAATTTATTTTAGTATCTATTGTATATATTAAATGCAAATTTAACGCACATTTATTATTTTGTTTTTCATATTAATCGAATACAAACAAAAAAAATCAATATTATAAAAAAAAGTTATATAATAAATTGAATTTCAAAAATAAAACTGGAGTTTTCGTCTCGCAAAATTAAAAAAAAAAAAAATGGTTTATTGTTTCCCGAAAAGAAAATCTCCCTCAGACAGGTTGAATCAAGTAGTTAAGCCTAACTATTTCCTTGACAACTCATGATGCAGTAAACGTGATTCATAAAAACTGTAAAATTAATGATACGTACCAGTGTCGTTCGAATTGATTGTTTTCCCTTTCTTGGCTTCGGTTAAGTTAAAAAGAAGCAAAACTAAGAGTATAACACTAAATATCCTCAACGATGGCTGTGCGTAACTACGGATCGGGACGGCCATATTCCTGCTTATACAAGATCTAACCACAAAGTGAAGAATTCTCTTTCAACTCTACAATCTCATTAAAATCGAAATTACATCACGAATCAGTTGGGTTAATGATGGCAAATCAGCGGCCTTGATCGGTATCAGATAGCAGATAGGAAAAATGACATCAGGTAAATTATAACGGTTAATATCATTAACTAATCTGATTTACTTGGGGACGTAACAAAGGGGGTAAATAATAACCCCTTCCAGGGAAAAATTGGAGAACAAGACATGAGATTGTTTTTAAGAGTTGACAATTTAAAAAAAAAATATAAACGTTTGAAAAGTCTTTTTTTTATAATTTGTTAATTTTATTACTTTGCGAAAGATCATTACCATTCTTTTAACAGTAGAAATTATTATTATTATTACAATAATAATAATATCGTTAGTACTATGGTAATAGAAAAACCTGATATATTGCAGAGAAAAATTATATAATAAAAAAATATGAAAAATACAAATTCAGTAAGTATAGATGGAATTTCAATTAAAACTTATAAAAAAATTCTCAGGTATTTTCTTCAATTTGATTTCTTAATTGATTACTAAAATTATAGAGGAAAAAATCTACCCTGATAAATTAAAAATTGCTAAAATTATACCAATATTTAAAAATAATAATTTTTACGATCTAGAAAATTATAGACCAATAGCTATACAATCTGTCATAAATAAAAATTGTTGAATATTATCTATCTAATAAAATTAAAAATTTTCTTATAAAAAAAATATAATAATTAAAAATCAATTTTCCTATCAAAAAAATAAGGGTACTATTAATCTATTACAAAATTTAAGTGATAATATAAATAATAATTTAAATTTGAATAATTATTCATCACGATCTTTTGATAATCAAACTACAAAAATTAGAGGTGTTTTACTTGAAATCATTAAAGATTATTTTATTAATAGAAAAATTTATGTATCTATAAATGCTAAAAATAGTAAAAAAAAAGTTGAAATTTAGGGATACCGCAAGGATTAAACCTAGGACCTTTATTTTTTTAAAATTTTTATTAATGATTTGTTTAATTACATTGATTATTGTAATATGTATATTTATGCTGATGATATATTATTAAAAACTAAAAATAATGTATATAAAGCTGAAAGAAATATACAAGATGATTTTAATAACTTACAAATGTGGATTCATGATAATAAACTTAAAATAAATGAAAACAAAACCAAATTATTATTAATACATCCGAGAAAACAAATGCCAACATATCATCCAAACATTATAGCACACACACGTGTACACACTCATTATTGCATAAAACAAATGCTAAATGTGATAACTGTATGAAAATAAAATATGTAAATCATTTTAAATATTTGAGTATAATCATAAATGACACATTTACAAGGGCTATCCATATACAAAATTTATATCTAAAATTAAGTAGTTTAACATATATTTTTTATCATATCAAAAGCATATTACCAGTAAAATTTAAATTATTGATATACTCAGCTTTCTTTGATTCCCATATAAACTATATAAACAGCATATGATTTAATACTAAGAACATTAATCTTGTTAATGGGTAAAAATTAGATAAGTGGCTAAATCTAATTCCTGACATTTATAACCCGGAAAAATTGTTTATTTTTGAAATTAAATGTTTAAAACATTTATATATGTTTATAATATTTTATAAATCATTTCAAATATTTTTAAGATAAAAAAAAAAAATCAGGCATTAAAATTTCAAGGCAGAATATGAAAAGTCATTTTCCTGCCGGGCGCCAATTCCATGTTCGCACCTTCAGTTCACTATAATTTAAAATATTGTTATTTCCAAACATGAAATCTGGGTTTAAAATAATTATTATATGTTATAGAACATAATATGAAGACTAAAATGTAAGCTAATATGTAATTTGATAATATTTCAGAGGTTTTGTAGCGGCGAATAAACTACTCGTCATTTTCCTGCTCCAAATTAAAATCACATTCATTGTTCCATTTCTTAAAGGATTATGATTTATCAGAGGCTTTGTTTGTTGATTTTACTTCATATTGTTCTTTTATAGTAAGACATTACAGTTTAATTATGTTAGTAGTTGATTGAACTTCATTTTCCAATTAATAAGAATGGGAGTGATCATTATCCTGTATCTTGTCATTCGGTTGTCAGGGGACGTCCTTTTCCTGTCAGATTGTTCATTTTCTTGGCATACCACTTTTAAAAATTATATATTAAAGCTAAAATATCTACTTAAGTGTAGGAAAAGTGATTTTGTTATCACTAATAAGTTAACAGTAAGTGAATTAAAAATTAATAAATGCATATTTCTTAAATTTTTTCCAATATTCTTCTGTGTTTCATTTTAGCCATTTATCTAATTTTTACCCTAATATTAATAAGTTACAAAAAAATCGTAAAGAATATGTTTCAAATTAATTTTAATAAGTAGAAAATTACAATTGAAGAATTAATAAAATATAAAATTCTTGATATACATGAACAAAAATCTTGATATACATGAACAAAAATCTTGATATACATGAACAAAAATCTTACATTATAAAAGCGTTATTCTGTCTGTCATAAGACTTTACGTTTTTCCAATTTTGTGACCAAACTATAAGGGATAGATTGGTCATGTAAATGGATAAAATGTAGATCTTTTTAAGACAAACAAAATGCTACAAAAATCTTTCGAAAAAAGTTTTTGGTTTCCAAGATGGTGCCTTTTAAATGGTCAAATTTTGACTTTTTCTCAATTTAAACGAAAAGTATAAAAGATGGAAGAGAACATTATATTGAGAAAATGTTGGTATTTGAAAGTTCTATCGAACGATGTATCATTTATTCACAATACTAGATTAATTTTTTATAATAACTTTAATTTAAATGTGTATTCTATAATGCTATGTTTTTAAATGAATTTGGCTATTTAAAATAGATTTGTTATTTCGTTTAGCTTTTCTATTTTTCTTTAATAACAATATTTAAGTTGTTTAAGTTTCTTTGTTAATCAGAATTATTCTTTTAATAAAAATCTTAAGAAGAATAACAACTTAAAAGTGGTCTTGATTTGAAATAATGGATTTTTTTTTGGTCGTGATTTAATAACAAAATCTTATTTATTTTAAAAATTCTAAGACATATATAATCAAATAAAAAAAGAAATTTATAAAAAAAAATACAGTTAAATATCAATAAAATACAGTTAAATAAGTTTCTTGGAATCCCTTTAAAAAAATAGGTTTTCCTGTTTCTGGATTCAGATATTTTATGAAAGTTGGAAAATTGCCTTATTTTAATTCATTTACTCCCTACACTAAAAGACTATATGATTCCGTTTACAAATTGAAGTTATATACAAAAATTTTATAAAAAAAAAATCTATGGCATTTTTATTTTAAATAGGCTGACAATTTAATTTCTTATGAATTTAGCTGTATTTTTTATTGAGTTAATAATATTGACGTGAATAATTAGTGAATTTATGTCTTAAAAGAAATATGTATGTACTCAAAAATGACTTAATTAGTTTCAATTTTCTTTTTAAACGAAGATTAAAAATCACCACTTGAATTAATGACTACAGTAAACTTCAATTGTTCTAAATCAAAATTCAATCTGTAAATGTATTTATCAACTTTTTTTTTTCAATGTTTTTATTCAATTAAATTATCTTTTCTTATACATTTCTCTGCAACTAAGGTCTATGCGTTTTCCGAGTGTCTGATAAATTATAAATTTATCAGTTTATAACTTTTTGAAATTCAATGAACTTTTGAAATGTTCAACGAACATTGATGAATATCGCAACGAACTAACACAAATAACTTCAATATATAAAAGAAAAATTTTATTTTACGTAATATATTTCTTGGTTCCATCTTTATGAGAAAAATAAAAAAATTTTTTATCTAAATTTTTATAATAAAAATTGCGATAAAAATGAATCTCAGATAGATGGAAAAAAAATCGTGAAACTTCCATCATGCACCAAAATAAACAAAAACCTATTCATGATCTAATTTTGTCATTGACGAGGAAATCTGAAACAGCTGTTTCACCATTATTATGGATCTTCAGTCAGATTTACCCCTCACTGACAAAATCAGAACCACGGAAGATTATGGAATCCTTAACCCCCAGGCTGAGAGGTTCCAACAAAACAAGCCTGTAACTCACAGGATTTCTAAAAAAGACCCTCAAATCTTCGGCTACCAGTAGCTTATTTATTATAAAGAAATTGCCACAAAAAAAAAATAGAGAAATCATAATAAATAAAGTTTAACGTGCAGAATAACGTACCACTTGTACTGGAAGGTTTGAGGATCTTTCTTAGAAATCCACTGAGTTTCTCACAGGAGCCAAGTTCTTTTTCATGCTTGGTTTTGTTGGAACCTCACAGCCGGGAGAGGTTAAGGATTCCATAACCTTCATGGTTCTGATTCTGTCGTTGAGGGGTCAATCTGACTGATGATGCCTAATATTGGTGAAACTGCCCGATTCCAAGTCAGTGATAAAATTAAAGCCTGAATAGATTTCTGTTTATTTTGGTGCATGATGGGAGTTTCCCGATTTTTTCTATCTAATTATCCTGCATGTTAAACGTTATTTTTTATAAAACTTAGATATCTTGATTTTTTTTTTTTTTTTTTTACATTGTACAAGATACCCTGTAGTGATAGTAAGAACGACATTGATCAAATTATAGTTTGTTTGTTTTGTTTTGTTTTGGTTTTTTTTGTTTGTTTGGTTTTTTTTTTGGTTTTTTTTTTGTTTGTTTGTTTTTTGTTTTGTTTTTTAGTATAGATTGAATATAATATAAAATTCACATATTAGCGTGTTAACACATTAGCATGAATAATAGCTATGAAATACGAAATGTTAATTATAAAATTGAAAACTTTATTAATAATTTAACTATAAATTTATTTGAAAACAGTCAACATATTTCACTTGAGAAAAAAAATTAAAAAATGATTAATTGAAAATTTTTAAGATTATATATATACATAAGAAATTTCCCATTGCATATATTATATTAAATGTTATTTTCTTCATATGAATGAAAATTACTGTTTGATCATAATATGAACAATTTTTCAGAACTTTACAAAAATTACTTAAATCTTTACTCTAATTCATAAATATTAAGATAGAAATCTTGGATACCTATGATTATTTTTTTTTTAGATTTTATCTATAAAATTATTAAATATTGAGATTTATATAATGAATATTTGCATAAAGTTCCAAAATTATTGTAGTTATATTTAATATTTCAGTAATTTTCAGAAATATTTATGGAAATAAAAATGCTGAAAGATTTCTTTTGTTATTTTTTTAATACAAACTAGGCCATCTCCCTGTCTCCCCCAGGTAAGTATGAGATAATCCAAGAAGAATCGATTCCAAGCGGTTATGGCAAAATTGTGATATTTTATTCCTTTTTGAATGAACTCATTATTAGATAGTGCGCCATTGATGACGGAGATAAGCTAAAAATATGAACATTGAAATTTAAATTTTAATCTAGTAGACTAAAATTAATGAGTTATTTTCTTTTTTCTCTGGCTCTTCTCTCATTGCACCACACACAAAGGGAGTGATAAGAAACAATAATTTGAATGTAGTCCCCGTGGCCTAATGGATAAGATGTCTGACTTCGGATCAAAGGTTGGAGGTTCGATTCTCGTCGCGAACGTTTCATTGTAGTAAATTTTTTCGTAGGAAATTAACAATTGCGCAGGGCAGACAGAGAAATAAAAGATTTTAGTAATATAGATTGTAATAATAACTAATTGTCTGTTTTACAAAGTTTAAAATTATGTCTAAACTATTAATATTACTATTTATTATTGGACTAAGTATTATATAAAGTATTGTATTATGTTTACTATTATGATTAATATTCTTTTTTTGTTTGATCATGATAAAAATTATATTATTAATATTATACAGTGGAACCTCTCATAACGAGCATAATTCGTTCCAGAATCTTACTCGTTATGTGAAACATTCGTTAAGCGAAACAATTTTTTCCTTATAAATCAATGTAAAATACTTTAATGCGTTCCATGCCGAAAAACATACTCATTTTTTTTTATTTTTAATGTTTATTCAAATAAAATTACTGTACTTATAAATTGTTAAAGAGCGTAACAACCTGGAATGCGATTTCGATTTGCAAAAAACACTAAAAAAATTGAAATAACTAGTTTATTATTTATGAATTTATGACAAATAATTACAGTAATTCTTATTTACTAGAAAGCTGTCTAGAGACATTTGTTTTTGCCGACGCTTCAAAATTTGGTGATTCCATGCTAGC
>JAFIDM010002131.1:47929718-47943632 GCA_023159025.1 Thereuonema tuberculata | reverse complement strand
ACATTTGTTTTTGCCGACGCTTCAAAATTTGGTGATTCCATGCTAGCGGAACGAGTGCTAAACACAGACTGACGCACATGCGCGGAAGTCCCGGCTCACAAGTGAGTGACGTGAAGATGGGACTTCCCCTTTCTGCGTCACTCGTTATGAGAAATGTCGCTCGTTAAGGGAGCAATTTTTTTCTTAATTTTTTTTGCTCGTTATACGAATTACTCGCTATGAGAGGTGCTCGTTATGAGAGGTTCCACTGTATAATTAAAACTTTTGAAAATATGTCATTGTATAATCTACAATAATAACTAATTATGTCTACAAAATTATGACTACACTTGAAAGTACATTATCTTATTATATATTATATTATATTACAATGTTATTATATTGTAATGTTATTATAATAACTTAACCCCAGAACCCATTTGATAGAGATTTCTTATCCTTAGCGGGACTGCAATGTAATTTTAAATAATTAAGAAATAAAAAAAAAATTATTATTATTATTATTATTAATAACTATTTAATCCCAGAACCCGTTTGATAGGGATTCTTATTCCTAACGGGACTGAAATGTAATTTAAAATAATTAAGGAATAAAAAAAAAATTGTTAAAATGGTAGTTTCTAGTGTCTATGCAAAAAAAAAAAATAATAATCTCTTAAATAAAAAATAATATATCATTATTCTGATAACAAAGATACCAATTATTTCTTCAATATTTTTTATATTCTCATGATATCTAAAACAGAGTATTCTAAATTTAGTTTATGTTTTGTTCATCCATAAGTATCAATCTTGAGATAATTAATAAAATAAAAAAATTAAAAAAAAAATGGTCTTCTCCTTACTCAGTTGATTTTTAAACTTTATTTTTCCTATCTTCTATTTTCAACTTCTTATTTCCTAAGTCTCAATTTTCATTTTTATCAATGAACAACTGTTATTATTCTTTTCATCAACCTTTTTTTTTTTTTCTTTTTTCCATTTTACCTTAAAGGTATTCGAAAGCAAACTATATATATCGTTTTTTTTTTCTATAGATTCTACTTGCAATATGAAGAAGCCTCTTCGCAGCTAATTGAAACTTACTTCTAAGACAATATACAGTATTACTCATATTACAATAAAAATACATTGTTTGTTGTTTGGCAATATAGTATGTTGAAATACATTAGATCGATAGTTTTAGTGAATACGCAATTGAAAATTTAATTTTTAATATTTATAGATATAAACTATTTGTAATAGCAAATTTATGATATTAAAAAATCAAGAATGAATTGAATAATTAGACAGATTAGACGCTTGATTGAGACTGAAAATTGCCGTCGTTATTCAAAAAAGGGAAGTTCAATTGTATCTTTTCTTATTAAGAATTTAATCAAAGTAAATTGGAATAAAAGAGGTCAAGGTATCAAGACTAGTTAAGTATTTTTTATTAGTTATCTTTATTAACTTCATCGTTAGATTACAAAATGCTAAATTTTGTAATCTTCCGATGAATAAACTGTTCAGTACTGAATTTAATTTGTATAATTTTAACATCTTTGTTAATAATAACAATGATATTATGTTTAAATTTGGTAATCTTTATTAATATCATTACAGAATATTAAATTCAAATTGAGATAAAAACAAGTGAATGTAATTTTGCTAAAGTATAAATTTAAGGGCGACCCATAATAAAAACAAAATTTAAAAATAATAATAAAAAAAAAGGAAGTACATTAGGGAAAACTTTTTTTTTATTTTTCCTTACATTAATGTACTTCCTTTTTTTAAGAAAAAAAAACAGTAGACTTCGAATTCGAACCGATAACTTTCAGCATATTAGTCCGAGACTTTACCAATCAAGCTATAGCTGACAATTCAAATAAAATGGTTGCATTTTTAACTTTTAAGCTAATAGCGGAAATCCAAAGAAAACAAACTGCCAAAACTATCTCGAACTTGGGGAGGGGGTCCCCGGAAAATACCTTATTCTACGTTGTTTGGGCCTCTGAATACGATAGTGAAGTCAGTTTGTCGATCCGATCTTCTGTTCGGGAGTTGTAAGGGGTTCAATGACAGTAATGTCAAATATCTCGAACATTGGGAGCGTTGGCCCCTGAAAATACCCTATTCCTACGGTGTTTTGGCCTTTGAATAAGATAGTGAAGTTCCTTTGTCGATGCGATCTTTCTTTCGGGAGTTCTTAGGGAAGGACAGACACGGACGGACGGACAGGACAAACGCAATATTTACCGATTTTCATCGCAATCACAATAGCTTCCAAATGGGTCTATAAAAAAATATTAATTCTTAATGAAAAGAAAGAAGCCATTTTATTGTCGGACTATGCCATTTTATTAATTAAAATAAGAATTCTTCAATTTGGTAATATCATTACCATTAAAGAAAAATGGCGTAATATATTCGTGAATGTAAAATGTCTTCTTACATTATTTAATTCTTCGATTTAACAAAACACAGGTAGAAATGTCGTGTTAAATTGAATATCATTTTTTTATTTATAATTTATATATATTTAATTCTGATCGCAACTTACTCAAATTGCCATCTCAGAAATGGAGTAAAAAAAAAACAAGTTATCAGAAACTAATCTTTATTCGCTATCAGCCTTTCTTTCTTTCTTCCAACAGGATTTATCTACTTCTCCAACAGTTTAATTTCCAATCCATTCATTTGCAGCCTGGTTACTAAAAAAAGATCTATTTCTGAAAGGGAATAAGAATCCGAACTCTCACCCTATGAAAGCGATCTCTGTTTATACCAAGTTATATAAAAATCGGTTCGCAGAGTATCGAATGTTATCGAATATAAGCGTACCTCACTAATTGACTCTCCGTTTAACAGACCCTTTTCATTTATATCCCACTCATTCGACCGAGTGCTATTTCGTCAGGATTCGACCAACGACCGCTCGCTTTTTCTCTCAATCGACGCCATCTGTTTGTTTATAGAAATTGTTCGTGATGCGTTTCTTGCTCTTGTGTTTATAATAATATATTATCTTATTCAAACGCATTCGGAAGTGATTTGTAGTAAGTTAGTTAGGTTTTTCGGCCGCCAAAATGCAAGCTAAATAAAGGCTGTACTTCGCTATTCGACGATTTCCGCTAAACGATAGTGCTCTGGTCCATAACCTGTCGGATGAGCAGGATATGCCTGTATCAGTTTACTGATTGATTCATATTAAATTAATAAACGAGTATTTAATTTAATTCAAACTTAAATAATCTACCAAAAACACAAATAAAACTACCAAAAATATGTCAGCCCAGAGATGGTAATCTTAAATGAAAAACTATTTAATAAAAGTCGAGTGATTAACTTCTTAATTATAGTATTTTTCAAAAAAGAAGGGTTTGCCATATATGGTCATTATATAGCGATCGATTTTGTCTGGAACAAACGTCACCAGTCATGACGTCAACAACTTGACCACCGAGTAAATAGTCCAAGATGGCGTCGTTTTGTGATCCTATTAGCGTGACCAAGAAAGCACAAACTTTACATAGCCAAGCAAGGGGAATAGTGTGGAACGTTTTTAATTATTTTAATTTTGATTATTGTTATGTATTCGTAACTGTAGAAAATACAAAAACCAGAATGTTTCGTAATGTTTATAAGATTCAGTTACGGAATTGAGCAATAGATTGCGCTGTTAGAGTCCTGGAAACATCAATCTACAAGGAAATTACGTCATCAAAAGCTCTTCTTTCATGAACTGAACTGTAGTGGTCAACAAATATTAAGTTTGTAATAATTGTTAACTGAATAGTTAGCATTTGAATTAACTCATTTAAATTTTGTATTGAAGTTTATCAACTAAATAGGCTTATTCTTTGAACTTTCTTCATTATTTTCCTCATTATTTTCCTTTCTTGATTAGTACAAATGAGTGAATGTATGGATTTTGCCTTTCTTTTCTTCTGCAAGTATTTTATCATTCAAATAAAATAAAAATCGATTCCTGGGAAATTACGCTTTTGTGTAAATAAGATACTTACATAAAGAATCAATTATCAGTGGCAGTAAATTCTTGAAAAGGTAGAATTGGAAGTCAAGTATATTATCAAAGAACACCTGCTATCTTTCAATGAAAAGATAAATTTGCAGACAAAGATATGAAATGAACTCATTTCAACTTCTAAATAAGTAATCTACATTATCTGCTCTTATCTAGAAATGCTGCCTGGAGGATGTTAATTGTCAAATTCTAAGCTTGTGATAAGTGAATTATCAATACGAAAGAGTTTAAATCAACTGACATAATAGACTCCATCGTTTCCATCTCCAACAAAAAAAGAGATAAAAAGAAGGCTTAATTAAAAGCACAGCATGTAAAATGCGAGAAAAAATTAAAATTTAGATCTTGTTGCCTTATTTCACGTATTAAAGTATCCTCGAATGCCTACGCATAAAAGATTAACTTAAAACACATCCTAATATTGTCAAGGATATTATAGAAACTAAAATGGAATCCCTGCATTAACATGAAAATTCCTTTATCGAAGTTCAAAATTAGGATAAACGAATGAAGGCAACAAGATATAATTATTTTTACTGGCAATTTAGGCCTAAATATTATGCTTTTAAGTAAGCTTTTCTCTTTTTTCTCCTTCTTGTGAGCTGTAAACCATTGTCGTACCTAGGGAAAGGCGTTGGTAGGGGTTGTAACCCCCATTGCATCCGAAAACGGAAAAAAAAATCTATGATTTTTAGATCTGTTTTATTTTTGGCTGGTAAGTTCCTGTGTGTTTGAAATTTCTCATCTCAATTCGGAAAAGGACGTGACCTTTTTTTTGGTTGAACGATCAGATCACCATTCGAAAATCCTGGTACGCCTGTGCCGTAAACGATGATTTACACTCTTCTGTATCGTTCTGGCGTAGCCTTGTGGTCAAGTAAGATGCCTTTCACGAGGCAAATGTTTCGAAATATTGGTTCGAATTCCGCATCGGCATGGATGTTTATTTCCTCTCCTGTGTTTGACTGCTTCTTCATCTTTCTCGTCAGGTCTAAAAGTAATTTCATAACAGCTTCCTGAGGAAAACAAATGCAAAACCACCTCAGTATCTTTCCCAGGGATCCTTCTAGGGTCTTGCCATCATGGAACTCTTAATTGAAACTGCTGCATTGCAACAGAACACTGAAGAAGAAATACTCTTACATATTGATAATACTCAAATCAAATTTAACGTGCGTGACAAGATTATTACTTAAAAGGAAATAAGAAACGCACATAACTAGAAAAAAAAAGACAAACAAACAAACAAAAATTCACTGAGCACTGATTTTGGTTTATGTTCTGGGAATCGGAGACGGTACCGTTTCAAGTTGCAACACTCTCATCAGTCCGATCCCGCCCAGCATACCCAGCTCAGTGAAAAAGGACAATACACAAAACAGACAAACGGACAAGACAGTGATCGCTCACTTTAAAAAACATCAAAAAATAAATCAAGAATAAAAGGGGAGAACAATCAATCTACGCCAGCATTAAGCTTAGCTGATTAAGGATTAATTCATTAAAAAAGTTAATATCAAATCTTGATTTTTTGATGTTTGTCTTTTTTTTTCTAGTTTTAAAAAAGATTTGGTACCAAAAGTCGCCAACAGGGTAAAATGTGGCGCTGCAAAGATTGTAGTACGTATGAGTAATGAATGACTAATTGCCAAATGAGACAGTACATGTAAAGTTTCATAACAATATAGACAACGTTTATTGATAATTATAAATAATGTACCATGTTATAAATAATGTACCATTACCAATAATTTAGTCGCAGCCCAAAAGCGGCAGTTATATGTTTTAGTATCACCGTTCAAATAAAAGTGGGCTTCGTCACTCCGTAAAATCCGGATTGAAGTGGATGAGGCCATGCTTCATCCACTTCAATGAGCACTAAGAATCTGAATGCAAACTCAATGTTGGTGGTCGCATCACCAGGGCGCAATTCTTGAATCAGGACAGATTTTGTAGGGGTAATACTTCAACATCTGATTTTCCTCACCGTTGAGTATGGGATATCCGTTTGCCGGCATATCGCCCATTCCCTGCTGGTACCCTGTCCTGCACATTTGTCATCTCCTGTTCCCCAACAGCAGTTGCAACTTCTTCAACGTGTTGGTGACTGATCAGGCCTGGTTGTACTGCTAGAGTTCCAGTAGTTTCAAAGCGTTGAATCATTTTTCGTAGATTTGTTATGCTTATAGGTCTTCTTCGTAGCGTCTTCAACCGCCAAAATTCTCGAAGGGCAACACTGGCATTCTTGTCCCACTGATAATACAGCTTACTAACGAAGCTTACACGATCACGTACGGTAAGTGCTGTAGAAAGGCAGTTGGTACCAGAATAATGTGAATTCACCAAGCCTTTCTTTTTATCATGAGCGCTCTACACGTAACGCGGTTATGCAAATTACGACTGTCCCTACGTAGACTATCGAAACTAAAAATCGTCACTTTACAGGAGAGCGTTTTAAAGATTTTTGTGACACATTTTTTGCAATATCTCATTTGTTTTAGATCCTAGGATGGTATTTTTTTGCGCGTAACGAATGCAGCGTAAACAAACGATAGTCCTAGTTGCGTCTCGCTGTTTTGGTTTCGCGCGCAATTTGGTCCGGAGTAAACTGACTAAATTTAAGTTTCGTGCGGTTACGAGGAGCAGCGACGTTACATTCGATACTTTACGTTTTGCTAAAACTGAAAATAATGAAATAATTAAAATATTTTTTTTTTGTAAATTGAAACATTTATATGTTAGAAATAAATTGCGACAATATAAAAAAAAATCATTTTTTTAAGTTTCGATAGTCTACCTAGGGACAGTCGATTAATGCGTTAACAGTGCCACATTTTCCCCTGTTCGCGAGTTTTCGTAGTTTTTTTTTTTTTTTTTTTTGGAGAAATCGAAACCGCATGTTCCACTCTGTATGTCCACCGAATGTTGTTATGGTTCGTCCAATACATTCCTCGCTAGAGGGCTCTGAACACCTCATGTTATTTTATGCCCACCCAGTATTTGCCTCTCCACTACCAAATTTCGTAATTCAAACTCTCTACCCATAAAAATTGTACGAAGATGTTAAAAGAACTGCGAAATTATTATAGAGGTGAAGGTGGTATTATAAGCCTCCACTTTGTTTTTGTATAATAAGTCTACAATAATTATACATTTACCCATTTATTTACGGAATAATTTAGTCTAATAATTTACTTCTTGGTTTAATTGTATTTTGTACAGTTATATAAGGTGTTGTTCATTTAAAAATAAAATTGTAGGGCAATACACTTTTTATAAAATTTGATGTGTGTTGGTAATATGAGCCCCATAGCAAAAATATACAAAAATACTTGTAAACAATTACAAACTGTATTGCAAATGACAAAATAAGTTTTATTTGAATACAAAAAATTGCATAGTTAATTTGAATTGGAGCTATTTACAAAAGTCACAGACATACTGGTCTTTTCACATCCTGCGCACTCATTATGGGCCCACATTTTGCAGACAAGGCATTGCAGCCAAAGCTCGCCTCCTTTTTGTCTTCAGAGAACAACGATTCGCAGAACAGGCATGCAGCGTCATCTTCTCCAGGGTTTTCCATCCCAATTTCCATTTCCATCACTGATTCCCCTGAATCAATAGACTTAATATTGTCTGGATCTGAGTCAATTAGTTCCAAGTCATCTAGTTTAAGTTTCCCTTCGCATGATCGTTTTGTAGAACTATTCGATTGTTTTTTGTTTTTTTATCCCTTTTCTGCTTCTTTTGATCATCTTTCTGCTTCTTTAAGTCTTCCTTTTCTTTCTTTTTCATTTCTTTTCGTTTTTGTTCTTCTTGTTATAATCACACAAGGAGGCTCATTTTACAACCCTCGCCGTATTTGGAAACAAAACCTCAAATCATGGTATTCCCTAAAATAAAATAAAAATAAAATTACGGTTTTGTAATCCTTATCCTTGTATATCGACACCCGCTAATTTTAAAACAACTCTGTGAATGAGAAATCAGTTAAATATGTCTTACAAACTTTTCTTCACTACGAAAAACGAAACCCACTTGTTACACCCGACAGCCACATTGGAACTGAGTCAGACCAACCTAGCGGCGATTCCACAAACTATGACTATAGATTTCAGCTGCTGCCGCTTGTCTGCGTGCGATCTTTAAATGATACGTAGGGGGCTCATATTATGTAGAGTGCCCGTATTACCACCTTTCCTTCTAATACACGTCTCCTTTTATGTATGAAAATTTAACGAGTATTAAAAACTTTGATTTATTATTAAAAATTGAGACCAGACACACAAATTATCTTTAAAAAGCATTTAACACATTAAAACACGACCAGCTTTCAATCGTCAAACCGATTATTTGCAAGTGATAGCTCATGAGAAACAGAGGTGCTTAGTGATAGTTCATGAGAAACAGAGGTGCTTATATAGGACTAAAAACCAATGAAACATAAGGAGTATATGGGATGATGTGTACAGTGGAGACATCTGGTGACATACTTGAGAACTAGAAGGGGCGATGTGGTGGAGGACATCTGACATCAGAGTAGAACCAAAGAACAAAAGAACATCTGTGGAAACGCCAAACTGGAGAAAAATCAGTAGGAAGAGCTTCCAAGGAAAACAGAGCTTGCTGTAAGGGTGCGTACAGCCCAAGTTCCAACGCAAACCAACGCCAACTCGACCGAATGTGCTCCTTGGTTTTGGGATTGGAAACGATTGGAAATGATTTTGATTTTGATAAAATGTTGTCGTTCAGATCGGATTTAGTTTTGAATTGGAAACCGTTGGTTATGGTTCGGTCATTTTACGCGGCAAGGTATTGGATTGATCATCTCGTAATGTCGTCAAGTGATGATGATTTATGTGCCGGATTTTTGGTTGTGAATTCTTTAGTTCAGAAAAAAAAGAAACGTAAACCCAGACACAGGTGGATGACAAAACCATAAAAAAATAGAAGTGCCTACTACAATACAAGTAATTTGCTAAATGAGCTTCAGAGTTCAACTGCAATACTTTGCCAAATATCTATCTTCTTTATTGAGAGTTTATAATTTCTATTGCTAGGATCCCATAATATAGGATTATCCCGGTATAGTTGAATTAGTTTGAGACACAAATCATCGTCTCATTCCATACTGAACACGAAATAAACAATAGGGTCCCACACCAGAGAATACTTGCCAACGACTGAAAACGTTTTAACTCGTCCACATCAAATCAAACATCTCTTATAAGTACCGCTAAGCGACCGAATGCAGGCCAACGCCAACAATCGCCTTGGAAACCGTTGGAATGCATTGGGGTGCGTTCGCCACCGCCGTACACATCGATTCCAACGTATCCAACTATCTGTCCACATGTGCCTTGGTATGCGTTGGAGCTTCGGTCTATAAGCGCCTGAAGGCGGTGATGACCTGAAAAGACAAAAAAAAAGGACAAAAAAAAGAGGGAAGGGGAAAAAATAAAATCAAACC
Source organism: Thereuonema tuberculata (assembly GCA_023159025.1). Lineage (NCBI taxonomy): Eukaryota > Metazoa > Arthropoda > Chilopoda > Scutigeromorpha > Scutigeridae > Thereuonema > Thereuonema tuberculata. The sequence continues at coordinate 47,934,129 of JAFIDM010002131.1, read as the reverse complement.
CCACCCCAATGGGACAAATACATAAATAAATTAACTGTTTAATCATTAATAATGTCTTTCTTTTTTTAGGGATATCTAGAATAGTATATGAATCTTACTGAAATGAGAGTCATTGTAAAAACGGCGATCAGAAAGGATAAAGGACTTTCTGCACTTTCTTAAGATACCTTTAGTTTCGTGATGAAGGATAATAGAATTTTCGAAGTCCAAGGAATGATTATTATCATGGACATGCGATGCAGTTACATAATTGAAGTCGCCAGTACGTAGTGTATTTGCATGCTGCGCAAGACATTTAAGGACCGGTTGGCGCGTCTCTCCAATATAACTTCGGGTTATCTTGTTGAATAAATTTAAAGCTAATGTTCGAATCGATGCTGGACCTGATATCAAGCGGACTTAAAAGTTTCTTTAAGATTGGGAATAATGTGTCATGAAACGGAATGGAAACGAAATCAAACCAAACAAATAAGATTATTGTTGGTGGAACTTGAATAAAGGATTATAAATGCGGTGCATGGCAATTTGTTTGTTCATGAAAGGTAAGGGATAATTATAGACAGCAATATCTGAGTGATCTTAGATAATTCATTGATAAAATTATGGAGTGTGCTTGAAAACCTAAATGCTCTATTAACCGCCATGTGGACGATAATGATTTTGAAGGCTAGGGGATATGCAGAATCGAAGTTTAAAGTTATTCCACTGAATGTAGGTTTACGATAAACTTCTGTTGAAAACATAGCATAACCCCTATTAATAAGACTTCCAAAAATGGTATCGATCGATTAGTTTCTGTTTCCATTTTGATATTTGGATATAACTGATATCAAAATGTCAAGCAAGCCTAATTGAATGATGGAATCTTCATAAAAAATGAGATCGTCCACATAGCACTAATAGAGCGGGATATGTAATTCCTCACAATCAAATATCTGGTAAGCCATGTTCTCAATACAAATCGTACATAGCTCTGCGAACATGCAAGAAGCTAATAGCTCCATAAAAAGTAATGAGATTGCTTGTAATAAACATTATTGAAATTGAAATATTGCATTTGAAAAAGAGCTTCGATTAGAGGAAGTAACTTTTGACTATATAAAGCTGTAACGAAATGAACATAATATTTGCTTTCAAAGGCTTTGTGATCAGATCCGTGGTAATGGACATAAAAAGAGCCTCAGCATCCAAAGAGAAGAAACAATATTCTTCATAAAACGAAAACCCTCGTAACTTTTGTACGAACTCAACACTAGTAGACACAGCGAAATTAGATTTAATGTTTAATTTTGTTCATTTACTGAAAATGTGTTCGGACAGTAAAGAGACAGCCGAAGAAGAACCGTTGACGACAGGCCTAACTGGATAGAGGCCAAGGTGGTTCAGCTCTTTAGGAATCTTGGGTAAGACTTTTAAATTAGGAATCTTTATGTAACCATCGTTTAATTTATCAGAAAATTCAGTTGAAATGTAGTTGTCCCTGAACAAACCCTTAGCCAGTCTGCGAATTAAATTAAGGACAGATTTTAAATTTTCTCACTAATATTTCATTAGTGAGTTTTTAATTGTTTATTTTTACTTTTGAGGGACCACTGCGATTCCGATGATTTTTTTTTTTTTGTTAAGTTTCCAAAAATAAATAAATGAAATGATTAAAGAAATAATTTTAGGTTTAAGCATTTAATTGCTTTTCTTTTTATAATTCTTCGTGGGAAAATATCAACTGTCGCAAGAGGCAACTCTAGGACTTTCTCATGACTTCTGTGTTTTATTCACTTGATAACTGAAACAAACATTTAGCTCACTTAAGGACACGAGATATAGAATTGACAGAACTGGGTTACGAGTATCAAAGTCAAAACAACAGCGTTCAGCAGATTCAATAAAACAACAATTTCGGAATTTCATATCTTATAAGAGAAATCAAGATTATTCAAAATGATCACTATTGTTCATAATATCAGACGTTTGTTATCATTTGATTACCTCTGTGACGATTAAAGAATGTTGGTAATACTACTTATAAGCAGAATATAAGTTTTCCTTAAGAATTATTTTAAGATGAAACTGAAAAATTAAAAAGTATTCAGTAAATGTGTTTTTCTTTGCTGCAGTTAACTTATTCATTAGGAAAAGCTTCCGCGTGATCAAGTTAGAAAGAGTTTCATTTGTTCAACTACAGAATGTGTTGTACTGTGGGTGGCATTCCCGATGTCACACTAGCTGCCCGATGCTTCCCCGCATGCAACAAGCTCTCCGCTCTTAGACTGGAAAACAATGCAGGAAAGCAATGCAGGAAAGCACTACTTCGCAATGTGACATTGGGAATGAAACCCACAGTACATCTTTCTTTGATAATAATTCGTAGCAAGGACATTCAGGATGTAATTTCGGAAAGGCCAAGTTATGAAACCGAAAAGCAACGAAACAGAAAATCAGAAAAAAAATCAGAAAAAAAATTACTAAGAAAAGGGATTCACCCGACCTGCTAGAGCTTATCAACGAAGTAGAGGCTGGAATGGCCGTTTCATCATTATTATGAATCTTCAGCCAGACTAGTTTTTTATTTATTGCTTTATGATAAAACAAAAAAATATAGTCTTCAAAATTTCGGTGGAAGATAGGGGCAAGGTCCTTTAATAGGATATTTAATCAGGTATCAAACAAAAAAAAAAAAAAGAAAGACAACAAGGCTTAATCTATATATTTAGATTTGGTGAGGGCGGGCTCCCATAGGGGCTAAACATCCCTATTCTTCTTAGTTCCCATTATATCGCCATTGCGCGTGCTTGCTTAGGTAAATTGTATTATTTATTACTAACACAATTCAGATAATGCCATATGAGAAATCAATGACAATGTCTTTCAACGTAGTCCTAAATTTTACAGAACAGTAATGATAGACTGAAGATGAATGGAGTCTCACCTTTGTGAGACTGCAACGAGAATGAAGAAAATTAAAAACTTATTCGTTACAAAAATTGAATTATCGACAGAATCAGGTAAATTTAAGTGAATTCCAATAAAGCAATAAAACTTTGTTGATTGTGTTTGGAAATAATGTTAACTGATCCAATTTCATTTATGTTGAGTAAGAATTATTTCGACCCTGAAAGAAATTAGATGATGAAAACCATCCCACTGAGGCCAGCTTGTGGGATTGATTGAAGGAAGGTTGCAGCGTTCTCTGACCAACCCAAAGGATGAATAACGAAAGGAGAAAAACAAAATCAGAACCAAAAATATTAATAATAACTTGTAGTTGGTTGAATTCTTGAATATTTTATTTCTCTGTTTGTATTCTGTTTATTGTTCTGTTTGTAAGTCATCATGCTTCAACGGCTGGACGGGATCATTAAAATTTGGTATAATGATTATTTCGAATCTAAAATCAGTACCATTACTTTGACATCCACTCTACCCTTACCCATCTCTGCATATACAGTTCCCATCATAGATATTTAATCGTAGTCTATACTGAAGCAACATAATCCTGTCCCAATCCTCAAAACATTCACCAAGTTTTAAAGCAATTGTACGCATCTGTTTCAGCGTGACACGTACAGGCAGACAGAGAAGAAAAGTGGCGAAGGAGAATGCTAAGATTTCGCTTTTTTAGTAAATGATAATATCAAAGATTTACTGGTTATTATATAAAGAATAAAATTTGGTAACCTGCGTAACATAAAAGCAAATTATGCAGGTTAAGTTTCATAAGTTGGAAAAGACGTAAAGAAGAAGAAGATATCGATACCTCTTTCCTCTAATTTAATGGTTCTGTTTTGTTTTTTAAAATAATGACATAAGTACTGATGATTTAATTTTTGCCAAACTATTAATGAAATTTCGTTTTCCTAGTAAATTTGTTTTGATACTTTTTTTCTTATTTAATGTATCTTTAACTGTCTTTTAAATTGCATTAGTATTTTTTTTTAACTAAGCATGTGAAATCTTTTTCTCTATGCTTGTCTGTGGGTTTTTATATACGCTTCTGTTTATTAAAGCCTCATGTTAAAACGATTGAACAGATTTCCATAGAACTTGGTGTGTAGATCCAACTTAAATTATAAACCCATTTATTATTTAGGTCCTTATCCTTTGCATACCTCAAAGTAAAATGGATGGACTGATTTCTTTAAAATTTGATATGGAAGTTCCTTTAATTCGGTGTAATGCAAATTCATAACCCACTCTAAAATATAAACAACCCCGATTATTAAAGACTCCATTCCTCCTCATCTGTTAAAAACATAACCTACATCCTCCCTTCTACACACACACACAAATCACATCACTGCAAGTTAAGGTTCCCCACCATATACCAATTACGTAATGGATACTCCAACATATACCTACTATGTAATGGATACCTCAGCATAGACCTATTACTTAAAGGATACCCCAGCATAGA
>JAFIDM010002131.1:47859091-47893729 GCA_023159025.1 Thereuonema tuberculata | reverse complement strand
AGCTTGAAAAAGAATTTCCGATCAGAAATTCGAAATATTGCAGTTTGGATTTGAGGAGTTAAGTAATAAAGTATTACATTTCTCCTTTAAGCATCTGGTAAAGACGGTCCAAGTTATTTTTTTATTCTAATGTTCTAAGGGGGGGGGGGGAATCTGCTAATTTGCTGGCATTTTTTAGATTCAATTTAAATTCAGTAGTTCTAAATTGTCACACGTGCTTTTTGCAGAAACTTCCATGAATATTCTTTAATTTAGCAACTCCAATAATAAAATAGATTATAGCAGCTTCGACCACAATTGTCTAACACAGCAAATAAATCTTTGTCCTACACGACGCTTGGGCAAAGAAAGCCATGGGTTATAGATTAGTATTTACATGTATTCTCAGCGACATCTATCGCAAAGCATCGCAAGTAATTTCTATTTTTCTGCAAAATAGAAAGGAAGAAGATTGTCGATTATTTTTTCTTTGAATCTTTAACCTAACTTTTTACTGTTATTTTTATATTTACGTTTTTTATAAATGTCCATATCCAAAACTGACTGCGGACGAGTAAAAAGGAAATTCCCTGTCGAGGAAAACCAACAGCAGCTCCCATCCGTTTCCACTCGTTGACAATTCTCTTCACCGTCAAATGGGATAAATTTGTAACAATAGCCGGTCTTCCTAGTAATTCAGAAATATATATTGCATCACCCTCACTCTTAAACTAGTGGAAAACGTTCCGAATTATGCCTCTAGCTTGCCTTATAGTAACATGTTCTTACGATGCCGCCATATTGTTTTCTATAGCAATGAATTCCAGATTCAACTAAGTCATCTACCCCCCCCCTCCCCCTCCCTTTTATGGTGTTCTTCTTTATGTGTGCTTAAATTTCTATTTTACCATTATCCAAAATTTCTTTAGTGCTTCCTGATTGTTCAAAACGTAAAAATTGTTTTTAAAAGAGAAATATCTTTTTATCATATTTTAACTTTATATTAGAAATTTTCAGAGAATAATAATTAAACGAGTGTTTCTCAACTGATGTTTTTACTTACCCTTTACTTCCGCTTGTATTAAAACCGGTTAGTAACTTTTAAACTTTTCGTACAATCCCCTTTTGTTTTACCTTCTTTACAATTTTGGACAAAGAATTCTCGACACTGGCCATTACCAACAGCGTAGAAAGTGTAGGTCTTGGTTATTGTTTGATCAGTCGTTTCGCCTTTGTAACTGTTGTAGGTACTTCCCGCCTTACCACATGAAGAAAGGCGTTCTTCTATGTCGTAAGTGATTGGTTTTTTGCAGCAATTGGAGATGGCTATTCTGTCTTCGGGGGCGTTGTCTTTGATACATCTCCATTCTGAGCCCCCGTTCCATGAAGCACATTCAGTCAATCGAGAGTCCACAACAGTAAAGAGAAATAGGAAAAGCAATCCTAGAATTTGCATCTTAAGCTTATTCTAAAAATAATGAGGTCAGAAACGAAACACAGGCAAGATATAAATCTCTACTACCTGCATGGAATTTTATATTTAATTCAACATCACGTGACACAAAATGAGATTTAATTCTTTACTTAACGATATAGGAAACTCAAAGTATTCCTATATTCAGACTTAAAAATTTACTTCCAAATATTAATAAAACATTTAAATTTAATTTGAAAGATTATTAGACCATCAAATGGTTTTAGCAGTTGTATAACTATTAATTAATATTAAAATTCTTGTCAGTTTTAACTACATCTGAAACGTAGTAATATTTAAAAATATTAATTTTTAAAATAAAATAGTAATTTAATTGATTTCAAAATTAAAAATAATTTTAAAAATTTTCCATTATTATAAAAAAATATTTACTACGATCAGATATCAATTTATGCAATCAAACTCAAACTTTTTTAATTAATCCTTAATTAATAGTTTTTGAATTAATTTTTTTCTTTTTCATTCCTGTGAGAGATAAAAAAAAAACTATTTAAAGTTTAATTTCGTTTCCTTTAAAAAAAAAAAAAGAAAGAAACAATTAAAATTTATAAAAAAAATAAAAAAATAAAAGGAAAGATAATAACAAATAAGTACTTCCGTATTAGTAACAGTATTTTAAATATTGGCTACGTCTTATTAGCTGCAATTCAATTTGTAATTAAGTGGAGGATTTTAGATTTCCAAATAGGATTTCCCAAATTTTTTGTTTCAATTTCATTTTTCAATTTTCACTCCGGAAGTACGGAGCTCTTATTTCAATTTCATCAAACAAGTAAGTTATTTTCTTAATTGTACAAAAGTATTACAGAGGACAATTTATTTGGTTTTAAAAAAGCAAGAGAATTTGGCAAAAATTATCGGTTTTGCGGCGTCAATTTGGTTTCATTATCCAAGTTTATTTAGACCCTATCCATCTTTTTATCCTTCCTAAGCTCGAAGTGTCAATTGCAATCAAGATGATTATTATTATTAATTACAATCTATTATTAACAAAATTGGTTTAAATAATATCAATAATTTTTCAAAAATTTCTTTGTTAAAAAAATTTGTTCGAGAATGGCTCGTAAAACATATTAAATAGATTAATATTTTATTTTTTAATTTCAGAAATTTCTGTGATTTTCTGGGTGTTTAATTTTTGTAATTTTTTATATACTGTTATTTTATGTAATTAAATAATTACGAGAATGGCTCGTAATGCTCGTAAAACATATTAAATAGATTAATATTTTTATTTTTAATTTCAGAAGTTTTTTTTTATTATTATTATTTCTTTAGTAATAAAACAATGATTTTTAAATCTGTAATTTTCTGTGTGATTAATTATTGTAATTTTTTTATATACTGTTATTTTATGTAATTAAATAATTTGTATACATTATCTAAGCACCTGTTGATAGGATCTCTTTATGGAGATCCTAACAAGACTTCAATATTGTATTAAAGAAAATAAAATTTACATTTATTTACTTATTTTTTATTTTTATTTATTTATTATTATTGGTGATCCTAATTGTCTGTACTCCAAAAGAATTTTAGGGTTTACCCAACCTGTCTGAAACGGGAATGGGTTCTTCCTGATACAAGGACAGGTAATAGACTGACCCCCCGATCTGTATTTGATCAAAATCATTAGAGCCTTTCAGGGTCCATTAGCTTTTAACTTCCTTCAGGAATGTTCCACAATTTCAAACACTTTTTAACAATTAATGAGATTTAGTAATATTTGTTGAATTTTCGTTTTTTATCAATTTAGTTTTAATAATTTGAATCCAATAATAATTTATTTAATAACTTATTTATTTTACGATGAAATGAAAATTTTAAATTAAAATTTAGTTTCCCATTAAAAAACTGAAATTTCAAAAAATGAAATTTAAAATAAAAATTTTATTTCACGGACGGAAAAAAAGTTAAAAATTATCTTTTCTGCTGTTTGTTTGTTTGTTTATTTTTTATTGTGAGAAGCGGATATTAAATAAACAGATTTTATAATTTTATCTGTTTTATAAGTTAGGTAGCTGCCAAAGATAGTCATTTGTTTAAATCATCTTTCCATTTCTATGAGATGTTCAAATGCAGAAAGTAAAATTAGAGAAAATACAACAAAAGAAGATAAAAAAAAAGTAAAAAAATATGAAATTAAACGCAGAATAGAATTTTTTTCTTTTCTTCTCTTAACTGCATGTTTCATTTCTGTTAATTTTCTGGAAAATCATTACATATTGAAGAGAATTAAATGATCGTCCTCATAATATTTTAATTACAATGAATGACAGGACGCTTTATAAAAAGATGAAGATACTGTCTTTGTTTAATAACTCTAATAAAATTAAAAGTGAATTTTTATCATATCAAAGACGTGATAAAATCATATCAACCCTCAACAACAACAAAAAAATATAAATTTTTCTGATTGATTTAAAAAGCTGTTCTTCGAATTGATTAGATTCACCAAATTTTGTAAAAAAGGTTCGAAAATCAGCTAGTAAATTGAAAATCCACACCATGCCTTACTGATTAAATTCTCTAATCGAAAATAAAGTAAACCCATTTAATAGTAATTAATTACGGTACTTAATAGGCAATTATAAGTAGGTCTTACAATAAATCTCTTACCCGCGATGTCTACTATATTTTGTTATTTTAATCTTCGTAACAAAGTTCTAGGACTGTACAGGGGCTGAACAAAATAATATGAACACCCTTTAAAACAACTCAAAATCTTTATTAGTAGGGTGTTGGCTCATCCACAGCCTGAATTACAGCTAGTATTAGACTTGGGATGGGGAAATATGTTATACACAATGTTCAAGGGAGTATGCAGCCATTCCTCGTGCAGTACGATCTGTAGTTTAAAAAGTGTGAAGGAAGGTGGAAACTTATCATGCACTTTGGCTTCCAAAATACCCCACAAAGGTTCGATTATGTAAAGATCAGGAGACGGAGGAGGCCAGACGGGATGTTACTCTTCTTATTCGCGCTCATCGTGCTCACCATGCTTGGAAACACCGAACAGTGTGAATGGGGCGTTGTCATCTTGGAACAGAGATCGTTCGCCAGGGAACACAGTTTGCAGCGTAGGATGGAGATAATTGCACAGAATGCTAAGGTAATGCTGTGCTGTGATCTTCCCGTGAGTATTTGGGATTTTATTTCGGGGAGGGGAGGAGGCAAGTTAGGAAACTGACCAGCAACAATAAAAAGAAAATTGATTCTATTTATTACATCTGTGGTAGTAAAGTAGCCGAAGGCCAGCTTTCGACGGATGGGAATCTGATAGGAATCTGATGGGAATCTGATGGGAATCTGATAGGAATCTAATGGGAATCTGATGGGAATCTGATGGGAATCTGATAGGAATCTAATGGGAATCTGATGGGAATCCTGATCGCCATAAAGTTTTTAGAATATGTTCTATTTTTTTTTTTTTTTTTTTGATGGCTTGACGCAGGGCCTCCACAGGGGGGATGGGGAAACTGTTGGCCCCTCAACACCGGGGCCCGGCCGTCCAAGAGGCTCGGGCTAAGGTCTTAACCGAAAAAAAAAATTAGCTTATTACTTCTATACTTTTTTAATAATTAAAAAACCAACTGGTGAAACGAACTGGCGAAGAAATCAGAGAAAACTTTTCCATAATTTTAATAAATAATTTTTAAATAATTTTAATAAAGCTCCAAGATAGGCTAACCTTCATGTACTGGAGAAGAAAGCTTTCTCAGATGATTTTGTTTTGGATGCAAAACATAGTGGAAGACCCCAAAAATGCGTAAATGATAACGTCAGTGATTGTTTCAATGAATCGTTTTTTCGTTCACCAAAGAAATCAATAAGAGGCCGTCCATTAATTACGTGACGTGTTTTTTTAAAAAATTTATCCCCCCCTCCCCCTTGGTGAGATTTGGTGAGATGTGATGGGACTCCCCCCCCCCCCCCAACGTGAGATTTCAAAAAGTCAAAAAATCAAAAAACTTCAAAAAGTCAATATTACAAAATATTGTAATCTATTATAATACGTATATTCTCTGAAAAAAGTTGAGGTGAGATATTCGTTCCCTTTTGAGGGGTCGACATGTTGTCTTACTGGTGCTTCTTGGCAGTTAGTCTTCTTAATATCTTCGTTCGTCAACAGGTTGGGGCTTCCGGGTATTAATGGACTTCCATTCTAGAATGGCTGAGCTCTTAGTTTCCAGTGTGGGTAGGACGAGGTGTATCTCTCAAGTGGCCTTCGCGAAATGCTGACCTGACAACGTTTGACAACTGGTTCTGGTCCTATGTCGAGGAAAAAGCTTGGTGGGATTCGAATGAACTCTTTTCTTTGCAGATTTACAAGGAGACATTCACTGTCTTCCAGACTTGCCTAGCAGACGCGCATAGCGACGAATCCAACTGTGAGCGGGAAATGACTGTCAACATAGGCGACATTAGGCAATTCAATAGAGCCGTTATTATTGTATACTTAATGTATCTTAATGTATTTTTTTTTTTTTTAATGTGCATCAGTCCTAATAGGTATTTCTAAAAGAGAAATACCTGTGGTATAGGTACTGAAACTTTAATCTAAATACAGATAAGTGAAAGAAAAAAAAATTAGGATTAATAATATTAAAATTTAAAACTACCATCAATAATATCTATTATTAACTGATTTTTAACCTGACTAATTTTTTCATAATTATAATTTTTCCAATTTAATTGATTGAAAAGACTATAAAGGATTTGATTTTTTTGTCTATATCTCATATTATTATTTATTTTGTAACATTAAATATTTTTATCCAACCTTTTCTGGTGTTGGAATTATTTTGTAAGTTATCTTTTTTATTTTTATATCAAAAAAATTCTTTATCATATTGTTATAAATAAATTTTTCATTTAATAAAAGTATTTTATATTTCTTTCTTATGCTTTGTTGTTCCTCAGGTTTTTTGTTTTTAAAGTTAATCATTACGTAATAAAAGATCTTGAGAATAATTTTATTTATATTTTTAATTTGTTGTCTGTTTATAAATATCCAACAGTCCAAACCATAATTTAGTATCGAATCAACATATGCCTTATAAACAACCGAGTTTTTAATTGATTTTCGAAATTCATTACTTTAAAGCACCACTTACAAGATATCCGATCGAGACTAATGGGTCAATTTGATAGCGCTGACTGCAAACTTCGGTGCTAGAGGGCGCTATTACCTGGCCACCAACTATTCGCGAAATTCCAAGAAAATCAATGCCTCGACCTGTCATGCATGCATTGCTTTTGCAGGCCCCAACTTTAAGTACCTTTGAATAAATATTTTGTTCACATCTGTTCTTTGGCTCATTCATTTTGGTTGTCTTGGTGTTCCACATCTCCTCTCTGACCGATTGCAGCGCCGCTAAATAGCGCTCTCTAGCACCGAAGGTTGCCGTCAGCAGGCATACATGCACAGGTGTTATGGTGCTCCCTGTCTCCCATTAGAATTTATCAGTTTTGATTCATCCTGTATATCTAAGATATATATATATATATATATATATATATATATATATATTTACTTTATCAACTGCCGTTCCGGCATGGCCGAGCGGTCTAGACGTCGGTCTGCCATGACGCCGATGAATCGGAACCTGGGTACGAATCCCGGCATTGGCATGGATGTTTCTTTCTTCTTCTGTGTTTCGTCCGTTTCGACGAAAGAGTATAGCGAGAGCTGCCTCCTATGGCGTACCCTGGGCAACGTTTCGTCGGCTAAATACTCACATTTCTCGTCCCTTGTTGAGGCCAATAGTTTCACTAAGAGCCAGGGCGTTCGCAAAAAAAAAAAAATATGAATTTTAAAGACAATTAAAGCTTATTACACAATTGGTTTTAAAAGTAAGTTTAATTAAAAACATTGAAAGTATACTACTCCACAGGAAAGCTTTCGAAGCCTACATTAGCTTCCTTGTCAATGACAATTCTTGATAAGGCTTCGAGTAGTAGAGTAGTATATTTTTATTGTTTTTAATTACACTTACTTTTTACATCAATTGTGTTTCGGCATTAATTGTATATTACATCCTTTTCATTATATCTTTGGCGCACGTTAAAATTTTACATTAGACTTTTACATTCATTCACAGTTTAAACAATAGATGTCACTGAGATAATCACCATGATTACTCTATTTTTCCACGCCCCTTTTCTTATTCTTTTATTATCTTATTATAAAATAATTAGGTTAAATAATGAAAGCCTGAATCTTAAATTGGGACAAACTCTTAAAATTGGTAGAATCTCTTTCCTTGGATCATATTGAAAACGTATGAATAATTAAAAAACTCAAACACAATGATTGTAAACATTTTCGAGTTGATCTTTATTCATGGATTCACTACGTCTCGTTTTCACTAATCTAGTAACAGCAATTCATATAGTTGGTAAAATAATACAAATACAGTTTTAATATATATATAAGAAAAGTGACACAAGTCAAAAAACGAAACTTTTTAGGAGAAGTATTTGAAAATTGTAGCTTTTTAAAAATCAATGAGATTTTCTGCGACATTTGTGATTTTCCGAAGAACTATTGCTATTTGACTTGTGTCACTTTTCTTGATTGAAAACTCATGTGCTATGAACATAATCCACATAAAAACGAAAAATTTCATTTTTTTGACTTGTCACTTTTTGCGATATATATATATATATATATATATATCTATGAAGTTTAAATTCGGCATTAGAAAATAATCTGATATGAATTTTTATCAAGAGCATTTTATCAGTAATAAAAATAGTTCTCCTGTTTGATGTTGATAACGCAACAATTCAATCCATGATTCCCGCACGGGAAAAGAGGATTAAATTCGAATTAGTCCCAGCATCAGACAAAATCAATCTTCTTTATCTATCACTCAGTCAATAGCTCAGTAAATTTTCTTCTGTTAAACTAATCTGTGTTTTGTTTTGTTTTATTTCATCCCATTTATTCCTTACACAGTAATAATGGAGAATTCTGGTTTAAAAATAAGAAAACATAATGAAATCAATCTGAAGTGATCCCTTTTGTTATCTTTGCCTTTTTTATATATAAAAAAAGATTGTTGGATAACGTGTCAAAATTCCTCGATCGTATTATAAAGAATTTTTATAGTTTTACCACTGAACTTGTGAGCAAACTAATCAGTCCCAGAAATGTTTTTATTTTTATCTAAGAATCAGGCAATGGACGCAATTAATAATAGGTCTCAGAGACTTATCTAAATTTTGGATCCTATTTTCAGATCTGATACGTTGAAGGAATTTTCTTCAATCACTTGCAATCTACTACAGCAACATTCTTGTTTTGTTTGTTTTTATTTTTTTAATTCTATATAGTATATTTTACGATCATCAATAATAATTTGGTAATTATCCGTATTTAAAAGAGTATTACTTATATTTTGAGGACCGGTGATGGCAGGTCCAGTTCCAGATAGGAAGTGTTTAAGAAATTTCTTGGTGGGAAACATTCTTAGACCTCAGGCATAAGCTGGATTTAGATGAGGATAAAGATTGTTAGTAAAGAGAGAGATGCTCTATTAAGAGTCTAACCTATTAAGTGTGTTGAAAGTTAATTCATAAGGAAAGAGTTAAAGTATAAGGACAAAATAAGTAACTAGGCCATTCTCCAACATATAAAAAACCCACAATTAGTTTCCTTTCCAGTTTTTGCTGATGAAGCTTGCGTGAGGCATTCGAAATATTCCGAGATCTTTTGGTAGTAGTATTGTTTTATTCTGGTTTTATTTATTTTTCATATAAAAAAAAATATTGAATTCTTGTTTATTTAGCCTTTCATTTTATCTTTTTAAGATATTGACTGTTATTTATGTGCTTGATTTTATCTGTTTTTTTGCTTTTGGTTTTTTTTTTTTTAACTTTATTTATGTTTGTTATTTTTTTTTCTATACTTAGTTTTTATTTTATTATTTTATGGTTTGGTTTGTAGGTCTTTTAGTTTCTTGTTTTGTTTTTTTTTAGTTCTAAAATTTTTAAACTTATTTGATAACATTATTGTAATAAGTTTTTCATTCTTCTCTGACATGTTAACGACAAATTGAATGGGTGAGTTGAAAAAGGTACATATTCCATAAATTTGACAAACCTAACTGAGATAGCCATTTTCTTCTTTGCACGTATATACATCCATTAAACAGAAAAAGAAACATATTTCTCAATTTTAAGTCGGCTTTCCAGAGCCATGTAAACATGATTGAGTTGAAGAAGGGACATATTCCAGGAATATGTTCTGTTGTCAACTCAAAGCCGCACTAGCATTGAGTTGAAAAAGGAACATATTCCTCAACGCATTTACATTGTTTTATGCTATAAAAATGTATATATCTAAATATTTACAAAGCACAATACATGGCGTGATATAATATTACATTATGTAACATAAAATACATGAAAATAAAATTTTATGAGGTTTTTTTTAAAAAAAAAAAAAACATTGAGTTGAAAAAGGAACATATTCCTTAACATATTTACATAGTTTTATGCTATAAAAACTTATACAGTGGTGCCTCACACAACGAACTTAATTCGTTCCAGGAGCAAGTTCGTTATGCGAAAAGTTCGTTATGTGAAACGCGTTTTCCCATAACAATACATGTTAAAAAAAATAATTCGTTCTGTAGCATAAAATATGGTAAGATGACATAAAAAAAAGATAAATTTTTTGTTATTATTTTTATTTAGATACATAATTTAGATTTAATTCGTAATGAAGAACGATTGCTGCGACACGTGCGTAAGTTAAGCGTACTACGCAGTGACTAACGAGTCTAACGACTGCCTGCGCGGGAGGATGCAATTAATCGGCAGTGATCGTAGAAGATCGGGCGACTTCGTTGTAATGATGAACGATTGCTGCGACACGTGCGTAAGTTAAGCGTACTGCTCAGTGACTAACGACTGCCTGCGCGGAAGGATGCAATAAATCGGCAGTGATCGTGTGAAGTGGGCGACTTCGTTGTGTGAAGCATTGTTCGTTGTGTGAAGCGAAGTTCGTTGTATGAATCGTGAAATGAACGAAAAGGAAGTTCGTTGTGTGCAGCGTTCGCTGTGCGAGGCGTTCGTTATGCGAGGCACCACTGTATATCTATATATTTACAAAGCACAATGAGTTCGCTTCACTTAAAGGTATAAATCGATAATAGAAAATTTTTTTGTAAAAAAATTAGTTTTCTTAGAAAACAGTTTTTTTTAGTTTTCCAAAAGTTTACATTTGTGGAATATGTACCTTTTTCAACTCACCCATTCAATTTTAAGGAGAAATGATAAGATAATGTCGTAATCATTTATCCTTAAAATTTGTCACCTCACCGTTATATAAATAATAAGTTAAAGTTAAGTTAAAGAAAGCTATTTTTTAACATGTCAGAGAAGAATGAAATAGATAAATTTAGATTTAGGTATTAAGATAATGTCGTAAATAACCTAAATCTAAATTTCTCTGTATTATTTAAAAAACAGCGTGACCTACGCATCAATTGAATTTCGCAAGAGCATTGTCAGTCAACAGAAGTATTGTTGCATGGTCAACTCAATTGCACAAATTTCCTACTGTTACAAATAGATTGTTTTAGAAATATTCTTTAGAATCTAAACTTTAATTTATTTTTAGTTTTAGTTAATTGATGTAATTTCTTTTTTGAATAAATAAAATGGTTTTTTTTTTGTTTTTTTTTCCGATACACATATGAGGCTTCTGGAGCGAAGTGACTGCTAGCTGTCTACTACAGTAAAACCTCGTTAAGTCGTCACTCAAGGGACCGAACATTTTTTAAGACTTAAGCGGAGTGGGTATTTTTGAAAAAAAAAAAAAAACACACTGAAATTCAATATTTTTATGAATTGCTGTAGGATTCGGTGAGAAAAAGAAGATTTTCAGAAATCAATATATGCAAATGAATGAGTGGAAAAAAAACAAAAAACAAAACAAAACACACATTTTATACTTACCACATTTTACTTTATTTTCCTGGCATTAAAATAATCCAACAGTGTTGATTGATGAAGGTGCTGATTACTGGTAACAATTCGAAACACTTTGTATGAAATGGAACTCCAACTTTTGTGCACATAGTTAATCGTATCTAAAACCGAACCTTCTAGCTTTTCGTTCCTATCCAAGGCTTTTATCATGTCCTTTATAAGCATTTTTTTGTACTTTCGTTTAAAGTCAAGAATTATCCCTTGATCTAAAGGCTGAAGAAGTGCAGTTACATTTGGAGGAAGAAAAACAATTTCGATCGTTTTAAATTTTCGGGGCTTACTCGCTATGAAATAAAATCACACTCAGTAGCGGTCAAGAAAAACTACTCTAAAAGTGTGTAATTTCCCAAGTGAATTTCCCACGTGAAAATTCCCCGTAAAGGCTGACTTTCTTAGAGTGAAGGGGCGGGGCTGAAAAGATAGCAGGCAAAATTGAGAATAAAGATGCTTTTCGCCATTTTTGAGGGTGACGAGTTATCCGGAGTTGAATTAAATTTGGTGACGAGTAAAAGAGAGTTATTTTACATTATTGTCTATGAGACCTTGTCGGGACCAAAGGAAAACGACGACTTATCCGGTTGACGACTTAACGAGGTTTTACTGTACTAAGACTGACCTTCTAAATGAAAAAAAAAAAATAATAATAATAAATATATAATTAAAGAAATCAATCAATCAATCAATCAATCAATCAATCACGGCCTTTCACTCGATTCCGAGCCTTGGCGACCTGATGGATGAACGATCTATAGGAAGAACGATTACGTGCGAGTTCACAAAGATCGGCCAGGGTCATTTCTGTCGTAGTTGTAATAGTGTCAAGCCATCTGGTTGCTGGTCTTCCTCTTCGTCTAGAGCCTTCTGTTTTTCCCAACATAATGTCCTTCTCTAAAGATCTATCTGTTTTTTGACTTAAAAACTCTATCCAGTGACTTCATCGTTGACTTTGACATAGCTATTCTTCTCCTGATCTCCGGTGATGTAGTTGCCTCGGAGGTGATCGTACTGCCGAGTAAGTTGAAGTCCTTTACCACCTCCATTTGAAATCCATCCAAATCCATAATGTTTCCGGGGTAAAATAAATAAATAGATAAGAATATTTTAAGAGAATGATAGAAAATAACTTTAATATCCCACGTCACGAACTAGATGTGTAATTTATAATAAGGCTCTGGATTCTTTATCTAGATTCTTACAGCATTTTACCAACTGCCTGTCCAAAAGATATTTGAGGGTTTATAGTCAAAAATACTCTAGATCATCTAAAAAGAATGATCATCTTTTGAGATCATTCTTTTTATACAGGATGTCCCACGCCTGGCGATCATAATTTTTTGGGTTATTTTAAGAAAAAAAGTTATCTGAACATGTGTTCTTTTCTGAACGATTTCCGAGACAAAGCTATTTGAATTCGTTGTAGGTATTTATCCTTCCCTCTCTCTCTCTCTCTACAGTGCGCCATTATCTGAAGCTAACAGTCACAAAGAGAGGAGAAAGTATTTCAAGTGGGTAAATGAGACGTCGCATGCTTAATATTAAATACTAACAGTTATTTCTTAAATACTGAAACAAAAACAATAGTTGTTTTTTTTTTGTTTTGTTTTGTTTTTTTTTTTAAATACGTATTAATAAATTTTTTATGCAATTTCAGTATTTTCAGAAATACACATTCAGTTTTTCTGCTTTTCAGCATGGAAGAATTTATAATAATAAAAACGATATTTGTTATTTGTTTTTTATTTTATTTATTTATTTATTCATTTATTTATTTTTTTCATTTAAATTTATTTTTGTGTAAATTTATTTTCATTTAAAATCAACCGCTAAATTGATTTTAATTATCTAAAATATTTGGAAATTTACCGAAATTGCAAATTATCTAAATCCAGATTGGATTAATATGATAAAAAATTTCGATTTCGAGAAATATCGATTTCGACATCTCAACTAACCATTGTGATATAATGAAAATGCTGAAATTGTTTGAAAAAATTCAAATTCAAACTTTACTTATAAACAGTGAATATAATTTTTGCTAAAGCATAAATTTAAGGACGACCATAATAATAATAAAAAAAATTAAAAATAATAATAAAAAAAAGGAAGTACATTATCGTAAAGAAAAATAAAAAAAAAGTTAGGAAAAATAAGAAAAAAAATCCAAGCTAACATTAAGAAAAAAAATTAAGAGAAAACGGCTTCGAACTGATAACCATATGATTCTGAGACTTACCCATCAAGCTAAAGTTGACAACTGAAATGAGATGGTTGTATTTCTATTATTTAAGCTAATAGCGGAAATCCAATAAAAACAATGCCAAATAACTTGAACTCCTGAAAATACGCCATTCCTACAGTGTTTGGACCTCTGAACACGATGTTGAAAATCGTGCGTCGATACGACCTTCCATTCGGGAGTTGTTACGGGGGTACAATGACAAAAAAGCCAAACACCTCAAACATGTGGGAAGGGAGAGGAGGCGTTGGCCACTGAAAATACCCTATTCCTACGGTGTTGGGTCTCTGAATACGATGCTGAAGTTCGTTTGCCGATCCGACCTTCCGTTCGGGAGTTGTTCGGGGTAGCAATAGCTACCGATTTTGGTCGCTTCACAATAGCTTCCACATCGGTCGTTAAAAATATATTATTTTTTTTTTTGAAACTTATTTTCTACATAGAAAGCACAGTTGAATTCTGGGATAATGGCATTTAAAAAAATTTTCAAATTAAGTTAATTTTCTTTATATTTGTTTGTGTGTTTTTTTTAATTTTATTTTAAGGACTATCCTTAAACTACGTACGCATGTCGGGGTTCTGAAAGGGAGGGGAATGGGTCATATAATATATGATATCACATTACACTCTAAATCAGAAATAACTACTAAGAAATTAATTTTAAAAAAAAGGAAATTAACTAAACTTTAAAGTTCAAAACGAAAATATACTTGAATATGAGGATTATGCATCAAAATCAATAAGGTCAACTTCTAAAGCGTTCATTTTAGATGACCAAAATGAAAGACAGGTTCTTCCTTTCATTGAGATAAACTTTTTACAGGTAGTCGGGTCGCGATCGAAGGTCACGTGACTGAGAAAATGACCTCAGAATCCAAGGTCACGTGATAACTAAAAATTTTATTAAAAGAAATGCCGTTTTTTTTTTTAAGCTGAGACCCTGAGACGGTCGTTTTGAGCTTGTTGGGATATACTCAGCCAATGCAAGACCCAAAAAGGCGTACGAGGGGAACTATACGTTGAAAATGGAAAACACAATGTACCCTCAATAATTAAGAAACAAAAAAGAACATAAGAAATGAAACAAATATCCTTGGGAGTTAAGCTTTTAGCCTCGAAAGGAATTTATCCATAAATAAAGAAAAAGAATATTAAAAATAAAAAAATAAAAAAAACCAACAGTAATACAGTAAAACCTCGATTAACCGAAGTGGTCGGGACTGGACCTCCGTCGGTAAATCGAAAATTCCGGATAAAAGAGAGCACTTAAAAATGGCCGTCAGGAGACGGCAAAAATTTTAACACTGATTTTAAACATGTACACATGTACAAAATAACTAAATGTGATGTTTTAATTATATTACTATAATTATAAACAATAAATTTGTTCAATAGATGTCACACAAGTCAGAAAATGCAATGTAACTGTTTATATGACATACGATACATACTTTACATTGGCATAAACGGAAGTTTGCTCTGCCGTAAGCATGACTGACGTCGCGACGCGTCGTTTAGCCGCTCTGTCTCGAAGTTGTTTCAGTAGCATAAGTTCTGTAGAATCAGAGTCAGTCTGTTGCTCCAACTACATCAGTCCTTTAGCAAAACATTCAAAAGCATCGGAGTTGCTTATTTTAGAAGTTTCACCTGTTTCAATTCTGCTCCCAATTTGGAACTTCTGTTCCACTGTTAACAAAACGCGTTTTTGTTTAGTGGGTTCCATGGCATAAATGAATGGTCTACATTTCGGTAAAGTAAAAAAGAAAAAAAAACTTAAGGAAACCAACGTCGGTTAAATGAGGTTTAATAGTATATTAACCTATATTGAGAATTAAAATACATTCAGAATTTTATTTTTATTTTTGGTTATTAATGAATTGCCTAGAGATCAACGGAAACAGTTGGTTTTTTTTTTTGTTCGGGGATCTTAAAGGGCTGTTTGTCAGTGAAAGGATAAGGATTCTCTATCAATTCTATGATTCAGTCGTGGAACTGATTAATATGTGTTCTGAACTTAATCTTACAATACACAAAGTTAAAAGTAGGCCTACTTTAGGTTTTAATTAAATTAGTGGAGATGCGTGACGTAATATTAGGTAGAAGAGTTTAGAAAATTGTGACAAGGGGAGAGGGGTCGAAAATAAAAAAAATTATCGTGACGTAATTTATGGACAGCCCTTTTTATATTTTCATCTTATTTATTTAATTATTTATTGATTATTTTATTTATTGTCTTATTCCGGACGAATGTATTTACAATTCTTACCTTTTTTCAAGGTTGTTAGTTGCATAATGCCATTTTGTAATAGACAACTGAAGTCCAAGTCATTGTAAATCTTAATGACAGACAATTAACGATATCCTTAGATTACAAAAATAAACAACAACTTTAAAAAAAAAGTTTTTTTTTTTTTTATATTCAAATAAAAAAAAAATTAAAAAAATATATCACAATTTTTAATTATATCTAATTCATTGAAATATGTAGATATACGAGATAATTAAATTTTTTGGTTATTACTAAATGTTACGTGAATGTAATTGATAATAAAATCAACTGCAATATATTAGTGATCGTATTTCTGAATTTATTTATTTCGGCGAATTACTTACGATTATATAGCAGAGTAGAAACTAAAATACTTTGTAAGACTTCATTTGCATCTACAATTTTAATTTGTATTTAAATAATAAAAGACAGTTTTATAATAAATGTTTTTATCTGTTTTTTTTTTTTTTTCTTTTTCTTTTTAAAGCAAAAACTTCAAACAAAACACATCTGATTTATCTGCAATTCGCTGATTTCGTAGATGTTACCGTTACTGTTGGGAAAGCTCTGATTACGTAATGATAATGTTGTGATAGCGAATTCAGTGATATTTTGGACCATCCTACCAAAGCATGTGACCCCTAGATAATCTTCAATATAGAATGAGCATTATTGTTCTTTTAATTACTTAATTCTTGTTATCAGTGATAAGTTCTTCAACTGCAAAGTTCATATTTGTATGGTCTAATACTGTCAAAGAAAGTAGAAGAGAAAGAACGTTCCAGATGACCTCAATCGAAGTGCAGTGATGAAAAACTAAGAAAGTCATATAGAATCTCTCTTTTCTGAATAGTTCGCTTGTTAAAATGGAGGTGACAAGTACTCCTTTGACTGTTGATATGAATGTAACGGCTGCAATACCAACGGTGGCCCAATTCCACGTTGCTGATTATGTTGTGTTGGTCCTAATGCTGCTGATGTCCTTAGGAATCGGAATCTATCATGGCTTCTTTGGCGGAAAGCAGAATTCGACAGAAGAATACTTTCGAGGGAACAGTAAGATGGGTATGTTGCCTGTCGTGTTATCTTTATTAGCCAGCTTTATCTCTTCTAATGGGATGCTGGGGGTCCCAGCTGAGGTCTACATGTTTGGGTTTGACTACATATGGGTGGTCATTGGAGCACTGATTGGGATTCCAGTGTCGGCGCTTTGGTTTCTGCCCGTGTTCTATAAACTCCAGTTTACCAGTGTGTTCGAGGTAAGTTGTGACTCTCTTTTCTATAATAAGTATATCATATAATACAAGAGAAATTGTTTTCTATGCAACCTATCAGAAACAGCAGCAAAAAAACAGAAAAAAAAAACCCAGGATCTTTTTCCTAGTATATTACCTACTATATTATTATTTAGTATATAACTAGTTTTACATTTATCATAAATGAATTAGGAGAAAGTAAGATTTTATCAACTGCTTTAAATTAATCTTATTTTTTGCATTTTAATTAAACAAGAAGTTCTTGAAAGAAATTGAAGCCTACTTTCCTTTAAATTTTTAAAACTTTTTCTCACACATAAAAAAAGGTTTCATTCTTTTACTTTTAAATTATAATTTTCGATTATTAAAAATATTAGAAGTTTTATGTTTTCTGGACAGAAAAGGTGATTCAATCCGCATTACTTACTTGAGATGCTAATCCGATTGACTTTAATTGTATCGGGATTAATGGTTTAGATAAAAAAGAATTAATCCCCTTGTATTAGACATCATTGTCAATGTTCTATTCCCGTTTTTCGACGGGAATTTTCATTTTGCATCATAAACAGTAAATTTCAAATAAAAAAAGTTGTCTTTTCAAGATCAAGTTTGATTCATCCAGGGATTTAAAAGGGATTAATGAAATACAGACACAAAATACATACACATAAATGAGAGTTACTTTACTCGTATTAGGCTAAGAACTATTCAAACTGAATACGTGATTTCATTCACAATATAAAAAACTATCAATATTAATTCCAATGCAACTATAAATGATTTTATTTATCACTTTTTTTTTCTTTTTTTTTTTTTTTTTTTTTTTTTTTTATTTTTTGGTTACTTCATATTGATCAGGTCGGTGATCTCTCTCTTAAACTTCAACAGTTCCAGGTTTAAAGGTTATTCGATAGTGAATAGGAAATTGCATTGAGATTCATTTATTTTCTAGAAATATGGAAATTGAGCTAAAAAGCTTCAGATTGCAAAGAATTTTAAAAAGACAAGGTTTTTTTTTTTTTGTTTTTTTTTTCATTTTAAAATGAATTAACTTTGTCCTTAGAATAAAAAAAAATTTTGACTTTGTTTTCATCAATGAAATTTCATCTTTCATCGTCTAAACTTTTCATGTTTCCTTCTTATCAGAAACAGAAGGAAAAGATAATTAATCAATGAATTAATGAAATTTCTGTAGTTTATTTTTAATAAACTCTAGATTACTTTATTTAACCTAAAAAAAATTAAAAATAAGCTATATGTGAATATAAAGCAGTGTAAGAAGTGTTTTTTTTTTTTTTTTTTTTTTTTGATCAGTACAATCGGTCTTATTACCTGTGGCATTGTAGGATTTTCATAGAAAGCGACTGGCCTATCGGGCTTCATCCCATAACACTTATAGCTAGTCCGGCTTTATTACTTCGTCCACATTGATTTTTAATTGCCTGAATACCTAGTACAGTTGAACCTCAGTAAAACGGACTAATAGGGGCTGAAGTTTTAATGAAAGTCCGGTTTATAACAAATAATTCTTAGCGGTGTAATGCAGCGGGTTTACATCAATGAAAGTACAATAGTTAGCTATAAAAAGTGTTTATTACATATCAAATAAAAAACAGCCTTCAACATAGCAACTTGAATTGAAAAAGATGTGTACGTATACACTGCATTAGAGCAAGAAGGTCCAAGTTCATGTTGATTGCTTACATTCATTGGTTTGAAAAAATAATTTATTTTCTGCTGGGTTTGTTTGCTGCTTATTTCTTCAGTTAATAACTGACTTAAGTGTTCATAATATGCAAACACATTTTCATTTGCCGATTGTTCAACATATTGAATAACAAAATTTAAATGGTTTTTCAATTCGCTCACCTTAATTGTAGGCTGACAATTTTTTTTCAAAACTGTTCGTTATAAGCGACGTCCGTTATAATAGGGTCCGTTATAATGAGGTTCTACTGTACTTTAAAAATATTAATAGATACTTATTATTTATAACTTTCGAAGTAAAAGTTTTAAGTATATAAATTTCAATAAATAACAATGGATGAGACCAAATTATTTACCAAGTGACATCATGGAACAGCTTTTTCACGCTCTTCAATGAACTTTTTATTTTAAGGTCAACAGCCGAATTTTTTAAGATGATTTTTCTAGGGACTTGACAATATTTAATACATTTGTAGTTTGTAATTGAGACGGTTTTTTGTGAAACTGTCGAAGTTACTGATATCGCAACTTTATCTACAAAAAATAAATGGAATTTCGATAAAAAAATATGTGGAGCGGAGATGAGACAAAAGATTACTTATTCTTTTTTTTCCGTAATACTAAATAAAAAAACGTACAACAGGGTTTGTCTAAATGAAAGACAATAAGAAGTTCTGAAAAACCTTAGAACTTACTTTCCATAAAGTGTCCATTCGTCACATTCTGAATAAAGAAAAATTCATCATCATTGTTCTACATATCTAGAGATCTTAATTTCCTTAACTTAAAGAGAAATTATAAGATCCATCCTATTTATGAAAGGTTTCAGGTTAGACGTAACACTGCAAGACCCTTTTATCACTCCGTCTTATTAAATCCATTTTTTTTTTCAAATACCAGAATAGATAGAAATATAGACATGCATACAGTGGTGGTCAGAATTATAAGGACAACTGAAAATTTCACAGAAAAAATTTATTGCTGAAGTAAATAAAGTGAAATTTATACATAAAATGCTTTTTTTATGCTAGAAATCATTGTAGAATGCAAAACATTGGAAAATGCAAAATATGAATGATTTGCCGTATTAAACAAAAAATGTCATTGTAAAAACTGGCCAAAATTATAAGAACAATGAATGTTTTTGGCCTAAAACATACTAATAATTAATAATCTCCCCCTTCTTCTCAAACACTTTCATCAGTCTTGACGTCATAGAGTTTGACAGTTCCTTAAGAACGTTTTTAGAAATGTTTTTCCAGGCTTTTTCGATGGAGGACATGAGTTCTTGCTTATTTTTATATTGAACACCATTTTTGTATACTTCGTGTGCCAGAATACCCCACAGGTTTTCCATTGGATTTAGATCTGGGCTTCTGGATGGCCAATCAAGTAATTTCATGAAATTAGCATCAAACCATGCTTTCGAAGTTTGAGAAACATGTACTGAGGCATTGTCCTGCTGGAACAAAAAGTCTCCACTTGTAATTGACGGTGCTTCTGATAAAAGATTATTGCCCAATATGTAAATATAACTCTCAGACTTCATTTTGCCCTGCATTTTGCCCTGATGTTTGTTTTTTGGAGCAAGCTCGCCTTATTATCATTCTTTTCACACGCACAGAAACAGAAGATGGCCTACCTATACGTCTTTGCCGTCCATATTTTTCGGGAAAAATATTTAAGAAAATTATAAATAACCGTTCTCGATCTATTCAGCTTTGTCGAAATTTGATGTACAGTAAGTCCTGAACTTTTAAAAGCAACCACTTTCCCTTTCTAAAACTCCGAAAGTTTCGTACCTAGTGGCATGACTGAAAAAATAGAATATGACGTTCGCAATCTCTTACTATGCATTTATATCGTCTGGGAGTGCCGTGTGCTGAACAAAAAGCATGCAAATTTTGCTTTTTAGAACACACAAATAGCATTGTCCTTATGATTTTGTCCATATCACAGTGCTGTCTAAATCCAAAATACATTTTATGAATGTGAATTTCCCATATATTTCCATAAAAACTAATAAAAAAATGCTGCATTTATCGTTGGTTTTCAGCCATAAAATTTGCATAATTTTCCAGCCAACTGTAACCAAGTTTGGCGATTTTTTCCCTTGTCCTTATAATTTTGACCACCACTGTATCACGTTCCAAGAAGATACGTTCACTGTTCAAAGATATTAGGGGATGGGCATTTTTGTGCCTTTATACACAAACAGAGACACGGTGATCTGGTAAGCCTTCCTTACTATTACGACAGAATAGTTGCAACCATGGTATTTTGAGCCTATTTTCCGAAGGAAACATACATTTTACGAAAAAATCAGTCCATTTAGAAACTCTTCATTAGAAATGTATGACAACAATTGTTTTTTTTCTTTATGAAATGTAAAAAAACGTTTTAAGTTTATATCTATATTCAGAAGTTGATATTTTGATAATAAATTTATTGAAACTGTAATTTAATTGATAAAAATTATATTTTTTTCTTAAAAATTTTAAATTTAGTCTTGAAGTTTTCTGTTTGGTCTAAATGGAAATACCTGTAAGGTTCTAAATTATTATTATTTTTTTAATAGTTTAGACTTTTTTTATCCACCATTAACTGCAGATCATATTTTTATAGTTATTCTACGTTAACTTAAAAATAAAAATTTTAGATAAAATAAAACTTAAGATAGCGATTTTTTTTTTCTTTTAATCTTGCAAGGAAAAAAAAGTACGTAATTAAAGAAAAAAAAAAAAGTTAGCACAGTACTTTAAATAAAGCTCTTAAGGTTTAGCGATTACATATCAATATTTGTAATCACTTTAACAATCAAATAATTCTTATGTTTTATCTCACTTTTATAGGATTAAAAATGTATTATATTCAGCGTTTCTGCGTTTAATAGAACATTTTTCTTAATCTTAGTAAATATTTTTTCAACCAAAAAAAAAAACAATACATTTATGCACTTCTCAGTTATTATGTTATTATTGAACTTTTCAAAATTAGGAGATTTAACTCCATTAGGATGTAATCGAAGTATTTTTAATTGTAATAATTTTGAATTTTGATTTGTCGAAATTTCTCCTTTTTTTTTGGTCTCCTTCAGTAACGTTAATCAGTTCCATGTAGACGTTGACCAATGAGGAAGTTTAGCTGATAGCAAATAGTAAACGCGAAAAGGTTCCTTTTAAATAAAAAACAAAATCATAATAATAAAATTCGCAGAAGGAAGTCGTATATTTTTATTTACATTTTCAATATTCCATGAAAGGCTACGAGGATTTAATATTCCGTTTTCGGAAACAGGAATCATGTTTTCAACTGAAAGGTTAAAAAAAAAAGGGGGTAATTTGTTTTGAATTGAATTTCTAAGATAGAAATTCATAAAAAAATTTTAGCAACTAATATAAAAAGCTAACAAAAATTTTAAAACTAGAGTGATTCAAGTAGGACATGGTAGTTGTTAGAGCACTAGAGAAGCTGATGAGGTACAATGTATTATAGTTGCTGTCATCAAAGAAATTTTGAAATCAAAGAAAGAAATTTTATAGGGAGATGGCCATACCTTTTAATCATGTCTGGAAGTTCGTGTGGCAAAATACGAATAAAGGAAATCAATTGATGAGTAAAATTGATAATTAAAAAATAAAATATCATTTGAATTTACAATAATAATAAGGGCACGCTTAAGATGTAAGGCATTACAATATTACACAACATCGCGTATTTTCAAATTCATTGAGGAACAGATTACAACAGTTCAGTTTTTCAACAACAGATGTCGCTGGATATTTAGCCAACCAATTCAGTAAACCAAGGTACATCGCTATGACGTCGGCCTCTCACCTCTGAGTACCGGTGTTCGGTTCTCATGTGGGTTTCGTGATGGTGGACGATCCACGCTAGGCAGGTTTTCTCGGGGTTCTCCCATTTCCCTGCACTTCTCCCACCATATTTTCTCAGTCTTTCTCTTCATCTGTACTTATTTCCGTGAGATAGTACAATAGATCTCTGGTCGCAGTGCTTCTCTGCCACCCACATTCACTACATAACAAAACATAATCCAAGGTACAAGCTTAGCATAAGTGCTAGCATATCCAGCAAACGGGTTAGTAGACATGTACTGCCACCAATGGATGGTAATAAAATCTAAAAAATGAAATTAGCATACTGCATGTTCATGTTCCCAAATGCCTTAGTTTCACACTAGAGTCCGCTGCATTCGATGATTAGTTAACCGGCAAGAAAAACTGTAAATTTCCTGCTGAGCTTTGGGATCATGAAAACGAGGATTAGTTATTATCACATCCCTGTTGTCTTCATTTGAGACCTGAATTATACTGTTAATAATACTCTACATGGTATCATCCTACAAATATAAATAAATAAATAAAAAAGATAAACGAAAAATGTTCAGGTGAGTAGTTAGATGCTGCGTATCCAGTCAATTACCCTTTTCTTAGTCTAACCAGACAGTCTGTACATTCACACTCTTTTAATAATGTTTGATATGCTGGATGAATTTTCCTGAAATATGATATGATAAACATGCACAAAACTGTCGATGTCTTAAACAAAGAATAGTAATCCGCTTAATCCTGTTAATGTCTGTGCGAGTTTTAATATGCTTTAGACAACTTAAGTAATTAGTTGTTAAGTGCAATTTACTTTTATTTTTTTTAGATAATAACAAAAAAAAAATCTGCTGTTTATTTTCAACGGTATTATAATGGAAAAAATAAGTAAATAACAAAAATCGGAGATCAAATTTTTGTTATTGTCACAAATTTCAAAGAAACCATTAAATAAACTTAAGGAAAATACGGTTCAAATTCTTTCAGGAACTTCTTGCTAATATTTGCTTATTATTTGTTAAAGATGACATTTATTAAAGTATATTTTTAATTTAGTATTTAGAAAGACGGTTTGATGGATCCATTCGCAAGTGGGGAGCTGTTCTCACGATTATCACTTACGTAAGTAGAGAGTTATCTACTATAATTAATAATTTTTAGATTAATAATAATATTGCTTTTTTTTCAATTAAAAAAAGTTACAGGAGTAATAATTTGAAAAAAAATAAAAATGAAATTTATCTGCATTGAATAATTAAATATTTAAAGATGTAATCGTTTAAGAAGGTATATGAATCCAATGGAGACCCAGATCACCCCTTTGGGTCGCTTCCAGCGTTTTTTCAAACAGTATCAATCAAATAATATTAATCAAATAGTAATCCATTGTAAAGAAGTACACATTATTCCATATTAATAACAATCATAGTAATCCATTGTAAAGAAGTACACATTATTCTATATTAACAAAATCAAATAGTAATCCATTGTAAAGAAGTACACATTATTCCATATTAACAATAATCATAGTAATCCATTGTAAAGAAGTACACATTATTCCATATTAACAACAATCAAATAGTAATCCATTGTAAAGAAGTACACATTATTCCATATTAGCAACAATCAAATAGTAATCCATTGTAAAGAAGTACACATTATTTCATATTAACAACAATTAAATAGTAATCCATTGTAAAGAAGTACACATTATTCCACATTAATAACAATCAAAAATAGTAATCCATTGTAAAGAAGCATAGAGTATTCCATATTAGCAACAATCAAAGAGTAATCCATTGAAAAGAAGTACAGAGTATTCCATATTAACAACAATCAAAAAGTAATCAATTGTAAAGAAATACACATTATTCCAAATAACAATCAAATTCATTGTTAAGAAATGCAGAGTTATTCCATTAATAGTAATATAATTTTCGTAGTCCATTATAAAAAAATAGAGAGTATTTCATACTATTGAAATCTATGAAATACTTCATCTTTTTTTCAACATACATTGTAAAAAAAAA
The DNA here is from genome assembly GCA_023159025.1 of Thereuonema tuberculata. Lineage (NCBI taxonomy): Eukaryota > Metazoa > Arthropoda > Chilopoda > Scutigeromorpha > Scutigeridae > Thereuonema > Thereuonema tuberculata. The sequence continues at coordinate 47,868,907 of JAFIDM010002131.1, read as the reverse complement.
AACTTATTAACCTAAAAGAAGATTTTATTCAACACATTTAAAAAAAGAAACCTTATTAAAAAAATGTATAGTTCAATATTAATTGATATCTTCCTTTAAATTAATAAAGGAATAATATAATAATTAATATTATAATAATAATTAATATCATATAATAATAATTTATTATTATAATAATAATTTATCATTTCTGTATTTAAAAAAATAGGTGATATACGCTAGTTTCGTCACTTACGGTCCAGCTCTGGCTTTAAGTCAAGGTCAGTCTGAATTTTCAAGAGATTTCTATAAAATATAATTTTTGTGCTTTAGGCCTATATTTAAAAAAATTTAATCACTAAGGAAACATTCAAGTTAACAATTTTTGTATTATTTTTAATTTCAGTGACTGGATTAGATTTATGGGGTTCCATAATAACAACGACGGTTGTAGGAACGTTTTATACAAGTTTAGTAAGTATACCAATACTTACATTAAATCGAATAGAATTAAAACTCAAACAACAGATAATGTTCTTGATGATATCTTGATGATGGAATAAAAGTAAAGTTTTGGAGATTTGCAAAATTTTAGACAATCATTTAAGAAAGCAAAATATGATTGGTGTGATATTTTTCGCATACTTTCACTTTAAGATATAAACGTATTTTTTTATATAAAACGCAGAAAACTTACTAATAAATTTTATTGATTCTAAATATTTAATGTTCACTTTTAAAACCAAAAATAGAAACTGTTAATTATCACTGTATTTCTCTTTTTTGTGTCAATTTTATTGAATCAATTACATAATCACTAGTCTTATCTAAAATTGAAGTTTTAGTTTTTTAAGACAAGTAGTTTTTGAAATATAAATAAAGAGCATTGAAGAACAAAAATTTAGACGTATCAGACATTGCAAACTCTGTTTTAACGAAGGACACATTATGGATAATACTGTCAAAATTTTGTACAAAGAATATAATTCAAAATTAAAGAAAATTTTAGAAAGTAGTATTATAAAAAGCACAAAAGAAAAAAAAACAGATATGAAGGAGTGCATATAGATCCTTCTACAGTCTTTTTAAAGAGAGATTTAATAAAAATAAAATGAAATAAAATAGCAACAATAGATGTTTTTAATTACTAAGAATATTATTATTTGTTATGATTTTATAATGGTCTTTATTTTAAATTATTATTATTACTTTTAATAATTGAATTGTACCTTATTAATATATTTGTGTAAAAACAACTAAACTTATTGATTGACGTGTTTTTGAAATTTGTTTAAGCTTCCAACTATTTTGTTTTGTTGTACTTATTCCAATTTTATTACGCTTGAAAAAGAGAAGGCGAACTACTTCTCGAAAATTTGCAATTTTAGTATTTAAAATAAATCTATTTAAATACTATGATGAGTTTTATGGAGTTGTGTAAATAGTTTTTGAAATGAGCGTTACTCCGCTTGATGGTATCTTATTTTGCCGTTTTTTACAACTACGGATAGATAAAAAATATTTTTTTTTTCTGTTGGGTAAATATGTTAAAATGTATATGGATACACTGCTTATAAGAAAGCCAGAGAACACCTCATGGGCAGGGTAAGTAGCGCCCCCGACACGTGTAATTTGTCTGTAGTCGGTAATGCCTCTAAGGCAGGTTTAAAGACTGCAAGAAGGGGACTGACAGAGTTTAAATGAGGTGTTGGGGGACGATCCATGTTACATCTATGTTGATATACATCCATGCTACGCGGCAAACTGATGAAAAAGTGGGCCATCCTAGATCGACTGTCAAGTGATATCATACTGAGATGGAAGCATAGAATCAACCATAATTTGAAAGAGCCAGCTGATTCGACACTTAGTCACAATAAAAAACTTAAAAAGCTTAAAAGGATAAAATGACGTACGTTTCGATAATCTCTACTCTCAGATTTCTTTGTCAAATTAAATTTTAAAAAAACCCTACCTTAAGCAGATCCTCCCTCATTGGGAATCGTTGAAGAAATGAATAGAGAACGAAAACCGGAAGCTTCAACCATAAATGTTCACCGCAGTGGAAGACTCACCAAAGGGTGACATGCCAAAACCACTGTTAGTCGACCAATTCGTTGAATGCGGAGCTCCGTTTATCAAGTGAATACAAATCTGCATGAAACCATAAACCCAAGACTCACAAGCTGGTTTTTCTAGGTCGGACGCGATATTTAAGCACCGCATTAGCCGAACCAACATGCAGAGTCGTCTACAGCGGTGTAAACAGCAGTGGGATGTGGAGACTTGGAAACTGTGTTTTAGAGAGAGCGATGAATTATGCTACACCCTTTTCCGAGAGGATGGATAGGTATTAGATATCCAGTGAACGTCTCTTACCACAGTACAGTATATAATCTCAATTGCGAAATTCAGTAATGGCGTGTGATGGTATGATTCTTTTTCCCTGATTCGGCCTCGGACCTCTAGTGCCAAGCAAATAAACACACTTATACGGAATGGACCCTTATATCTGTCAGCAACAGAATGCATGTGTTATGACTGCGTTGTAACTGCATGGTTTGCGGAATGACCTACACCTGTAATTGGCCTACACAGAACTTCGATTTGAACCATATTGAACCACAACGGTCCAAGAGCTCGTTATATGCCTCAAGGCGGAATGGACCACAAATTTCCGGCTGACACTATTGTGCATTTGTATCCGCAGTCATCGCAGCTAAGGAGAAGTTTCATTTTTTTACATCAATGTTTATTTTCGTAAACAAAACATAGATATCAGGGCATAATTTATAAAGATCCAAAGTCGTCTTTGGCAGTTGACAAGAATAAACTTTCCCGAGCTGATGGAATTTCCTACGGAAGCGTGTTTTAAAGCTTTTCGTTCATTAGCATTCTACCATCACATTATTATTGGTATTGCGTAATTAAATGGTGCGTCTACACCATTTAAGTATCCCACTACAAGCCTATATGGACCTTGGGGTCGCGGGAGGTCAGCCGCTCGGCATTTCCTGATCAAAGGAACCAAGTTGAGGTCGGGTCGTCAGTCTGATGCCCACTCGTCTTTAAGCACGGTGAGTGAACCCTAGGACGCTTCTGAAGAAGAAATAACAAGGGAAAAATCCCGACCTCTACCTGGAATAGAACTCGGTTTGCCACTGGGCTCGATATTCAAAGATATACATATAAATATATATATTTAGATTGGTTTACCTGTTTACCCGCATTCACTACAATCTAATTTATTCTAACCTAAAGGTATTCTTATATTCTAAAATTTTGTATTTTCTAAATTAATATTTTCGAAGTATTTTTGGAAGTAAAAGAAAACATTGAATGCTAAATAAATTTAAGTAAACTAAATGTTAGCGATGAATACAACAATGAAAGACAATATGTTGAGATAACAATGATGAAGCATGAACTGTGATGGTCAACTCTCGTTCTTTGATGTGGACTTCGCCATTGATTATTGCTGAGATGTCACGCCTGAAAAACAAGAACTGTAATGTTAAACGCACTGATGAAATTAATTTATTCATCCATGAATTTTATTAAACACCAAAAGCAGAGAATATGGTAAACCACGAACAATATAAAGTGTAAGATACATAAGATTATGCTTATCATCATTCAATTTGTGAAGTATTTGATCAAAGAAGAATAGAAAAAGGAGTTTAAGATATGATTCTTTTTACTAAGTTTTTTATTTGCATAAGATACGATATCATAGCTGATGAAGTTATGAGAGAACTTTTCCGCAAGTCAAGATATTTGAACATGAACATTGTTTATGAATATATTTATTTTCCAATTTAGAATGTTTTGCGTAATTATTATTAACTAGGGTTACAAAAATTCGCTCGGGTTACAAAAAACAAATGTCCTAATATGGATGATAAAGAAATTGCAATTGCGAGATCACTTGGAACTTTCCCGGTTGCTACAAATATAAAGCAACAGCAACAACTCAAAAGGTCTCATCTCATTACAAATCATACTATTAACAGACAAAAAATGTACAGTTGTACGGATATTTGTAAATTTGTAAGCAGTGTCGGAGACACAACCAATCACAGTGCAGCGTTCGAACACGCCAGGCGTGACGTCATTCCAACGGGTAAACATGGCGTCTCTACTATTCGTCCCACTGCACCGCGATGGAGCGCAATTACACAATTATTATCAGCATATTGACATTTTCTTTCACACATAAATGAAGTTTACACTGAAATGCATGAAGTTCATGCGTCAAAATTTATCAGAGAGTTTGTAAAACCTCGATTTTTACATAATTTCGGCTGTGTTCCCATGGAACTCTGAGATAGCAACTCGCTCACTACGCAACGAAGTAGGGGAAGTAGTAGCCCAGGGAGGATGATTGGTATTGGTTGTTGGACATTCGTTATTGTAATTGTTGAAACAGTTAAATCAATTTTTTATTTTGTTTTATTTTAACAAAATTTGGCTTAGTCATTCAAATTATGTATGTGGGCTTTTACGGAAGTCATGGCTTTTAAAAAATGAGCTTAGAACATCTTTTTCAGTTTTGTGTTTTTCAAAAATTTCAGTGTATTTCAAAAATGTGGCATTTATTTTACTTCCGTTAATATTGCTATTTTGTTTTTATTTTATAAGCCGATATTCAAATTCCATGTGGACTGTTATGGAAGTCATGGCTTTTAAAAAAATTAGCTTAGAACATCTTTTTCAATCTTGTCTTTTTCAAAAATTTCACGGTGTTTCGAATACGTGGATTTTTTTTACTTTCGTCAATATTTCACGATTTGCTATCTTTAATTATTTTAAATCAATCCAAAAAAACAATACTTAAGTATAAAGAAATTAAACACATTTGCATCTATTCATTTAGTGAATAATAATAAAAAATCATACTATAAATTGGCAAAAATTGTACGTTAGTACGGATATTTGTTTGTCATCCCAACAGCGCTACAGACTCAGTATTTAAGCAAGAAACAAAATACAAGGTGGCGCCATCAACATTTCTCAGTACTCGCCAGGGGAACAGTGTTGAGGATCGACATTATTTTAGGGCAGGAGGTTAACTTAAATAAATTACTAGTGGCAACCCATGAAATATTCACGGAAGTAAAACAGATTTTTGAAATACCGTGACGTTTTTCAAAAACTCAAGATTGAAAACGATGTTCTAAGCTCATTTTTGAAAGTCATGACTTCCATAACAGCCCACGTATAGTTTGAATGATGACTAAGCAATAAAATAAAATAAGTATTTTGATCATGGTAACTCTTGCAAGCATGTAAATATCCATATTTAGACGTTAGTTTCGAAATATGCTTGAAGAGTCAATAAGGTGTGAGATCACGTGTAATTAATAAAACAATACGTGTGTAGTAGTTCACGACTTAAAATCATACTATTAATAGACAAAAATTGTACGGTTGTACAGATATTTGTAAATTTGTAAGCAGAGTCGGCGCACAACCAATCATAAATTTGGCATGTAAGTAGGTAATTATGATCACTAAAACCAATTAGTTATGGATTAAATTAGAGTAGAATGGGGTGAATGTGGGCGGCAGGAAGCCAAGGATCGCGACCAGTAGATCTATTGTGCTAAACCCACGGAAATGAGGATAGAAAGACTGAGAAAGTATGGTGATAGGCTGGCAGGGGAAATGGGAGAACCCCGAGAAAACCTACCCAGAGCGGATCGTCCACCATCACGAAACCCACATGAGAACGGAAGCCGGGACTCAGAGGTGAGAGGCCAGTGTCTTAGCGACAAGTCAACCTCGCGGCCTTATAGTTACGGAACTAATTACTGCAATAAGTAAACTTTCAAGCGAAAATAAACCCTCGTTATTCCCGAACCCATGGGAATTTCGAAAAATCTTGAAAAAGGGTTTTAGTGATTATAATTACCTACTTACATGCCAAAATTGAAGTCTCTACTAGTTATAGTTATGGAACTAATTATGGAAATAAGAAAACTTTAAAGCGACAATTATTCCCGAGCCCGTGGGAATTTCGAGAAAATCCGGCCTTATACCTTGTCTTCATCATAAAGGGAACCTCTGTGCAAAATTTCAGCTTTCTAGGTCCAAGGGTTTGGGCTGGGCATTGATGAGTCAGTGAGTGAGGAGTCAGGTCTTGTCTTTTTATATAGTTAGATACTAAAATATCTACACTAATTTATATCCTAAAAATTAATAATCCAGTGAAATTTAGACACCACAGACACGTGCACAGTGTCGGTTTGAATATGACTCCTGTTCTACAGATAAGTGAAAATAATGTTTGTTGTATTTAGTAATGAACAAAATAATTTAGTAATTAGGAGTGAGAGAAATTAAGTAATGGAAGAATATTAATTTTCATGAGATTTCAGAATTTCATTTTTAAAATTAATGTCTAATAAATTGTTAATATTTTATTATTTTAACTTCGTGTCTTTTGAACTTCATTGCTTTTCATTATCGGTGTAAATACATGTTATTGACGACTGAAGTTCGTGAGACAAAAGAAGTTATGAAAAATCTGATTAAAAATTTGCACAGAAAGTGACTATCGGAATAGCATTCTAATAATCGACTTGCAGAAAAATGAATAGAACTACTTGACGGTAGAATTTTGATTTTGAGAATGGGATATCTAATATAAATCAAGAAGACTAATTCCAAGTTAGGACAACGTAGATTCACGATATCACAATTAAAAACATACTTCAAACAGTTTGGTTAAAGGAAAGTTTTCGACCAAATAAATCTACGAAGAATGGTCGCACAACTCTCACTTAGGTCTGTGATCAGAAAGATGGCGTTGTATTTACCATTCTCACTCACCTATAATCATCTTTCGCAAGATTTCGAGATATTTGCTGTAATGTTTGACAAACCATAGAAACTGATTTAGAAGAATTTGTTCAAAACAGTCGCAAAAGATTGAAAACATTACTCAAAATAGGGAAAACAGTACTCATGAACCAGACAGAAGATATTTTGGAAGGACTTCCTCACATCCAGCATTATTTTTATGCTGTAATAAACAGTTTTATTTAATAAAGGAGTATTATTTATTATTATTATTATTATTTATTAAATTGCTCAATTTAATAGTGCTTGAAGAAGTAGAGGTTAAAAATCTCAGTCAATTGAACTGATTTTAATGATGATTTTATCATCAATAACTGTCTTAGATTAATCTTCAGTGTCATTTATCTTGCGATTGACTTCTAATGTTTACTGCTTGTTTGATAGCTTGATAAAGAAGGCGATCATTCTTGTCTTGACTTGTCTTATCTTGTCTTTATTTACATTTAATTAATTCTGTTAATTATTAATTGTTGATTATTGAAATGTGCTAATCTTTGTCTTTTATCTTCAGGGAGGAATTAAAGCTGTGATGTGGGCAGACAGTGCTCAAATGGTGGTTTTTACCACAGCAATATTATTAGCGGTTATCAAAGGTACTTACGATGTAGGAGGTGTATCTTACATTGTGGCGAAATCTTTAGAAGGCAATCGACTCAAGCCATTAAGGTAATTTAAAATGATAGTATTGTTAACTGTTACGAAGGTTTGAATTTTGGAACCTTAAAAACAGATTAATTCAGGAAAATTTAATGGACATAAATGAATTTCCCATATTCCTCCCGAATCTTTCTTCTAGTATTCATAATTAATAACTTCTTCCTACCTTATCACCATAAAAGAAAATACAACATCAAAAATAATGACAAATTTTCGGAATTTATTACGTCAATTCCTTTTTCGAGCCTAAAAACTGAAAAGTGATATACAATAGGATTCACATGATTGTCTAATCGCAATACAACATGTTACATATAACAAATAACTGAAAACATATGCTTTATATTACAAAAATACATTGTATCCAACAATAACAAACTGCACCAAGATAAATACAATTACAAAGAGAATTCCTCAAACAATATTTAATTGAAAGATTGTTCGTAATAACTTAGACAACTTATCATTTAAAGACATGAACCTAGGATCTAGCTTAATCCCATTGTTCCTGTTGATGTTCCTTCCTTTAGTATTTCGAATAATCATGCTTTCAATTAAAAAGTAGACATTTAAAAGTTTTTTTAAATATATTTAGGAAGGATTAAAAGTCTACCATATTATTGAGCTGTAGACTTTATTTAAATAAAGATTGATAAGAAAAAATGATCCTGGATTACTTACTTTCATTTCCAATAATAATTAAATAAGGAATAAAAAATTAAAAAAATAAAAAAAGTAAAAAAAGTAAAAAATTGGAAAGAATTTAATTTACATAGAATAAAGATTTGTTATCAAGATTAAAACAAAAGTATGATGATAAAAAAAATAATAGAGAACATACTGCAGGGAAAAAAATAATAAAAAGATTTTATCACTTATTCCGACGTTAGTTTCGAACGACGCGACGTTTTGTTTCGAATTTTCGAACAATGGGTATCGTGAATCTAGCAAAATCTATGAATATTTTTTTATATATTTATGTATGTTAACGACTTTAATATATTTATTTGGATTTTTTTTTGTCTTAACTAATTTTGTAATTAAATCTTGTAATTTATATTTTCAGTAATAAATACAGTGGCTAAGTACCCTTTTATGACTGTAAATTGTATTAAAATGCATGAAATTGAATAGTATTCAACTTGCTGTAAAGTGATAAAATGAAAGTTGCTAAAAAGATTCCAAATCTTTGACTTTTTTTTGTGTCTAGTCACGCATTAATTCCAATGAATTTATTTTGATGAGTATTGAACCGTTATTTAATACAAAGAAAGATATACTGTTCACATCTACATCCCATATATTTTTGGCCCAAGGTTGACATTGGTTGGGTCAATTAATTTCCAACAGCATCCACCAGTTGCCAGCGTTGGGCCAACAATCTATGTTACAAAAGACGTTTGTAGAAACAGTGGTGATGTTGAACCTAGGTTCAGTAGACTAGCAAATGATCATTTAAAATCTCTGTACACAGTCCAGACTTCTTCATCCATTTTTGTTATTTTGCAGCTTATTTTTTTTAATTTTTATCTGAACCTGAAAGAATAAAAGAAAAAAAAGTGTAAAAAAAAATAAAAACTTTCAACATATTTTCTTACAAATTCATTGTTTATGAGTAACTTATTTATAGCATAACATTTTATTTATATACTTATTTATAACTCATAACATTGTTTATGAGTAATTTATTGTAAAGTGCTAAACAAGAGAGAGATAGGTTTATGTTGAAATCCTTGTTGAAATTGTGTCATGTTCATACATACGTCTGATGAGAAATAAGCTGTTCTTTCAATGTAAAACAAGTGAAGTGAAAATTTTACTTTGTGTTTATTAGTCTGCTATTTGTGCGATTTTATTGTTTAGGTTAAAAGAGTTAGGTTAAAAAGTTGGTAAGAAAATATTTTATATATTAAACTTGTATTGAAAGATCAATATTTTTTTTAATTTTAATTTTAGTCTGAGTTTTGACTTCCGTGTTCGATTTACTCTATGGGGTTTTCTAATATCAACAACCATTGGTTGGATAAGTGGATATGGAACATCTCAACTGCAAGTCCAGAGATATCTGACTTGTCCTTCTCAGAAGGCAGCTAGAAGGTAAGTAAAAGTTTGAAACACTAAATTTAAATACTTTTATCTATTTATATTCCTTTCTCCATTTCGAAATAAAGCAGTTTAATTTTAGATCATCTTTTACCAGATTTATAATAATCGAAATAAATAGGTGGTTTATTATTATTCAGGTTTAACAATGCTACAGCATCTTTGTGTTACCGTATTATAAAATTGCTTTCCATTCTTCTCTGTCTTCCAAAA
>JAFIDM010002131.1:47841609-47853865 GCA_023159025.1 Thereuonema tuberculata | reverse complement strand
GAGTAACTTTATTGGTTAGATTTAAAGTTCCTTCTGGCCGTTGTCGGGGATTGCTTGAGGAGGGGATCTTAACTCTGAAGGTGTTCTTCGTTGAGTCCTGATGACCCCTTTTAACGCCGGTAATCAGCAGTGCTTAGGCGGATAACGACTTCTCCTACTTGTTGAGTTGGTTGGCTACGTCTGTTGCCGGGAATCTGCTTGGCTTGAGCGAATAACGGCCTCTGCTTCTCCGTAGCCGGGTGGCTTCGTCTGTCGCCGGGAACCTGCTCGCCTTGAGCGGATATCGGTCTCTTCTCCGTATGAGCCGGGTGGCTTCGTTTAATACCTGGTATCTGCTTGACTTCTCAGTAAGCCGGATGGCTTCTTCTATTCCAGCGAATTCTACTGCTTCTGCTGTGGGCTCCTGCCCCGTGTTGAACTCTCTCCTCTGGCTGTGGACTCCAGCCCCGAAACGATCTATACTCTCTCTCCGGATAGAGAACTCAATTTGGCTTCCCGGCCACCGAACGAACTCTTCTGTGGCTGACTGCCACCAAACGAACTGATATAGCTGTCTCTGCGCTGCCTTATAAAGCCGATTCCAACCTCCCTTTCACTCTTGAGAGGGAGACTGGATCAGGCGAATCCACTCCTAAGTAAGGAGGTTTAGAGTTAGTTGACTCCACTTTTAAGGGGGTCGGACAATTCCGCAGATAACAATATTTCCACTGCTTCACCGATCCTGATTTTCTTTAAGAAAAAGACTTCGTAAGATGGCATGGGCTTTTCTTTCTCCAGACAGTGCCTAAGATTCACCCCAAACCTCTGTAAATTGGATTTTTGTTTTTGTTTTCCTAGAGGTTAAACATGGTCGAATATGTAAAACTATCTAAAGTAAGCAAGCATCGAAACAGGAGCAGTTAAAATGAAAGCCAGCCACAAAAACTAAGTAAACAAGGAAAGAAATGTTTGAAAAGAAACTTAACGATATTCAGTCAAACGATGCAGTGATTACTTCAGTCTCCTGAGGGAAGATTCAATGTATTTCTTGTTACTGTGTATTTCCTGATTTCTTGTTTGTCGTGAAGGATTCACAATACACGAATCTGTAAGAAAATGCAGAAAAGTACAATATGTAATTGTTGATTTATTTCAGATGTGTAGATTCAAATATCTAGATGTTATGTTCCTTATTTTAACTAATAATTCCATTCCCAAAAAAAAATCAGGAAGACTGAATTAGACCAATGGTACTGCGGAATTTTAACGCATATAAAACTTACATATTGATATCTGCTTAAAGTCAACTATGAAAATTTTTATGTATATTGTACATTAAATATTTGAAATACACGACAGATACAATTTATACTATAATTCAACAGTACAAAAATACTACAAAATTTCTTTACAAAATACTTTGTATAAAAAGCCTAATTAATATATTGAAAGCTTCTATTTTAAGCAAGTATTAATTTAAAAATCAATGTGACAAATTTCAATTTATGTAAGAAGTTAAAATATTAAATAATAATATTTTCTCTCTAATTGCAATTTAAAATTAAGTATAAGGGTCTAAAATAAGTTTTGATTGAGAAAACTCTCTGAGTAATGAAAGATTTTACTAATATATCGTAAAATGTTAATTATCCTACAAGTACTTATTAACTTTTACAAAATAAAATGATATCCAAGTAATATTATGCGTGATGAACTTTAATAACTATTTTATTTCAAAGTTTATACATGTTAAAATTAAATTAAAACCTGTGTAATAAAAAATCAATGTATTTTATATAGATATTTCCTTTATTTGTGATGGATACGATGTCTGTGTGGCCTGGAGTTCCTGGTTTGTTTGTAGCGGGTGTATATAGTGCTGCCCTAAGGTAAGAACTTGAAATACTTAAAACCCTTAAGCATTTTATGAAGAAAATGTTTTTATTAAAATGTTTTTCAATAATCAGTCTGGTAAAATTTAATGTGTGTCAACTGTGAATCAAACCAGTAGAAAGAAATACAAATTATTGCTTTTAAAAAAGTTTTAATCTTTTAAAACCTACTTTTGCGTATTGTTTTTATGCTAATTAGAATAACTTCTAGTTTAAGGTACTCAGGCAACTGTAAACCTTTTATTTCTTTTATATATTTCTTTTTCCAATGCACCTAAAATTCATAAAATTTAAAAATGAACTTGTGAAGCATCTGGGATTTCTATTTTCTTGTTTTTAATTTTCAAAATATTCTGCAATTAATTAAATTAAAACTCAAAATAGTAAATTTTTTGAGAGTTTTTGAGCTATTACTCGGTATTTTCATCTCAAAGAAAATTTTTAAAATAATGTTTTGTATTTAAAATATTTATTAGTGTAATAGTTAATTTATAAAAAAAAATTTTAATCTCAGAAAATTTTAAAAAATTACAATTTTTATATTTTAAAAAATTAACTGTTGCACTAAAAATAAATATTTTAAATACAAAACATTATTTTACAAATTTTTTATCATTTCAATCTTCGTCAATTTTTTTTTAGTTGAAAATACCGAGTAATACCTCAAGAGCACCCAAAAAAAATGATTATTGTTGAGTTTATTTTAATTAATTACAGAATATCTTGAAAATTAAAAACAAGAAAATTGAAATCCCAGATATTTACCAAGTTCATTTTTAAATTTTCAGAATTTTAGGTGCATTGGAAAAAGAAATACGTAAAATAAAAGGTTTGCAGTCGCCTGCAGTTGCTTGTGAGCAGAGCTTTCTGTCACTTTATCATGAGTGGCTCCTTCACTAAATTTGCTGACTGGCGTTTGGTTACCCTCAATGCCAATAGGGGGTGATCCGTCGGTGTAACTACAGAGGAGAGAGACTTCCTCAGGTTCTCAACCAATTGACTTCAAACGAATGTCCTTGTGGATCGGATTCTCTTTGCCTTTTCGGGTCACTAGTGTTAAGCTACTGTGGAGGGTTCTTTGCTTCGTCCTGATCTGCTACTGGTGCATCAGCAATAAACCCTGATTGTTCGTCGACAGGAGACATTCGCACAGACTCCCCGAAGCCAACCTTGCTACATATACGGTAAATTCGTGTTGCTTCTATGCGGAAGAATTATACTGCGGTGAAAATCGTCCCTTTCATCGTGATTTCCTTAGATCTTGGGATCCGAACAATGATTCCTTCATGCAACAACTGTGTTCTACCTCGTATGGTCGGTTATTTAGAAAGTAATGTGTTCTGATGTCATCAGTGGTCACGTGATATATAGCCTACATACAGAACATAACTGGTCAGGAAACAGTATAAGTGACCACCTTCACTTCATGCTGTTCCATTGCCTAAGTGTGTGTGAGGGTTGCTCTCATCTTTCCTCTTTTTTTATGGTTGCTTCCGTCGTCCCTTTCAAAAACAGAGGATGATTAAATCTTATGGAAATATTTATGATCTTAGCCTTTTTCAGTGTTAACTGACAAGAGGAAAGCTAAAGATTAAACATATAAGAATAATAAATTGTTCAGCATAAAACAAACTGAAGAATATAATGTAATCGAATATAAAAGATAGTAATAAAACATCTATCTTAAAGTTCTCCAAACCAAAGAATGACCGTGGACACCAGATGGCGCAATAATAGAATTTGAATCGATTGTATACGTCAGTGTTTATGGCGGGAAAGTGAACATTTAGGGAGTTTGAAGTTTACGGAAAAAAGACGATATTTATTTTCTTGAACTATTCTGATTTCTCATCAAATATAATTTCAAAAATTTATTTTTATTCATTCGTTCGTTTCAATCGTTCAAAATCAGTCTCCTACCTTTCCCAATTGACGACATTGCATCCCTGAGATCGACAACACGAAGACGAAGATGGGATTCGTTGACCCACGTCTCGTCTAAAAAAACGGCACTGCGATCGAAAACAATTTCTCTGATGTGCCATAAGTAAGCATGTCATAAGGCCTTTTCGAAATAAGAAGTAACGTTAGCAATAACTTCTTTTTTGTTTGGCTTCAACGGTTTTCTCTGTCCGAGAGTCGCCATTTTAAATCTTCTCTCTCGATTCACATTTAGTCCTGGAATGATTAAGAGATCATGGTTGTTGTTCAAGGTCAGAGTCGTCCTTTGGTTTGGCCAAATATAGATTATTGTTAGAATTACAGAACTACCATGACATAGAAAGTTGATGTGAACATTTTGAAGATGCGTGTATGTGTTTACGGAATCAGCATTTCATAGCTGATACAATATATATTTGTAATTTATTAGTTTAGTAGATAAACTCTATTTTTATCTTCTGTTTTATTTATTTGTAATATTCAATCAGGTAATAGGGCCTATACAATGCTAAAAAAGTTCATTTGAAGAATTATTAATATCTAATAATTATTTAGAATTTAATTTTTTTTTTAATTTTACTAAGAATACTGAGAATAAAAAAAAAATACCAGCATGATATATCTTTTGTATTTCATACATTATAATGTTTATATGTCCATTACTAAATTAATTAATTTGTAAAGAAAGTTACTTTTAAGAGTTAAGGTAATACGTTACGAATAAAACAAAATAAAATGACATCAAAATGTATATCAAGATTAGGAGGATTCGAATACCAATAAATTTCAGTCTTCATTGTAAGCTAATTCATTTTGTCAGATCAAGAAACAGAAAAACAATTTCCTTGTATTTTTATTTTTTAGCATTATTTTTTTTTCACATTATCATGACCTTAACTAAGAAGAATCACTGGTTTAATATTGTTTATGTCTACTCCTTAGCACGACTTCATCGGTTTTCAATTCACTGTCAGCAGTAACTTTGGAAGATTTCATTTTAACCAATAAACGGTGGAAAGGAATTAGTGATCAAACAGCTACAAAAATTTCAAAAGTTATTGGTGAGTGCTTATTTTAACTTAATAATTTTAAATAAAATAAATTGTACGTCTTATTATTGCTAATTCAGGATTATCTCTGTATTTTTTTTATTTTTTTTTGAGAAATAAAAGTTCTCAATAAAAATTCATAAAAAAAGCAAATTACTTTTATAAAACGATAATGATATCCAATTCCCTCAAATACTTGTACCTTAAAATTCTGAAGATTCATTTCATAGACGTATATGAAATTTGAATACCATGAGACAAATGAATTTCTTTATTTCCTGTGTTAATGCGATTTAGTGACTTCTTACGTATAATATCATGTATTTTCTGAGAAATGCATTTATATAGAAAATTTTTCAAGGTAAATCAGGAAATTAAAAAAAAATATATAAACTGGCATCAAAACAAACAACAACAACACAACTTTTAAACAAACTACCGTTGTTATCGTATTTGGAACTCGTGTTCCACGCCTCTAATTTTCCACACTTAAACTAACACTGTCTCATCCCTTCTCTTCTCTTAATCTTTATCACTCTCTCCTATCTCCGCCTTCTCATTTCTACAATTCTGATGGCTCTTATTTTCTTTAGACCGATGACGATTCAGGAAGTAGAATACGTAAAATCTTGTCTCTTTTACTTTCATTACGGGGTTAAATCCAGGGCCAGGATTAAGCTGACGCTTCAGCTGAGCCCAATAATTTCTTCTGCCCCTCGGCCCTTCCTTTGCTTAGCTGACAACACTTACTGAAGTTGAAATAAGACATTATAATAAAGAAAAAGTGCAAATTTAAAAACTTACTGAAAACGAATTTTAATCTACCTAAAATGATTTTAATACAAAATAAGATTTGATATTATCTCTACTGAAATTAGATAATCTCGAGAGTATACTTTTCCATTTTGAAAATCCTCTTTCTGCAGAAATGATGTTGATGGATAATTTTTTTAAATAAATATTCTAATAGAGAACTACGGTATCATTATTTACATGAAGCAAAAACATTTTTTTTCCAGTTGTTCTTGTTTGTTTACCACTTAACATAACACATTTCATCTTTGCGTCTGAAAAGTAAAGAAACAAAAATAAAAAACACAAAAAAGAATAAAGAACGTATTCTTGTTCACAAATTCAGATTGTTTTTCCCTAAACTAATAGTGTATTGAAGAAGTCATATTATCATGAATTGATATATTAAGACTTTATATACAGTATCATGTAACAAACCAACTTGCAATTAATTTTTTTTTACAAGAGCAGTTCACATACTTTACCTTTATTCTTCGCTACTTTTAGATACTTCTGCATTGTGTAACGTTTGTGTGTTTTTATTCACTTGTTTCACTAGAGGCGTTAATCTATACTGAAAAAAAAAGAAGCGTGAGATCTGTATATTGAATGAAATTATTAAAATAAAATAAATCTTATCGAAGAAGTTTAGGCCAATTAACCACATCCCTCGTATTGGCATCAGCTACTTGTGCTTTATCTTTAGTTATGATTTGTGTAATTAGGGAAGTGAGGGAGTTATTAAGATTACTCAATATGAGGGGTGTGGTTTATGCAATATCTTGAAATGAAGATCGATGTAGATATATTGATGAGACTCGCCAGGCATTGAAAAAACGTATAGCATAGCACGGTAATGCGGTAAGATGCAGAGATTTGAATTACTTAACAGTGGGCCATATTAATAATACTAAGCATTCTTTAAATTATGATAAACCTCAAGTCATATGTGGGAATGAAACGACTTTGAAAGAAAATGTAAGGGAGACCTATTTCATTGTTACTGATAAAATATGTTATAATGACAATTTATCTGTTTTTACTATCTCACAATATGGGTTTCATAAATGTTTGTAATTTATTTTGTTTTTCTTCAAAATTTATTAATTTATTTTGTTTTTGTTCACAAATTTATTAATTTGTTAAGTTATTGATTCATTTTTTAAATTATGAGATTTTTTTTCCACTGTCAAGTCCGAATGAAGCTTTTGTCTTGTTCCCTAACTTTCAGACCTTTTATTCTGAAACATTCAGACATTTTATTGTTGTATTCCGACCACTTGACAAAGAAATGTAGACTATTTCGAAACTACTCGTGTATTTTAATTGTATGTAAATTTTATTTTTAATTTTTAAGTGTGGTGGCCTAAAATTCTTCAATAATTGAAAACACACGTTAATTGCTTTAAACTTCAAATAAATCTTATGATGTGATCTTTTCATTACAGCTATTGGTTATGCTATTGCTTGCTTGATAATGATAACCATAATAAAGAATTTTGGAAGTATAGTTCAAGTAAGTGATAACTATGTTCTCTTTGGGATGAGATTAATCACATATGTAAATAAATTAAGTGATAAGTGAGTTATTGTTACTATTAGTCTCAACCGGTGTGTCACGATACAATGGCGTGCCCTGAGGATGTCTTTGGTATCCCTGGAGAATGAGCGTACATTTGTAATACACATTTAGCTTCACATTAGTCAAATGCTCGTATCTTAAATGAAATCTAGATATCAAATAAACTGGCCAAACAGAACTAACAATTGAGATTAATAAAATATTAAATCACATCAAATCGGCTTAAACATATTTCATATATCTTTAATGTTTAAAAATAAAACTTATATTCATATTATATTCATTGGGTAAATCGTAAATGTTAATTCAAAGGATTCTAATATAGCAATATAAGCACTGAAAAATATGTTTAGCCGAGGGATTTTAGGAACAAGGGTTGGTGTGCAGTGGGATTTCTGCAAACATAAAATATGCCGGGAGGCAAGAAAAGGTTGAGAGGCACTGGTCTACACTTGCTATGTTGAAAATATTAAATAATATTACACTGTTGATACGGAAAATGCAACACTCAAAAAGGTTGCACAATTTACAAAATTTGACAGAACTGAAGTCTTGTTCTACAAATAATGAATATTACATAACAGTGGGCGTATTATTCGTCCAGTAACTATCGCATATGAGTACAAGGTATGTCCACTATCCTAATGCAATTTTGACATATTTAGGTACTCGATGTCTTCCTGTGAGATGGAATTCTTCACACGGATGATATTTGTGATCAACTGAGTAATTTAGCATCCAGTTGTCGTTCGAATACAGCCCAGATAAGTTCAACAAGGTTATGATCAGGTTAAGCTTATATCGGTTGGTGATGTTGATTGAGTGAAGTCGAGCGTTGTTGTGCTTGAAGGCACCTTTGGGAATGATATCAACGAAGGGATGATCATCCTGTTGATATATTCAATAACAATCCTCTGTGGTCAGCGTTCATATCTACTATTTCCACATCTTTACACTAGAAGTCGACTCTTATGAGCTTTCCGAATTGTGCCAGGAAGGACCTTCTCATCAAGCTGTTGGCGAATTAGGCGTCGTCCATCACTGTCTCACACAGAAATGGGACTCTTTATCATAAATAATTCAATGCAGCTGTTCTGAATACCAGATAAGACGTTCATGTCTGTGTTGCGGGATCATTGGAATGATCTGCATTGGCAGTAGGAGGACTGATTACAATCTATCTAGTGACAGACATTATTAATGCAGAGCAAATTTCTGCTACTGTCACTGATCAATCGGCAACTGCCATCCTCGTTTATAAGACAATCGTCCCAAACCGTTGTCTGTGTAAAGCGTTTTGACATTTATGCCTTCAGCTCCCCCTTAGCTCCAAACCTGATGCACTTAACCAAGCTTAACCTAATTTCTTCCCACTCTTGAGGAGATAGAGATCCTTATCTTCAGCAGTGAACTCCCATCAAACACGATAAATTGGTGAAAGGGATCATCGTCGCCCAGGCATGAATAACAATGAATGAACATGTGAATGATAAAAGAACTACAAATTAAAGACCTCTGCGTAGCAGCCAAAATTAGTTTAGTTTTGTTTTTGTTAGTTCCTCTACTTTCCTCCCATCTGCAGAACTTCCACATCAGATTTTGTAAATAACGAATCAGTGTGTTTGCAATGACAGACGTTGCTGCAAACATCATTCTTATAGACCTAGTGCTCATTTGCCCAAACTTAATATCAAACAATCCCTTATAGATTTTTCATTTTCCATTTTCTTAAGTAATGAGGTATTTCAAGTAGTAGTAATTACTTTGTCATCATTATTATTATTATTATTATTTTAGGCAACCTGGTATCTCGTTGGAACGACAAACGGTGCAAATTTCGCCATATTTACTTTAGGATTGTTCTGGCCAACAGCCAATGCTAAGGTATATGTCTTTTATTTTTAGTACATTTATAAGCCTTATATGACAGTAAATTTATATCCCAAAACCCTAAGAGCTGAAATAATGGTATCTAAAACTATGTCGATCAAGAATAGCAGAACTTTCCATTACTTTTAAAGTCGACAGATAACGAAAGAGTAGCACGTCGCCTAACATAGCGCGTTTCGATGACTTGGAGAAGGTAATCACTGAGATACGTTATTGACAGAAAATTCAAAGAAGCTGATGGGAATTTTATAAGGGTGAACTGACGAGGTAATCTTACACATTACCTCCTCAAAATTATCAAAAAAAAAATAAAAGGAAAATAAGAAAAAGAAATGTAAGAAAAGTAGCCAAAGATAAATATTGATGATATTTGTTTTTCTTTATTTGGATGATACAGATGTTCTTATTTTATTTTTATTTAATATTTTTTTAGATCCCAAAGTAATATCTATTATCAAAATTTCAAAGTGAGGAATGTGAGTGAACTTTCTCCAGCCAATCTTCCTTGTCTCAGTGAGTTCCGTGATTTAGTTTAGATTTCAGATTTCAACGTGTGTTCAACGTTTCCAATGTTACTTCTTGGAAACAGTTTTATAGGCTTTCCTCGCATTGATATTCAACAATATGTTCATTGATCTGTCTACTACAAATTTATCTTAAGTTATACTTGCAATAATTGGGAAAATTCCAGAATGCACAAACGTTGAAACAGACTGAAACACGACAATAAAATGGCACCCATCTCGGGCTCAATTGCAGTGTTGTGTGTTACGATGAAAAACGCTGAAAAACGGAATAAGTTCAGGAAATAAAGAAATATAATGGACGTGATTGGAAATCGACTTATTAGCAGAACATTGAACTGTAATAAAAATATCAAATCTTTCAGATTTTCTTTGTTTTTGTTTTTGTTTTGTTTTTTTAATTTTCATTTCTTATAATTATAGGGAACTCTCATAGGACTTATTTGTGGAATGGGCTTCACTTCGTGGATAGTAATTGGAAATCTAGTTTATAGTCCTAAAAGTATAGGAGCTTTACCTGTATCCACAGATGGCTGCCCGAACGCAGTGTTTCAAACAGAAACATTAAATTCTACTGTGATATCAGAGTAAGATTATTTTACACTTTTTTCATCATTTTACATTGAAGTGAAGAATTGTTATTATATTCAAAATTCATATATTTTTCTTTTATATGAATAACAATTATTATTTAAAGCTCATGAAAGATATCTGCTGAGTTAATAGTTTGGAAGAGTAAATTCATTCGCAAATTAGAAGAATATTCGAACTTTAGATAACCCTTACATAATTTATAGAAATATGAAATAAATTTTATTAAAATTGATTTTTATCAGTAGAAATTCACTTTTGAAATTTATTTTTAAAATAACATTTTTTAACATGTGAAATTAAAAAAAATCTGAATATAGTTTTAATTAATTTCACAGTCACGACTGATGTTAAACAATCTTAGAAGTTTTTTTCTTGAACTTCTCCATTTTCTAATGAGGAATAAGAGTGTCAGTTTTCCTAAATTCCCACAATACTCATAGTTGCAATTCCAATAAAAGATAAAAATCATCAAAAATATAACGGTTTTTTTCCGTTAGATTAATATTTTCTGTTAGATTTAACAACTTTTTTGTTGTTAAATCTAACAGAAAATTTTGAAAACAAAAACAAGCCATATAAAAATTTAGTTCGAGTCCCATTGACTCTTTTAGCATTAAAGAAATGGTGCTGTTATAGTTAACTTGGTAGTTTTGGCACCGATATAAATCACATAAAAGAAAGAACAATTGGTTTCATATTGTACATGAAACCATAGTGGTCCTATATATGTTTCACTTTCAGTCACTTTCTGTGGGACAGCAAGTGACTCAGACCGGAATTCGTATTTTTCATGTCATAAGCTTTCCAATAAAATAACGATCATGTCTGTCGATTTGTAGTTTGGGCTGTAAAGTTAGTGACATGTTTCCTGTGCGGCCAATTCCACTCCCTAAGAGACAGGAATGATCCAGACAGAAACTCATATTTTGTTTTCCCACTCCTATAAGTCTTGAGCTTTCCAATAGAATATCACTCATCACTATACGACTTATTGTTAGGTGGAGAGATGAACAGAGCCTTCTTAAAAGCTCTCTCCTCACTATAAACTTTGTGTACGGGGTTCGCTAAAAACACAAAATCGAGAATTGGCAAGCAACCAAATTGCAAATAATAATAATAAGAATAATAATAATAATGATTAGGGACACAACCACACATCCCTAATCATTCTTGCACATTTATTTACACTTGGCAGTATATGCTTTGGTCCTTGACCCGCCATGTTGTCTTTGCTGGGGAAACCCAAGGTCTGAAACTTTTACATAAGTAATAACAAATTATGGTTCAATTAGTGCCAAAAATGATCATATTTTAGACTTTTGGCAGCTATTGCTACATCAAAATATAATGTCAAGAGTATTTTAATATTTTACAAAACTTCTGATTCAAAAACAAATTCGAGTTTTAAGTTCAAATGTACGTATTCTATCTTGGTAATTATTTCTTACAATTACAACTGATTAGTATTCAAGGTTTAAATTAATTTCTTTCTACTTTTCTGAATTATTTTAACAATTTACTTAATTTTTTATTTGAAATATTACAGAGAAGAAGATGATGGCATCTTAGAAATTTACAAAGTTGCTTATGTTTGGATAACCCCAATTTCTTGGTTTTTTACAACCATGATAGGAGGAATTTCAAGTTATTTTGTTGGTAAGTTTTTTAGCTAAAATCTCTGATAATATTTCTGTAAGTAGTCGATTATTGTTTCATACATGTGAACTAGTAGTTTTAAAGTATATTTACCATCATCTTGTGGTGTTGTGATACTAGCATAGCTTTTTTAAGAACAGCATATAACATGAACCGGCATATAACAACTGCTAAGGCATTACCTCTTAAGTAAGGCATTGCCTCTTAAACAGTGTTGATAACAACTGCTGTAAGTAAGGCATTACCTCTTAAACAGTGTTGATAACAACTGCTTTAAATAAGGCATAACCTCTTAAACAACGTTGATAACAACTGCTGTAAGTAAGGCATTACCTCTTAAAAAGTGTTCATAACAAC
>JAFIDM010002131.1:47794502-47810439 GCA_023159025.1 Thereuonema tuberculata | reverse complement strand
ATTTTCATAAAAAAATTAAACTTATTTTGAAATTCTTTGGTATTTAACTGGAAATAAGTGGATAAAATTGCTCTGTTATGATTGCAAAACAAATGAAGTTCCGTAAGCATCAGGGTGAAAGATCAGCGACAACGCTTAACTCTTAATCCGTAGTTAATCGCTTTCTACCTAAAAAGATTTGAGAGAAAAAAAAAAAGAAAAAAAAAGATCAAAGCTCATCATTTGAGTTCAATGAAAATACTGTAGATCAAAAAACTGCCAATCATGTTACTATTCTGAACTTCAAGAATCGCAGTCATAATTAGTTAATTCTAACCGATTAATTTTTAGAGCAGCAGACATCTTACCTAGCTTCAAGTTCGCATTTATTCTTGTCTCATATTTTCTATCAAAATGAATGAGACACTTGGAATAGGAATAATTGCTCCTCGATTTCATGTAGTTGACTACCTAATTCTTGTCGCCATGACAGTCCTTTCTGTAGGAATTGGAATTTTCTATGGATGTACAGGCGACAAACAAAGAACTACCAAGGAATACTTTAAAGGGAATAACAAGATGAGTATGATACCTGTTGTTCTATCTCTACTTGCAAGTTTCATTTCATCGAATGGTATGTTAGGTGTACCAGCAGAAGTGTACATGTATGGATTTGACTACTGCGGTATATTAATAGGCGCAGTTGTGGGTATACCTTTAGCTGCTTATGCATTCCTTCCTCTTTTCTACGAATTGCAAATAACAAGTGTGTACGAGGTGAGTAATTATTTGTTTGTAGTTTTATTTTAATCAGTATATTTTGACGATCACAAAGATCAGTTTTGTGTCTCCATTAGTAAAACATATGTGTACGTAGGTCATTTGCCTACTAACTAATTTATCTTACTTGACTTATGTTAATTTTGGAACTGTTAAACTTTGGTTGGCCAGAAATCCTGGTCAGAAGACCTCAATTAAAATGAGGTTGGTTTTAAAGATAATAATTACTGGAAAATTTATACAAGAAACCAATATCCCTTTTTGTAAGTAAGGTTGAATATTAAGTTAAATTCACTCATAAACACGCAATAATTAACAGATTAAAGCAAAATGTATTGACCGGTTTCGTTAGGCAAACGTGTAACTTTCTCATTGATAGTTATGGCTAATACAGAACAATAAATTCAAATTGCATACCCTCGCAGTGGGTTCTAAAATAACATGAGAACAAGCGCCTCCTAGCGGCGGTCATTGTTAACAACAGTGCATTGTTAACTAAAATAAAAGACAGGATAAAATAAACAAGAATATCAATGTTTCTTTTCAGAACAATTGTGACAATTATAACGAAGCAGTCGCCACAGATAAACCATCATCAGAAGTTTGAAGAATAAACGTGCTTTCGTTATATTTGATCATAAAAGTGTTCTCTTACAATCCCAAAATAGTGGGATGTTCAAAATCAGGCCGATGTATAGCGGAGTGTGAATGGCGTACTGCGGCGTCTGCTTTGTTATAGTTCTAATGGCTCTGACGTGTTCACTTGATAACGGAATTAACTAAGGAATTGGAGAGAGGAAAAGGTCAAAATGATTATTGTAAAGTTGTTGAAAATTATGTTAGTGTAGGAAGGTGATGTTTTAGTTTTCTTTTGAATTCATGCACTTTCGTATTGTTCTTTGTCTCCACTTCAGCTGAAACGATAGTAATTGAAAAATTATTATCACAGTGTTGAGGTTTATCTTTCGAAAGAAAATAATTTTACACCTAAATATCTTTTCCGTCAGAATACATCAGAAAGTATTAAGAAAAACGATTTCTTCAAAATTGAAGTTTTAGCTGCCGTTCGCAAGGAATTCTGGGAACACCGATCGCTCGCTATTGAAGATTTATTTCAAACAAATGAAAGAAATTCAAAAATAAAATGCTTCAGGATGGTTCTTCCTAAATTTCTCTTAATTTCTGAACATGATTTTGTCATATTAAAGACTTCAACAATTATCAAATTCAATATTTTAAAAATCTTTTCGCTGATTGATTTCCATAATTAAAACAGCCCCAATCTTGTTCGAAAATCTTTTTTTAAAATATCTCTGTCATATTCTAATGCGTTGAATTAATTATTTCAGTGTAATGATTGTTTCCTTTCGAATGATGATGTTATTATTGCAATAATAAATCCAGGGTGGTTTTCATTGCAGTTTAAAAAAATGCAGCGATATTTGAATGATGTCACCAGTGACCGGAGTGAATCCTTCACTCTTATTGGTTGGATTCGCGATAAGAATGTTCGACCGCGTTCTACATCTGATCGTATGAAACGCGTTCCATCAAGCATGTCCGAAGCAACTTCAACTACAGATGTTGCTGGTGTTCCCTTAGCTTTAAGTCTGAGTCACGGGGAACTTTTATTCACCCAACAAAAGCAAACAGTTCTGATGTAGATGTTTAATGATTAAACTGTAGAATTGCATTCAAACCTTGCAAATGATTTTGAGTTTAATAAAGACAATCAAAAACACTCTATTCTTCATCCAATATTCTTCAGTCGAATTTTGTTGCCCTCTTTATAGCAATGTTGTATAAACGACTGTGAAATTTCGAAATCCAGTAAGAGACAAAAGTACACTGCTACGATTTCAGGCACTAAAAGCAAGCAATAGTTTTACTGATCACATTTCAGGAGAAAAATTATCCTATCCTTTATAAAGTTAAAACAAGCACACAAGAAAGTTTTAAAATACAATAAAATCTTTAAAAACTCATTACAGTGGCTGAGAGCTTTCGGAGTTCTTGAGCGACATCCCTTGTCAATCCTTTGAGCCAGCTCAAAAACTCCGAAAGATTTTATTATATTTTAAGAACTTTCTTGTGTCTTTGTCAGAGTCATTTTTAAACTTATAATCATTTTTAGGTCCACTTTAAATTTAATATATCCTTTATAAAACTGAACAAAAATTAAATATAGAAAAACAAACGACATACAAAGATAAATAACGATTTCTTAAATAACGTAATCTTAGAATCATTGTTTATTTTAAAAGAATATCACATAAACGAAATTCTCCTTCAATATTAAAAAGATCGATTTTGTTAAAAATTCTGTGATTTCCTTTATGTCAGAGATTCTCAATTGAGGTACGCATCTTCAGAGTTACGCAAAGAATTCATCAAGATATCCGAAGAAAAATGCACCTTTAATGACAAGCAATTTTTATAAAAAAAATAAGAAATTATTAAAACAATGAAATTTTTTTTATATTCTACTTCTAAAATTGTTAATGTTCTTGAATTTTAATTTCTCGGGAATTTAATGTATTTTCTATTTTTAAAAAATACTAAGTCTAATTAGGAAAAGTCAGGTGTGACATTGGAAAAAATGCTCAGTGTATCAATGCGTATGTGTGTGTGTGTGTGTGTGTGTGTGTGTTTTATGTACCCTCCAACATTCGGGTATTGTTATTTTTCAGGGGATCTGGCAAACTATGTTCTAGCCCTTCAAACTCAGCATTTAAAATGCTCATGTAGTTTGCATCACAGAAATATAATAATATCTATGGCTTCTTCACTCGAATATGTAAATTAGAAGGCTATGGAGAATTAAAAAGCCATATTTTTAAGTCCCACATCATTGAAACGTTGGAGCCTTACCCCCAACGTACCAATGGGCCATAGTGGGCCTTAGTGGGATACCTAGACTAACCTATATTTTTAATGCAATTCTAGAAAGACCTTAAGTTAAAAAGAATTTGCATGTAAATTGCAATTTTTCAGCAGTTGATATTCACATTATATGTTAATTCCATCTGCTATTAAGTGATTTCTATATCTATACAACAGAGACTGTCTATCTTGTTGTCTGGATGTTTGTATGTTATGCATTCGGACCCGATCTGAGTTAACAAAGTCATTATTGTGCAAATGTTATAAATGAGAACCTGGAATAGGTTATAGTAAGTTTGATTTAATTTGATTCAACCTAACGGCGCTTCAGGAACAATCAAAATCTAAAGTATGTATTTTCGGTTTCGATAACCAGCGGCACTACAACTAAAGGATGCATCACCGACTATTCTGCTATTTTGCTACAAAGTAGAGGAAATGTCAGTTTTATTTGTAGCTATATAAATTCAGAGAAATTAGTCACAGAAAAAAAAAAAAAAAAATGCTCAAATTTGACTAACATCAATTATAATTATGAAGTTAACTACAATTTAAATTATATTCTGTTATTAAAACAAAAAAGGCTTTTCGGACTAAGAATATTGGAGGCTTGATTTAAATCTTATATTTTTTTGTCCATGTAGTTTACTTCAATGGTAGACTTGTATAGTGTGGCAGATCTACACATTAGCTAAGAAACTAAGTAAAATATATTGGCTATATTTTATGAGATAAAACAAAATTTAATTTTTTAATTAACATTTAATTGAGGGGACCAGTAGAAAAAGGGAATATATCATATCTATATGTATTTTGATTTTTTTACCATCATCAAATAGATAGAAAATAGATCAAATAGGCAATAAATTTTTCTAAAACTTGCTTTCCTCTGAAATTTTAATTTTGTGGCATATACCCCTTAAAAGGGTCCCTTCAATTCTAACTTTTCCTCTATTCCGGTAGATGATGGTATTCTATTCAATGAAGTGGAGTCTTATGAAATGAAGTACATATAAACGTTTTCTTTCTACTCCGCTAGATCATGTCATTCCACCAATAAAGTAATCCCATAGCTGTTCTGTATATGAAGCACAAGATTGATAATAGAGATTGTAAGCAAACTAAATCGCCTATTTTTGCATACCACTATGACGAATGTCGGTTGATTAAACTAAAATATTAGCGTTTAACAAAACCCCAAATGCTATG
Source organism: Thereuonema tuberculata (assembly GCA_023159025.1). Classification (NCBI taxonomy): domain Eukaryota; kingdom Metazoa; phylum Arthropoda; class Chilopoda; order Scutigeromorpha; family Scutigeridae; genus Thereuonema; species Thereuonema tuberculata. Next base: position 47,805,588 of record JAFIDM010002131.1, on the reverse strand, counting down.
GAAGAAATAGAGCGACAATATATTCCCACCGGTGTTTAATTCGGTTGGGTTACGTCTCTAACTGGAAAGACAACTTCCCTCAAAATTTACTTGAAAATTTATCTGAATTTTACTAACATTCGGAATATTTTGATTCAAGAACTACTGGAGATACAGGCCAAGGCGATAACTATAGTTTTGATCATATGATAACAGTTTATATGTAAATATTTTTAAGAAATCATTTATTCAAAAAATTAAAAAAGATTTTCTCGTGTCTTAATTGTAAATTAAAAGACGCCAACTGTAACGAACCTATTAAAATATTGATTTAAAAATATTGGCAACGTACATTTCCGAATCCCTACGTACTGGATTCCATTATCAAGCCTATAAATCCCTAGATCCCAGTAAAAATGGTCACCCCAAAGGGAGTCGTTCAAGAGAAATGGCAAGATTTTTTAGTACCTTATATACAAGAGGTTGGTAACCTCTTGTAACCTCCCTTTGGGGATGACCATTTTTACTGGGGGCTAGAGATTAATAGGCTTGATAATGGAATCCAGTACGTAGGGATTCGGAAACGCACGTTGCCAATATTTTTAAATCAATATTTTAATAGGTGTTAATACAGTTGGCGACTTTTAAATCATTTATTTGTTTGTAAAAATTCTTTATCTATATTTATCTCTTCTTTATCGTTACCGTTATGTATTCCTTTTCTATTTCCTAATTATTGCTGTTCTGCTTATTTTTAAATTGTTTTCCGTTGCATCCGTTAAATCAATTAATTAATTTAAATTCGTTATGTGCTTGTCCAATCATTATGTGTATTTTTAGTTACTTATCCAATCAAATCCAACTATGCAAAATCTATAAAAACTAATATTTCTCCGGCAATAAATTAATTCAGTTCAGTTCCAGAACTTGTCTGGTTGTCTTTAGATCCCAAAGAGCCTCCCACAAACACCAGTACAATTTGAGCTTCTGGGTTCCGCGTTTCCGTAATGAAGGCTCTTCACGAGGACTGAGGCTGAAACCAGCCTGATAGTTTTTACAAATTTTGATAATTTTCACAAATTTTAGTAATTTTTACAAATTTTGATAATTTTTACAAATTTTGATAGTTTTCACAAATTTTGATAATTTTTACAAAAGTTGATAATTTTTACAAATTTTGATAATTTTCACAAATTTGCAGCATTGAAATTCTTACAAAAGCTAATTCTTATTAGTTAGATTTTATGTCAGTCTCTTGATGATTTTTCTCAGCTCCTTATTTTATTCCCAATCCGTTACTTGACTATTGTAATTCTAGATTTCAACATGCTCATATTTACTTGCTTATTTTGCTTACAGTTTTTATGCGAATTTGTGTTAAGAATTTACAGTAAATGTTAATCTTCAAAGAATCTAATTTTATTTTTTTAATGACCATTAAGTTAAATCTTTGTTCAATTAGTTAAATTCGATTAGCAATCTTTGTGATTACTTGAGCAATTTTCTCTTTTTTTTTTCAGTACCTTGAAAGACGTTTTAATAGATCTGTCCGAATACTGGGTGCAGTTATGTCAACAATCACATTAGTAATTTTACTTTCTTAATTTTCGTATTTTTTTAATTATTATTAAGATATGCTTTTTTTAATAAATTAACTTCAAAATTATGTAATATTTTTTTTCTTCTATCTTAAAGTTAGCTTATGCAAGCTTCGTCACTTACGGTCCAGCTCTGGCACTGAGTCAAGGTACAGTTACATTAATTGAAATTTTAAAGGAAAAAAAAAAGGAGTGGGGGAGGGGGGTCTTAAATACGGAATATGTTGAAAGGATTTTGTGAATGTTGATTTTGGAGTTTCGAGGCCAACATTGCGAGAAATTTCGGTTTCGAGTCCACTTAAATTTCTATCCATGAAATTGGAATCGTAAAGAAATGCCCCTATGCCCATTCAAATTTTCATATCGGGATATTAAATCACCTCTTTTTGAAGGAATATCGCATGTTAACTGAGGTTGTCTATGTATTTCATTTTCGTTACTTAGAAAAATAAAAATGTATATTGTAGATTTAATTACAAAATCATCTTTACTGAGATTTATAACAACGAACTGCAAAGTTCCATTTAATTAAATTAGATGATAAATTTAATTTAAGTGGGGGTTTATAATTTTATACATTTATTTAATCATTATGGAGCTGGTTCTAATCATAATACCTCAAAGAAAATTAGCATTTGTGTAATTAGACCACGGGGAAGCTACTTCTGATGAAAAAAAAATTAGTTCAAAGTTTCGCCACCAGCGAAATGCAACATTACAATAATATTATTTAAAGACGGTTACAGAACGTCGTCAATATATGCTCTAGCTAAGTCTACATGCTTAATACAGCGTGATATCTTGCGCGAAAGAGATTGTTAAGAGACCACTGTCTTCATGCAAGATGGAGCACCACCGCATGATGGTCAACTAATGAAAGAATTGCTTCGTGCGATGATCAAAAAATATTCGGTTCAATTTTTTTTTTTTTCATCCGAAATCGCTTCCCTATGGTCTAATATACATCATATACCAATTTTCTTTGAGATGTGTTGATTAGAACGCTTTCCAGAGAGCTGAGAATAGGGTCACTTCCAGGACATGCCGCCAACATTTCCGAAAAAAAAAAATTAATATGTATCAAAAGTCACCATTGTGCTACTTGTGGCGGTGCAAGCAGCAAGTATTTTATTTATAAAAGATATTCATGCAATGCAGAGATACTGTCCTTAGCGATGTAAGCGAAACTGCTCAATGTGGTCCCCATTCTGAAGGTGTAAAACCTGAAGGCAATGACCACTGTTTAAAAGGCCAATCGTAACCGATCTGTTGTGATGCTTCTCACTCGCAGTAGAGTGAGATTCTCATAGAGAATCCAACAATTTTTCTTTCTCAACAGATCCAGCACAACTGCTAAATATAGCCATCCCTCACGAGTAGCTGTGGTACTGTCTTTCAAGGCTGCTTGTCTAACTTTAGGCGAGTGCAGCGGAATCTGCTGAAAACATGAGGCTTGTCCATGTTCTAAATGCCACAGTTAAGGGTGTTCACTGCTCCACTGAGGTGAAAATGTGCTTCATCGCTCCACAAGATCTGCAGTGATCACAACTCATCCACTTCCATTCTGGCAAGAAACGTATGCAGATGTCAGTCGAGTTTCCCTGTAGGCAGCAAGCAACTGCTGGTTGTGGCTGATCTTATGTGGTTAATAATGTATCACCTTCCTAGCATCTGCCACTCTTTGCCATAGGATACATCCAACTATCGTGACACTGCACGTGCATTACTGGAGCCTGCAACATTATTCATTGTCTTTTCAACAATAGCAGTCGTAACAGCTTGAGAAGTCAATGGTCTGCGACGTAATTGCTTACGAATCCCCGATAGGCATCGTAGCTGATACGAATGATATCCAATCGTTTTGGCCACTTTCACCAACGCGCAAAAAGTGTGCTTATGCAAATGAAACTGCGTTTTCGTTGCTTGCAGTGCCACAAGAGGCATATTTTTTTATACAAATTTTGTTTTTTTCGGAAATATCGGCCGCATGTCCTGAAATATAACCTTACCAAATGTCGTTGCATTGGACTGCTACATATCTCTAGACAGTGTTGGATAGGGATACTTCATTACGATCATTTAAAGTGGAATATATTTAAAATGATTCAAAACGAAATATCATAACTTCAACATATCATTCTGGAAACCATTTCAATTCTCCAGAAAAATGCCTCAATCTATTTCAATCGATGTCTAACTCGTTCGGGAAAGTGAGCTATGGAAGTATAAAGGAATTTATACACAATAAAAAACACAAAGGCCTTGATAACAACAAATACACAGTGTGTTTTATTTATTTATTTATTTATTTATTTATTTATTTATTTATTTATTTATTTATTTGTGTGGAGTCCTTTGAAATTCTTGATGTATTATCAACTGAAATTGCACAGATTTCGTGATGTCATTCTCCAAATGAGCAATCTTGATCTACTACACAATATTTCCAAGACGCTTCATTGGAATAGGGTCTTGAAAGAGATCAGTGTGGATATTTCAACCATTTACCTTGATATTTCTTTTCATTTCTTCGGTACTTTAACAAAATTAATGACTTTTATTGTGTTTAAGTCGCTGGGAGCCTTACCTCCCGCGCTCCCGTGGGCCTGCATGACCTGTTTATGGGATTGCTTAAAAAAAATTGTGTTGAAGTGGTTATTTTGCTTTGAACTCTATAATTTCCTTCCTTTATCGATTCAACAAATGTTAATTTTCACTCCCTGACTTGCAATGACCTCTAGAATACTGTGTTGAAGTTATAACTTTTGATTCGGAATCGCACTGGTATTTTAACGTGCTTTTATCTGTTTATGGGTTTTCATTATAGAAATTTTTTTACTCCTATTTGTTTATTAGGAGAAGATAAATATTAATTGTTTGCTGTCTCTTAGTCTAATTTAACACAAATACACTTGGCAGTAAATCAAATATAATTAAATAAAACTCCTTTATTCCACTCCTACGTCTTCTACACAACATTTCTTCTACATCTTCTAGGAATATTTCCGAGGCATAATCAGCTCTTCTTCCTCGGCCTACTCTTTCTCAAAAACAACTAAAAATTAAACAAACAAATCGTGCTTCGTGCTTCTTACATCACCCAATGCAGGAAGCATTATCATATAAACAAAACAAAACAAATGTCCGAATACACATTGTCCGAATAGAAATTTGACGGAATATAAATTGTCAAAATAAAATATCTTCTAAGTAAAATATCTTGTAAATAATTTTCCTCTTTGAAGTAATTTTATTTTTTAAGTTCTAAAAATCCTTCTTTTTGAACTTATCATTGAAGAAAATAAAATGTTTTTTAAAAATCTACTCACCAAAGAATCCAATCTTCATATTATACAAAACTCACATTGACGTAATTAAATAAATAAAATAAAATAAAGTGGAATAAAGGAGTTTTATTTTATTATATTTGATTTAATTACGTCAATGTGAGTTTTGTACACTTGGCAGTAATTAAAATGAGTGTTGAGTAATATAAAATAATTATCTATATGATTTTATTTTCATGTATAATATAAATTTCATAATTCATATAATTATGAGATCTTATCATAATTGTTTGTTTGTTTGTTTGTTTTTTACTATTTCAATTTTGTAGTTACTGGATTCGATTTGTGGGGATCAATTATTGCTACTACCGTTGTTGGTACATTCTATACCAGCTTGGTAAGTACTTCCTTTTATTTTCATCCTTAATTCGTGCATTTTATGAATTGCATAGATTAAGAATTATAATCCTTCATTATACAAATAATAAGTGAAACTTTCAAAAGCAAATAATTTTATAAAATTAAAGATATTTACAATAAAAACATATTTACATTAAGATCTGTGTACAGGAAGCTTTTCGGTCATTTTTACAATGACCATTGTCAACTGTCAAACTCTTACATCTTAGTTCTAACTTATATAAATTTTCCTTTCCCTTCTTCTGTATCTTGATTGGCTCTCGTATTCTATTGGTTGTTGTTGCTTCCTTGTAGTTCGACGAATTTTTATCTGCTAGCGCCTCCTTTCTTGGTTGGCGTACACTATCCATCTGTTTACCGTATCCACTTATCGTCTGCTTAACTAATGGATATTTTCTTATTATTTGAGAAATCATGTTTGTTTCTTTTTGGTTTGTTAAGCAATGCTGTCATTCCGGGCGACTCAGGAATGCGAATCAGAAACTAATTTTATAAAATTAGTGCTTTTAAAAGTTTCATTTATTATTTGTAAATAAATAATTGAGCACGTTAAAAGTAATTTTAATCCTTCATTATTAAATATATTACAGAATTTAATCAAAAACGTATATAATCTGGCTAAGAACCAAAAGTTTTATCATTTGCGAATATTTATTAATTAATTTCAAAATCAAGAAAAATTAAATGTTGAAAAAATTCTTAATAAATAGTTCTTTTTTTACGCACCTTTCTTCTTTTTCTCAAAATATATATTAAGCGTATTTACAGATAATATTTTAAATAAAACAAAAGAAATTTGATTCTGAAAGAATTCTCCACTGAAATTCTATTATTATACAATATTTGATGGTAGTTTCATTTTACAAAATTATGACATTTCAGTTTTTATTGAAAAGTATGTAATTCATTAAATAATACATCAGTTTAAAATATCAATTATTCCGAAATAAAATTGATAATTTAAAATTAAGTTTTTAGAATGTAATTCATGAATGATCGATTTCTGTAATGTATTTCTAAACACAAAGTTTTTAAAAATTTATTCTTTCATTTGCAATAATCCTGTAGTTATGATTTACAATATGACATCTGAGCAAAAAAAATCGTTGTAAATTTTCCTTTCCTTGAGCTTTTCCTTGGGCTTTTTCTCCATTTTTTTTTTTTTATAACCCAAAACTGCAAAAAAAAGGTGAACTACAAGTAGATCTACAAACAACAGTGGGAGAGACCAAATTGTTTACCAAGTGACATCCTGGAACAGCTGTTTCACGCTCTTTGGCGATCGTCAGTAAACAACAAGGTCTCCGTACTGAGGTTAATATGAATGAACGTCGGAAGTGCAGTGGTGCCTCAAAAGAAAAAATTAACAATAAAAAACTCACTAATGAAAAATTAGTAAGAAAATTCATGTGCCAGCAGTGCGCCGGCCTCAATATTTTTTTTAAAGCATAAAAATTCAATCTGCGAACTTGAATTATTAATAAATAACAATGGGTGAAACCAAATTGTTTACCAACTGATATCCTGAAACAGCTGTTTCACGCTCTTTGGCGATCATCAGCCAAGAGCAGCCACCAGAAGTAAACAACAAGATCTCTGTACTGACAAGTGAGATCTATACTTTATTTTCTTAAAACTAAATGGAAATGTAAATAAAATATCAATTTATATTAGACTCTGCGTTTCAACATTTAATAACAAAACAAAGCAAGCTGTAATGAAAGAAACTGTGTTAGCATCAGAAAGGAAGAAAAGAACGGATAAAAATATTTATGAACAGAAGCATATCTTTGGTTGAAAAGCCGTCGCTAAAAGTTCCCTTTAAGCGTTAATTAGTCGAAAGAAAGCCCAAAACCTACAATCTCTTTAAACCAATTGATATGTATTATCATCCTAAACAAAACTGCGATTCAATCGTTGGTATACAAAGCGTAATGTCCCTTGTAAGAAAACACGAGTTCCAGAACTCCAAACTAAGTTTAGTGACTTTTTTTTTGTACAGAATGTACAAGAAAAAGTCTTTTTTCTAAAACTAGTAAGTAAATATTTTTCTGAAAACTTTTAAATATATATTCAAATGAATCATTACATTAAATTTTTTAGTAAATTTTCCACCGTATTAACTTTAAAGAAATTACATTTCAGAGAACCATTTCCATTTATTTCAAATCTTGTCAGCAAATAAAATATACAAAATACATTTGCCAAATAAGTAATTTGAGTCAAATTCTGAAGATTCGTTAAAAAGTAAACACAATAAAGTAAGAAACAATATATTATTTTTTTGATGTGAATTTCCTAAGGCAATTATAAGTTAATTTCTTACATTTGACTTTATTTCTTTTAAGGGAGGTATTAAAGCTGTGATGTGGGCGGATTCTGCTCAAATGGTTGTTTTCACCATTGCCCTTCTAGCTGTTGTCATTAAAGGTTGTGTGGACTCTGGTGGAATGAGTTCTATTTTCACCAGAGCAATTGAAGGACAAAGGCTTAAACCACTAAGGTATGTATTGTACTTAATCCTTACAATAACTGCTTCGGTTTGGATGAATATAAAATACGAAACTAAAGAAAACTTTAAAGATTTTATACAATTCAAAATAAGTTTGTTGTTTGTCCAGATAAACAAATAGAGATTTGTTTTGTTGTTTTTTTATCCCTAAAGCCAACCAAATTGATGTGTTATGTGTAGTACAGTATAGCAGTGCTTCCCAACCTTTTTGTTTCACAGCACACTTTTACATTTGCAGAAACCACACCAAACATGTTCATTGGTTTTATTGCTATAATAGAATCCTTTGCAAAACACTTTAACATTTACCAAGAATCTAATAGTCTATTTCAAATATTTAAAGATACCGTGAAATATATTTTGTAAGCTGATCTGAATATGATTTAATACTTTATTTATCTTAAAATTGTAATTCATAATATGAAAATAATTACAACATGCGGAATTCTTTTAAAGTAAAATAATAACTCGAGCACACACACACATACTACTTACATTAAATTTAATAAAACATACAAAGCCACGATCGATTTCAGCAGCATCCCTCGCTGCTGTTCTCAAGTGTAGAAATCAATTGAAAAAAAACACTCTTAGGCTATTCAAATATTATGTAATCATTCGGGAGGGGGGGGGTTCAGGCTTTCCTTATTTTTGCTGACAAGGGAGAAGGGGGATCAGAGCAATTCTTACGTAAGACAAGACAAGCATTTTTTTTCCTGAGTATTTCATGCGTATTTCAGTATTTTAGTGGTATTTACTGTTAATGATTTTTATTTATTTGAATCTACATTTAAATTACATTAGAATTATGTTAGTAGGTCAAGACTCCAATCAACAGGTGTTACAGTTATGTTTGTTAGGATATTTATATCTACATGAATGAAACAAAACAAACCAACAATACAAAAAAAAAGATTATGTAGATAGAAATGATATATATACAGTACTATTCGTTTTCAAAAGCGAGAAACAGAACTCGCGGACGATTCTACCCCGCAAAAGGGGGATATGCTGAGATGGGCACTTTCCTAAGACTTGTTTTTTTTTTTAGTACCTGTTATTTTTGCAATAGTATTTATTCTTTCCATAATTCTTTCCCGAAAAGCGCAAATAGAACGCAGCTACAAGTAAACTAACACTGATAAAAAGTAAACATCCCCTGTTTATTTCTTCTCACCCCTATTTTGAAGAAATCGAAGGAGACCTTACGCATGCGCAAAAGCGTTGAAGGCTCTCGTAAACAAAACCGAACAGTAGTTCAGATGTAATAACAGAATATATAGATATACAGTACATAAATATATATATTTACATATATATACACTTATATAAATTTGGCATACTGTTAATGATGTAGGCAACATCGAGGGGGAGGGGGGGGGGCCATCTGCTTATTTTTTTGCTTAAGGGGAGGCGAGGTCTAAAATGACTAAAAATGTGCTTACGTAATATTTGAACGGCCCCTTACATGAGAAGCTTAATTATGTAAATTAATGCGATGGCTTAGCATAAAGAAAAAGGTACAATCGTCATCGAGGAATGTAATTCATATTTCTGTTTGCCCAGGTTATTTGTCGCGTAAAGTTTATTCTAGAAACGGTACATTTGACTCTTGTGGAACAATGTTTATTACAGATTCACTCTTAGAAGTTTCTCGCGGCCTACCAAAGGTATCCTCATTGCACACCACTAAGCTGCTCCCCACCGGTTGAGAAACTCTGCCGTAAAGTGACCACAATCGAATTTCCTCAACATTTCATTAACAAAGAAAACTAACTACATTATAAAATAAAAAAAATAAATGGATGTGATTTTTAATCGGTTAAGGCATAGTTTTTAAGGATCGTAGTTCAACATTATTTACTGTTAATCAGCCAATTAGCTAATTGTCTTAAAGAGTAATTAAGAAGCTTAATTTAATTAATTCACGGTTTGTATGGATTCTCTTTTAAAAGATCTAGTTTAAACTTGGTTAAGGAAACAATTTTAACATAAATAATTTAAAAATTATGGAAGTATATTTTGACTGTTTAGAAAGACCTAACTAAATTGATCTGAATTTAAATACAGACTTTTTTCAGGACAAAAAATGAGTCTTCTTTCCATAAAATAACGAATATTTGAGTTTTACTTTTACTTTCCTTTTTTTCAATGATGATGCTCTAATTGTTATTTTCTTTTTTATTAGTTTTAGTTTTGATCCTCGAGTAAGATTTACATTCTGGGTTTTCCTTATGAATAATACCATAGGATGGACAAATGGTTATGGCGTGTCTCAGCTTCAAGTTCAACGTTACTTGTCTTGTCCAACCAGAAAAGCTGCAAGAAAGTATTTACATTTATTTTATTCATTATCACAATGTTTTGTTTTATAAATACAGTAAACTCCTGATTATCCGCGGAATCGTTTGGATAAGCGAATTCCACGGATAATCCAAAATAGGACGAAAATCAACACAAAAATGCTTTTAACATGTTTTATTTACATTAAAATGATAATACATACTTTATTTTAAATTATTTATTTATTTTTAAATTTTATTATTACGAGAAGGCTCTTCCGTAATTTAGTGTTACTTCCGGCCTAAGCTCCGCCCACAAGGTCATTCTTTAAATTGTTTGTCTATAATTGTCTTCATTTACTTTGTTAGCCTCTTTTACTGTTTACCTTATTCTAGATTTATTTATTTTTTTTAGTCCGTAATTTGTTATACTGTAAAAAAATGGAAACCGGAGAGGTCCACGGATAATCGGGAGTTTACTGTACATTCAAAATGATAGCCATTTTTATTTAGCTACCTATCCAATATTTAAGGCAATTTGAAAAGTGGACAAATCTTTCAAAAGAGGGATGTCTAAATTTTTGCTGAGTTTCAATCACCGATTTCGACTCCGGAAGTGCCATTTCAGTTTCATTTCATTTCATTTCAGTTTCATTTCAAATTCATTTGAATTTCCTTTAAATGAATAATTTCCTTGCTACGTATAACAGAAATACTCTTCATTTTAACGATATATTTCGTCTTAATGAAGTGATAATTTATCAAAAAAATTTCAATCCTCCGGAGTCATTTGGTTTTACTTACTCCGGAAGTGCAAATGGATCCCCTCCATCTACTCTTCAGAAATATAAGACCTCATTTTGAACGTTCCGAGAAAAAAATTTATTAAATGTTGTTCAACTTTATCACCTAAAGAATATTTCAAGAAAGTGGCATGTCAATCGTTCAGTCCTTAATTGGAAAAAAAAAGGATTTTAGTCTTAATCAATTAAAATTATGAGTCTTAGC
>JAFIDM010002131.1:47752654-47779502 GCA_023159025.1 Thereuonema tuberculata | reverse complement strand
AAAAAAAAGGATTTTAGTCTTAATCAATTAAAATTATGAGTCTTAGCTAAGATTTTCCTTAGGAATTACAAAGTGCATATAAAGCCTATTTGTTAAAAAAAGAAAATACAAAATTAAGAAATAAATTTTCATTCTTTAAAAAAAAAAGGCTTTATACGTAATTTGTAATTCTTAAAGAAAATCTTGGCGAAGAAGAATTGGTCATTGTCAATGTTTTGCAAGTCACAGTGAAACTGGTTGTGCTTGAAACTACCAAAAATAATAAACCAAAAATGCAAACATTATACTAACGGATATCCAAAAAATTTAATTTAACTGAACTTTTTACCAAAAAAATTATGACATTTTAAATTTAATTAATTAACAGTTAAATAAAGTAGTCCTTAATTACTTTCAGTAAGAAACTGGATATACTTTTACTATGTGATATTATATTATTCCAAACCTAATTTTAATTTGTTTTGTTTAGTATTTTACTAAGATTGAATATATATCGCAATTATTAAACAAGATGAAAAAATTAATTAAAGCTATTTATTTCATTTTTCTAAACATTCAATTTTAGAGGCATCTTCTTAAATTTTCCTGGAATGACAATCGTTATTCTACTTTACGGGTTTATTGGAATTCTTCTGTATAACAGATATTTTGAGTGTGATCCCATATCTTCTAAACAAATAGAAGCTCCCGATCAGGTAAGCCCATATTTCAAGTAGAAAAACTCAGAATTTGGTTTGATTTTGAGACTAAATAAACAATTAAATTGCATATTGATTTTCTTTTATATGTTAAAGAAAAACTTATTACTGTAATGGAAACAGATCAGAAGTTGTTAGTAATGGCAATAGAACATAGCAGAGAATATTCACAAAGAAATACTCGATGGTTAGATAGTTAACTTAAGGATAGTTAAGATGCAGAGGTATTTTAGAGGCATAAAAAAAATTAAACAAGTTCGGGACCTCATGTTACGGAGATAAGCCTTTCCTTCAATAACGATGCTACTGGATGTGACGACCATGGTTTTGGACAATCACCGGCCTCGTAGTTTCCATTACAGGATGCTTCTGGGTAGGTATTCCTGAGGGATTGTGTTCCTCACGACTAAACAGACATTCCATAGGACAGCCAGTGTATGAGATGCGCGTCATGCAATCCCAGCTTTGAAAAGGTTGAAACCACAGAACTCATGGGGAGGCATCAGATTAAGGGAATTATGCATGTAAAGGGAATGACATGAATCCCGGTCTCTCACGCCTTTCGCTCATAGTACTGAACCGAGGAACTGGACTGCAGCATGGCTGGATATATTTTCCATACGAATGGAGCGTCGTTGGACATGTTGGGCCATAGATTGGTTCCATCACAGTTTCTAGAAGTATTAATCTTGGCATTAGCTGCCACTTTGATCAGTGGAAGATAGCGACGAGCACAGTACCTTCACAGTACATGTTTGTGACGACATGCTTTATGGACCCTGTATATGTCAAGGGTGTTTCGGATGACGTGTCTCGCATTCCGTTGAGATGTGCCTAACCTGTTAAGTCATCCAACATTGGGTGGGTGAGTACTGTCGTGCGACTTCGATTACTGATCTGTCGTAAGGCAGCAGGCGTTCAGCTAACTTGTCTGCGTCGTCGGTTGCTGTTTTGGCAGTACTTTTGGCCTAGGGTTCGAGTTGATGGTTTCGACAGATTCTGTGGCTAATGGTAACCTTACTGACCAACAAACCTTTGTCGGGACACTGTTTTGCAAACATACTCTAGAACATTTTGACTTCGGAAAGAGTACAGATGAATCCTACCCAAAACGGCATTATTTTCGCAGACATTATTCAATACCAATGACTTGATAAACAAAATTAAATAATCTCACTGATGATGGCTCGTTAATGAGCAGAAACTAGTGTGACTTTTTAATATAATTAGTGTTTTAAATGTATATAGTTTTAAAAAAAATAATAATTTTTTAAACTCAATTTATAGGTTGTTCCCAGGACTTAGTAACCAAGCAAATAATCTTCAAAATTGCCTAAAACTTATGATCTTTTTCTAATGATCAATTCAGTTTTTTGTATGCGAGATAGTTGATTTCGTAAACATTTTAGCCGATTTCCTCGAGTACAAATATTAAAAATTTTGCACATTACTTGGAGTAAATTCTATGCGTCGTAACTTGTAGAAATAACACATATTTCACACTGAAAACTGGATTCATGTCTGCTTATTCCATTCTCGGAATTCAATTTGTATTAGACCTAAAATTTTCTTCATCGATGAAAATACTTGTAGTTCATTACGAAGGAAAAATATCACTCGGCATAACTTATTTTTCACTCAGAAGAATACATTTCTTCTCGATATTTCCATAATTCCTTTAATGACCAAATAAGCATTGGGAATATCACTGCACAATGCAAATCGACGCCATTATATCATTCACTCCACACAAATACACTCTGATCATTGCAACAATGCCCATATAAGATATCTCATTTGATCTTAATCCACGAGCACCACCTTGCATGCCTATTATTAAATGTTATGTAAATGTTATTCACATTTCATTGTTGGCTTACAACGCTTAAAGTGAAATACTTTATTTTTTTGAGCACTGATAATAATAATTAAGATAGAAGATCCTTTTAACGTGTGTGGGTTGAGAATCTTTATGGACATATTGTCCTCCCAATGAATGATGGCCGCCCTGTTTTTGTGAGATCTGCGCATGTATGATCGATTAGTCTGGTCAGGCACTTCCGTCTGATTTCATGAAAGGACGCCGCCATTGTGCTAATCGCTTGTTACTTTGCAAAAGAGCATTGTATTTATAAATAATATATATTTATTTATTTATATAAATACTTGTTGTTAGCAACTGGTATTGAAATAACGCTAAATAGTCGAGAGAAGTTTTAATTTGGCGTTATCAACATGTCTTTCTCAGTGAAAACAGACTACGTCATCCATTGTGACAGGAAAACATAATTGATCAGCTACCGGAAGGGCTGCGCAGTTCAAACTTCCGCCGGTCATCTTTCATTTTGAGGACAATAATTGATTGTTTAAAAATAGTGAGCACACATGTTAAAAAACGAATAGTATGTACAAGTTAAAAACCATGAATAATAAAAAATACTTAGCAAACAGGACAGTTTCAACTTTTCTGTTTCAGCTTCAAGAAGCTGAAGAAACCCAACGTTTAGTGGGTTTTTAACTAGAACATTCTATTCGTTTTTTTAACATGTGTGCTCACTATTTTTAAACAATCAGATATGTCCTTAATAATTAAGATATTTATTTGCATTTACATTGATATATTAATTATATCATTATATCATTATCATCATTATAGCATTATTGAATAATTTATCTGCGAAAATTTTGAAGCTAAACCATTGTAAGAATAGTAAATAAAAAATAAAAACTTAAATTTTAAAGTAAAAAATGTTAAATTAATTAAGGTTATTGATATGTTAATATATGTGTTTTAGTACAGAAATATTCAATGCTTTCTTTCTAGATATTTCCTTTATTTGTAATGGAATCAATGGCTAATTTCATTGGATTGCCAGGGTTATTTGTTGCCGGAGTTTACAGTGCTGCGCTAAGGTAAATATCAATATAATTTTCATTTTTTTTTTAAATCTAAAACCGTAACAGAAGCTAATATCAAAATGGGGAACTTCTTTAATTAGAACTGTTCTTAACGTTTTATTCTGACGTGTTGCAGATATCTTGTGGCAATGGTAATAAATGACCAACAATTATAAGACTCACCAAACAACTTTCTCAAACAACATATATTCAACAATTGGATATTGAGCTTAGAAGAGCTCTTAGTTGCTATTGGGTAATTTTGCATCACCTTGGATTCTACCAACTCTCAGCAATAGAGGTGCTGCTCTTTTTACTCCATTTTGATTAACAGGAAAAGTATATTTCTTTTAAGGAAAAAGAGGTATTTCCACAAGTGGACGGACATTGATAAGATTATTATAGTCTAAACTGAAAATGTTGGAGTCAACTAAAGACGAGATACAGATACTTATGAAAGAGATACGAAGAACATCGAAAGAAAACCATTCATTATATAATTGCTGTGCGAATTCTAGAAGGTTTTTTTTGTGTGTGTGTGTGAATTGGTATTAAAAGAAAAATAAGAAAAAAATACTTTCTTTCAGAAAAATGCTACTGTAAGTCAGTTCAGCAGTTTCTGAACGAGATTGCATTTCAGTTTTTGTGCTCATATCTTTTTAAATTGTAGAACTAAATAAATTCAGAAAATATAAGTTATCTTGATATGAAAACAAATCTTTTTTGAATTTCTAGTACCACGTCCTCCGTATTAAATTCCCTAGCTGCAGTGGCTTTAGAAGATTTCGTTAAATCAATTCCGAGATGGAAGAATATGAAGGACGAAACAGCGGCTAAGGTTTCAAAAGGTTTAGGTAAGTATTAAAACTTCTTCATAGCAGCCTTTAGATAGTAGCCAGGAGTCATGTGTAGTCATGTCTCTTTGTAGGATTTTCTTCGGTGCATATGAGATGAAAACCGAAAATCACTTTTGTTTACAATTGTTTTTCCAAAAATAAATAAATAAAAGCATTGCTATAAGTGTCAATTTAATAAAATTTTGATCTCTTAGAATTTTGTCTCCCAGAATGATAATCTATTAATACTCTGTTGTTTCTAAGAAAGAAAATAGCCCTAAACAAAATAAAAGGTATAACGAATGGTTTGGAACTTAAAACCTTCATTAAGGTAATTAATTAAATAATTCCTTTCAAGAATTTATGTTAAATAAGATTTTTTTTTCAAAAAAACAGTACAAGGCAAACATGATCTAAATCAGTGAATTTTCTAAGGTTCCGCGGGAATTTGCAAAAGTTTGCTGAAAAACAAAGTACAACTTACCACCTTTATTCTGTAATTGAATAAAAAAATATGCACAGAATATTTCACAAACAGAGGAAGAAACTATTGTCTATGGAAGAAGAACTTCGTGTGTGCCTATCAAAGATGTAATCACAGATTAAGTTGTTGTGTTCAAAACAGAAAGCCAAAATTTTACTTTAATTTACGAGACAATTAGAATGAATATAATTCCATTGAAATTTGTATTATCTTCAATTATGAACATAATACAAAATAATAAAGTGTAACTTGTTTTTTCGTTAGTGCTGGTCTACCTGAGCATTGAAAATGCGCCGTTAGCAATTTCGCGTTGTTAACGTTCTCACAGAACCTAACGAAATCCCATGTATTTCTATGGAAGTGAAATATGCGGTCTCCACGAGCGTTTTCAGGCCGAGAAGCTCGGCTTTGCCTACAGGCCCGTTGCCAAGACTAGCTTTAAGAGGGCGCAAACAATATTCCCAGGGGAGGCAAAAAAATTTAAAGGTTTTTTTTTCTTTACCCATATATCTTTACACAAATAGTTTTATGACAAAAAAAAAAAAAAAAAACATTTTTGGTAACATTTATTTCAGTTTAAATAATTATGACACAGCGTATGTAATGTAAAAAGGAATATATTTTTTCATTTTAAGTATAGATCAAAATGTATTTCCCTTCTACTTAATTAATGATGTATATATTTTTAATTATAAATGGTTACTGGTTTTACAATTTTTTATTTGCCTTAACGAATGTTGAACTACACAGATAATAGCGTATACACTCCGTCAACAATGACAGGATAACAATGTGACGGCTTTTAGTTAAGATACAGTATTTTCCAATCATTTGTAATTTCTTATTCATGTCGAGAAATGTCTCTAACGACTCTTCAGTTCGTCGTTGAGGGCGAGCTTCTGCATCTAATGCTCGTCTGGCCTGCGCTCGTAGTAGGCTAAAAAAAATGAACATCGAAATTTTAATTTTAATCTAGTAGGCTAAAATTAATTGCCTACTAGATTATTTTTTTTTCTCTGGCTCTTCTCTCATTGCGTCACACACACAGAGGGAGTGATAAGAGATATTTAACAACTATAATTTGAATGTAGTCCCCGTGCTTAATGAATAAGATGTCTGACTTCGGATCAGAAGGTTTGATTCCCATCGCGGACGTCGCAATATAAAAATTACTTCTATTCACAGTAAATTAAAATTATTTTTCAAACACAGAAAGTGCATTACGGAAGTGCATTAGATACAGACAGATCTGGAAAACTACCTTATAAGGGATAAGAGAAAAATCGATATAAGAGAAAAAGCTAAATTGTTAAGGGAAAAAAAACTGATTAAAAAAGTTTTTGTTTACCTTTTTAAAAAAATTAATTTTAACGGGTAATATAATAAAAAGTCAAGATATAAATGTGTGTCCGAATTTTAAGTTACAGTGGAACCCCGCTATTCGTATACAATCCGTTCCAGGAGGCAGTTCGAATGGCGATTTGTACGAATGGCGAATCATTTTTTCACATAAGATATAATGTAAATTGGATCCCACTCAAAACATTTCATGTAAAATAAGTTGCCAAGACTTACACGCTCATTATGCTTTCACTGGTAAAAAAGATATGAGATCTCATGTAAAGCCAAGCCCCTAACTCTACAAGGCCTAACTCTACAAGCCCTAACTCTAAAAACCCTATATCTTGGTCAAAAAGTATGGCTTGGCCGTTTCGTGGCTGTCGCACAGACAATCCCATGGAGTTATGTAAAGGATATGGAGTATGCCAAGGCATACTTTTTGACCAAGATATTAGGGTTTTTAGAGTTAGGCATGTAGAGTGAAGGGCTTGGCTCTACATGAGATCTGATAACTTTTTAACAGTGAAAGCATTATGAGCATCTTGGCAACTTATTTTACATGAAATGTTTTGGGTGGGATGAAATAGTTCCATGAAACGGCCAAGCCATACTTTTTGACCAAGATATAGGGTTTTTAGAGTTAGGGCTTGTAGAGTTAGGGGCTTTGCTTTACATGAGATCTCACATCTTTTTACCAGTGAAAGCATTATGAGCGTGTAAGTCTTGGCAACTTATTTTACATGAAATGTTTTGGGTCGGATTTCATTTCTTTTTGTAGGATGAGATCTGATAACTTTTTAACAGTGAAAGCGTTATGAGCATGTGAGTCTTGGCAACTTATTTTACATAAAATGTTTTGGGTCGGATTTCATTTCTTTTTGTAAGATGAGATCTGATAACTTTTTAACAGTGAAAGCGTTATGAGCATGTGAGTCTTGGCAACTTATTTTACATGAAATGTTTTGGGTGGGATTTTCTATTACAACTAAATTTAGTTTTAAGATTATTTAGAAAATGGATTTTTTTTTCAATACCCTACTTTTCTGTTTTTCTATTGGTCAACTTGTAAATACAAGCTGTTTGCACTTTTGTAAGAAATCACATTATTACACATTATTATTTAAGCCGAAGCATTGAGGGTACGACGTATTTCAGATCTTAATAAAATCCAAAGTATAAAAGCTAGATAAATGAAACTTAGCGTATTTCATTAGTATGGTAACTGCATCTTATCCTGAAAATTTGAGCTCTCTAGTATTATCCAGGCCGAAGCTATGAGGGTTCGATAATACATAACCAGACCCCCCCTTTATGAGGAGTTGGAGGGTGAAAGTTACGGATTTCTTAATTTTGTTGTTGTTTGTGTGCTAATCCTAGCCTGCATACCAAATTTCAGCTTTCTAGGACTTCAGGAAGTACCCTAGAGGTTTTGATGATCATGAGTCAGTCAGTGAGTGAGTGAGTGGGTGAGTGACGGAATCGACGTATTTTAGGTATTAATAAAATCCAAAGTATAAAATCTAAATAAATGAAACTTAGCGTATTTCATTAGTCTGCTAACTGCATCTTATCCTGAAAATTTGAGCTCTCTAGTATTATCCAGGCCGAAGCTATAAGGGTTCGAAAATATGACGAAACACTTCCAGAAAAGGTACGTAGTGCCCTTCCTGCCTTCGGCTCGTCTTGGCGGGGGCACTGCCGTGCCCCCAGATTAATCCGTTCCAGAACCCAGAGATGATTGCTTATATAAACCTTTGCAATAATATTTTAAACGCAAAATACATAAAAACTATGAAAACAATAAATATATAGGCCTCTCTTACAGGCCCGGATTTAAAGACCCAGGGCCCCTAGGCCCCACTTATATTCCCCCCCCCCCCAATCCTGAAAATCTACAACCAAAAAAAAAATACGGAATCTCCCTTCCAACAACCAAAAAAAAAGAAACGAAATCTCCAATTCAACAACCAAAAAAAAATCCAATACTGCGGGGCCCCTCGGCTGGCTGGGTCCCTAGGCCCGGGTCTTCTAGGCCTAGACGGAAATCCGGGCCTGCTCTCTTATTATGTCTTTCTTTTTCAGTATAGACGATATGATTGATTTCGCCATGCCATACTGAGTTGCCAGGTTAGATACACGAGTTCCACTTTCAAACTTCCTAACGATAACCAAAAATAACAATAAAATAGCACAAAGTTTCATGAAGCTTATGTGGATGATGCGTAGCGTACGGAAGCTAGCACGAGACTGAACTGAAGCGACCGCATGGAGCGGCCAGTAACAAGGTCAAGCTGTCCGAATCGCGAGCAAGCGTACGAATGGAGAGTTCAATTTTACTTGAAAAAGTTGAACGAATAACGAGTTATACGAATAGCGAGGTGGACGAATGGCGGGGTTCCATTGTATTTAAAATATTTTTGTCATAATGTTAAGTAAAAATGGCAATTCGAGTTTGAACGGTTTAGGGACTACAAGGTTCCCTTAAAACAGTTGTATCCTCCTCTGTTTACTTTTGTTGAAATTTTTTTAGAAATTCATTATTTGTGCTTTCTGTGCGTTTCCCCTCAAATGACAAAAAAACTATCAGGTAGTTGCAGATGAAATGGGAAAATGTAAAATTCCATTCCTCGCATTGGACTGCGAACGCTTGACATGTGACCAGAATGTAGGCTTATCATGGTAGATAAGCCTCCAACCTTATCCAAGCATCTCAGTGGTCACTGAAGGCACTGGGAAGTTCCTGAAGCCCCAAGATGGAGAGCCACGATATTCGTGTAATTGCGCTTATGAGTGGACTTTGAGCAGCAATGAGAACGAGATGGCAGAGAAAATCAACATGGCGTTTGGGGAGGGAACCACATCCAAAAGCACGATGCAATGTTGGTTCCAGAAGTTTGAGGCCGGTGATGAATGTCCGAAAAAATCAAGAATGTGGGTAGGCCACCGTCGAAGGCTTGTGTAGAAAAGGATACACGACTGAAGCTTTGCCTAGATGTCCAGTGTCCATTCTTCAACCATTTCTCGTCACCTGGAGGCAATTGGCAAAGTGAAGAATGGTGGACTACTGCAGGTTTGATCCATCGGACCTTTCTGAAACAGGCCAGACGGTCACCTGCTTCAGAAAGATACAGCTCAGATTTGGAAGTGGTATCATACAAAGCTGCTGAAGAAGCATCGGGACATGGTGAAAAGGTCTGGCGTTCGTCTGCTCCATGACAATGCACGTCCTCACGTACCAAAGCAGACCAAAGAGAAGACCCAGAAGCTTTGATGTGAAGTTCTTCCGCACCCACCATACTCACCAGACTTGGCGCCCACAGACTAGCATTCGTTTTATCATTAGGAACTCTACCTGAGGAACGAGGGCTTCCACAACCAGACCCAACTGGAAAACGTCTTGACGAGTTTATTAGTTCCTGTGCCTCTTATTTTTTTTTAAAAAAAGGGCATTTATCGACTTCCTGATCTTTGGCAGAGATGTGTAGATGCCAATGGTTCTTCCTTTGACTAAATTTCTTAATTGCAAAGAAAGTTAAAGTTCGAATGCCGTACGTTCTGATTTCATCTGCAACTAACTGATAGATGGGCCATTCTCTGATGGGTCATTGAAAGCCTTTAATAGCCGTCAAAGTAGAAAAAGTTGACTCACAGGTGGCGGTGATGCAGTGAAAGATATCTACAGTAGTCAGAAGCTCATATATGGCCTTAAATGCTTCTTTATATTTGTATAGAAGAACATGGTTCTTATTTTTCCACTGTACTTTCTTTTTAGCCTCAGAAGAGGTCGGAGACTGCCTTCGCCTTATCTTTACCTTTAAGCTTAGCAAGAAAGATTTACTATATCATATTTAAATTTACTTATATAATTAATTTATTAATATTACTTTTATTTCCTTTTGCAGCTATAGGATTTGGTGTAATATGCTTAGTAATCATTGCAATGATAAAGAACTTAGGAAGTATTGTGCAGGTAAATATGAAATTAAATCATATTCAAAACAGAAATTTCATTTTGATACAAATTAATTATTAATAACTAACTAATTGCTAATTTTCTCTTTTTATAACATAAAGACATTCTAATATTATTTACCATATTCTAATAGGCCTCTATGTCAGTGAGTGGAACAACCGTTGGAGCCTCCTTTGCTCTGTTTGTGATGGGAATGTTTATTCCCAAAGTTAATGCAAAGGTAATCAGTTTTAATTACGATTAAATATTTATTTTCTTGATTAGAATCATATTTAATAGTTCATTATTATTATATATAAACATAAGTATAGGATTTGAAAAAATTATTTTGTTTGTGTTTGTTTATTCTTGAAGGACAAATAGGCTATATTTTTTTTTTTTTTTTTTTTATTCCCACTTTTTGTAGTATTACAAATAATTGGGCTTAACGGAAATTACAAAAGAGTCACAGATTTGTAGTAGTCACTTTCAGCATACAGTTCGTATCTTCTTACGTCACTTCTTAAGCTGTTGATCCATAGGTCTTTTCTCATTGGTGAATTCCTGTGCTTGAAATATACGGACAGACAAATGATTATTCGTTATCACAATTAATAATTAGAGCAAAAAATAAATCTAAACTCAACTAGAGTTTGCACAGTTGAAATTAACTAATTTCAATATATCACTAAAAGTGATTTTCAAATTAGGAGCGAGCACATTTCCGGTAAGTATTTTCTTGTTTTACTTTTATAATATCTTTAATAGTCTATCTTCGGTCGATGATAATTCACTACCGGTAAGTTACGCATTTAATTCTTAATAGGAGCACTTTGATTCAATAAACATTATAATCTGACTTGATTATAAACCACACTGTATTTTAATAAGTTGCACAATAACTCAATCTCGTAATTTAACGGTAAAAGTTGAATCTTGAATTTTTCGTTTGCAGTAATAAAGTTAATGAGTGATATAATTCTTCTTACTTCTCGCTTTTCAATTTATTGTTGAATCCTTTAATTTAATTCCTTTAAGTGTCAGTTATCTTCGTTAATAATGTAAGGAATTATTGTACTCACTCATTAATGCCTTTAGCTGAGCGCAGGAAGATTTAGCCGAGTCCACTTCAGTTTTCGGTTCATTCCTCGGTGAAGTCACTTGGAATATTCCACTAGTTGATTATATTGGCTTACGTGTTGTCAGTTTTGCGGCAGACTTCCCTAGTTCTGATTGGTCTCTTCCACTTGTATCGTCTAATTCCATCGGAATTCCCTTTTAATTATCTTCTACAGGTGAATTCTTCGTACGCTTCAGAATTGACTTCTTATTCTTTCTTCGTGGGACCAAATCTTCTGAAATAAATTCCGCATTCTTCGTTATGCTTCCTCCGTTCAGGCGTGCAACTCATCTGACGAGAGGATGATGTGGGCTACTGAAGTGGTAGAATTTAATCTAGAATGAAATAATATTATTATTATTCTAAATCTACTGTTAAGTAGCAATTCTTCAATGTGTATATATTTATGTTTGCTGTAATCGGGTTTTGGTGTAAGCTAAAACTGATTACAAAAGTTTTGCAGAGTTAACTTCCAGAAAACATAACAAAATCTATTTTTAATGAAACATGTTGTCTAGTTGGGTTACAATTAATTCTCTTCCTCGAGAATAAAATTTTACAGATAAGAAATCTTCCGTGAATAACGTCTACTTGTAGGGAACACTTCTCTTGAATGTTTATCTTCTAGGTACTATAGTTGCAGGCTATCTTCGAGATTCTCAAAAGTCCTATCCTAGAATACGATGATGTGATTAATTGTAACTCATTCCCTCTTCTTAAGTTCATATGGAAGATCTACAAGAAAAATCTAAGAAAGACAAAGTATATGGTTGCAATTAACTTATCTTTGACAATGTACATAATAAGTCTCCGCTATCTTTCTAAGATTCTTTCTATTAACATTAAGCAGTAACACAATAATTAACTTTAATCATTAAATCAATTCACTATTCAATCGATGTTAGTCTTCTATATCGATTCTCTTAAATGTTCAAAGTTCACTGGAAAACATCATTTATTTTAAAAGAAAAAGTTCTCTTAACAAATCAGTAACATCTATGATTCGATTAAAGTTAATCTGCCTTTAATTTTAATTTAGCGATTGATTATCCTGATAGTACTATTCTACGATTATCTGGATTTTAACACCTTATGCTAAATTAGGCTTAACACCTTATGCGAAAATATTCACAATTCACTTTATAGATTTAAATAAAGAAAATAACTTCTTTATCCCGCATAAATAATTCTCTGGATCATTAGACTAGATTTAAAGTTCTCCGTCTTAACTTAATCCGTATAATTCCTATCGGTCATGTAGATTCGAGTCGCCGCCATTTTCGAATAACGATTCTTCAATGCGAAAATCCTTCGTCATCTTCAACTGTTTAACATTCCCACGCGTAAATTCGAGAATAAGTAAATGATTTGTACTTACTACTTATCCTTAAGAGAAAATAAATCGATGATCATCAAATACAAACAACTGTTCGATAATAGTCGTAATCAAATTCACGTTGTGCGTAGATAAGGCTTATTCTCCATTCTTCGTTGTACAGATTCTTTTTTCCGATTTCTCAAGAATCAAAAAAAAATATAAATTGAGTTTTCCATTAAACTCATCTGGGAATTTCACTGTCTGGCATTGACTTTCACACATATATCTATTTCGCCATAGATATATTTTAAATTCTTTCTCCCATGTCAGAGAAAAAATATTTTGCGCTTCCGCAAGAAGCTCTTTTTTAAGACCAACTTTTTCTCTTCCAAGAAAACATTAACAATTGATTCCAACGGCATGCGCTTAACATCTCGACTTCATTGTTGTCCGCGCAAGCTCCCCGTTGCACTCATACCTATTATTGTAAAGACCATGAAGGCTTATTTTCCTCATACGTTTTCCCTAAAAAAAAACAGATAAATTTGATTAATGAAAACACAATTTTAAACCACAAGAAAAGGTTAGTAATCCCGTTCTTCCTTTCTTTTCTTGAGTTCAATTCGTTTCAGCTACCACTCCAGACAGTTCTATCCAGGGCTTTTTCTTTGACTGACCGAGAGTGAGGCTCACCTCTCATTTAAATACCTTTTCTCTAATGACATCACATTTCATTTTAAATAATAAATTTAAATCTTTTGTTTGAAGCCTGTGTTAATTATTTATTTAATGCTTAATATTCCAAAAATAATTATTCACATTTAATTATCGCTTCAGTTCTCCGTAACTTTTGAACCAGTGAATGGATTGTTGAAATGGAGCTTATTTACGAAGATTCCAATGCCAAATCATTAAAATAGAACGCTAAAAACTGATGACAATTTCTAACATTGTATAGTAATCCATTTTATAACCCATTTTAAAATTGCACGTGATTTGTTTGATTAATCTCAATAAGATGAGATCCCCTAAGGAAGAATTATTAATTTTGAAGACAAATTTTTGATTGTTTTCTTTCTACATCATAAATGAATTACGATTATTACAACTAATTACAATAATAAACATTACTTTTATTTTGCATTATTTTCACGACCTTAAAAAAAATAAAAAACATATTTTAAGGAAAGCAAGCTTTTAGTTCCTTCACGACCTTCTTGTTTACTTTCAATCTTTTGTTTCATGGAAAAAAAAAGGAATGTTCATCATTATAACAATTCTTCAAAGTAACCATAATGGTATATATATATATATATTATAATTAATATATCACTTCATGTAAACGAGAATTATGAATTATCATGATTAATTATATTAGAAATTGTACAAAACAAAAATAAAAAAAACAACTTAATATTAAATTGATATTCTTCCTATTTATTAAGAATTGGATAATAAGAAAATATTTTCTGTGTCGGAGTTGTTTGAAAATTTGAGATCTCCTTGGAACATAATGTATCATACATTATTCCATGGAATATGTAACTGGGTCTAGGTGATGAAGTTCATGTAGAATCTTATCTCCGTAGTTCTTTTGGTAGTGATTCTTTTTTCTTTCTTTTATTTCTTTTTTTGAGAATTTTCCTCCGATTCTGAATTTTTAGTAAGAAGCTAATAATAAGCTTTTAATTGTAATTGTTTTAATTGCTTATTATACCAATCTATACCAATCTTCTAAAAGTTTTCTTATGATTTTTAGGGTGCACTGATTGGTACAGCCTTTGGTGTAAGTGCTGCATGGTGGATAGCAATCGGTTCTCAGATCTACAAACCTCAGTCTTCTAAACTTCCAATGTCACTCGAAGGTTGCGCAGAAAATTTCAGACAAATTGCATTGAATTCAACACGCAGATATGCAGAGTATGTATTAGTACGATTCACTAACATTTTTTTTTTTTTATATCTTTCAACTTTAGAAATAGGTATTCAAGTTAACGATAAATCAATTGTCAAGGTTAGGGTAGCTTAAAGCTTCGAATTTATTATTTTAATATAAGGTAATAATGAATTTTATGTTTACATATTCTTTTTTTGTTATTATTATAATAGGCTAAATAATAACGGCTCTCGCAAACAGAAACAGCAACTGTCTACTTGTTGCCGATTTTCGTTTTGAAGTATAAAATTAGCTATTTTCTTTTCATTAAACATCACTATATCATAGCCACTCCGTACGTGTTTCATTTTCTGTCACTTCCTGTGACACTTCCTGTGAGACAGAAAATGACCACAAATTGGAACTCCTATGTTTTTTCCTCAATCTCTATAAGTCTTAAGCTTTCCATTATGTTATCACTCAAGTTTGTTTATAGTTTGGGCTGTAAAGGTGATGACGGAAGGACAAACGGACTTTCACTTATTGCACGGAGTACTTAAAGAAACGTAAAAAGTTATTTAGAAAACAGCATTTTTTTACATGTGATAAAATGTAAGAATTTATTAAAGAAAGAAATTACGAAAATAAGAAACATAAGAATTCTGTAAACATCAGTAGCGTTGTCCCTTCGTTTGCTTACTCAAATCAGAGGTTTATGTTTAAGAATGTTTGCATTATTTTTACAGTATCAAGTAATTTGAAATATAGAAAACCTGGATAACATGTGAAACATTCAAAATCTTGATAATTATATGTTCAATATTTGAAGTATCACATGTAGTAGCTTGAATCAGTGCTTTCTCTTATAAACTGAGATTGTTTAAGGTTGATTCTAAGCAATTAAATTAAACAACAATCGTCACTTCATGGCTCGAAGTTAAATGGAAACAAAAACTTAAAGAAAAGGGTAAGCAGGCACAAAATTTTAATAATTTTGTTATTTTTTTTTCACTTTTACAATGTATCAAAATCTAGCAATTTACAAAATAAAGGGCAAAACTATTTTAATCATAACATCCTCGAAATCAAACTCCAATTAACTATTGACCCTAAGTTCTGTAGTCTGATTTCCTAAGAAAGTTAAATTCATAAAAATCAATGTATGTTATGAGTGTGTGAATAATCCCTATCTAATAACTTTTGAAACTTTGAATAGATCTTCTCGAAACTTGGCTTTTTTACAAATGAGAGATTGTAAATTTCTTTCTTCTAAAGTAATAAACATCTGAGATATCTAATATATTTTTATTTTAATTTCAGATCCGAAATTCCTGAAATGTATAAAATTTCCTATCTCTGGATTCGTCCTATTGCGTTTTTTGTAACGTTGATTGTTGGTGTAATTGCCAGTTATTTTGTTGGTAAGTAATAAATTAGAAGTAATAAAAAAAATCTTCCTATTCTCAAAATCAGGGCAATGTGACCTGTGCGTGAAAGTTGCCACTAGACTCCTACTTTAAGAAAACATTAGTGACCAGGGACGTATATAAGGGGGCCCGCGCCCCCCCCCCCCCCCTAATAATAAAAGTATGTCCTCCCAACGTTTTTTTTTTTGGTTGAAAAGATAGGTTTCCACGGGGTGTACTTAAAATTACTTAATTTAACCTTACATTAATCTTGGGCCCCCTCCCCCCAAAAAAAATATATTCTATATTCGCCACTGTTAGTGACAACAACTTCTCGTAAGGCATGGGGATGGGCGTTCGAAAGCATCAATCTTTCTTGTTATAGTCCTTATAGGTCCAGAATAACGTTTGATTTCTTTGTGAGTTTTTTTTTTTGTTTTTTCAAAGAAAGAAAACACAACAACTTGAAAAATACAAAGCTATTAATTTTATGTGCTACTAATCAATTATTAGAAGAGCCAACTATTTTTTTTTTTTTTTTTTTTTTTTTTTACGAATAGTGCTGAAATAGTTGGCTCTTCTAATCTTGAAAAATACAAGTCATAAGCAAATTCACGCTTACTGCATCTGTCCACATTAACTCCGATAATCGGGACTCTACTGTATTTTATTTTGTTGTGAGTTACTTTTATAATAAGTTATTTAAAAAAGACTTATAAGGACTCAATTATACAGGTGATACCTTAATGTTGCTAACTATACAAAACAAATGAATATTGAAGACATAAATACCCTAATAACCTTTGTCCTATGAAAATGTTAAGAAACATTTCTTATCTCGAATTCTCTACGACCTAAGATTTATGCATACTAATAACACCGTTTGCTTTTTGTAACATGGAGTTCAGAAATTTTAGAATTCATATAAAACCATTTACAATAACCTAAGAATACTGCTGATATACGTATATAAACGTATTTAAACGTACAAAAATCTGGGTGCCTTCTTATTAGGCCTGTGTACAAAATATCAAGAAAATACTCAAAAGCAGTGATGTTCTCAAATTATTGTAATGCTGCCCCTTCTTGGAAAAGTGACACAATTTCTTGTTGTTTCAATGAATCTTCTTCTTATTTATATCTTATCTCAAACTTCTATTCGACCAGTAGATCATTTGGTAGAATAATAAACCTCAAAGACTTATCAAACCAAAAAGGAAAAAGAACTAATCGGTATTAATGAAAAAAAACTTAGAAACTAATAGTTTTCTCCTTAACAATATTTTAAATTCAAGATATTTCAAATAACTGAAAACACATTACGGACTAAACAGCGAAGAGAAAAAGCAGAAGTATGAAACCTTCAATTTAATTCTTTGGACAGGTAATAGTCATAATGAATACAAAATACTTTCTTTATTGTCTGTATTGTTTTATCATTGTATTTATTGGTCATTCCATTCTACATTTCATCACTATCTTTCAGAAAGTATTTAAAGTACGTTGAGAGAGAGAACATCAAAGTACTGAATATTAATGGAGCTAATAACACCTTCCCCTACTATTCTACACCCCTAGAAGTTGTATTTGTCTCGAAGTTCGCTAGTCCTGACAGATTGATTTTTACAACAGAAAGCTTCTTACGACGATGGTTTCCGATTTCTACTCTAAAAATTATTATTTATTGTGCTTAAATAAATATAATCCACCAGGTTGGGATTTGTCAAAGAGAGATTGACAAAAGAATAGCAGAAGGCAGAAGAACCATTTCAAGGTTTAACTCAGTTCTCTAGGGTAGCAATATCCTCCCATGAACGAAGAAATTAATTTTTAATACATTGGTATTGTAATATATGCAATATATATATTGTCCAATATGGACAATAAGTAAACATCACCAAGACAAACTTCTATCTGCCGAAATGGATTTCTGTAACAAAAGCTGTAAGCAACAAAATTTCGAAAAGAAAACATTCCTAATGTGATTATTCGAGAAATGATGGGAGCAAAACAGACCTTTCTAAAGATCATTGAAGTAAAACGACTCAGGTGGTTCGGTCAAGGAAGACTGCTCAGTGGGATGCAGATGGTAGACGGAAAAGAGGCCGATCAAAACAAAAATGGTTAGACCACATAAGTGACAGCCTCAGATACCATAATATCTATAAGTGATGTTACGATCCTGGACAGAAAGCAATGGAAGGATGTTATGGATAAAACATAACATACTAGTTGAGGACACTCACTAATAAGTGGAAAAATCCTGAGGTGATGATGATAAATATAATGAAAACAACTCTTTATTTAATATTCAACATTAAAATATGTTAAAATGATCAAATCTCAATTTATTTGGGTCATTCCACGTCAGATCACCTGATGAGTTCACCACACCATCACAGATTTTTATGAAAATTTATTTGCATGTAAAGGGTCATAAGATAACACAATCTGCAAAATATGGAATTTTTAGGTTAAATATTTGCCGAGATATGAATTTTTAAATTTTTTTTTATTTTTTAGGCGCCAAAGCCCCTTTTTTTGACGTATTTTCTTGAATATCTCATCTCCTATCAATCAAATGGACCCAAATTTATTTTCCCCATGTATTTTTTTATGCTGAATCCAAAACTTCCAAGGAAATTAGTCTAAGACTAACAGTTTTATAGTAATAGAAAGCATGTAAGCATTTCGGAAAAAAATTTAAATGGCCATGTGGGACAACATTTAAAAATTTGAGATTTTAACCCATATCTGAAAAAGATCTAAAGTAACTGTAAAAAAATAATCAAGATGGTGTTTTGCTCCTGAGCTTGGAAAAAAAATCGCAAATTTGGCATTCTTATCGAATCGCATAAAGAAATATCCAACAATTATTACTTTGTCACAGCATATTTATTTAGTAAATTCAAGTTATCTCTTAATTTAGTCTTAGCTCTGTAAACAGTAACTCCCACTTATAATCAGGTAAAACCCATATTTTCAAACTGATTCAAACCGAATATAGTTTGAAAATACGGCGATTCAAACAGAAAATTTCATCCAATCGCCGATGCTAGGCTGCAGCGTAATAATCCAAAATGTTATTGAAAAAATACAAGCCTTTTACTTAACTTCATTTCCTTTTATAAAAGTATTTTAATTAGGTGTTACTTAAAATATTTTCAATAAAAATTAATTTTTTTTTGACAATAAAAAAAATAAAATACTGAACTACTGTTATTATACAGTGAGTTCTATAAATTTCAAAATTATTAACTAATAGCTAGTTATTCAGGATAAAATATCTAAAGTACCAATTTCTTTTCTCACTTCTTTTCAAAATAGTTTCCGTATTTTTCATTTTCAATCATACGATTGTGGAAAGGGCGGGAATGATTACTTTTACTTTCTGTTAGTATGAGGAGGTGGATGTCATCACGAATATTTCAGATTACTGCTTCACAGTTATTAAAGCAAAAACTTAAAAATTACTATTTTGGAAGATTCAGTTTGCTTTCTGTTAATAAAAAGGAAATCTTGTTTTTCTTGTCAGGTTCCAATAGAAGTGATATGGATGAAAGATTATACAGTCCTTTCGCCAGATATGTAATGAGACGATACAGGTCAAAATTTAAGGTAAGTAAAATGAACAAAAAAAAAATTAAACTAATGTAACGTCAATGCAAATCACTTAACAGTGTACATTCTGTATGCGTGTGCTGTATAGGAGAGAATCATAGAAAGTTATTTAAAAATAAAATCTTCAATCCATGGATAATCCATTCAGTTGATATTGAAACGCATGCTCAAAAACATTTATACAATATAAAAATTATAATCAAATAAATTTTCTTAAACCATTTGTAGCTGTTTACAAAAAAAAAGAATAAAGTATCGTACTCACCTGTGCTGTGTAGCGTATAAATGTCTAGGCTGATGCTTATACACAACTATTTGATTGTTATTAAGCTTTTCGAAGCATCCTTCAGTTGCTGCCATCAAAGAAAGTTTGCCATTTAAGAATGACCATAACTCATAATAATAGACTACCTTCTGTCAAGAGTGCAGTTATTCAAAATAGGAATTAAAAAAAATCAATTAACAGGTAAAATTGATAATACTTGAATTTATAATAAAAATTTGTGCATCCCAAAGATGTAAGCAATTATAATATTTACATTCATTCATGAAAATTTACCACAGTTAAATATTTCAACAACAGATGTCGCTGAAATTCCTGGAAGGATTAATCCATTAGTAATTGCCATGCCCCTTTTGTATTCCCTCGCGAATTCAACTACAATAGATGTTTAATATAATTTTCTTTCTGTTAACTTTCCAGGCTGTACCAATGGACGAAAGACCACCTGCCTACGATGTAGTAACAGAAAAGAATCATTTGATGGAAGAAATCAATTGTCAACAAGCAATCATCCATTCTAAGGACGATACAAAGACAGCTGCAGTATGAAATAGCAAATTAATTGGATCGAATTTTATCTTTTATATGTATGTTGTTCAAGTACTATTGTAATGTCCAAGAATCAATTTTGTATTAAGTATTCGGCTTAGTATTACGGTTATATTTTAGTATTTTGGATAATAAATGAAGAAAAAATTTTAAAAATTCTGCAATTTACTTTAAGAAATTTGTTGGAACACCTTTCTAAAACATATAATTATCTCGGTTAATGCGGTCCCGTATAGCGTTGATTCGTTATAATGAATTATGATGACTAGTTAGCTCAGATATCAGAAACCTGATGCATTAGTTTCATCGAGTTCTACTTATAATAACACAGTTCAAAACTATAAAACAAAATGTCCGACCTTTTGTTAGCTACAACAGTAAATACAATTTTGTCCTAATTACCAAGTTCTATTAATAACCTGCGATACAGACTTCTACTCTCTCGCAAATTTTTATTGTGGATGCATTATTTAATCGAAGACAAAAATCACTTTTACGGAAAATTAGGCAGCCAGGCAGGGGAAACCCTTTTGATTAGTTTCATATTGTGACGTAATAGAGAACTTAAGAAAGGGTATCAACTGTAGATGCTTACTAGAAACTAAAATAGGAGGAGGACTCGCATCAAAATTCACGCCAAAGAAAAAAAACTATTATTTACGATACTATATGTTCAGTAAGCTTTATTACATATTTAAATTACTTACCTATTTAAGATTCATTTAAATTGAGGGTTAGTCGATTTCTTTTTTTATTAGCAATTAGTTTCAATTTAAGGTAATAAATGACCAAATATGAAATATAGGCTGTCTCTATAGATTGAATATATATTGTTGTAACCTGATTTCACACTGATTTCACTGATACATTTGTAAATATACTGAGCTTTTAATAACATATTTATCCAAAACTATGTTTTGAGAAATGCATAATTTCCTGCAGCCAACATTTTTTTTTTAATTTCTTCTTCCGTTGTTGTTAAGTTAATGTTTGCTTTCTGGTCTTAAGATATTTTTACTGTTAAATTTTTCATGTTATCAGGAGTGAACTTAAACTGAATAGTTAACATTGCTCATAAACGGAAAAAGATGATTAAAACACAGCAATTTTACACGGAGAACAACTTTAAGCAATCCATCCTACTCATCCTTAGAGATAGTGAATTCCCTATTAATTTTGATTCAAATAATAAGGGACTATTTGATTTCTGTTTTTGTTTCAGAAATGGAAGCAGAAGTTCGATTTCAAGATCCTGTTCCAGCGTCATTATCACACTAAAGAAACAATTAATTATCGAGAAGACATTGAAGATTAATGTTAGATTAATGGTTAAATACCATCCACAATCTGTTTAACCAATGGGAAATTGTTATGTTCTTATTTAATGTTTTTTTTTCAAGATGGCGCTCAGGCTTTTTAGAACGATCTTGATTTAAATGATATAATTCAAATATTAGAAATATAAATATTCCAAATAACATAGTTATCGTTTAGATATTAAGTAATATCTATATTAACGTATGTATGTATTATAGTAATTTTTAATAGTATGTTATAAAATGATATATTATATTGGACACATAGTAATATAATGCTATACATATCATACACTACATAAGTGTATTACTACCTGCCAAAATTACTGCTTATATATTGAAATACATTATTTCAAAAAGTTGAGAGAAAAATCGATAATTCTGCTGATATTAAGAATTTTCAAAATATTCCATACAGGGTATTAATGAATGAATTACAGATGCAGTATTGTTGTTCTTATGATAGTTAATTTCTTTTATATAAAAAGCATAGCTTAGTTTTCTTGCATCACAGAATCCACTTTCTTTCAAAATCATTCAAAAAAAAACCAGTAATAATGTTTAAAAACTTAGTTGGAAAGTTTTAAGGAAACACAAATGCTCTAATTTTATTTAAAAAATCATATTTAATGCTCAAAAGTACAAATACACTATTTTAGCATTTCGATTGTGTTGATATTTTAATATTCTAGAAGCCTCTAAGGCTAAAAGGAAAACCTGGAAGTTGATGTCATATGAAAAGTTGAAAATTGAGTCAATTCTCAATGTATTGCTAATAATTAAATGTCCAACTATGAGCAACTTCCTATCCGCCTTCCTAGTTAGTTTCTTCACGATACAAAAAGCATATTTTAAAAATTTTTATTGAAAGAAATAATATTCAACCATTACTGTTCCATTATAGTTGATGTACGAGTCTCACTGAAATCTCTGAGATCATGTAATAACAATACATTAGGTGTTGCTACGTTGCTAGCGTCTCTAGAGTGTAATGTTTATTTGCAGGTCCTGATACTTAGTCTTTCTGCAAACTATTTTAAATATCTTCGACAGTAAAGAGAGAGAGAGAAAACTCTTTGGTAGGTGGACTCTGTGAAAGCAGTTTTCTTTGGTGCAGTTTATATCATTTTCATGTAAAGAAATTTCCTTCAATACAACTCTTCTATCTTCGATTGAGTAAAATGAAAGAGGTCAGATCATCTTTGTAGTAGCAGTGCTCTGGAGCTGGTGGAGGCGGCGGCCTGGATTGCTGAAAGTAAATAAATAAATAAAAGTTGTTTTAGTTGAAACATCGCATTCTTTGAAGAATATCCCCTTATCCATGAATTTTTAATTTTTAGTTTTGAAAAAGTAGTTTCAAGATATTAGTGTTTTTTTCAAAAATGCTCAAGTAAGAAGAAATAAAATATCGGAATATAATAATAAAAATAATTTTCTGACCCCCAGATTTAAGTTAATTTTTTTCTCCAAATACATTTAAATCATCAAAGGTCTGAGTCCAGACTTAGTACATACAAACTGCAGTTTGTTTCAGACTGCAAATGGTTAGGTGGTTAAGAATGGCATTGTTGTATGCTTCCTTTCTGTTTCCACTATTAAATAATACTAATTAAAATTGTTATTGTGATCAAAATAGAAAGAAACCAAGCGTTAATGTCATTGATAGCTACCTAACAAAGACCTGTAGAAGTCTGAATCGGACTATAAGTTAGCATTTTTATAGTATCTACATTAGTTATTATATAACCTTGATTCAAAAAATATTTTCAAACATAAAATTCTTCTATTATTATCGTCTAAGAATTGATCTAAATGAAAACAAAAGCAACTCATTTCAATTAAACATAATTAATAATTAGATTTAAAAATTTACGTGAGAAGAGACGTAATCAACAATACACAAAGGATTTTTAATATCTTAAATGGATAATTGTTGATTTTTTTTAATTGCCGATTAAATATATTTCTTAAAGAACATTAATGTTTGATCCTGTTCTCTTCTCAAAGAGACGAAAGAGGAGGCACTTCAATGTTGCGTACTTTATGTCTGTGATTATTTGGAAAACACGTTTAACGATGTTGTTTGTGTAAATGTTCTGCTTAAAGTACATCATGAATAAACCAAAAACAAACAAACCTTTTCTATATTTATCATTCGAGATTTTCGCTCCTATTGCATCTTTGTATTTACAGAAATTTTCTTTTCGAACAAATTAATAATTTTGCTGCCACATTTATTTTACTTTCTCAGCATCGCATTTCTTATTGTAATATGACTGTATTTTGTTTTATATTTTGTTTTTGTTTTTAATGTTATCTGTCATCAAACTGCATTAAGTTAATGTTACATTCCATAAATGTAATGTTATACAGCACCATACTGCATTAACACAATGTTATCTAGCATCGAAATAGGTCGACTGTTGTTAAATTACATATACTTTATCTTACAGCTCATTTCACATATGTAGACCATTGTTAAGTGGACAACATTAGGCACATGCTTTCTATCTGTAATGTCTTGCACTTATCATCCCCGATGTTGGAGACAGCGTGGATCAATTCATGTCATAACGATGAAGTCGCGGCAAATTTCTTCTGGGATTTAGTTAAATTAGAGGTTTCCGTCCATAAAGTAGAAAAACTTCGGTCAATACGTTGTTTAGAGTGAAGTCACTATGACCAAGTCTTCGTAATGGGTTATTGATTGATTTGATCGAAGTTTCCCAACACTTTCAACTTTAGGGACTTAAACCCTAATGTAATGGAATCATTAAAAGTCACAATTTCATAATACAGTCGTTCTAATTCTGCTTAAAAAGTAGGTCTAGTTGATTCGAATTTGTAATCATATTTAGTAAATCTAGGGAGTTAATTCTCATAGGGATTCTTCACTCCACAACCATCCAGTGCAGGACTGGAATAATACGAATTACATTTTCTTAATAAGATTTACGAGAAATGGAAACTATGACATAAAAGCTTAATTTTTATACAAAATGGCGGAGAACGCCTTAAAACGTAAATTGAGAAACGAAGCTTCTCGAACAGAAACAACTTTTTCCAGTTTTAATTTTAAATACTTCTTCAGTTTATAGCTTCCTCAGATTTCCAAAACAATTAAACAAAATTAGGATATTATAATTGTTTCCAGGACCAGACCAGGAGTAATTACGTTGGAAATCTAGAATTTCATCACTGGCATTTTGATGGCCTAAGGAAATGGCGAAAGAGAATGAAAGATGGTTAGAATGATTCAGAGGAAGAAAACGATCATCAGCAACTAAAGAAAAAAAAAGTTACCAATCCACGTCCCATTGAAAGATGGAAACAAATGGAGTTTTTCATAAATCAGGACAAGCAGAAATTTATCAAAATATCAGTAGAAAATAACAAAAAAAAATCATAATTACTTATAAATCTTTAACGGAAAACGAAATATATATATATTTCATAGAAGAGTTTTATCTAATTTATTAAAAAAAAACTGGCCTCCATCCTTGAAAATATCATTAGTCATAGGTTCAATTGATAATATTTTGATCGTGGTTTTTAGACATTTGGTTTATATATTGGAAATATACATTGATATACTGGAAATTTCAGTTTTATATCTTAACATTTAAATCCTAATTAATTAATCATTGAAGATTTATTTCCACAGCAGATTTATAGCGATTTTTGTGAATGTTCAGTAGCAGTACATTAGAGTTCAGTTTCAGTTAGTGTTTAAACACTACTGCATTTAAGAGACACTTTACAATTATTAGTTTGGGATAGTTTTTTGAAGTAAAATTTTGAAAGTCAAACGCGTTTCAGTCACTAAATTCAGACAGTGCAAATCTATACTATAAATTATAGTTCGAAATTCCGCTATTTATTTCAGCATTCCATTGGTTCTTAATTGTAGGACTACTGGAGTAAATATTTAAGGTATTTATTATAAAAAGTTAGTGGAAAAAAATTCAAAATGGCAGTAAAGTTATTAGGTCTTATAGTAAAGCACCGAATATTGTTTTTTTCTGTTTATCAAAATTCCTTCTTTGTTTTTGTACGAATTTTTTGACTGCGGATAAATATTTGTTTGAAACACAAAACGAACTTTTGTAAATTAAATTTCAATGGTTCACAGCAATGTTTATGTACATGTCAATAATGGACCACCACGAAGTTATTAATATCATTAATCATTATGTGTACTAAGGGAGAAAAAGGTCACGTGTTAAATATAGAAATATTGAATTTAAGTATTGGATGCCTCTAGTGAAAAATAGTACAAACGTTTGTTGAAATAATAGAAAAACATTTGGGTTTTTGTATTTTGTATTTTTTACTTTTTCCTCCATTTCCATTTTTCTTACGAATGACTGCAAGTAAAAATTCTTTGCTTGTCAAATGCTCTTAAGTAGCAATCATAAAAAAAAATATAACTGAACTGAACCACTTCGGCCTGCGGGCGCCATGATGACATACAGCATCATCTGGTGGCGATGATTTAAACCCTCTGTTAATGAGTGTCAAACAGCTGTGTTGGAGGCGAGATCGCTTACAGGAGGGGAAAGACGTGGGAGACTCAGGGACAAATCTTCTCAGTAACTCCCTCTTTGTAATTATTTTACATCAAACAATATTAAGGTGGTGAAGGCATTTGAATAAATAAACATAAAGGTCTTTGGCCTCTGGAAAAGTTTTGCCCGTATCTTATAGCTTATCTATTTCAAGATGTCCCGTAAATTGTAGGAGGAAGTTAGTTAATTAGTAAGACCCTTTGACAGATGGAGGTCACTGCTAAATATAAATCAATAAATAAATAAAACAAGATATTAAATCAGAAACCCTTTAACTTTTTTTCGTATTTATTTTTACTTATGAGGAAGTGGTTTCAATTTCAACAAACAGATTTAAAAGACAGAATATGATTTACATGATCAAAAACATTGAAAATTCGAAAATAACAAAATAACAAATGCAAAGTTTGTCCGCTAGAGGGCAATGTGAGAATTTGTGAAATTTTGTATGGAAATTATTAGTGCTACGCATTTCCTGCCTCATATGTAATTGTTTTATATCGAAAACAAGTTTCCAAGATTGACCCCTGCTAAAATGAATAAATGTAATAAAAGTAAGCCAGGAAATCAATTTAGTTATTC
>JAFIDM010002131.1:47724218-47747654 GCA_023159025.1 Thereuonema tuberculata | reverse complement strand
ATGAATAAATGTAATAAAAGTAAGCCAGGAAATCAATTTAGTTATTCAAAATTAAAAGAAAAAATTTTCAGGCTTCCCTGCATATTTTGAATAAAAACAAAGGTTCTTGTTGATTTCATAACTTAATGCTAACAATAATGAAAAATTGTTATAAACAAAGGTTCTTTTTAAAATCACAACCAATTATTAACAATTGTGGAAAAAAATGTTACAAACATTACACAATAATAAATGCAAATCAAAATCGTACAATATTATTGGACCTTTGTTGTTATAACCGTTTTTAACATTCAAAATATGTAGGGAAGCCTGAAGAAGCAGAGGAAATTATCTCTCCGAAATATTGCATAAGAATTCATCAGTGTAGTAAAGTTTAAAAGCTTGAGTTGTTAAAAGTGACACTATTACTGATTGGCGCGTAAAACTCATTTATTCAATCCGTTGGGATTCAAGAGTCGAGTGTAATTTCCATCAAAGCCTCCTCCATTGGCATATAAATGGGATCGCAGGTGAGTTGTTGCTGCCCAAGTATTCCCAGTGTAAGTGATGCCCGCATTGAGTTCATTTAGTACGGCTTGGCCCTATTTTGCACCATTCGGCAACTCTGAATAAGTGGCCTTATTGAGTCGAGACTGTCATTGGTTCTCGGCATAGACGATTCTCGGCATAGTGGATCACAGATAGATCCAATTTCTTGACCCACCACCTAAAACCGGAATTGGCCCAGACCGGAAATAGGATATTTCCTCAACCTCCAGTCTATAGTAACTTCAAGAAGGTATGATTCACGGGATTTCGACTTCCGATTCGGGCTGTGGAGAACGTAACACAATACACACACACACACACATACACACAAATTAACCCATAACAACAAGAAACAACAATGCACTATGTAAGATGTTTCTCAGACATCTGTCAATTTGCATTTATTATTTTTTTTTTTCAATTAACTATAATTAAAATTTCAAGTTTGTAATTTGAACAAACTTTTGTGAGTGCTGTACATGTTGTTTCTTCCCCATGGCACCTCATTTATTTAAAAATTTCATTTATTTAAGCTTTTTCAAAAAGTAAAATTTTCTGCAATTGGTTATAATGATATTGTAAAACCAATTCACCTGAAGGTTAAGAATTCTTTTGTTCTACGAAAAGTATTGTTTTTTTTTATTGTAGTTTCAGATAATAATAAGATCGTTAGATTAATCTTAGAAATTCAACTTTATCTCAAAAGTATTAAATTTAAAACAGACAATGTATAACATAATGCAGGCCAAACTTTCTTTGACGGCCCCTAGCGGGCAAACTATGAGTTTGTGAAAATGAATATCTTCGAACTTTCAGTATTTATCGATAAAAAAAAATCTGTTTTAACGGAAACACTTTAGACTTATTATCGTTGATAGTATAAATTCACATCTTGAGCTATTGGGACAGCTATTTCGTCCTTATTAGGACACATCAGCCAGATTTACCCATATTGACGATCAACTCGAAGGCGTGAAAATCTATTGGTATCGTTCCCGCTCACAGGAGTGGGATCCTACAAGAACAAAGCAGCAATAAGAAAATCACTCTTACCAGTAAAGTATCAAACATCGGTCAGCCAACGCTACGTCCAAAAGGCATTTAATAAAGGGACAAAATTAGACAAGCCCCATATGGTCTTAATAGGGGGAGTTTAATGTGCACAACTTGAATCATGAAAAAAAGAAATAATGATATTGCGTAATTTTCATTTACGCCTTTAGCTATCGTCTTTATATACTTTATATAGATAGAGATTTGGCAGTGGCCCCGAGAAGCGCAGTGAAAGGGCGGCATTTCAACCTTTTTAGTTTCGTTTTTTGTTTTGTTTTACTTTGGTTGAAACATTAAGACTATCGGTCTAGGAATCTGTTTATAGAAGCTACTACGTCACTACTCTTAACCTTAATGAATTGATTAGCTTATGTATTTTGAGGCTATAAATGAAAGATTTCATTGATAGATATTTTTCACGATAATCTTCTAATAATCTTTTATTTATTTTGAACTGTTCTAGGAAGCCAATGGTAAGCTTTAAGATGTTAAAGTTCTGCTGAAATATCACAATATGAATATGAAATCTGAGGCTAAATTAAAAAGTAAAATGAACTCCTTTTAACATAAACTCTTGTTGTATTCACCTGCTTTCCTAAGGAAACTGTAATAAAATCAATAAGATTGAGCGTGTGTGTGTTTGCATTGGTGAATCTTCTTGAAACTTAACCTTTACATTTTCGCACAAGGAACGATCTAACTTTGTGTGAAATTCCGACTTAAATTTCCAAATTTTCTAAATTTTAATTGCGTTTTTTGACACTTGTGCCGCTGATGACATGAAGACAATTCGGCCGTGTCTTCACAGAAACAGTATTTTAATTTTGTATTGGCTTTTTTCAAATTTCAGATTACTGTCCGGCTTTATATGTTTAGTAATATAAGTTAATTTTATTCTTATATTCTATACTTTCTAAATTTCTAAATTGCAAATGATTGATTGAAATCTTTGCTTTGCGAAACTCGAAGAGGTAGCTTTAATCCAAAGGTATATTTGTAAATAAGAATATATATAATTTAAAACATATGTATAGGATTTGAGAAAATTCAATATCGGAGAAAATTCAATATCGGAATACGGAATGCATTGGAAGGAAGTAAATAGTTCGTTTAAATACAAGAAAATTGTGATTTTTTTTACTGAATATAAAAAAGTTTTTCGGAAGTAGAATACATATGGCCGAGTGCACCAAACTTCATTTAACTTTGATGGCTGCATTGTGAACGTAGCTAAAATTAGTGGGGGGTGCTGCTCCCGAAAAATTTTAGCCTTTGCTTTAAAATTGTGTGAAAGGAAACAAACATGTATAAAAAGAAATTTATCAAGTTTCTGAATAAATTTTCTTTTTATACATGTTTGTTTCCTTTCACACAATTTTAAAGCAAAGGCTAAAATTTTTCGGGAGCAGCACCCCCCACTAATTTTAGCTACGTCCACAATGCAGCCATCAAAGTTAATTGAGCTTTGGTGCACTCGGCCAATAAAATACTGAAAGATCATCAAAAATGCATCCTAAATGAGATTCACATGAAACGGTTCTGAGGAATTCGAAATTTTACGGAGAGATACCAAGACCAATGGATATGAAGAAGATTCCTTTACTAATAAATTATGAAGAAGCAGAAAGATTAATGGCAGAAACACAAGGGAATTTATTAAATAACCAAATAAAAGTTACTAAAAGAAGAGTACAAGGACTACAAAATAAGGAAATAATAATCTTTGAATGAAAAAGATATTTCCTAAGAATTTATATGAAGAAGTAATGAAGATGGAATCAAGAAATTTTAATGAGAATTTGAAGAAGTTCAATAGCAGGAAAAGAAGAAAAGTAAGAGATAACATAATTTTGAAAATGAAAGAAAACTGCAGAGATACTACAAAGATTCGAATTATGTTGTGAATTTAAGGAAAACTAAGCTAAACACAGCGGAGATACTAGCGCTTAAAAAAGGATTGGACTTTAATATACAATATAAAGTCATTTACTGGTGTTTACATAGTATTTTGTAGTTTGCTTGTTTTTTATCCAAACTGACAAAAATTAGAATAAATAATAATAATATTTTAATGTAAATTGATAATTCGTCTATATTTGTGTAAAGAACTGAATGAATATTCACAAAGCAAGGATAAATAACTTTCTTTACACTAAGCAAGTAAATGCATAATGTAATTTCGTGCATATTTTTCGTGACTATACATTTTAATTATTTTTAAGTGCAATATCATCTACAGAAGAAGGAATAACTGAAGTAAATGATGTAATGATCTCTGTGAAGTCATCTTACAAAAAAAAAAAGAAAATAGATACCATATTTTTGCCCATAATTTCTTTATATTTTAAGGTAATTCAGGGTGTAGATAATTAAAGCCTGAATATTTGTGATAAGTCGTAACTAAAGATCTTAATAGCAATGAATGAGGCCTCCTGTTGTCTAAGTGATATCTTAGTAAAGCTGTTTCACGCTATCAACTATGAATAGTCATCAATAAACAATAAGGTCTCGATACAAAGATTAGCAGATTTAATCATGGAAATAAATGTAAAAAAAAAAAAAGAAGTACTGTTTAACTGAAACAGTAAAAACAATTAAAAAAACAATAAAAATTATATATCTGCTATGAGATCCGCTCATTATCTAGATCTCACTGTTTATTGGTGACTACTTTCAGCTGATGATCACCATAAGGCGTGAGTTTTCTAGTTGTTACTAACTAAAAATAGGTTTCATTTATTGATATTGTAAGTATATTATATTTTTTCCGAATGTATTCATTTGAGGACAGATTTTTAGCAGTAACGAATTTTTACCTCATTATTTTTTTGATAATTTGTTTTTAAGGCTTTAGTTAAGGAAGGGCATTCATTTATGTCTACAATTATAAATTTTTTAGTTTATTATTTCCTACACCTGGGCTTTTGGCACTTCTGCCTTTGGCCACGGCAACGGGGAAGAGATTGAGACGTTAACAGAAGAATCTTTGCCCAGGATAAGCCGTAGAGGCAGCTCACATTATACCCGCCACACAGAAGGAGTTCGTAAATGCCGACGTCGGGATTCGAACCCATGTTCCGACACATCTACCTCATGGAAGGCCGCCGCCTTGA
This sequence comes from Thereuonema tuberculata, assembly GCA_023159025.1. Taxonomy (NCBI): domain Eukaryota; kingdom Metazoa; phylum Arthropoda; class Chilopoda; order Scutigeromorpha; family Scutigeridae; genus Thereuonema; species Thereuonema tuberculata. The sequence continues at coordinate 47,742,960 of JAFIDM010002131.1, read as the reverse complement.
TCATAAGGCTTTGCCGGAACGGCTTTAATCAAAGACTATTATACTAGGAAGGGTTTGCCATATATGTTCATTACGTAGCGATCGATTTTGTCTGGAACAAACGTCACCAGGCATGACGTCATCACTTTGAACATCGAGCAGTCAGTCCAAGATGACGTCGTTGTGTGATCGCAGAAGCGTGACCAAGAAAGGACAAACTTTGCGTAGCCAAGCAAGGGGAATAGTGTGAAACGTTTTTAATTATTTAAATTTGAATTATTATTATGTATTCGTAACTGTAGAAAATACCAGAATGTTTTCATAATGTTTCTAAGATTCAGTTGCGGATATTAGCAATAGATAGCGCTGTTACATCCTGGACACATCAATCTGTAAGGAAATTACGTCATCAAAAGCTCTTCTTTCATGAACTGAACTGTAATCAAAGAGTAAAATCTCGGTTATGCGCGTCATCACTAACCAAGGTCTCGACCATTTAGCCAATCTTTTTTTGTTGTTCGTTAATTGAGGAGCTGCAATTTTGCAACAATAGATTTTGCAAACGCAGTTCAGAGATTGTATGCATCTGCTCAGATATTGTACTCTAACAGACAGCGTATGATAAGTAACCAGCGAAAAGTCGTCATTTTTTTGTTGCTATTAATGGCTGATGTAAGCAATTGGTATGATGTTGTCGTGTTTTAAAGTTTACAATGCACATTACGGAAACGACTCTAGAAACTAAAAAGAGTTGGTGAATCATAATGGAGAAAGGTAGAAACAATAAAGAGAATGGAAAAGACGAACTACTAAAAAAAAAATAAATAAATAAATAAAGACAAAAAAAAAACCAAGTCAACAAAGTTTCTAAGTTGGAGTGACTTTTATGGACAGCAAATGAAACGCATATCAAAAATAATATTACTATATGTTATCTCTTGTTTTTGTGGGATTATATTGTTTAGGAATCATATACATTCTTTAACCCCTTATTTCTTTATTTTTCACTTTTTTTTCTCATGAAATCTATCCTAAAAAATCCTAATCATTCCTTTTTTTATTTTGTAATGGCAGCAGAAAACATTTAATAGTGAAATAAGATGATGTTTTTATTTTCACGAAAGTCGTTATTATCCGATTACTCTAATATCCAAGATGGCGGCGATACAATTCATTCCGACCAACTGAGTTCTTCTTTATAATTTCTAAGGTTGTTTCTTATTAACTCATTTAAATAGTACGAATAGGAAATAATATTTTCTTCGAAGTTTTACTAATAATTAATTTTCTAAAAGACCATCAAAAGGAAAGACAGCATCTACTACAAAAAATTATTATACAAAATTGTTATTTAAGATGTAGAAGGTTGTGTTTCTAAAATTTAACCTACGGAACGTGAATATGTTGATCTTTCTGATTATCTTCAGTGATTCTTCAGTATCTTCAGTAACTCAATATTCTTAACTTTTTTTTTTTTGTTGGTCCAAAAAAGACTTCTGCAACCATTAACTATTTTAAAGATTAAGTTTCGGTTTTTTTCTGATAGTTACTTTAACAGATTCATTTTTTTAAATTTTTATATCCTGAAAGGGATAGGAGATGTAAGAGATCAAATTTGGGTTGTTTTTTTTTTTTTTGTTTTTTTTTATTGTCTGTCTACTTCCGCCGAATAACGTTAGAGCCAAGCAACGAAGGTTAATCTTGGGAAACTATCCGATGCCGTATCTTTTATGAGTCTTTCTTCTGCACTACAATAGAAATCTTCATCAAACTCGATAAAAGATAATAAAAATAAAGTTGTACCTAAGTCATGCACGTGAGTAAGAAGTAGTATGATAAAAAATACAAATTATGTACAAATTACTTTTCCCCGTGGTGTACTCCAATCAAGACGATTAAAACGCGTGAATGAGAAACTCAATCTTTTTTATTTTAAAGGAAAAATCCTGCAATATTACAATACCTAAGTTTTAACTCTAAATCCTTTTAGCTTCACAAAAACGCTTCTTCATAACAAACTCCTCGCAATATTTTCGATGTTTAATAAAGAAATCCGAAGCTCAATTTCATTCAGCTAAATCATTAGTAATTTCTGAAAGAATTATTTAAAAATAGAAAAAAAAAATCTCAAAAGAGCTTATTATTATTTTTATGCCTTTAATTAATAATGAATTAAATGTCGATATGTTAATATGTAATGTAATCTGTTAATCAGTATTTTAATCGAAGATTTATTAGATTTATCTGTAAGAATTAAATGAAGGTATTTAGTATATAGATCATTATTTCAATAATATATTAGGCTCTCCATGACCATAAAAGAAAGCGATAAGATCAATAAGATATTGTAGAAAATAATCTAAAGGATTTCAAAAATGCGTGTAATCTTTGTTCTTTTTGTAAATAAAGAACAATCGTTACATTTTTAATTCGTTATAAATTTAAAATTAACAAATAAAAATTAGAAATGAATTCTTTAGAAGTTGCTACTTGATTATATCAATTAGAACAGGTTTCCTATGAGAATTGTCTTCTAACTATTTTGGTTGGCTTTGTTTTCTTGTCATAATTGCAAATTATTTGTAATGTTTGAAAAATAACCGGGCTGATTTGTCCCTTAACTTGTTAAAGACAGCTAATCATAAAGAAATCTAACTTTTCCTCATTTTTATTTTGTTTTTATAAAACAGAACTTAATGTGCATTAGCTATTGATTATACATTATAGATAATACAGATTCTTTTCATGTGTAATTGCTTTATTCTTATTTATAGTAATTTCCGTGTTTAATTAAGCATTATTGTTCTATTGTTTCATTCATTTTAATTTTTGTTATATAGTTTTTTTTTTTTTTCATTCACTTTATTCATCACGAATTCATCTATTCATCGTAAGTAACAAGTTAAATCGTTTTTCTTACAAACGCTTTTTTGTACAATCTATTCCAAATCTCAAGCATAAAAACTACACTGACAGACTCCATTTAATATCATCTGAAAATATAATATTTCTTTTTCTTAAACAGGAAACTTCATCAGGTTCTGAGGAATGGAAAAAACTTTTCCTCTTCCTCTCTAGAATTCGTAAAAATCTACATCGTCAAATCTATATTTAACAGTATACTAGTAATAGCATATTTCACAATAGATCATTTTTTCAAACAATTAAAATTTAGCAAAAAACAACAATCCATTAATATGACCCCAATCTATTCTAATAATTTTAGTAATAATTAATAATTATACCTTTATATTTCTATTATTAATAATTTTACAAAAATGTTCATATCCAATTTCGCTAACTTTTAAAAATTTGTTTTTATTAAAACATGGTAATAATTTCATTATATATGATTCAATCATTAATCTGGCCTTCTCCTCTTGTATCTGAAAACGAACATCCACTACAGGGTCAGCATTATGGCCTATAACCCTACAGTGGTCAGCCCAATCAGAAATGTTATATCTGCTATTCTTGAAAACACTGATGTGTTCGAATAACCTCTCTCTTAATGTTCTCTCTTAGAAGATGTTAAATGGAGTGTGTCGACTGTATATCTATGTAAAAATATTATTTATTATAGGAGTTATGAAATATCTTACACTGACAAAATTGAAAGTAATGAAGGAATTGCTGGACTGTAGAGAAGTGAAGCACTCTGAAACCAGTATTACCATTAAAGTTTCTGCAGGGACTCATTGCAAGACACTACAAGAGGGCAACTCAATGTGCATCAGTTTATGGGGTTGATGTAAATGGTTTAAGCAATTATTTTCTTCTGTTTTGATTGAAAAGGGCAGAATAAAGCAAATAACAGTCTCAAAACATGTTATGGCACGAAATATTCGTCAGGTCAGAATGTCTTATCGTCAATGACTTAAACAGTTGCACTCTTTTAACAGTATGTAACAGTCGGCAGATGAAGGTACATACACTGATGGAGGTTCTCAATAAAGAATGATGAAGGAATCATACGATCGTACAATAAGTAATTTTATAAGTTAAATGTCACTAGGATTATTGTCAATCATTTGCTGGAAGCTAACGTACATTCTAAAATACTTAGGAACATCTTCCTTTAACTTCTCAACATGGCAAAAAAGATTCTGACGGTGGGGAAAACGATTGGGTAACGAGCTGTCCCGCTATGTTTTTACCAATGTCTCGTTTCTGAATAGGTCACAGTGATGGAGGCCTCCGTGTCAGGAGAGACCTGAAAAATGATTCCCACTAGAGGCGAGTCTTAAAAGGCTTACTTTCTCAATACCTAAAAAAGTGGCGTAGGGAATAAGTAATGTCACTGACTATGACAGAATAACCTCAATAACAGTCATTGAAAGTACAATGACCTCTCGCCAATATGTTGATCGGGTAATCAAGCCTGCATTTATCCCAATAACACACTTCAAAGATGGGTTTTCTGTATTTGAAAAGAACTTAAATAAGTAAATAAATAAACTGCGAATACCCAGAAAGCTAATATTAATATTGCAACGTAGGTTGCAAATCTACAAATCCAAACTCTAATGATCATGTACGGGCAAAGCAATTCTCACAATTCTAAACCTTCTAGGTGTGAGATTCATGTATTTTAATGCATTCAATAATTATCACTTCTCTCGAGATAAATGAACCATGTATTAAATAAAATAGAATAAATAGTGAGAGTCTGCTGTAAAGTATGTGCTCTCACTCACTTGTTTATTAGATCATTCTTATACATTGTACAAATTCAGACTGAATCACACAAGTCCTTTAGAACAAATATTCCAATTTCAATTTCCATCAGTGATTTTCCTGGTAAGAATTGCAATATATTAGCCATTTTCTTTTTTTTTTTTGCTAGTATAGAAGGAAACCATCTAAAATTGAAGGAATCAGATGTATGATAAATTTGTAAACCGTGATATTTTGATAATTATAAGCCAAAAAAAAGATAATAAAATTGGTAACTTCATAAATATTAAAAAAAAAGGGGGGTGGCTTATTTCGGAAATTCACTGTAATATTAATAGTGATACCACCAAGATGAGATTCAACCATTTGAATTACTTCAGCTGAATTAGTGAATTTCTCCACAAAAGCTCTATAGTTTGTACGAATAACCCTCTTAAAATGTTACTCGATAGTTACTTTGATGAATGGTTGTTATTCCAATAGTGAAGTTATTCGAATTGTAAACGATATCTAAATATTTTATTTTATTGCCTGACTTCTGATAAATCTAATTTGAAATGCTTAAAAGACGGAACCTGGGTTCGAATCCCGGCGCGGCATGGATGTTTACTTTCTTTCCTGTATTTGTCTGCTTCTTCGTCTGTTTCTCTTCTTCGCCGTCTATGGCACGTTGTAGGGTTCACAGCCTGAATATGGTTGGCGTCAGGAAGGACATCCGGCCGTAAAAACACTGTCAAAAATAATCCCGGACAAGTGGACAGCTTGTTCAAACACCTACCCCACATGAAGAGTGAGAGCAGCTGCACAAGAAGAAGATATGCTGAAAAGAATTCATGAAAAATTCCACTCCAACAAAATTCAGTGAGAATATTTTTCAGGCTGTACAAGCAAGCAAATTGTTTTAAAAAAATTTCGTTATAAAGAATTGATATATATAGGACGAAGGAATTCCCTATCTCGTGACAAGTGACTTAAAGTGAAAAAATGGATAACTAAAACACAACACTTACTGGAAAATGAAATTATCCGGCCCAAAAAAGCACGTAGCCTAAAAATGGGCTCATGCCTGAGCTGGGCCCATCAATGATGAACAACAAAAATAACTTTTACTTAAACAATGTGTTTTTAAGAAGTGTGGAGTACAAGCCTCTGATCAGCGAACTAATGACAATAAAAATTCTAACTAGTAATTAAATTAAATTTTAAATACTATTATTAATAACTAACAAGGCCATCCCCCTGTATCCCCGTGGTAAGTATGAGATAATCAAAGAAGAATCGATTCCAAGTGGTTTTGGCAGAAAGTAAAATTTAAATTTTAATCTAGTGGGCTAAAATTAATGAGTTATTATTTTTTTTTTCCTGGCTCTTCTCTGATTGTGCCACCACATACACAAACGGAGTGATAAGAACCAATAATTTGAATGTAGTCTCGGTGGCCTAATGGATAAGACGTCTGACTTCGGATCAAAAGGTTGCAGGTTCGATTCCCGCTACGAACGTTTATTTCTATTTATCACAGGCAATTAAGAATTGCGCCGGACAGACAGAGAAATAAACGATTTTAGTAATATAGATTGTTAACCATGTTTGAAAAAAAAAAAGATTTTATTTCTGTAAGATATAGTGAAAGTTAAGAAGATTATGGGAGAAAAATATTTCACGCTGAGATAAAAGCAGTAATATTGTTTTTTATTTCTTAAAAATACAGTGAAACTCGATTAACCGTCACTCTCTGTTATCCGTCATCGATCGCAAAATCTACTTCTCCGTAAAATACGGGACATTGCCGAGAAAAAAATCTCGAACCTATAAGAAACAGAAGAAGGTGACTGATTACAACTTCAACATATAAACATTATCTAGTAGGCCTACTGTTTTATGTTTCTGTTATTATTATTATTTGTTTGATGTTTGACGATACCTATTTGTTACCGATAGATTTATCTTTGTATTAATTTATTGTTTGCCTTTCGTCCCAAACCAGCATTGAAATTTCGTTACTGTACATGTTTATTGTTAATTATTTAAATTTCTGTTATCCGTCTATTCGATTAACCGTCCCAGACCCGGTCCCGAAGGTGACGGTTAATCGAGTTTCCACTGTAGTAATATTGCAGATCCATCGAAACTATTTAATTTCGTGAATTAATTCTAATCCTTTCTCATCAACTTAAAAACATTGTCTCTAAAATGCCCAGATATTTCTAATATATGTCTAAAGAGTTATTATTATTATTATAAACAATGGTACTAACATCTGATATAAAAAAATTAATAATTTAAAAAAAGTCATAACAGCATCAACTTTCTCATCAAATCACCATCACTATATAATGAATAAATAATTATAGAAATGTTGTGTCTTTTTATTTTATTTATTTTTTGATGGGGAGAAGGAGATTTTTTCCACATCTAACCTAATTTCAATCAAGTAAAACATTTATTAGTTTCTTTAATGTTGATGAAGACTTGATAAATAAGTTGAATCTTTTATATATTTTTCAATTACTTTATAAATTGTTGATTTTGAAATTGGTACATGTGTTCTTAAAACTCTAAATGCTAAGCTGTGAGCGTTGAAAATTCTCTTTCTGGGATATGAGATTTTAAAAAAATAAAAATAAATAAATCATCAAAAGAAAGAAAAAAAGCCTAAAAGTTCAATTGTTTCATTAAATCTACAAAATATTAACATTATTCAGAGTTAACATTTTGGATTATGTGTAATAATTGTAAAACACATTCTTATACGCATATAAATTTTATGTAAAATTTATGTATTTCTACATATAAAATTTATATGTATACAAAATTTTTTATCCACCTCTCGTTGTAATGTTCTTAAAATCTATAATTTTAACTTAATAATTTAATAATTGTTATTTTTAGAATCAAATGACAGAATAGAAGTTAACAGCCAGTGTTGACTTCTGTAGTGTCTTACCGTCTTTTTGCAACCGCTGAGGCAGAAGGTGCACACGGGCTTTGGCGAGGGTTCTCCGGGCAGCGAAGGCATCTGGTGTCGGAGACAGGGCTGATCCCGAAGGTCGGTTCCTGCCATGAGTACGGTGGCCAGATGAGCGATGTAACTGGAAGCCAAACGGAGTGTCTCGATTTTCGAGAGCTTCCGGTCAGCCGGTTCGGTCGGAATGAGAGTTCGAAGGGTGGAGAAGGCACTGTTCACACTGTGGGTGCGGTCTCTCTCGCGGGCGTTGGCAGCATTGCGCTGTTTGCCCTCCCTGACGTTACCGAGTCGAGGCCTCTTTCGGCGACCGGAGATGCTCAGACCTTCACTGCCGTCCGAGGTGCCTTCGTCCTCCGTCAGAACAGCTCGGATTTCGTCCATTTGAGACACTAACTGCCTCACCTCTTCTCTTACACTCATGGTCATCATAAAAACGAAAGAGCAATGTCAATTTCACAAAGAATCCACAGATATTTTGAGTTCAGAACTTTAACAGATCACAAGGGATGTAATTAAAGTATTGTCGTATCTCAGTATTTGCATCTTCACACTGATGTTAGTATTATTTCCGTAATACGGCAAAGAAAGAAACTTACGATTAATTTACTTTAATGTTACTTATTTTCTGTGTGAACGTTAATCATTAACTTATTCTCTGTTTAAGTTTCTCGAAGTTTCCATCACAATGTTCCATCGGACGATACGACTATCATTGAAGCTATCAAAGAAAAATATAAAATAAATAAATACAAAACCAGTAAAAAAAATTACGACTAAAATTAATCCTGCATGAATAATTACTTTTAGGAATTGTAATCTTTAAAATAAAGAGAAGTAGCAAAAAAGTAATTTTAAAATTACGATTTAAGACATATTTATCTTTTAAATAAAATTCTAATACCAGCAGCTAATATGTTAATTTATTTCCTAGTTTCATAAAAAAAAAAGTGGTGCTTTTCATCAACTGAGCTGAGAAATCAGCTCTGTATATTTGTTACGTTACGTTACGTTATTTTATGTTATGTTATGTTATGTTATGTTATGTTATGTTATGTTATGTTATGTTATGTTCTAATACTTCTATTTCAGTTACTTTGAAGTTATTCTGAACTTTCAAATAATATGATAAATAGTAGACATGATATAGTAACAAGAACGTTGACATGTATGACAACATTAGTAAAATAGATATGTAAGTAACAATATTGTACGGTATCTTATTACAAATCATATTTTCTTCAATAAAAACATCATAACTACAAGGCGATGTTTCCCAAGGTATCTGCCTTTGCTTTCTCGGGCTCCATTTTACAAAACTTTAAAATAAAACGGTTATTACAAAGTTCTTTTTAGCATCCTACTATTTTTAGTATGTTCAAAATACTCAAATTATTGCAAAATAATAAGTACAATTCTTAGTGTGTTCACCAAGTATTCAATTATTACAGAATAATAATAAGCATAATTATTATATGATAAAAATATAATTCATTACAGAATAATAAGCATTATTATTACATAATAAAAAGCACGATTTGTTGGAATTTTATTCGAATTTTGTAATGTTTTTATGGTATTTTTTTTAAAGTTTTTACTAAAAATTTACTTACTTCCATACCCTTTTGTTTATTTATACATTCGAAAGATACGTAAGTAGACAAAATTACTCCTGTTATCCATAATAACAATGTAAGTTTTGTTGTATTTGCACCATCTTATGTTGAGATCGAAATCATCTCAAAATGGTTAAGCACAGTGGTTCTGAACTACGATGCTGCACAGCATTCTACAATATCGGATGTTTTTTAAAGGTAAATCACACTAGCACAAATTAAACCCCAAATAAAACTACTATGCTTCATCAACTATTGATTCATTAAAAACTATCATTCATTAATAGTTGCTAGAGTAATAATAATATTAATAAAACTTTTTATATACTGATAACTAAGTTCATAAGAGATTTTACAAAATAATGAGTATGGCTATTTAGAAAAGCTTGTTTTGTTTTGTTTTTTAACATTTCTGAATATAACAAGAACCCAAGAACTCTTTTGAAACGTTGATAGCAAAACATAATTTTCTATATTTTATTGAGAAATTCCCATTCTCAATTCCTTACTCTATCTCCTGAAGTTACGATTTATCTTAATTTTACAGAAAAGATTTATGAATTTTTACAGAAAGTTTAATGAATTTTTATGAAAAGGAATGTAACATCTTTCTTTTATAAGATAATTCTTATTACAGATTTATGAAAACATACACACTTTAATAGCCAGAATTTTGTTTTTATCAAATTAAATTAACTGGAGTGCAAAGAAAAACTACATATTCATATTTTTGTCCTATAATAATTCCTGTTATTAAATATCCACTATTAGAATCACTTTTTGGATACTTTCAGTTCTTCATAAGATGACATAAATGTTTCACTCATGAAGTAAGTCTTAAAATTAAGATATTTCAAATATTTCATTTACTAATCTATAACGTAATACAACCTTTTTTTCTTCTATAATTTGTAAACGTAGTTTATAAATTTAACATAAAACTCAAATTTAACATAATTTAACAAATTTAACATAATTTATGTTAATTTAGTTTATGTTTTATAATTTATGTTATGTTTTATTAACATAAAACTCAAATAAGAATATCTTGAGCTCTCCAAATTAAAACTTATTCTTATGCGGAGATTAAATTCTGAAGGTATTATTCGTTTTTACTATATATATCAACAGAATCAACAATTTTCTATACTTCACTTGTATAGCAGAAGTAGAAAAAAAAAATCATATAAAATTTCTCACCTTTAATGGAATTGATTTTCCCAAACATTTTAAAAAGTACGATTTTTTTTTTTTTGATTGAAAAATACTAACAACAAATAACACGAAGTATTGATACTTCTATTTGAGGCATTTCTTGAGACCCAGCTGTGCCCTGCTTCTCAAAGTAATGTTTACAGAGCAAGAGAAAATTTACTTTCAAAATATAAGCTCCCAAGTAAAGTTAGAATGTAAACTTAGCATTTATATTTCAACTCAGATCTGATACATTATTCATACCAAATATAGAAATGTAAAAAGTTAAATGTAGAAGGAATTTTGGACGTGTTGTCGTGAGTATAAAGTGTAAATAAATTTTAATTAGCTTGCAAGTTATTAAAAAAAAAAAAAGGAAATGTACATTTTAGTAATGAAACCTGTGTTAAAGAGAAAGAAATTACTTCTTTGAAACACATTTCTTATATCGAGCAATTTTGATCTATTTGCGATTTCTTTGCTTATCCCGAAAAGAAAATCTCAATAATTGTCTAATATTATTTTTATCTTTTTTTTTTTTTCAAAGTAGTGACACGGATTCATTGAGAGGAAATGAAAGCGTGTGTCTTAATAATGGGAGCTTACCTTTGATCGGCTATCAAATTGAAATCCCGTTGTTCTCTCGGTGGATGTTGGAGCTGCGTTTGTGATGATACCATTTCGGTTAATGCAGCTGCCAACAAATTTCTCGTTGAGGGAGGGAGGGAGGGGCTTCTACCACCCGCGATTCCCCCCACGGATCCGTCACAGTGATTCCTGCACGTGAGCCTACGCTGTCAATCAACACAGCTGCTCGGCTGGAGTCGCTTGCCTCTCTCCATCGCAGAAGCGATTGGCTGCAATAATGTCGTCGGAATACGTTGTGTTGACTTAAAAATGATTCGAGTGAATATTGATCTCATTTCAGAGAGAAATGACGCAGTTAGACACGAAGTAAAACGAAGCTAGAAGCCAAAACAAACTAACTCCTTCATTAAAAAAAAATAAAAAAACTCTGCTTATAGAAACAAATGCTAATATATCTAAAATGAGAATTTTGAATTTAATTCAGATTGATCTTTCAGATTGTATCAAAAGAAATGAAAAATAGCAAAAAAATTTAAGGAAATAACATTTTTAGCTATTTCAGGAACATCTTGTTGACAACATCAAATGACATTTATTTAAATAATATCAATATCAGTTTACATACCGCCTACGTCTAAATTATAAACTTAAATGTTCTAAACTACTTTTTCCAAATATCAATTTTCATAAAAAAAAAAGTAACGAATTTCCTTATTTCAAGCTACATGAAGTTAATTTGTTTGTTCAAGCGAGTTATAAAAAAAAAAATTGGGGGGGGGGGGTTACTTTTTTAAAAAAAAATTACGTTGTTTTGCATTTAGTTGTATACAAGGTTGAATGTTGATAGTAGATTTCATTCATAGTTCTGTTAAAGTGTATATTAAAGTCTGTTTTATGAAACTGTTAGATTCTTATTTATTCAATATTTAAATTCACATATTCCATGATTATCCAAAAGCAGAAACTTAAAACAAGAAATATTTGAAATATTAAAAAAAACACAATCAAATAACAAAAAACTTAATGTTGGAATTTAAGAAAAAAATATAAGAATTTCTTTTAATATAGAAAACAGGAATTAGTCCGATAAAATAATTTTATACACTCAAAACAGAAACAGGACAATAATAAATAAACTGTTTTATGTTATTTACTGATTTATTTGCGTTTTATTTTATACATTATTTTCCGTAAATTTAGAAATTCTTGACGATTTGTTGTGTGTGAAGTCTTGTAATCCTTCGATTCAGTTGTAGTGGGTGTTGGTTGTTTTTGTTCATGAAATTCAATCCATTTTAAAAGTGCAACAGATGCCCACCACATGATTCCTCACAGTGGAATATAAACACAAAGTGCTTTAAATACAAACAACAATATTCCATGAAAGAAAAAAAAAAAGCATTCTATAAACGGAACTACTTGGCATACTGTAAAATAGCAGCTTTAATGTAAATTATTGTTGTAAAATTAATTTTATGGTGATTTTCTATAATGAAAATTACTCTTATTTGAAAAATCAAATGCTTTAAGGTTTTTGTTTACAGGTATTACAAACAGATATTAAAGATTGCCTTTTTTTCATTTTTCTAGTACTTTCGATTGAGTACTATCTTTACCAAACTCAAAAATGTTCAATGGTCTTGTAATGTTTTTACTTGTTTACGTCGTTATTATTGTGGTAAAACTATAAACAAGTACGAGTACTTATATGAGGTACTCGTATTTGAAGTAGGTTTTGTAAACTCGTAAAGGCAATGTAGTCAGTTTGTTAATTTGTAAAGTCGTTTAACAATGATTGTTGGTTGAAATAGCAATACAAAAAGCCTATGAATAGAAAGTTTTAAAAACTTTCGTTTAAAACTTCGTTTTACACGTTTCAATACGGATTTCCATCAGCACATAATTAACACGTGAGAAAGAACAATTCTCAGCATTAGAAATTTAATACTATCAAATGTACGTTTGTTTAGTAATTTATTTTATAGAAAACCAGTTATTCACTACAATGTTATTTCATAGTAGGAATTTCTTATTATTCATTTTCGATGTTTATCGAAAAATCTCTGCAGCAGCGAGTGCATTTCGAGAAACCAATAGAACAGGAGCTTCAGGTTGGAATTCTTTTTAAGGTCTTGGTTTTAAGGTTTTAATGTAGCTTTTTCTAGAAGCATCGTTACAAGACTTTCTGACTAAGACCTCCAAAATGGCGTCGAAGTTATTACTTATTCGTTCTGAACACACCAATATACTATTTCTAATAAGAATGCCACTTATTGTTGGAATAAAAGCCAACTAAAATTGGCCGATAGCTTTTCAAGAATGTGCCAACGTAACAGAAAAAAGAAATCTAACTTATTATTTTATAAGCACTGAGCACTTCCTGGGGCTTTTCAAACTTAAAGCACTTAAGTGCAGCAAATGAAAAACGTCGACCTGAGTTACCGACTTCCATTTATTGCCCTGGTCACGAATCGCTGGATCCTTACCTCCCCGTATGGCTTGGATTGTCTATGATATATAGTGTACCTCTCATTTTCTATAAATTATAAATATTAACCTCTTTTAGCATTTAATTAAAATGCTATGAGTGCTTTTAAGTCTTAAACTTTGCAGCTTATCACTCAAAGTCTGAATAAATGTCATTGATTCGTTTTTGAGCAGCTTTACATCCTAATTTTTACAGCTACAACTTCAAAGCAGAGAGAGAATTAACTTTTATTTAACGGCTTTTCTAATAACTACAAATGTTCCAAGAAATTCGATAGCATCTTTATGACGATGTTTGAATGTTCTGCAAACATGTGCATCTTGTTAAGTAAATGAACCGTGATACTAAAGATAATACCAAGACCCAGAATATCTCGCTAACAGACAAGCCTGGCTCAAAACCCGTGCACGGACCTATTTCGTGCTAACAACAGTTTTTCTGTTGAGGAGTGAAAATGAAATAACCTCTGCATTTAGCTATTTTAAAGCAGTAACTTTAATAACAATGATCTTTTGTTAAATAAACAACTAATGGACTATACGTTTTCTAACTGCTTTTATTTTGAGAAGCCTGGTGAATCCAGTAAATTTAGTTGATCGTTTAAAAGATGATTTATTAAGTTAATAATTATTTTTTTAAAAATAAAAAATATTAATAAAAAAAATAGTATAAAAAGAATTGCAAATAATTTTTCATAAGATTAATTTTTTAATAAGAATTTTTCAATGAGAATTTTTTAATGAGATCTTATCTAGAAAGATAATAATAATTCAATTCTAATCAGCTATTATTTAATTCACAAAGATATTCTATAAAATTTTGTGATGAATTTAAAATCTTATAACTATTCTAATCCAATTATTTCTGTAAATACAAATGATTTTATTGTTGTTGTTTTTTCATAATAACAAGAGATTGGGATAAATTTTACAGTCTGTATTACATTTATTTATTATTATTGATAAAAATAATAATAAACAAATGTTGCTAATAATAATTATTATACTTGTTACTTAAAGTCACCCTTTAGTATGTTTTTTCTTTTTTAATACTTAATTAATCACAGGAAAAGATGTTAATGGAAATAAAATGGTTGAAATTAAAATCCTGATAAGCATGTAATGAAAACGAAACTAATCTTTTCTTGGTGGATGTTTATAACCACATCTCCATTCTTAGCCCTCTACTCATTACAATATCATCTATCAATGATTAAGGAATATAGAAACTTTCCTTTTCTTTGAGAAGCAGGGAAAAAAATAAAGAGCCAAGAAACAAGATCAAATTAATATGTAAACATTTGGATTTTTTTAGGGTGTTTTTGTTTTCTTTAAAATGATTGATTAAATTGACATTGTATATCAACCTAACATTGATGATCACTTCTGATTGAAATGGAAGCAATATTTCAGCAATGGAGAAACTATAAGATAATGAACACTGGAATTGATCGTTATATAAAAACACTCAATTTTATCAAGCAAATGATTTGGATTATGAAATATTTAACATTATTAGTTGTTAATGAAAATTCACCACTTTAATATTTTTACTGTAGCTGAGATAATGCAGGTTGTCAAACTGTGGTCCTAGATGAACAGGACCGTTCTCCTATCAAGTCAAAATTACACCAAAATGTAAAAGGAATGGGAACTATTGGATTGAAAGAAAACAATCGTATATAAACACAATACTTCCCGTAGATCACAGGAAATCCAGAAATGCCAAGGTAATAAATTTAGAACACGTGTGTCTCTGACTTCAGTACAAGGCACTACTGATAGTCCCGACTTACGAACGGGTTCCGTTCCGAGAGCTTGCTTGTAAGAAGATAAGACAATAGTTATGGGAGGTAACAGAGTACTGCTTTCTACCATTCTTTGGATGGAAGATACAAATCCCTGGGGCCTTTGGGCCCATTTTGCCACTCGCCGAAAAAGAAGCCAAGCTCCGCCAATGCAAGGAAGATTCGTTTTGTATTTTTCAAGTCATCTATTAATAGAACTATCTCAGTATTTTTAGATAAAACAAAATATTAGTAAATTTGTAGAGAATGTTTATTTTTAATTTTTTTAATTTTTTTAATTTTACATAGTTGACAAGAAAAGACAAATTATAGTGTTGTTATTATTACTCTTATAAGTAGTGTAAAATCTAAGGTAACATTAACACTATTTACTTGCAGTATTTAAGTTATAAAGTACTAAACGAAACTAAATATTTCGAACTAGAAGAGTTTGTCGCAGAGGTAATTCTTACAAAGTAATAAAGTTAAGGTTTTATTTGGCCTTACCAAAATATGTCAATTCATTTTTTTAAAATTTTCTTAATTGGCATTTGTGGCCACAATTAGTGGTGTCCAAGTATGAGAGGAATCTTCCCCTGTGGCACCTGCAATCACAAACCCCAGCATCCATCATCACATGTCGTCATAGCAACCGCAACAGCTGCACCACGCGGACTGTACCAAACCCAGGAAGTCCACAACAGTTTATTGCTTCCCTTGACAAGAAAAAAAAATCAAAGAGTTCGTTCTTATTTTAAGTTCTTAAAGCAAAAGAACAAGGTTTTCTTTTTTTTTGTTACGCTTAGACACATTTAACAATTAAAACAAGAACAAAAAATTAACTCAAAGTTAAATAAAAATTTCGAAACTGGGATTGTCAAATAAATTTAGTAACAAATAAAAAACATATATAAAAGTTTTACAGAGGTCAGTGTACTTTAATTTTGTTCAATTTTTCCATTAAGCCTCTTGATCTGAGATTTAATTTTTAATGAAAACTCAAACCGTACAATAATGATAATTTTGGCTCTTCGCAGATATGTTTTTTAAAGCAAAATTTTCATTTTACATCTAAAATTTTTCCGTTTAATATTCTATGATCTTTAAGAATTAACTTATCTAATGCTCTTCTTCAAACTTGTATACGTGCAAGGGATGAGCTGACTTTTGTACCGTGTTTTCGGTATGAGGGTCCTGTCAAAGGTGACAATTCCTACAGAAAAGCGGTAGAAAAAAAAAACTGAATTTCTAGCGATATCTAACAATATATATTCGTCCGTTTAGTAATCCACTGTCATTTGCACCTCTCTATATATATGATATGATATGATATATGATATGATATATAATTCATTGGATTCTTTAGAGTTACTTAAGTACCGGTACTTACAAATTTCAAATTTCAGCATAGAAAAAATTTGAAATAAATATATTTATATACATTAACATACATTACAATTTATAAAGGCACGGAGTATTTTCCTTAGTCAATGCTTTTCACAACTTCAAAAGCAAACAAAAAAAAAACAAATAAAAATATTAGCATCTTATATGTTCTTGTGAACATCATTACCTTCTTAAGACCTAAATTAGGGCTAAAATTCGTTAACAGGTTTAGTTTTGATATCTATGTTTCGTGCTATGGAAGAATAGTGTCATTTGCTGCAAAATTTCAAGGAGTACTCTGTACTACGGTGGTTTTTCTTCTCCTTCCTTAGCGCTGAAGAGACTTTTCGACAAGAAATGAAAAACCATTCATTCATTTTCGCCCCGGAACTGAGGCTCTTCTAAAGTCATCCAATCTCGTGTCTAGACCACTTGAAAACTCAGACGATTTGTCTGCAGTAAAACACGAAACGACAGGTGCTTTTGCTTTTTGTTTCGTTTTTTGAATCAAATTTTCAATTTCCCCAAAGTCCTTCACTAAATTACCACTTGATCAGCTGTTCTCTCTCTTTCAAATGTCTCTCTCATGCTCTATTTATAACAGCTTTGTTGCTTGACATTTTTATTCGAGTGTTTTGTTTATCAAAAGCCCAACCTTCAGATTCGTAAATGATTCACTGATTAAATCAGACCATGTCGTCTTCAGTTTCTTTCCTTATCCGGGTTTGATGTTGACCGCAAAATATACAAAGAAACAAGAGCCTACTTTCCATAAATTGATATCTTTTAACTTATTTCTTTTAAGTCATTGAAAACAAACAGTACAAAATCTCCTTTTTCTGAAGAAAATTAAATAAATCCGCATTTACTTAAGTCACAGAAATCTGATTAATTTACTGCGAATCTTAGTATTGTAGTTTTTCGTCCTCTATTTGTCTGTATATACATCAAACTAAAATGGCTGAACTGATATCCGTAAAATCTGATACGTAACTTACTTAACTGAAAACATTTACATTTATTTTGGCCCCTACCTCTCCGAAGTCTCAAAAATGAAATAATCTCCTTTACGTAAACAATTAGATTGATTTCTTTAAAATTTGATCAGATGTTTAGTTATAGTTAAAACTGAAGATATGATCATGATTATTTTATTCTGTATCCCCTCTCCAGTCCTCAACCAGGACAAACAAGCATTAATACTTACCTCCAGAAGTAAAGAACTTATTCTTAAACCACAGACTTCCAAGGAACTCTGAAAACATTCATGAACATTAAAAAGGATATAGTTTTAGGCTTCTATACAGACCGTAGCTCTTAGCAGGAGAAGCCTTGTATTCCCGCTGTGTCTGTCCGTCTGTCGCGAGAAATTCATATCTCAGGAACGACATATCTAGAGACATGATCCATACCTAGTTAAAAAGGTAAATTGCGAAGACTAACTGTGAGCCGTTGAGAACTCGTTTCTAGCTTATGTGATTCTTAAGTTATAGGCCTCCTATAGAATTCTGATCTTAATAAGTTTTATTAAAAGCTGGTATATTATAAATATTTATTTCTTTATTTTTTATATTGACTTCAATTAGAATTATTATATAAATTAGTTATACGAAGTCAATTTCCCTTTTCTGTTCTTGAAATAAATCTTACAATGATTGGTCTATTTTTATTCTAATGGGATCTCCCAAATCTATAGAGAGCTTCTATTTTTTCTTTCGGGTTTTGAAGTTGTACTTTTGTGTTAAATTTTCATTTATTAATAATTGTTATCTTTTTAAAGATATCCTTATTGAACAAATATTTTCTTTGTTTGAAAGCTAAAAGTCAATTTTCCTTTTATCTTCTTGAAATAAATCTTACAATGATTGGTCTATTTTTATTATGAAGGGATCTCCCAAATCTATGGAGAGCTTCTATTTTTTATGTGGGGTTTTGAAGTTGTAAAGTTTCCGAAATTTTAACATTCGCTCAGATATAAGCCGTGAGGCAATATGCGATCGCTACTGGGATTGCTGCTCCTACTTTTTTATCATTATTTTTTTTTTTTTTTTTTTTTTTTTTTT
>JAFIDM010002131.1:47653605-47680173 GCA_023159025.1 Thereuonema tuberculata | reverse complement strand
ATTTCCACTTCACTGAGCTAAATCACTGAAGCGCCACCAAGTGGAGAGATCGCACGGAAATAAAACGAAAAATCTAAATATTTAGTGTTAATTAGGAAGACGATTACGAAATTACAAATTTCTCATTTTTTTCAAAGATTTCATTAAGAAAACTAACAGACAGAGCTGTGAAGAACAGAGACGAATATAATTTGATTTTCGTTTTAATTATTGTTTTATCTTTTCTTAATTATCAATTGCAGCTTTCAAAGCAGAATTTAAGTCCATGGAGTAGAACAAATTGTTCTACTGCAAATAAACGTGAATTCTTAATTTAAGGGCCATACGCAGCTGAGAGGAAGCGGGGGTGCCAATAAGGAGAAGAAGATGGGGAGAGCAGAGATCAGACGAGTTGTGACTGCCAGCTATTATTATTATTATTATTATTATTATTATTATTATTATTATTATTATTATTATTATTTGTAAATTAATATTACAAATTTGTAAATAATGTAAACTAAATTTTAAAACTAAATAATTATTCATAATTAACTATTCTCTATATTAATAGAAATATATTTTATCCTTTAGTCTATATTTTATTAGATTAAATATAAAACAATAACTAAATATTTGTAAATATCATTACCGAGATGTTTTTGTTTGGTTTTGTTTTTTATATTAATCTATAAAATTTTAAAATTTTGTAATAGTAAGCACCTGTTGATAGGATCATCAAAAAAGGGAATCTTTGAAGTAGTAACAATGAAAATAAAATTATTTTTATTATTATGTAAAAGTTTCAAACCATGGGTTTCCCCAGCAAAGACAAAATGGCGGGTCAAGGACCAAAGCACATATTGCCAAGTGTAAAGAAATGTGCAATGAGTGTTAGGGATGTGTGGTTGTGTCCATAAATTTCCTAACTATGCGTGTTGTGTTGAGTACCACAGCCTTCTGCAGTTGTGCATAAGTGATTTTGTGAAGTCCTAGTATGCTGAGGCTGTGGTGCAATGTGTGATGCACCAGACCAGTGGCGGACAGAACGATAGGTACAAAACATACTCGGTCCTGCCTCCACTGCTTCTAAAGCTCGTGTGCTAGATCAGTGTATTTACTGATCTTGTCTGCGTGAGTTTTCTGCATGTTCTTGCTGATAGGCACTACAATATCAATGAGATAGATCTGTTTGTTGATCTTATCAAAAAGTGTGATATCAGGTCTGTTGTGATGTATGGTTTTGTCTGGTATAAATAGGGCGGTCCCAGTACAGCTGATGTGAGGATGACTCTAATACTCTTTGTGGTGTGTACTTGTAGTATGGGATCGTGTTCTTAATAAGTGAGTGTTTGTGTGCTAGCTGTTGATGAACAATCGACGCTACCTGATTGTGTCGGTGGAGGTAGTCTGTTTCGGAGAGAAGGGAACAACCTGATATTATGCGGTCGATCGTCTCATGCGTAATGTGGCATTTCCTGCATCTGTCGTCATATGTGTTTGCGTCTTGTAGAATGTGTTTCTTGTAGTTGCATGTGGGGATAACTTGGTCCTGTATCGCGATCATGAACCCTTCGGTCTCCCCAAACAGCTCACCACTCGTCCGCCACCTGTTCGACGCTTTCATGTCCACTTGAGGCTGACTGAGTTCGTGACAATGTCTGCAATGGAGTTCCTTACGGGCCTATGATTCACGTAGCTGCTGAGTGTGGGTGTCGGGGATGGTGAGTGTTAGAGAAGAGTTTTCGAGGTCCATAGGCGTGAGGTGTGTGTCAGCCTTGACAATGGCTAAATGGAGTGAGGAGTGTTGTGCTCTTTGGTAGAAGTGTTCCCTAAGTGTGTGTACTTGTTTTTCGTGTAGGATGATGAGTTTGATGAGTCTTCGACCTCCCTCCTTGCGGGGAAGACTCATCCTTTCCGAGGTGGACTTGAGATGCTACATGTTGTGTTTCGTGAATGTAGTGCGTGTTGTGCGTTGTACTGCTTCGAGTTCAGTGTTGTCCATGGAATTATGCCGAAAGAAATATTTTAGTGTAGGGACGGCAAAAGTATTGATGGCTTTAATTTTATTTCTGGCATTGAGTTATGTTTTGAGGATGTTGTGAATGCGACCACGGTATGTGTTCTTGAGTGCGTTTTTGATATTTGCGTCGTCAATGATGCGCGCTTGCTGGAAGCCCAAGTACTTCTATACTAGGGTACTGCTAGGTCTCTCCCTCTTCCATGGATTGGATGGCCAACCCATGGTCCAGTTCAAAACCCTCCAAATTCGTAGTCTTCCCGCGTGTTATGTGTAGCTTGCGGCATTTGTCGATTCCAAATTCCATCCCAATGTCTTTAGTGAACTGTAGGGTAATTTGTAGTATATTAGTAAGTTGTGCGTTGTTTGTGGCATAGAGTTTAATATCATCCATGTAGAGTAAGTGTGTGATTTTGTATGGTGTCAGAGTGCCTGAGGTAAACCTATAACTGTGTGGTCTAGCATGTGGCTTAATGGATTCAAGGCGAGGCATAACCAAAGAGGACTCGAGGAGTCTCCCTGGAAAATACCTCTCCTTATGGGAATGGGACTGTAGTGGTGGAGGCATTGGAGGTGCATAGGTGTAATTTTGTGTTCCAACTCTTCATCGCGGCATCCAGGAATGTCGTGATCTTGGGGTGTATCTTGTAGAGATGAAGAGTATATAGGAGCCAGGAATGAGGAACTGAGTCAAATGCCTTCTTATAGTCAATGTACGCGATGTATTAGTTCCTATTCTTCGTGCGTGTCTGCTGCAGGATTACCGAGTCAATAAGGAGTTGCTCCTTACAACCCAGGGAATTCCTACTACAGCCCTTCTGCTGTGCGGAAATAATGTTGTGCGTTTCGATGTGTGTGTAAATTTTGTCTGCAAGGCAGGAGGTGAGGAGTTTGTAAAGTGTGGGGAGACAAGTGATTGGACGGTAGTTTGCAGGGTGCACTGTTTCAATGTTATTGCTCTGTAGGTATGTGACACTCTGTGTGAGGAAAAGAGGTATATGTTCTGGGTGCTGAATTATGTCAGTGAGTGTAAGAGCTAGCTCCCCTTGAAGGGACGTGAACCTCTTGATCCAGAAGTTCTGGACGCCGTCTCCACCAGGAGCCTTCCAGTTGTGTGCATGTTTTAGTGCTGTCTGTATGTCTGTGAGAGTAATCTCATGGAAGGACATGTAGGGTAAGTGTTCAGTTAGTTATTGTTCCTCTGTGATCCATGATGCTTTGTCATTGTGGGGGGATGGGGTTGGACCACAGAGACGACCAGTATTCATGTAATGCCTCGTTGGTGGGAATGTTTGTATTGGGTGTAGTAGAGGGAGATGTAAGGGATCTGTGGAATTTTTTCTCATTGTATTGGAAAATGTTGCTCTATTGTTTACGCACAGTGCACTGTTTGTATCTTTGTAATCTTTTTGTAAGTGCACTCAGTTTTTGCTTCAGTGTGTCGAGATGATCCTTAGCCTGGGTATGATGGTTTGAGTGTGAAGGGCGAGTGTTTATGTGCTTGAATATCTTCCTAACCTGGAACATTTGTTTTGTTCCCTGCACAGTATTGTGTGAGCCTGGATATGTCTCCTTTAAAGATCGCTCATGCGGCCCTCAAGGCGACGTCTCCAAGGGATGTATTTTGTGACCGTGCAGTGGGAGATGTGTGGTGTTGTTTGATTCCAAGTGCCCGTATGATTCACTGTGCCGCAAAGTACAGTGTTTTATGTATGTCTTCTAATGTATGGATATTGTTAAGGTGTTGTGGGACAGTGTGTGTGTTGAGATGGTTATGATTGTGGAGAGTTGTTTTGATGTGTTTACTTTGGGGAGTGGCCTGAGTGTGGGGTTTGTGCCTGTGTATTGTGCTAGTGCAGTGCGGAGAAATGATCATGTGCTGCTTGTAATATATCATTAGTTGTATTGTTGGGGCATGTGTACTGAGGGATCTAGATTGTTTCTGTATTTGTCATAGAGATAGTGTCTTCTAGTGGGGTGGGGTGGGGTGTCCTGAGATTGGATTCAGCGACTCTTCTCTAATTTGTATAAGTATGAATGGGGAATATGATTGTTTACTACTATGGAACGTCGCTGATCCGCTATCCGCTGTTCGCTAAGCCCTAACGATGGATAACGTAGTGGTGAATGCGTGGTGAAGTGGCTGTCTGTATCCTGTGAGTTGAGTCCCTAACTGTGTAACAGTACGGAAGTCGCGCATAAGATCCTGGTTCATCTGCGATGACCATCAGATGCGCTGGCGTGGTTTCCCAGTCTTGGTGGTCGCCTGCTCTGATACAGACGAAACACTTCCGACGGTTCGGGCTGGATGGTGTTGCCCGGGCATTGTGGTAGCCATACTACAGAATAGGGCGCCACTTTCTCCACCATCACCTGCGGGAGACTATAGTATATTTTTTTAACGGAGGTCTCTGCCTAACCCCCGAACGCGGGTGACTTTATCCTGCGCCACACCCGATGCAGCACGTTCAATATTAGACCAAGATTTATTATTATTATTATTATTATTATTATTATTATTATTATTATTATTACTATTACTATTACTGTGTCAGTTCTGGTGCAGCCGGTATACTAGCATTAATGGGCCAAAATAGCAAACCTTATTCTAAGCTGCCTGATGGTATATTCAAAACAGTGCGAATCATACAACATGTCACCAAAATCACTGATTTTTGAGCTGTACATAAAATTTTATCCGGGTTTCACTGTAGATTGATCAAATGATTAAGTAAATGTTTATGTATCAATCCAGTATCTTTTATAGCAATTGGAATTACAGTAGAGCCCCGATTATCCGCGGAATTGGGTGGCAAGGGTCCCGCGGATAGTAAAAATCGCGGATAACCCGAAAAAAGACTAAAAATGAGGTGTAAACACGAAAAAAAATATTTCAGCATAAAAACTTCGTTTTATTATACATAACACATAATATGCAAAACTTTTAAAATATGTACAGTACAGCAGAAACCTTTCTGCAGAGCAAGAGCCTGCCACTCATCCACAAATTCCGAGAAAGCCTATAAGATTACGATGCACAATAAACCTGTCAGTAATTTTCGACCTTCGCACTGTAGGGCCTATTGTACTTACCATGTTGTTGGCTTGGATTAAAAATGTTTTTTTGAGGTTCGTAATTAAAAAAATTTTTCGCGGCACTCGCGGATAATCCGCACCTCCTACTGTATTTCTATGGAGTTAAGCTTATGGATCTTTTTGTATTCTACTGTCAAATTGAAGTACAGTAAAACCTCGATATAACGCTCCCGCTTATAGCATTATCCCGTTCTTTACGCTCTTTTTATATGGTCCCTGGGATTTTCTATATATCTCTGTATATTTTTACCCTCTTATAACGCTTCAAATCCCGCTTGTAGCGCTTTTTTTTATATCGGAAATTTTGTATCGAAAAGAAATGTAACACTGTAAAGATTCTTTTTTTTTTCCCTGGTAGGAGGGAATCTTTGAATTCTGTGAAGTTGCGGGTCTGTGATACAGTTGTGCAAAATGTCGAAGCGGAAATCCCTTTCTATAAGTGAAAAATTGCAAATTCTCCGTAAGTGCGACGAGAATTCTACAGAATTCAGAAGGATTTCGCAGAATCTCTAGGAATTCCCTCGTCCAGCCTGCGAACAATAATGAAAAACAGGAATGCAATTACCAATGCAGCGAAGGGTTGTTGCAAACGTAAAAAAGTAGTGTCCACTAAATCTGCTCCGAAAATATACTAGTATTGCTCCTAGTGGTGTATCAATTTACATTAATAGTTAACTGAACCGCATTGAAAATGTCATAATCCATAACAGTAGCACACACACAAGGCAAACCACAATCAAAGATTTTTCAATAGGAAATAAGCTCATATTTGCACTATATCTATTGCAGAATCAAGTATGTTTCCTGTAAAACGGTGTCCAAATCTTTCCCCATCTCATAAATCATTTCCCGTCTATAGCGCTATCCCGCTTATTACGCTTGTAGTTCATGGTCCCTTGACGAGCGTAATAAAGGGGTTTTATTGTATTTAAATATTTTATCTGATGCCGCCTTGTTGATATTATCATCATTTGGATGGGTGATATCGATTAGGAAAGCTTTCCTTTCTTGAAGACTTTGAAGAACTATGTCCGGCCTTTTTTCATTAATATTTTTATGTGTGTGCAATGGCAAATCATAGTCTAGTTCTGCTGTCTTCGAGTACTGCTTGTGGTTTGTGTAAGTAGTACGGTACTATTTCTCTTTCCTCTATAAGATCAAACTTTTTAGCCAGTGCCGTATGCACTATATTTACAGTGAGATTATGTCTATTGAGGCATTCTGTGTTTGCCAGGAGCATCCTGCCAGTATATGATCTATTGTCTCAGAATACTTATGGCACATTCTGCATTTATCGCACATGTCCAATTTTTCAATAAATTTCTTACAATTGTCTATCGCTATCACTTGGTCCTGGATAGCATGGATAAATCCTTCTATTTCAGCTAACAGATGCCCATCCTTTAACCAATGCACCGAAAATTCTTTGTTAGTGTAGTTCGGATAAAGATGTTTAAATTTTCCAAATCAGTTTGAGACCATCTTACCACACCGACAGAATAAGTAAGGGCTGAAATAACCCATGAGTTAATTGCTTTAAATTTATTTTTAGATAATAATTCAGTCTTTAAGTAGTCGGAACTTCAATTTGTGTGTTCTGTTGTTTTGCTAGTCTATTGTTTTTTGTTAATGTTTGGCTAATTCCCAGATATTTATAGCATTCTTCTGGCTTCATTGCAGGCAATCGTTGATTTTGTAACATGATATTAAAAGCATTTGATTCCACTATTTTCCCACGAATGATATTAAATGTTGCACATTTGTCTAACCCAAAATTCATCTTAATGTCTGAGCTGAAAAGAGATGTTACATTTAAATGTGACAGCAGATTGTTATAAATCGTCCATGAATAATAAATGATTGATTGTAAATACGGTATTCTTCTTCTCCATTAGTTTATATCCAAGTTCCGTGCTTTTAAGGGGAGTCGATAAAGGGTTTAAGACCAAACAAAACCACAATGGGCTGAGGGTATCACCCTGGAAGATACCACGTTTTATTGAAATTTCCTTTGATACCATGACATTTCCATTGAAGTTAAGAAGTAACTTAGTGCGCCAGTTAGCCATGAAAGTTTGAAGTGTAGAAATTATTTTAGGAGTTATATTATAAAACCAACTCCGCCATAGCCGGTCCCAAGCCCGGTTGAGAAAGGAGGAGGGGCCTCCCTGTAACTTGAATGGAGCTTATGCTTGTCTCAAGAAGTAGGAAGAATTTAATCTTCTGAAACAGGGAGGGAGCAAAGTCTGGAGGCTTTGAGGTGGCAGCCCCACCACCAGACTAAGGAGCTATGGGCCAATCACCTGTACTCCCGACAATTTCTGATTAAAGAAACAGCAGAAAAAGATACCCGGACGGATTCTATGTTGACGACCTTTGGAACGAAAAGAACTACGAGAATAGGTTTTTGGAATATAAGAACTTTGAGAGAAATCAGCCGATTAAAACAGGTTGAAAAAGAGATGTTGAATTACAAATTGGATATTCTTGGCCTTAGCGAAGTAAGATGGCCAGACTTTGGAGAAATGCAGACACAAGAGGGGCTTACTTTTCTGTACTCAGGACACACCTCTGAAGAGGCAGAACACACACACGGAGTTGGACTTCTGTTGACCAAAGGAGCAAAGAAAAGTCTTCTGGAATGGAAACCTATCTCAGAGAGATTGATGACAGCACGCTTCAAGGGTAACATCCGTAATGTCACTGTCATACAATGTTATGCTCCAACTGAATCTTCAGATGAAAAGCTTAAAGAAGAATTTTATTGTTCTATAAACAACATTGTCCAAAAAACCAGTAAAAAAGACATATTGATAGTTATGGGAGATTTAAATGCAAAGGTTGGGAGCAAAAATGATGGTATGGAACATGTAATGGGAAGCCATGGTATTGGAGATAGAAATGAAAATGGGGAAATGTTCACAAATTTTTGTGCCAGTCACGATTTGGTGATTGGAGGCACAATATTCCCACATAAGAAGTGCCATAAGGTCACATGGGTATCTCCCGACCATAAAACAGAAAACCAAATTGATCACATTGCACTCAGCAAAAAATTTAGAAGGTCCTTAATGGATGTGAGGAATAAGCGTGGAGCAGACATTAGTAGTGACCACCATCTTGTTGTTGCTGACTTTCAATTAAAAATTATGGCTACAAAAAGAAAGTTTGAACAGCGGAACAAGCAATATGATATAAGACAGTTGAAGGTGCCAGCCAAGAAAGAAGAATTTTGTATGGAGTTGAAGAACAGGTATGAGGCGTTACAAGAAATACAGGAAAATGATGTTGAAGCTACATGGAATCAGGTTAAGAGCATATACTGTACTGTGAGTGAACATGTCCTTGGCTTCAAGAATCGTTTGAAGAAAGAGTGGATGTCTGAGAGTACATGGAAGTTGATAAATGAAAGAAAAAAGATTAAAGCACGACTAATTACGAGCAAAACAAGGCAACAAAAAGCTCAGATTCAAACTGAATATACAACAACTGATCGATTAATAAAGAGAATGTGAGGAATGATAAGAGAATGTGGGTGGATGAACAAGCCCAGAGAGCTGAGGCAGCGGCAGCAAGAGGGGATGCTAAAGAACTGTATAGTATAACAAAAATGTTGTCAAGGAAAGGCTTCAACAAGAGTAGACCTTTGAGGGGTAAAGATGGCCAGCTATTGACGTCCGAAGAAGACCAGCTCAAGAGATGGAGGGAACATTTCTCAGAGATCTTGAATAGAGAACAACCTGATGAGGAGATGAGACATGGGAATGTGGTAGATGTGGATGATAAAATCAGAATAAACACACCAACTAAGGCTGAAATCAAAGTAGCCCTCATACAGAATAATAATGGAAGAGCTCCTGGAATGGATAATATTGCACCTGAGGTGCTAAAAATAGACATTGATACCTCAGTAAATATACTATATCCTTTGTTTGAAAAGATCTGGATAGAAGAAAAATTACCAAAAAGTTGGAAAGAGGGATTGATTGTTAAGTTACCGAAAAAAGGGAATATAACTAACTGCAATAATTGGCGTGGTATCACTCTCATGTCTGTACCGAGTAAAGTGCTTTCGAGAATAATCCTGAACCGAATTAAGAACACCGTGGAAGTTAGACTAAGGAAAGAACAAGCAGGCTTTAGAACACATCGAAGTTGTGTAGATCTTATCAACACACTTCGTATAATACTTGAACAGAGTGCAGAATGGCAGAATACAATATATCTTAACTTTATTGATTTTGAGAAGGCATTCGATTCTGTTAACAGAAGAGTTATGTGGAGTATTGTGGAAGAATATGGAATACCTACGAAGATTGTTAATATTATCAGAGAGATGTATGATGGATATGAATGTAGAGTGCTGCACAATGGAAAACTCACAGAGGCTATCCAGACAAATGCTGGAGTGAGACAGGGGTGTATTCTATCACCTACCTTGTTCTTGTTGGTTTTGGATAGAGTGATGAGAAGGGTTGTTGATGACAGGAAAAGAGGTATCCAGTGGGGAATGAATGATAGGCTTGAAGACCTGGATTTTGCAGATGATATATGCCTGCTCTCACAAAGATTTCAGGATATGTACAGTAAGCTGTCTAGGCTACAAAAGGAAGCTGAGATTGTAGGGCTAAAGATTAATACCAAAAAAACTAAGGAAATGAGAGTTCGATCTGATAAAGACATGCGACTAGCAGTGTATGGAGAGGAGTTGGAGCAAGTTGATTCCTTTGTGTACCTGGGTAGCATAGTCCGGAAAGATGGAGGAGCGGATGAAGATGTTAAGAGTCGGATTCGGAAGGCAAATGGAGCCTTTGTCCAGTTATATCCTGTCTGGCGAAATAAAAATTTATCAAGGAAAACCAAGCTTCGATTATTCAACAGCAATGTGAAGTCGGTCCTCCTCTATAGCTGTGAAACATGGAAGACAACAAAAACAATTGTAAATCAGCTGCAGGTTTTTGTAAATAGATGTCTACGGCAAATTTTAAATGTGAGGTGGCCGGATACGATCTCAAATAATGACTTGTGGGAGGCAACAGATCAACGGCAGATTGAAGAACAAATCAAAGAGAGAAAGTGGAGGTGGATTGGCCACACATTGCGTAAACAACACGGAGCTGTTGAAAGGACAGCACTAGACTGGAATCCGCAAGGAACACGGAGGCGAGGTCGTCCAAGGAAAATATGGAAAAGGACAGTGGAAGAGGAGGCTTTGGAGGCTGGTAAAATCTGGAGTGAGGTGAAATGTTTGGCTGTCAACAGAACTAGATGGAAGGTCTTTACTGCTGCCCTATGCTCCACTAGGAGCGACAGGAAATAAGTCAAGTAAGTCATTATAAAACCATAACACTTTAATAAGCCAATCATGTGGAACTGAGGGTGACTCTAATAAGCTTTGTGGTGTGTACTTGTAGTATGGGACCGTGTTCTTAATAAGTGAGTGTTTGTGTGCTAGCTGTTGATGAATGATCGACGCTATCTGATTGTGTAGGTGGAGGTAGTCTGTTTGGGAGAGAAGGGGACAGCCTGATACTGTGTGGTCGATCGTCTCATGCGTAGTGTGGCATTTCCTGCATCTGTCGTCATGTGTGTTTGCGTCGTGTAGAATGTGTTTATTGTAGTTGCGTGTGGGGATGACTTGGTCCTGTATCGCGATCATGAACCCTTCGGTCTCCCCAAACAGCTCACCACTCATCAGCCATCTGTCGACGCATCCATGTCGACATGCGGCTGGCTGAGTTCGTGACCTTGTCTGCCTTAGTACCTTACAAGCCCATGATTCACGCAGCTGCTGAGTGTGGGTGTCAGGGGTGGTGAGTGTTGGAGAAGGGTTTTCGAGGTCAAGGGGTGTGAGGTGTGTGTCAGCCTTGACAATGGCTGAGTGGAGTGAGGAGTCTTCTGCTCTTTGGTGGAAATGTTCCCTAAGTACTTGTTTTTCGTGTCGGATGATGAGGTTAGATATGTCCTCGGCCTCTCCCCTTGCGAGGAAGAGTCATCCCAGATGAGTATATAACTTATTAATAATAATAATAATATAATTTTAGAGTAATTATTAATTTTTATTGCTGTAGCTACCGTTATTTTTTAAATAAATTATATTTTAATGTTGATCATTTTCGAGTTTTATTAAAAATTTGAAACATGTACTTGGTTCCTCTTTTAAAGATAACTTATTAAAAATTGTTTAATAAATGTAATAATGAAGGAGATATTGTAATTAATTTCTGTCTTCATTTTACAAAAAAAAAGGCTTTATTTTACAGTCATATCCCTCTTTCCGACAATGCGACTTGTAATGCTCAGACGACCACTACTCTCATTTTGCTTCAGCTGCTTCGCTGATACGACACTTTTAAGACATGATGCTATCGCTCAGCGTCAGTTTACTTACAAGTATGGAATATGCTGCCTTTCTTTATGTTACTCTCTACGATTAAGTGACTTTTAAACTGTTTTTAATCTTCCATTTTACTTTAGTTTTTCTTGTGATTAAAATATAAAATAGTAGCAAATAAAAGTGAAAAGGGTCTTAAAAAAAAAAAGAAAGAAAAAATTAGGATGCCTTTTGAGTCAAGCTGCGACCCTGAGACGGCCGTTTCGAGCTTGTGGAGCTCTCTTCAGCCAGAACTACTCAGACAGTGCAAAACTCAAAAGGCGAACTCGGGGAAGAATAAGGCATTTGAGATGGAAACAGTGACCCCCTCAAAAAATAAAAACAAGAACAAATTGTAAAAAAAAAAAAAAAATGTATTAAGAACAAATTGTGGAATACAAAACTTTGGGCAGCCTTATGCCTACCACAAAAGGTATTTGACAGAAGAAAAGAAGGAAAAAAAAGTTTAAATTTAAAGCTTCTTCTTTACTGGGTGGCTGTAAAATGTTTTATTTCAATGAATATAAGATGGCGGTCCATCTTAAAAATTTGAATCTTGAAATGAAAATAACAACAAAATAACTTATTTGGATTTTTCATTGAAGATTGAAGGCATGAAAAATTATTATGAACACTACGAAAAATCATTCAAAAGCAAACATACAATTAATTATCAATCAGCGCATCCTATCAAAATTAAAAAGAAGTGATAATGAATATATTAAACCGAATAACGGAAAACACATTGATAAAAGAAGATTGGGATAACAAGATTCAAATTATTAAAAAGAAATTAATGTTAAAAGAATATCCAGAATTTTTTATCAACAACTGCATTAAAGATTTTTTTTCAGAAAAGGAAGAAAAATTAGAAACAAATCATCATATGATAAGATACTAAAATTACCTGACGAAGCCGAAATTCATAAAGATATAAAAAAGATTTGCAGAGAAAATGAATCAAGATAGTAAACACAAAGGGTAAAAATTTAAAATCACTATTAAAAAAGAAAAGTGAAAACGAAAATGAAATTTGGAATACAATGGGTACTGTTTACAAATTAAAATGCAGAACTTGTCAAAAAATCTATTTTGGAAATTCAGGAAGAACCTTAAAACAGAGAGTACAGGAACATATTGCTGCTTTCAAGATCAACAAACCAAAGAATGGGCGGAACACTGCATTAATGAAAACCATAATCCGGACCCAATTGTAGAGATTTTATTCAAAATTAAAGACAAACACACAAGATATATGATAGAAGCCTATAAAAAGCTACCCATGTATCAACAGAGATAGAGGTTACACAGTGAATAGCAATACATTATCTTATTTCCAGAATATAATGCGGCACAAAGAAGAGAAATTTAAATAATGGATATTAAAAAAATATGCATCAACAAAGGCTACGCAGTTAACAGCCGTTGCATATACATTGTTGACATTATGATTAGTATATATTATTGTTATTTTATTTTGCGAAAAACTTGACAAAGCGGAACGATAGCTTTCCACGAAATATCATTAAGAATTTAAACAGATTGATGAAAATGGAAGGAATATATTTTTGTTCTAAATTTGTCTTCTAAAACTTTTTTTCAACTATTGTCATTACGATAATCATGATAAAAATATTTCTCTGCTGATTACCAAATTACATAAATATATAAAAGCATAAAAGATTTTATGCATAGAGTCCACAGAAAGGGCACTTTCCTAAGACCTATTTTTCTTTTACTACCTGTTATTTTTGCAATAATATTTATTCTTTCCATAATTCTTTCCCGAAAAGCGCAAATAGAAAGCAGCTACAGTAGAACCTCATTATAACGGACCCTATTATAACGGACATCGCTTATAACGGACATCGCTTATAACGGACAGTTTTAAAAAAAAAATTGTCAGCCTTCAATTAAGATGAGCGAAGTGAAAGACATTTAAATTTTGTTATTCAATATTTTGAACAATCGGCAAATGAAAATGTGTTTGCATATTATGAACACTTATCTCCGTCAGTTATTAACTGAAGAAATAAGCATCAAACAATCCCAGCAGAAAATAAATTATTTTTTCAAACCAATGAATGTAAGCAATCAACATGAACCAGGACCTTCTTGTTCTAAAGATTAAAGCAGTGTATACCTACACATCTTTTTCAAATCAACCTACTATGTTGAAGGCTGTTTTTTATTTGATATTATAATAAACACTTTTTATAGCTAACTATTGTACTTTCATTGATGTGCACCCTGCTGCATTACACCCCTATAAGAATTATTTGTTATAAACCGGACTTTCATTAAAACGGACAACCTTCAGCCCCTATTAGTCCGCTATAATGAGGTTCTACTGTACTAGTAAACTAACACTATAAAAAGTAAACCTCCCCTCTTTGTTTCTCCTATTTTCATGAAATCGAAGGAGACCTGACGCATGCGCAAAAGCGTTGAAGGCTCTCGTAAACAAAACCGAACAGTAAACAAACTTATTGTTATTACAAACATAAATCATGTCAGCATTTATAACAAAAGGATTAGAATTAGTTATCATTTAACAAAAGTTAAATCTTTTGTTTAGATAAATGTAATTTTGAAGATTACGAAACTTAACAACTTAATAAATAGCAATTAGCATCTAATGAATAAATAATTAAGTAATTACTGTAACAGTAATAAGTTCGTAATAACTGCATTTAAGTATTGTTGAAAGCGATCATAATAGGAGCATCAATTATAATGAAGATATATAATGAGACAATATTAGATGTAAAAATATTAAATTGTTTCGATTTATTATAACTATACATATATTTTCCAAAGTTATTTAAATAGTTTTTATTACTGTTAATGGAAATTACAAAATCCTTAATATTATCTCTTTAATGTTTCCAATTACATATTATATAAGTAACTGGAAACATTAAAGAGATAATATTCAGAGTTTGGTATTTTCCATTAATAGTAATAAAAACTGTTTAAATTTTTAAAATAAACTAATAATAATTTGTATAGAAACCTATAAATCAGTGTGTTAGAATTTTAATAAGATTCACATTTAGGGAATTTGACGTCAAAATAAAATTTAATTTTGAAGCAACCACTTTCTTCTGCCGCAATTGCTGCGGGATTAGCGGGCGCATCTAATCAACAAGTGTCAAAATGAAATGTAAGGAGTTTCGAGATTCAGAGTATTATTTCTCAACAATAGCTGTTTAATTTCTGCTGTCCTTAATTGTTCTACATTTTAATCTCTTTTCTTAAGCAGTTGTTTAAATTCTAAGGTTCCGTAATGTGAATTGTTGCCTCAGTCCATTATTGTATCATTTGACAGACATGAGTGGTCACGACAATCGCCATTTTGCTCCCAATGGCATTCATAATATTTGAATAATAGATGAAAATAAGTAATAATTTATTTAATTTATTATTCATCTTTCATAATAGATGAAAATTAATTTATTAAATTCAACTACATAAATTATCCATATTATGACTTGTTATCTTTAATTAATATCATTGATCTCAAACAAAACTTTTAATATTTTTAATCAAAAATTTGAAATTATGTATTCATCAAAAGTACTGTTAATTACTGTGGCTGCTCTTTTTTAAAGCGATTTTATTTCTTCTTTTTCTGAAATAGGAAAGTACAGTTAATTTTTTTGTAAATTATTCTGGACTACGATCTAGCTTATTATAATGGGGGAAGCCAGGGTAATTAAAACTTGGACCAAATTGTATTTCTTGTTTGGGGGCAAAGATAATGATCAATTTTAAAGTTCATAGTAAAATAATTTACAGTAACTGTGAAAATAGATTTAAAATTTTCAACTATTAAAGCAGGATTTAAAAAAAAAATAAGTCTTCAATTTTCCTTGAGGGTTAAATTTCCAGTTTCTGTCAACAAATTGCAAATAGTTTTCATGTTATTTTTCCGGTAAAACTCTACCCGGTGTTGGTGTTTTGTTTTTTTTCCTGTTGGTCACTGAATAGAAATATGCTAGATATTTAGGTATTTCTTCGAAAGTTATTTTCTTTAATTAAGATGGTGCTGTAAATTGTTAACGAATAGGTAAGTGTGTATTGGCAGCATTTTCATAATGATTGTTATATATGTCAATGATTATTGCAATCTTGTCATATAGTGAGGAAGATGAATTTTCATTCAAAATTACAAATTGTAGTGTTTTGCCATTATATAATACTACAAAAAATTATTATACATCATATATAAAAATTGTATTGGATATTAATGCTTACCAGGGACCCCACAAGGGTAGAAGGGGTCAGTTGGTCCCTCAGCACCGGGGCCCGATCATCAAAGGGGCCCGGGCTGCGATCTACAGTATGTTGTCGATTTGTAGATCTGTTTTTTTTGTTTTTTTTGTTGATTTGGAGATTCCGTTTTTTTTTAGTCTTACGGTGACTGCGGCACTTGGAGTATACTTGAGGTAGCCCTTACCTTACAAAAGTCGGCCCACCCATGCTAGAAGTATGAAATCGTATGGTATTTTCGTGATATTTTTGGCTACGAATTTATGATTTTGTTCATAACATGGGGGGGGGGAGGGGGAAAGGCCCGGTATTGCATTTGGCACCTGGGCCCGGAATTTGATGTGGGAGGGCCTGATGCTTACATCAGTATTTTCTGAGTTCTGAAGTCTTTAAATGAATCTTAAAGGCTAGTTGTCAACTGACTTACACCATCCATTGATAGACTCTGGACCCACAGTGTACAAGTTCACTTTTCACTAAGACCTTACTGCACTGATGGGTGCCCTCCAAAAATGACCACAAGTTGTGTTCCAGTCGTAATTCTGTGCCTTGTTTCCAATTGATAGTCTTCAAAGTCTTACAGCTTTGTTACACTATCATGGATTATGCCTTCAAGAAATTACTTGAAAATATTCAGCAAGAACGGATTTGTGATCGTAACAAGTACAGGGGATAGACACAATAATTTGAAATTATTATGTCATATGAAAACAGGCCATAATTCATTTGCGCAGCAGAGCCACGCCATCTAGAATAGACGTCTGCTACTTAGTGACCATGAAGACAGAGGTATCAGTCGATCAGCAGCAGTCATACAAGTTGCATGTGACAATTGTGCTAGCAGTGAAACACCATTATGTCCGATCTCTCAGACATCGAAAGAGATATAATCATTGGAGCCTGCCTCTCTGGAGCTACAGGAACGAAAATAGCCAACCTTGTGGGTGTTGCAAGAAGTACTGTGTCAACTGTTCGACATTCTATACACAACATAGTAAGATGGCATTTGCAAAACAGAACGGTGGGCGAAAGTCAAAACTCGCCAACAGGGATAGATGGGTGTGGAAGCGAATAGTGACCCGACAGCACAAGACAACAGTGTCCCAGATAACCTCGGAGATAAACTCCCATCTCCAGATCCCTGCATCAACTAAACTATCCAACAAGAACTGCATGCTGTAAACATTCATGTCAGAGCAGCTATTCCAAAATATTGGTGACACCTCGGAATGCGTTGAAATGATGGCAATGATGCCACAAGTACAGACACTGGACACAACAGCAATGGGGATACATCATTTGGTCTGACTAATCTGCATTTACAATATTTCAGGCCACTGGATGTGTTTATGTGTGGAGAACTCCTGCAGAAGCCGTTCATATTGACCGTCTCCTTCCTACTGTTAAGCGTCCTTACTTTCTAAACTAGAGATCGTACTGCATGAGGAATGGCTGAGAAAATATTACGCATGATCTGTATTGTCCATCCCAGGTCAAATACAATCTGTAATTCAGGCGAAGGGTGGGCCAACACTCTTCTAATAAAGATTTTGTGTTATTTCACAGGTGTTCATATTGTACATCCCCTGTAACTGTTCCCATTGATATAAATGAAAACTTGTTATCCTCTACTATTTTAATAGAGAAACTTTTTTATCTTTAACAACATGATTTAGTAAAGAATTGTTTTGCCTCATGTAACCAGGCCAAAGTGCTTTACAATTATAAAGCAACCAAAAATGAAGACTTACTGAATGGGTTAAATTCAGGATAAGTTAAAGAAAAAGAAAAGAGTCTGAGTTCTGATCTCTTTTTTAAGAGTGCAAAAATGAAAAAAATTTATTAACAAATACCTACACAAAAATAAGAGATGCTCAATTTTATGATATTAAAATAGGTGAAATAGTTTCTAAGAAATGGTATGGCTAAATGTCTTGTAACATTACAGAATCAACTACAAAATTGTAAAACTGTTTGGAAAATGGATGCAGTGTAATAATTCGAACCCTTTATATTTTCTACAGATTGATCAAAATGTCCCAAATATCAATCCTTGCAGAATTTCAGCATCAGATATAATTTATATAAATGGAAGTAGTTGAGTTAAAGCTATTCTGCAGGGTTGTTTTTTGTTTTTGTTTTTTTTTAAATTCTAGGACAACCATCATAAAATGAAAATTACTAGAAGAATCTAAAATGTTATTCTCCTTCAAAGGAATTTCCCTCTGCAATTACTCACTTCATCCTGCTGCCATAGACGATTTCAATATCTTCCTAGAAGTCATTTTGTGGTATCTGTCTGGGTTGCTGATGCTGCCTCAGTAATCTCTTCATGACTGTTAAATCTGATTTCTTTAAGGGCCCTTCAGATAATAGTCACTGGGGGTAAATCTGGCAAATGTACTAGATGGGGTAAAACATTGGTTGCCATTTGGTAAGCTACTATGAGGCAACCACAAAGGATTGGTGAGCAGATGTTCTCCTATTACAGAAGGTAAGATTTGTTTTGGAAGAGAAGTGGTCTCATATCTTTTGGCCTCACTTAGTTATCTCAGAATAGAAACATACTTAGTATCATTGATAGACAATTCCTCTGGTATGTACTCTTGAAAAATCGCCAAAGAAAATAGAGAGCATCACCTTGCCTTTGCTTGAATTACAGAACACTTATGTTGGTTGGTTCTCACCAGGAAACAGTTAGACCTTGGATTGTCATTTTGTCTGAGGATCATATAGAAAACACCAAGCATCATGGAAATATCTTCCAGGAAGATATTGAACTGTTGTATAATCACTGGATGAAATGTTAACTGCAGAGGAGAATTACTTTGAAGATCAGTAACACATTTTATTTTTCTTCTAGTAGTTTTGTTCTTTGAAACTACTTCTTGGAATTAAAAAAAAAAAAAAAATTAACCTGATATTTCATTATATATATATTCAAATATTGATAGTGAACAATTGTTCTGATGGTTTGCAAGACACAGTTAATCCCCAAAGCAGAATATCAAGCGACGGCACGACAATGTCGCAGAACGAAACTGAGGGCTGCAGAAATATATCGTATAGAACAGGGGTGGGCAAGACGTCGATCGCGGATTCGGAGATTCCGTTTGTTTTTTTTGTTTTTTGGTTGTCGATTTGAAGATTAGTTTTTTGGGGGACATAAATGAAAAAAAAGTTTAATTTTTTTCTGCGGCTGCAGAAAGTTTTTCGTCTTAGCATCAACCGTTGCAGAAAGATAAAAAACATTCTGCTTTCGGGCAGTTAATGTCATTTCAAATGAATTATATCTCAACTATGCAGAAGAAGATTTCAAATGATCGACAACATTAGGGTAAATGGATCTTATGTGGAGACGAAGAGGAAGGCAGAAAATAGGAAAGATTGGAGAATGCTGGGTTTGCAGTGAAGGACCTGCCCTTGGCAGAGAACTATGTATGTATGTATAATTAAAGACCAATCAGTAAGGAGATTAACCAATCAATAACCAACCAACCAACCAGAGTTTGTTGCCCACCTCCCACAGTAGTTTGATGAAGAGCTAGAATAACTTCAACCTTCAGATTCTTACATTTCCAGATTGTCTCAAGCTATATTTTATTTAAGATACCGGTATGCTGATGATACCGTGCTGATAGCAACATCTTCCACAGACCTCCAAAACCTCATTAATGCAATTGTTAATAAAAGCAAGGAAATGGAACTCTAGTTGAATACAAAAAAGACGAAAACAATGTGCATCAACAAAACCCAAATGAAACCCAGATCCAAATGAAAATTAAATGTTATGGCAGAGATTTAGAACAAGTCAATAACTTTCGCTATCTTGGTAGGCATTTTTATTCAGATAATGACCAAGATAAAGATATAAAGAACAAAATTATACAAGCAAAATTAAAATTTAATGAAATGAAATCAGTATTATGCCAAAAGAAACTCAACCTCGGACTAAGGAAAAGGGTGTGGAAATGTTATATTTGGCCAATCCTTTTATACGGATGTGAATCATGGACTCTCAAAAAGGGAATTAAACAAAGATTAGAGGCATTTGAAATGTGGTCATTAAGAAGAATGTTAAAGATAAGTTGGACCAGCAGGACATCAAATGAAAGAGTACTTCATCTTGCTAACTACAAGAGAATTATCATCAAACTTATACACCAAAGAAAACTTGCCTATTGTGGGCACTTACAGAGAGATGTAAAATATGAGATATCTAAATTGACACTTGAGGGAAAGATAGAAGGGAAGAGAAGCGTTGGGAGAAGAAGAAGAAGATGGATGGATGACCTGCGTGATTGGACTGGACTTCATGCTCAGAACATCATACATGTTTCAAGAGATAGAGATCTGTGGTACATGTTGATCGCCAACCTCCCTGTGGGAGAAGGCACCTAAAGAAGAAGAAGAAGAATATTTTACTGTAGCTTTGGTAAGGTAGAGCATTTTTTTTTTTTTTTATCTGTCAAGATATTTTCTCATATTTTATTACCCTAGCCGTATCTCAAGCTGTAGGAGTAGCCATTCATCCGTGGGCTGGAGAGGCTAATTAAATTCTGATCAATAGCTGAAATTTATCCGAGATTCTCCATCCTAGTCCTTAGTTTATCCAGTTTCTGTACAATTGGGAAGATAGCAGGCAATATTTTGCTCTCCTGTTTGCCCATTAAAAGATCAGAGATCACTTCCGTCATCCTACAGAGCACCCAAAAAGAGTTTTATGTGATCAAGAAGAAAATAATCCTAGATCTCTTGTAGTACAATGTACTCTTTATTGAGTTTCTTCCAATGCCTTTATATTAAAGTACATTGAATATCTAATTACAAACGTAATTTTGAAGTGTTATCGAAAATAGAATATTTGTTGGCTATTGATTCACAGATAAATATTGTTCTTTATGAGAAATCTAATCAGTAGATCTCTAGATATCAATCCATAAATCTAGTAGCTTTTAAGTCTCAGTTACAAGCCTTGTATTTATTTAATTTTTTTTTTTGTTCAGTTCAGCTTCAATTCTTGGGTAACCATACGTTTTGTCTTGCATCATCCATGTTTGTCCCATTCCCAGCAATGTAACTTGCTTAGTGTTTCAAAAATATCAGATCAAAATATCTCTGCTTCTGTTTATCAACAACTGTGTTTTACACAAGTTTAAAAATGGATATCTGTTGCTTAAAATTAGCAAAATAAAAAGCAATTATTACAATTTGACATTAACTTGCTTACAAATTTTAGGACTAAGGCAGAGTTTAAGTTTAAAAAATTAAAACAGATTAAAATAAATTTGTTTCATACCAAATTATCTGTAGAATTCATAAGAATGATATTTTTGTTATGCGGGAAAAGGTTCAAAATGTAAATATACTTCTTTCTCTTAAGACCTTCAATAGTATTGAAATTTCAGGTTTGTTAGCCTAAAATTTAAAATTAATTAACAGTTAAAAAAAAAGTGTTCTTGATTGTTTTTTTGTTTTTTTTTTTTGCTTACTTATTTCAAAATTATATATGCATGTGAAAGAGATTAAAGCTTTTGTCTATTTTCAGATTTAAAAAATATTAGATCCATTCAGAGGATATATTCTCAAGAGAGAGTACCAGATATCTTTGCTATTAGATCTCACTCGATAACAACCAATGTTGCACCAGAGTTAAATTTTGTTAATGGGAGAAGAGTGTCTCCCAGAGACAGTAGTTCCTCTGTAGATGTAACTGAACCTGCTACTGGTAAGTCATTTTATTAAAAAGTAAAATATATGATTGAAAAATAAAGTAAAACCTCAGAATATTGCTATCATTTGTGTATGTGACAGTATAAGATTAAAAATAGGCTTAATTTTAATGTAATGATGTAAGTTGAAGTAAAAAAAAAGTATCTCACTTCAGGCTTACATGGTCCGTAGCATTGCAGAA
Source organism: Thereuonema tuberculata (assembly GCA_023159025.1). Lineage (NCBI taxonomy): Eukaryota > Metazoa > Arthropoda > Chilopoda > Scutigeromorpha > Scutigeridae > Thereuonema > Thereuonema tuberculata. The sequence goes on along the minus strand of JAFIDM010002131.1, from coordinate 47,658,516 downwards.
GGTAAAGCTATTAGCATTTCATGACTAACAAGACTAAGTTGAGGTAGGTTTTGTCAGTCTGATATCTGTCCTGCCTTAACCTCCAGGTAAGGAACCTGGTATCCATTTACACAGATGTCTGAATCCTATGCACAATATCTAGAGGAGAAAGAACCAAGGAAAAAATTCCCCAACCGCTGTTGAAGATCAGACCTAGTTCCTTTCTCATTGTCATCTACTTTTACTCACTTGAGCTGCTAGGTCTATTGTAAATTGGAGTACATTGGCAAAAAAAGATAAAAAAAAAAAAACTTACATACAATTTAGCAAACAGAAATTAACAGTGTATTTTATAAAACAAGCTGAAAACAAAGAAGATAAAAAGAAATGTAAACAAATCCATCATTAATTGATCAGCTCTAATTGAAAATCAAAAAAAAAAAAAAAAAAGATTTTGTAGGTTATAAGTTTAGGATAGTTTGCAGAGTGCAGAAAAAAAAAATTTTAAAATTATACAAACTCAAGGCATATAAACTCAACTACACTGGTGGAAAATGAAAAATGAACACCCCCAAGAAAGTGAATGGGAAGCAACGTATTTGTATATGGTACTAATAGACAGCAGTAAATACGATGATCTTTACATCTTTATACATAAATTGTATATTACTTTGTAACTATACTTTTACTTCAGGCATCTCGAAACATGTCATTTTATTAAACAGTTTTTTCATATGTATAGTGCAGAATTGGTCATATTATTATTGTTACTTCCCACATGTTAATAACCTTCATAAATTATTATTAATTTTATAGATAAACGTAGTTTTTTCTATTTATGAGCATGGATTAGCTTCTTTTTTATTTTCTATTGTCTGTATAGATGAATTACAATCTGTACCACAGAGCTAATTCTTCATCTGTGGCTTAATAAAATATGAATTCTTGCGTTTGCTATAGTATTTAACATTCCTTTAATTCAGACTATTGAATTATGTGACTTAAGAAGTTTCAAAGAGTAGTAGCATTTAAAGTATCAAAAAGTCTTTGACCACAACTATTAAGTAAGTTCTGTTATAAAAGAAAAATATGTATTTTCATGTGTTTTTTTTATTTTTTAAATCCAGGAAAACGTCTTTGTAGCTTAAAGTCTTCAGGCAGAAAAGATGTCGAAGAAGCTGTTGCAGCTACGCAAAAGGCATTTAGCAGTTGGTCTCAGATACCTGCCAGGGAAAGAGGAAGAGTGCTTTACAAAACTGCTCAGAATATTAAGGTAAGAATTAACTAAGCAGTTTAAAGGCTTATTAATCAAACTCTTTAAATTTGTTTTTATCTTTGATCATTAAATTAACACCTAGACCTTTAATAAGCTTCTACTGATTTTAAAAGTGAAGTATTTGCAGAAAGATTCAGTTATAAAAATTGACAAAGTGTAATCATTTGCTTTTTATATTTTTTCATATCCTTTCATTAGCATCTCTAGTTGATAAAAAGATTTCTAAAATAGTTAATGAAAAGATTCCAAAGCAAATATATATATATATATATATATATATATACACACACACACACACACACACACACACACTTTATTAGAGAGGCCATATTAATAATGAAATGGTCCTTCTCTAGCTTTGATCAGAGCCGTAGTTCTTCTAGACATAAATTGTACAAGGTGCTGAAACTGTTCAGCGAGAATATTGGCTATTACTAATGGAATAGCAGCCCTTGGATGGTGGCGTTTCTAGGCTTTGAATGATCTTTCCACCTCTTCCCACAAATGCTGAAAGGGGTTGAGATCAGATGATTGAATCGGCCAATGAAGCAAATGGAAATCAATTGGTTCAGAGTCATGTTCACTGAACCAATTGAAGACCAATCGTGCATTGTGCTCTTAAAAGTGGCCATCTGCATTGGGGAACACTGTAGCTATAAAGGGGAGAATTTTGAGGTAGCCCGTGGCATTAAGAGATGTTTCCAGGGGTATTAGGCGATCAAGTGTGTCCCAGGAGAACATTTCCCAGACCATTATTCCACCACCACCTGCTTATAGTGTTGTCACTTGGCAGGACAGATCCAGGCTGTCAACATGGTGAGACTTTCGGACTAAGTGATCTTTATCCACTCATCAAGCATCCAATTGTGATGCTCATAGGAGCCTGCAGCAGGCTCTCTTTCTTGTTTTTCTGTGATAGCAAAGGCACCCTTGCTGGTCTGCTGCTGTTAACACCAATCATGGACAAGGTCAGCCGTGTTGTGCATTCGGATATCCATTTTGGTGCATCTGCTGTGTTCTCCTTCTGTTGCCGCAGGTGATTCATGCCAGTCGCATGTTACCTCTTTCATCAACAAGCCTTTTCCATCCACATTTGCGCTTATTGCTTGAAGTTTTTTGGCCCAACTGCCATTCTCTGAACACCCACAATACTGTTTCACAAGAAATGCTGAGTATCTTCAGTTTCCAAAATACTGGTACCAGCTCTTCTTTTCCTTACCATCATGCCTCATTTGAAGTCAATTTAAATCTTTTGTTTTCATGTTCCGGTAAACTGTACTGATACACAGTTCTCTTAATACCAAGCATGCCTTTTACACTTTACTCGTTGCTGTTATGTCACTGCGCATCACAATACCTAACCCTTTCAAGTTCGGTGTGAGGTGTGTATCTAATAAAATGGCCATTCGGTTCTATAAGTACAATGTAAAAAAAAATCAAAATTTGTTGCTCTCAAAGCAGCTATTATAATATATCATGTTTAATGAAATGTAAATGTAAATTTCCTTCCAGGCCTGAAATCATTAATCGTTATTACTGTTATGGGTTTTATTATTTTTAGAAATGCAAAACCTACAGACCTATAATATCATCTTGTTCCAAAATAGTTTATGGTGGTAATTTTACTCTTTTACATGTTTATAGTAAAAACTTAATCTGTATCCAGTACTGCCAGAAAAAATTAATGTAATTAGGCTTTCAATACACAATTTCAGAGATACCTTTCTAAATCAAATACTTTACACTTATTCTTAAATCTCTTTAAAATTCATTTCAAATCAGTAAAAAGTAATTGAACAAAGATCATTTGGAATTCCACATCTACTTTAAATAAATGGTTTATGAACAGGAAATGAAATAGAATGATCAAAAATCCACATTTTGAAATTAATAATTTATTAACTAAATAAATCAAAAGGAAAACAATAATATCCAAAGCTTCTGTTATTCATAACTATTATTTAGTTTATTTTTCTTGTAGAAATAATAGTTGTCAGGAAATATGAAATATTATCCTTCAGTATATGAGAATTCTTTAAGGCATTTAATGAAAAGACAAAGAGAAGATCAGTTGCCGTCATCATAATTATAATATGTATAAAAAAAAGAAGCTGAAAAGTCCCATGAAGACTTATTTCACGTTTAGTACTGAGAATTTTGGAATGGGATGGATTAGTTCAGCTGATCATCATAGTTCAACTGAAAAAAGAAAAAAAATTATGCCAATGAGTGAGAAGGTTTTAATATGCAGTGATGCAATAGAGTGAAAAAAAGAAAATAGAATAAAATGCACTTATTTGGTAAATTTGGAGTAGAATAGTGTTACCCAGTCATTTCAGACCACTATGCCATCCCTGATGATGGAACATCCATAGTGATCCGAAATCATTGATAATACTCTTACATCTCAATTTTACCAAATATTTTCTTTTACTTAATAGTATAATTTTGGCATGTGTGACTGTCCTATTGATTAACTTTTTTAGGCTTTGGTATGTCTATGTTTCCCATTAAGAAATTCAAGCATAGCCACAATTCTGATAAAGCAGGAAAAAAAAAAATTCATTGTTATTTTGAAGACTGAAGGACTGTTCAAAAAAAAATTCAATTAAAAAGAGATCTTCATTGTTTTTGTTTCAAATGACATGATTTGTTAGCATGATTTAAATGGATGAAGTAAAAAAATTAGTCTCTTTACTTCATTCACATTGGATTTTTCTTAATCATCCACATTATACAGTGGACTCTTGCTAATCTGGCCTCTGACTCTGGCCTTGGCATAAAAGAGGAAGGGGTTAAGGGTCATTGTGAAGCCACGAGCTGTTGAGAAGATGATAAAGGAAGCAGAACTAACTTCTACTGCAATGAACCATGCTTATGACAGGTCTCACTTTCAAAATAAGAAAAGATCATTTCATTGTTGTAAAGTACATACTGATCGTATGTTTTTTACCATTATCATATTCCTGTTTTTTACTGATACTGTTTGCTTACATACAATAAACTTGTAACATTAAATTTAATGAAGAATTAAACTAAATCTTTATGCCTTCTCAGTAATCCGGTACTCTAGCTACTCTGGCCGGATTAGCAAGAGTCTAGTGTATTCTAATTAGTTGAGTTTCAGACCTTCTTACTGATTTGTTTGACTCTGTTTATCAACACTGTAAACCACGTCCATATCTTTTTTAAATTTACGTAGAGTAAATAGTTATCTAATATCAATTTCATAATATCAAAAAGCTTTAAAAAAAACTAATCATGTTTTTAAATATTGTTTTACAGAAATATTTAAATGAAATAGTTTATTTAGAAGTCAAAGATTGTGGAAAACCTTCATGGGAAGCCAAAGAAGATATTCTGGCTTGTGCTGATGCATTTGAATATTATGCTGGAATGGCATCTTCTATATCTGGTAAATAACTTGTTATAAAATTACAGAATTGGATCAAAAAACAAATGTAGAGCATCAAAGACACAATTTAACCAGATTTCACTGAAATTGGTGAATAGTACGGTAAATATTTTGTTGCAAAAAGCCGATAATTATGCAGATAGATAGTGAATGAAATGTTGTTAATGTTTCATATGCTGTTTACGTTCTTAAAGAATCATCGGAATCAATGTGGAGCCCTGAAAGCTAAAATAAGCTATAA
>JAFIDM010002131.1:47631933-47648605 GCA_023159025.1 Thereuonema tuberculata | reverse complement strand
AAACTACATGTTATGGAGATGTGGTGTTTTCTTTTTGATTAAAAAACCAGTTTTACTGTGGCTAATCGTAGGATACCTTTTTTCTTCTTCCCCTTTTGAAAAGTTCCTTTTTATTTCCCTTTTGGACTCAGTGGAGAGGAACACACATTCCCAATATTTTACACTTTCATCATCATGCACTTTTTAACAGCCACATCATTTACATAATTGTCTTCCTTTATAATCTTAAAGTTTTATTAATTGTTATGTCTATCTACAAGGTATTCAGAGAATATATTACTTTGAATGGACGTATAAAGTGTCCTCCAAACAAAGTCAACCAAAAAAAAAAAAGTCTACCATTTATATTTGAAAATACAACTTTTACCAAATCTGAATTAAAGCTATGATTTGTCAATATACTATCTGAACTTAAATTCCATGAAGTTGAAGTTCCCCTACATTTCAATACATTGAGTGACAATTCCTCCCAAGAAATCAGTCTGGAGTCAGATTCAGATGGTTAGTGAGGAGGAGATACAGTTTGATAGATTTTCTACCATAAAATGTAAAGATAATGAGAAGATTATGAAATGCACCAATGCCTCCCAAAGCACAAAATCTCTATTATAGAGAGACATTTCTGCAGAAGATGAGAGATCTTGCTATGTTTCATTTTAATGACAGTTCACTGTAGTGTCCTTTCTCCATAGCCTGACACTGTTGTTTCCATTATAATATGTTTCTAAAGAGTTAGTTAGCAGGAATCCTATCCCATTCAGAAATGTCATTTTTTTCACATTTCTGACTGATACGTACATTTGAACTTTGTATCCTCACATAGCTAAAACCTATGAAATTGATGTAACTGACCAATTTATCTTTACTTGGTGACTTCATGTTAATTCCGGTCTGTGGATCTTTAACAAGAGAGATAGTATTATTGAAGATCTTATCATTCTTACTAGCTTTGTATATTCAATACCATCCACACTAAATATCGATTTCTAAATTAACACCTATATATGTGTTCTACTAACTTCTAGGCTTCTACTAACTTTTTCTCAGGTTTTTATTGATAAATTTTCAAAGTAGTGATGATTTTCTGGTTATTCTTACAGAACTCCTTCAATTCTGATGCTTTTATTTTTATTGTTATTGATGGAAATTTGAATCAGCAGTTTGGAACAACATTGCAGATGGATGAAGTCTCCAAGTCCACTGATCTCTTACAACATTGACATTGTTCATAATATTAATAATATGATTATATCTAATACTCAATCTATTATTAGACATCTTCATATTTCCATTATATCCAAGCCTTAATGGAATTTTGTGCCTTTTGCGCAAAAAGCATACAATAGAAATGTTTTCCATGCTATTAATATAAACAATGTAAATTAAAAAAGGATTGAAATTTTTTCTCAAAAGGATCTGATAACTATTCAGAAAAATTCTAATAGATATAAATATTTACTGAATCAAATTTTTTTTTTCTGAGAATGTTAAGGATAAGAACTACAGAATAACAGTTTGCTGCTCATCTTAATCCTTGCCAATACTTAAAGAGAAAGAAATTGAAATAGACAATATTTGTGATCAATCAAAGCACTTTAAAGAGCTCCAGCTCTTCCACTTATTATACAAACTAATTATGAATTTTAATTTCACTAATGGTATTTTTGATTTAATGATTTATTTGTGTATATTAAATTTTATTTTCAATTATATACAGTTCTTTATTATTTTCAGTACAACTAAGTGTTTCTGGATCATTTTCACCAAAACTGACAATGGCAAAATACAGTTGAATCCTGCTTTAACATCCCCACAAATAATGTTTTCGTGTCATTTACAACATTTTTTCTAGGCCCTTCAATTTTCCTATTATATTTTTCCCCTGCATTTATGATGTCGTAATATCAAACTTTCCACAATTTAAGTTGTTTCTGCCAAACACAGTAAAAAAAAAAAATGGGGTCTATGCAATACATCGATTGTCTTGACACTCGATATCTACTGATGTGGATGATAATGACAGTGTTGGTGTCCCAAAGAGCAGATGTAGTTGCATTAATAAAGACTGTAAGGAGATATCTTTCTGCTACAGAAGGGGATGACTCAATTTTTGATAATCTGTATGAATTAGAGAAGCAAATAGAAAACTTGGGACAAAAAATGTAAACAGTCTCCACAGACTTCTTTTGTAAAAAAAAAGTTAGTGTCTTGTTTTGTTTGAAATGTGTGTGTTGGCCTTATGTTTTGAGATTTTAAAGTGATTAAAATAATGTGTATGATGATTTTCCTTTTCTAAATTAAAATATTTAATAATTGTGAAACAGGGTGGCCAAAATTAAGAGCCTGTGTTTAGAGCCCAAATTACCAAAACCCTATTGGGCCAAACCCACCAAATTTGGTGTGAACAATTTTGGTATTTAGACCATGGGATTTTGATTAATAAAGAAAAAAAAAATCAAAATAGTTCAAAATTTTTTTACCAGAGGAAAAAATGGCACTGGAAGCTATGTGAAGAGAAAATTGGGCGTTATAAATAAAGTTAACAAAGAGTAATTTTTATTTGGCATCATTTACATATGTGATTCAATATGTTTTCTTTGCAGATGTTCCAATAACTGCATTCTGAGAACAGCATTTCCTACAGCAGAACGCAACAGATCTCCAGTGATTTGCCTCATGTACAGTGTTATTCAGTCCTTTAATGTTACTAAGTTATCCACGCCTCCTTGGTATACCAAGCTTTTCAAATATCTCCATAACCAAAAGATCAGGCAAAAAGGTTGGCCAATTCCTAGGAAACGCTTGACTAATTATTCTGTCTTCTGTGAAATGCTGCCAAGAATTGCTGTACACCCAATCCAATGTGACTCCATCTGTACTCAATCCTGCATAAATGATCAGAGGCATCAGTGTTGAAGTTGTGGAATAACAAAATCAAGCAGCATTTGGTGATAATTCATAGCATTGACGGAGGAAGTCACGGGACTGTTTAGTGTTCTTTCTTCAAAAAAGTATGGACTGATGATCAACAAGCAGTAAAGCCACATCACACTGACTTTTGAAGAGTGCAAAGGAAACTTGAGATACACGAGGATTCTCTAATGCCCAAATGCGGCAATTCTATGTGTTTCCAATTCCATTAAGATAAAAATTGTCTCATCACTCCATAGGATGTTCCGAAGCCATGCATCCTCGACTTCCATTCGAGCTAGAAACATCAGAGAAAAGTTCAGACGAGCATCTGCATCTCTTGCAGCAGTTGTTGAGTGTGGCTGATCTTGAACGGGAAATCTTCAACAGTTTACACAGTTTCTCACACTTTTGCATATGGCAAATCAAATTGCTTGGATATTGTCTGTGTACTGCTGGATGCATGTGTGTTATTTGGCTTCAGTGCAGCAGTTGCAACTGTTTCAAGTTGTTGGTTTGATGTTGGTTTGCATCCTCATCCTGGATCCCGTATTTTCAAATTGCAAAATTATTTTTCTCAAATTGTGTCAATGAGCCTTTCCTTAAATTCTTCAACCTCCGATATTCCCAAAGTGCAACAGAAGCAGCGTTGTTTTTTGGTAATAAAGTTTTACCAGCCTAAATTTAGCATAGCACACGTTTAACATCAAAGCATCACCGAGCAACCACAGCAACATCAATTTGACCTAACATTTATTATGTTGTTCATTGTTATCCTTTTATATTCTTCAATCTATGACATCAGTTTACTGCAATCTGCATATTTCCCAGCTTCCAGCGACATTTTTTTCCCCTGGCTTGAACTAATTTTTTTTAATCATCAGAATTACAGTGATACCTCAAAAGCAAAAAAAAAAAACAATAAAAAACTCACTAAAAAAATATTAGTGAGAAAATTCATGTGGCAGAAGTCCCCTGGCTTCAATGAATTTTTTAATGCATAGAAAATTCAATCTGCGCATTGAATTATTAATAAACAACAGTGGGTGTGTTTTTTTTAGAAATCAAAACCCGATGATCTAAATAGTGTTTACACCAAATTTGGTGGAGTTTAGTCCAATAGGTTTTTGGTAACAGAGCTCTGAACACCTCTTTAATTACAGTCCCGGTTTTTAATATTGTCCAGTATATTATAAAAGTTCTAAGCATTGATTACAAATCAGAATGATTTCCCATAATTTACACCATTATAGTCCCTTGAAAAGTGTAAAAGAAGGTTTGTTTTTAAATAAATCATCATTGTAATTAGTTAGCAACATCATTTATATATTTATTGTGGATTACAAAGCTTCAAACATAACAAATATCAAAAATATATTTATTTAAATGATTAGCAACAATATATTAGATATTAGATGATGACAGTTAGCTTCATGGTAACAATGGGCATTCAACATCGTTCAATTCCACCATAACGGTCTTCGTTTGAGTATAATGGTCTAAAATGGCTTTTCCATTTTCCCTTCCAATTCCAGACATCTTATAACCTCCAAATGGGATTTCAGGAGGATATAAGTTATAATTATTAATCCACACAAAACCTGCTTGGATTTGATCAGCTACTCGGTGGGCTCTTCCCAAATCCCTAAAAGACAACAAAACAAAATTATTCTCCATGAAATAAACTATATGTTTAAAATTAATGTGTCAAGCCTTATGAAGTTCAAGAAAACTAATGAATTTAGAAAGAAAAGATCTAAAGGTAATTCCTAAGTTTAAATGAAAGGCAGTGACATGAGTATATCTAGAATGAGGACATAAAATCCTTGTGATTATAATTGTAAAACCCAACTGATATTTTTAACAGTTATATATGAAAAGTTTGACAATTTCTCATCATACAAACTTCATTAATAAAATTTAGACTCCTTGAATGAATGATGCTACAAGTCTTCGAAAATTAAAACACTGTGCCTGAATTTGAAAGCTGAATGTTTCAGAAATTCAGGATTTCAGGCTACTGATAACACTCACAGGATTGAGAAAATTGAGAGTTTATGAAGAATAGCACAGAATGTATTCTGATTCTTAGTAGAATCACATCATTTCTCCTTAAAAAAAAAAAAAAAAAAAAAAAAAAAAACTTTTTGTATATTTTGCTGTGAGGAGGATGTAGGAAAGCTAAATAAATAAATAAATAAAAGAATTTAATTCTGAGGAAAGATAGAGCCTATAATATCCTAATTAAACATGCCATGAGCTCTGTTTATAGAAACAGTTACAAATTATTGACTTATCCCTCAGGTTCCCGGCCGTGGCTTGGCTGTTTCAATTTCCTTTCCTGTGTTGTGTCAGACTCTTCTTCACTTTCTCTTCGGTCTGGCGTCATTCCTTAATGGCGTCCTGGGACAGGCAACGGGAAACCACCCCAGTATCTTTCCCCAGGTGTTTCTGGGAGTTCCACATGAATTCCATAGAATTGGACCTGTCTCCCGACAGAATACTATGAATTGAAAAATCCTTCAGGGGTTCACCTTGTACAGGGAATGCAAATCCTGAGGTACCCAATGTTTAGGTGGGTATAACCAGACTACTAAGTCCCAGGGAGATAAAAATTTTGGGGACAGGCCCTCCAGGTTGGGGGTTGCTTTTGGGGCTAACAACCCCACCCTGTAAAAATATTTGTTACAAAACCTTTAAGAAGCAAAACTAGACAGATCTTTCAAAAAAGGATTGGCAAGGCTAAAGGACGAGTAACATGGCTACAACAGTATGTCCCAAACTGAGATGGATGGATAGGATTGAAGAAGATTTAAGAAGCCTGGGATATAAAAATTGGAAAATGATGGCTCAACATTGAGAAATGCATAAAAAATTATATTAAAATTCTTTATACCTCTATATAACATTGTTTATATAAATCTAATGCATTACTTGTATTTTTATTATTAATTATGTAATATATTATTTAAGCTAAAAAAGCCCATGCCAAGAGCAAAAAAAAAAATGAAAATAATATTAAGTATTATATGTATGTAAGAATATATATGCTTAAAAATTAACAAAAAGAATTTCATTGTAACTTAGCAGAAATTATTCAGGGTATCTATAATTAAAAGTTCAACTATTCCATGCGTTCTACAGCAAAACTACTTATCGGAATGGCACCAAAGTTGCAGTAGTAATGACACCATGGGAAAGGATATTTATCATTGAAAAAAGAAAAATTAGTTCCAAAAATCACCACCAGGGGATGTTTATAGGCATATATGCTGACCATGACAATGCAGTACAGCACTGATATGGGTACAGTCACAACATCTGCAGTCTGCTGAGCACCATTATCTGCTACCATCTGAAATCGCAGAATTGCATGTTCAACTATTGAAAGCAAGGTGTTCCTGGAAATGTTGAACACATGATGTGATTTGCTTGCTCTAAGATCTATAAGATACCCCCAAAACAAAAAAATTGCATGGGGTGAGATTCTGTGAGCATGTGTGCCACGCAGTACTGAAGTGCTGGCTTATGACATGGTCATCAGAGAAATGATTTTGGAGCACCTGTTTAACACAATTGGCAGTGTCAAGGGACACCATCCTGCATTAACGCTGCTGAATCAAGACACTGATGTTGTTGGAATCACTGAAGTGGTTAGTAATGATGCATGTCAATTGCCAGTAACAGAACATGGAGCAGGGTCTGTGGGCCCACGCTCTGAAGAAAATGGTCCAACAATGAATGTTAATATAAACCCACATCAAACTGTCACTTTTGGGGAATGTAAAGGAATTTCCAGACATGCATTGGGATTTTCTCTCAACCAAAAGTAAAAATTATGTGTGTTAACTGCACCATGCAGATGGAAATGTGCCTCTTCCATTCAGAGAATGTTCTAAGGCTATTCTGGGTCAACCTAGATCAGAGCTAAGAACTGTAGCACGAAGGTCTCTTGTTGACACAGATAAGGAGGAGTAGTTGCAGAACGTGATAAATTTTGTAAGGATACTAGCATGTAACCCATTGACAGACATTGGACCTCATCGAAGACCTTTTAACAACCTAAACCTCAGCAAAGCTTCTGGTGCAGAATTCGCATTTTGGTAAAAATTTTACAAGTAACGTATGTTCTCATAAACTTATCATTTTGAGTTGAACACAAAATGCAAATGAAAAAGCATGCGAGGCTGTTACTTAAATAGTGATATAAGGGATAGTGTGCTTACGAAGATTTGCATTTCTGATAACACATGCGCACATGCCTACAAACATCCCCTGGTTGTGATTTTTGAAACTAATTTTTTTCTTCAATGAATGTCCTTCCCATGGCGTATAATGACTTACTACAAATTTGGTGCCATTCTGATTTGGGGCCATAGAGTGTGTGTGGAATAGGTGAACTTTATAGACGCCCTGTATATTTGAAATAATTTTCTGAACAACTTTTCCAAATTTCCATAGATGAAACAATGTTCTTGAAACTATTAGGATATTGTGTTTCAATCTTTGTTTTTTAATAAGTCTATTAGAAGCCTAAATATTCCTGTACAAGTAATTGTGTCAACAAAACTGATCTTCTATATTTACCTGGTCATGACTCCTCCAGCTAAACCAAATGGCGTATTGTTTGCTCTTACAATAACTTCTTCCTCAGTATCAAATTCCAAGGCTGATAAAACTGCTCCAAAAATTTCCTCTTTCACAACCGTCATATTATCGCTGCAGTTACCCAAGATACAAGGAGATAAATACTGACCGCCTTTCAGATTAGTATCAGCCAGTGTTATTCTCTCACCTCCACAAAGAACTTTGGCACCCTATAATAAGTAAAAGATTACATTTATAAACGGATTTGAATATTTGAAAATCATACTAAATTTTCTTTAAGAACTTTACTAATTTTAATCAATCTGTTAAACTCTTTAATTTCTTATTCTTAAGTTTAGAAAAAACTTTTTGTTCTTTTATCACTGATAAACAAAGGTTGTCAAAATAAAAAAATAAAGATTCTTATTTATTATTACACACTTTAATAAAGTTAAATAATTTTCTCCTTGTTTGATTTTTGTTTTGTTTTTCTTTCTTCTTTTAAATCTGTACACAAAAGTTCTTCATAAACATGCATAAGTACAAATACATGTACAAGCTGAAATTTCTGCTTTGCTGCAACATTGATTTTCTTTTAGTTAAAACATGAGGCCAATTTTCAAAAAAATAATTCTTTCGGACTGAAATAAAGGAATTATTTTGTGAAATCTTGTATTCTTCTCTTTGAATTATAGCTAATACATTTTTATTTGCCATTTTTCATTTTAAAAGGATAACTTATTTATTCTTGCTTTCCCTAGGATAAATCATTTCAGTTGATATTTTTTGTCTGATGTTTAATCAAAACGAAATTTCAATCTTGTGGTAAATATTGAAAATATAGATAGGAGTTAACTATATTTGTAATCAATTTATTTTTGTGAAAAGAGGTTTGTGAAAAGAGGTATTTGTTCCTAACAATCATATAATCTGCAAAAAATAAAACCAAGTTTTGATATAGTGGATGTAAGTAAATCATGTTATTATGATTAACAGGATTGAAATTGATATACAAAGGACTGAGATAGAGTAATTTTCCAAAAGTGTTGGAGGTCCAGCACTACTGGTATGAGATTAGATGTATAACTATGTTATTTGTAGAAGATATAAAACTATTAAATATGAACAAGGTTTAACGTGCCAAAAAAAATAATATAAAAGAATAAAAAATGACACAAATTAAAAATATCTGAGCCTTCATCGGTGGAGTCTATATTGTATTAAATGTTTTTTAATTTAAACAAAGCATTCAGATTTTTTTTTATGACACCATACCATTATAGTTTTATTTTTCCCCCCACATGTTGAAGACTTTTCCATTGGATTTTTTTCTCTCTCTTTACTCCTGGGTTATAACTGAATTGGGAAGGACACCTCTCTCTCTCTCTTTATTCATCTTATTTATATGTCTGTGTATTATGAAAAATTAGTAAGGAGTCTGATACGGATCAGCTCAATAAAAACTAATAAGCTGAGTAAATAGTATTAATGTTTGCATTTTTGTGTTAAACAGTTTAAACAATTAGGATAACAATGTATTTCATTTTGGCCACTGCATAAAACTCTAGCATCCTAGTTCAGATTTAGGTTCGATCCCTGATGACAGTTTGGGCATCTTGTCTATCTGTTTTTATTTCCTTGAAAGATTTGAATCAAGGTAACAACACAGGCTCCAAAATTGAAAGTATTGCCACGAAGTTAGAGAACAGGAAAAAACATTCTGTCTAAAAATATCCTTTATGATTGTAGCAGTATATCTTCCCTTAAATTTCAGACCAAATTTGTCAAGAACAGAAGGCATTTTGCTAAAGTACCAAAAACCCTCCTTTCTTCTAATCTTGAGATTTACAATTTACTTCCATTTCAATTTTCCACCTTTCGAATGAGTAATTTAAAATAATAACAATTTACATGACCTACCTCCAGTTTTGCTTGTTCAATGTAGTGAATAATTTTATCTGCATGTTGTTTTGATATTGTTGCTCCGATTTTTGTATCACTTTTAAATGGATCTCCAACTTTTAAGGCTTTTGTAGCTTTAACTAATTTTTCTAAAAATTCATCCCTGATCTTTTTCTGTATAAAAACTCTTGTAGCATTAGTGCAAACCTACATTTAAAAAAAAAAAAAAATTAATCAGGAAATTGCAAATAAAAGAGGACAACCTAAATCGAGAAATGCAGGTGTATATTTCATCATATATTGTTCAAAAAAATATTTACAAGAATCATGAATAAGATGAAAATATATAAGATATACATTCTCAAATCAGTCAATCTATTGGATCATTTACGGCAACATTAAATTAATGTGATGAATTTTGTTGCTATTCTACTTAAAAAAAAAGAATATACAACATTTACAGAGTGTATCTGAAAAAGTACTACCTATTAGGAGAACTGATCATAAACGCACTTGAAGTTTAACAAATATAGTAACGTTCAACTTCAAGTGCATTCGTGCTCAGTTCTTCTAATAGTCTTTAAATACTGCACGTTAAAAAGATAAATTTCAAACATTTTATAAATCATTAGTTGAGTCTGTCTTAAATTATGGTTTGGAATGTTGGTATTTTCTAACTAAACAACAGTTAAATAACATGAATAGATTGATATACAAAATCTTTAATAATATTTTTCTTAATTATAAGTACCAAACAATGGAAAATAAATTAAAAATAAGAACGAAATACAAAATTTTAAATATAGAAATTGGTTAAAAGTTCTAATTGGTTAAAAGTTTTTGATATACTTAAAATTAAAAATAATTTTGATTTTAGAATAAATGATTATATTTATTCTAAACTTCTTAGTCAACTTTTTGTCAACAAACTTTAGTTGACTAAATAAATCTTATTTATAAAAAAGACAAAGCTCAGCGGTGAACACTTGAAACCCACAAGGAAGATGAACAGCAGTACTAAAGTTCTCAGTGTGAAAGGCTATTTCAACATAAGACTCTCCTTTAGATTTATCTGTAAAAAAGCTTGGAAATCTAAGGGATGTGACAAATGATCCTAAAGCAGAGACTGAAGACTATTGAGGGCGTGTTTACTTTTGCATATTAATGAAATGAAAAATCAGAGTTTGTCATTTTTTATTTCCAGTGTTCAGGTGTCAAATTAAGTAGAGTTGCAATTTTTAAACGAGTTGTAGTGAACCCATCAAATTCTTCATCCGATGTCCCAATGGTGGTATAAGGGAAGGACAATTGGTAAAAATCATCCTTGACAGGGAGAACATACACATTGGTTAGAAGGATTATTTGGAATAGAAGAAATACATGCGAATTAAATAGAAAGTCTGAAATGAAAATTTAGGGATGATTGGAGTGCCTCTGTGTATAAACTTTGAATAGGTGATGTATGAATAGGTGACGTATAGAGCACCAGAGTGTAAACAGAGGGCCTGCAAATATGCAAACAAACAGACCATATACAATGCAGCAATCATCTAATTGTGATCAGATAAGGGCTTTGTAAATGAGCAATAAGGCTAAGCGATTACTACTCGATATAGTATGAGAAAGCACCTTTAGACAATTTTAAAATATACCTTTTCCTAAGGTTTTGTAAGTGTTCCTTAAAATTCAATTTCCTGTCAAAATTGATGCCGAGAAATCTATGACGAGAAGCAGGAAAGTTTGAGGCCATCAAAAAATAGGTTGGGTTCACGAAAGAACCATTGATGTCAAATGAAATATACAAAGATAGGCTTTGATGTAGAGAATGTAAAGCAGTTAGAGACAGTCCAGTCACCATAACCAATTCAATGTTAACTGCAGTTTCTTTCAACCAGACATAAATTCAAAATGTAATCAATGTAAAATCAGAATAGCAGGAGATCTGTAAGTCGTCAATGTACAGTGACTTTTGGATAGATGGAGGCAAAGAAGATGCGATTCCATTTACCTTTACAGGAAAAAGAATAACAATCAAAAGATACAACCCTGAGGTACTCTAGTTCTTGAAGATAAGACGTGGAAAGATTTGATTCCAGGCAAACTTGAAAATTACGATCCGCAAGAAAATTTTGAATGAAAACAAGCATGTGACCATGAAGGCCATAACTGTAGAGATCTTTCAAAATACCAAATTTCTGATCATAAACTTTCTCCAAATCAAAGATGATGGAAATTAGGTGCTCTCTATTAACAAAAGCAGTACAAATAGTGTCTTCCAGGTCAACAACAGATCGATGCTGGAGAAAGCCACACTGTTTAGAGGTGAGGTGGTTGTTGCTTTCAAAATACCATACAAGTAGTCCAAGAATTTTGCATAAACAACTGATAAATGCTATGGGGCAATAACTATTAGGATCACTGCTTTCTTTGCTAGGTTTGGAAAAAAGTATGACTGCCATCAATCTGAAAATAATGTTCCGGCCACATTTTATTTAGAAAGAATGATTTTTAAAGAAGTTGGTGATAAGCAATGCAACATATATTCCATCGGGCCACAGAGAATGTTTTGCTATTATCCATGGGAAACAGTAATTCCTGTAAAGAATTTGGAAGATTATACAGCTCTCTGTGGCTAGATGAAAATCTCAATGGAATAGCTTTAGCTCATTGTTTAATGTTTCGAAAATCCTGTGATAGAACAACAGAGCTCGAATTTTGAGCCAAAGCTTGTCCAAGTGCTTCAGCCTATTTCAGTGTAGTTTTCTTTTAGAATTTGCAAAGGTTGAGAAGAGTAGCATCCATAATATGAATATGAATCTTACCCCACAAGGTTTTTTAAGAAATCTTACCAGTGATGGATGATACATAAAGTTGCCAGGATTCTTTCTGGGCAGTCCATTGGATAAGTCGAACAAAAGCTAGTATCCTTTATAAGCTAAAATATTGGAAGACCTAGAAAAACGTTTATAAACATTCCAGGCTTTCTGTTTACCTTTCTATGCTGAACTGCATTCATTATTTCACTAAGGTTTGGGATGAAATGGGACAGTGTAGATGCTTGTGAAATTGTTGTTTGAACAGATAAGATGATAATTATTATTAACTTCATCAAAAATATTATCAATGTTGTTAGAAAGATCAATGGCTTCAAGATTGCATCTACTAGTTAAATTGATCCAGTCAGCAGATTCCAATTACTATTGAGGACAAAGAAAAGGAAAAGCAGAAGAAACAGGGAGTTCCTGGAAATGGTCACTGCCTCCAGGGTTGTTAATAACTTCCCGCAAGTTGGGGAAGAGCGAACAGAATCCAGTGGTAAATCGATTACAGAGAAGGAAATTGGCGAGGATCTGAAGTGTGTAGATGCTCTTATACGGCATATACAATGATTGCATTGAACTTAAAGATCTTCGATAATAGTTCTCTGGTATTTGTAGGAGAAGAGCCCCAGACTGAAGAACGACTACTGAAGTCTCCGACTAATAGAAAATGAGATGGCAAATGTCTGTGACGAAATGGGTGTCATAGGGAAAAGATGTAGGCTACAGATGATAAGTCTGTCTGTTAAAAGGCAAGCAGTGACAGCTTCCAAAGGAGTGGTAAATATAGCAGGAGGGGATGTAGTGTCATATCCCATTTCTCCTCCATCAGTATGCAGTTTGCTCATTATGGAAAAATCATGAAGAGTAAAGGTATTATTCTCTATAAGGAAGATGCCTGAAGACAATTACACAGTCAGGATGGTAAATATAAAGCAGGGCCTTAACATTGCTAATGTACAATTTCAGTAATGAAAACCTTTGTTGAAATTAAAATTAAAAAAAAAAATTAAAAAATTAAAAAGGAAGTAATTGTGAAGACGATGGTGTTGGTGCAAATGTAGAAGGAACCATTGAGATCTCCTCCACATTGTCTTCATAAAACCAACTCAGAGAGAAATGTCTGATGGCCATGAGAAGATGAATGAATAAAAGGCTTGTAATGAGGTATATATGGTCTTTTTTGTGAAAAGTCCAGCTGGTAACAAAGATATGGCAAAGACAAAACTGTTGATTGTGAAATGGACTGTGTTAAAACTTGTGACAGAACTTGTATAGTTGAAGTGGTGCAGTTCTATTTTGTGCAGAGAAAGACTCATAAGGAGGACACTTGACATCAGTCTGGCAAGAGACCAAAGAAGTCTGCTTCGATTTTACAACAAAGGAAAAAGATCTTTATAGATGCTTCAGCTGTAATCCTCTTCCAGGTTTGTGTACAGGAAAAAACATACTTAACATGGACGATCTGGATATGCTTTTATTCTTTCCACGAAGGACAAGATCTAGAGTAGGCCAGATCACCTGAACATCTAAACAGTTTGTACACTTAACAGCCATCTTACAAGGCTACGGCAAAGGCTCACCACAATTGTGGCAGGTTGGCTTGCTACTGCAAGCAGCAGAGCCATGACCATAATATTGGCAATTAAAACATCACAATGGATCAGTATAAAGGGTCGCATTTTAATGTAAGTATTCCACTTTAATGTTTGTTGATAGTGTTGATGAGTCAAAGTTAAGGTAATAGTGTAAGTGAGAATTTTTTGATTATCTTGACGTATGTTAATCCATCTGAAAGCAATTACACAGTGTGAAGAAGTTAGGTGTGACTCACACCATCCGGTTCCCGGATGACTCCTGTACTTGTTTGAAGTTTTGTGCTTACTTGCTGATATACGAGTATCTGACAGACTTCAAATTCAGAATCTGTCCAATGGCTTTAGTGAAAGGTATCTGTATCAATAAATCACCAGACTACAGTTTCTTTATAGAATTGATCGTAGACAATACTCCCAAAAGTGCATTAGAAATAAGGAAAAGAGAGAATTTTGGTAAAGGTTTTCTGCGTTTAGAGAATGCAAGATAATGAAGATCAGGATACTGGTAAAAGTTTTAGAAGTGTGGGGAATTGCTTTTCAATATATTAAATTTAAAGAATATAAATGCAACAAGAACAGGAATAAAAAGTCACCACTTAGTAATCTCCCTATCCTAAATGGAAGGGTAGATACGATGGGGTTTCACCAAAGGGATCGTTCACAGCACAAAATTTTCACTACGCTTGTCCTCGGCATGATACTTTCCACTTTGACTTTGAGTAAAACCAAAACCCCATTAGCCAATAGGTTTCAGAAACTCCAACTGGGAACTCAATGGCAAGGGTATGTGGTGGTAAGGACTTCACAATAGAACAATTTGTGACAAATGGAGTTTTTTATACTTAGAGAATAAAATTCTATATGTTAACTGCAGCAGTTCAATGAAGTTTGTTAACTCTACGTGTGCGTATGTTTTTTATTGTGATGTAATAATAATAATTCTATATTAACATCAATTTGCTGTTAAAGATAAGAATATACATAAATGATACAAATAATAAAAAAAATCAATGATATTTATTTTTACCTGCCCCTGACTTAGAAAATTACCCATCAGAGCTGCTTTAATGGCATTGTCAATATTACAGTCGTCAAATATAATTAACGGTGATTTTCCACCCAATTCTAAAGTGACATATTTAATAGTGGATGAACATGCAGACATTACTTTAATTCCAGTTTCAACACCTCCAGTAAAAGATACTTTCTCTATTCCTGGACTTTCACATATTAAATGTCCTGTAATACCATCACCCTAAAAAATAAAATAAAATGAATATTAGTATCAACTAAAATGGAAAAGTGTAATCACAATTACAGCTTTTCCACATTGTAGAAATATTGACTTTATTTTTTTATGGATTGATTATGAAAAAACAACAACAACAGTACTTTGTATAAACTTTTATTAATCTTAGATGAATAATCATAAATTTTAAGAGAAAAAATTAATAAAAAAGAATTTAACCTGCCTAATGATGCATAAAATGACAACCAAAGGAATGTTGTCTACGTTTCATCTACAAATTGGAGCATGAATATTTAAATAGTAGTAAAAAATATTAATTATAAGAAACAAATTGATTTTCAATGTTCAATATGTAAATTATTTTTCAATGATTAAAATTTATATCTATCCAGCAATACCTGAAATTTGGAATTTATTGAAAATTAGATATTCTGATCAACTGCTAATCTGATCAAAACGACGACAGTATTTCCTACGTAATCATATCACATTTGTAAGCAATATATCAAAACCTTTCTTTTTGAAAACAAAGGAATTCCCAAAAATTGTAAGAAAAGTGTTGATCATTCAATGACTTATCACTATAGCTAAACATTCTAGTTTAAATTAGATTAAGTTATCTAAGTTGAAAATTTAAGTGATGTGCATCAATCACATCATGTAACAGTAGGTATACAACTACCATATTTTTGAATATCAAATGCACAAAGCTAATTCATTACAAGGCACTGCTGACAAAATTCAAGGAAATATTAATTTGATTAATATCAAGAAGATATTAATATTTTGTTATTTCGATCACTTGAAAGTTAGTCATATTACTGCAAATCTTCAAGTTTTGAATCATAAACTAGTTCGTATAATACTAATGAGAACTTTTTTTTTTTTTAAAGTCCCTACATCGATTAAAATCCCAAACATATAGAATAGGTGATTTTAAAATTGCATCACAAATAAAAATTTTAACCCCGATTTATTTGCTTGTATGTAAGTATTTTTCCTACTTAAAATGTTGATAGAAGCACAATTTTCTACTTTAGTTTCCAACTAGTTACATTGTAGATAAAGACACTGCTTTTGAACTTTTTGAATTTACAATCCTACTAAATTCAAATCAAAACAAATCAGCCACAATGATCAAAGATAAGACTGTAAAATGGGTGCTTATCAAATTTAAAGGCAAGTTGCGTCTGGTAGGATATCCATAGCAAGTGCAAACTTTCATTTCTCATTAACTAGAGCAGTTTTTTATTGATACATAATGGTATTTTATTCCTTTTCTTCATCGCTCTTATACAAATTTCATTTAAATTTCGGATTTCCAATTTTTGTCTTTGCATTATTTTTAATGATATTCTTCTTCCATTACATGATAAAGATTAAATTTGTTCTGTTTTTCAATTGTGAGCTTATTATCTTCAGGAATTTATAAATTATTTTTTATACTCATTAAAACCTAGTTAATTTTACAATGACTTTCTAACTCACCTGTAGAACATTAAATACTCCTGCAGGAAGGCCTGACTCAAGAAGAATTTCTGCCAATGTCACAGCAGTTAGAGGTGTTAGTGGAGATGGCTTAAATACCATGGAATTCCCACAGGCAA
>JAFIDM010002131.1:47607786-47626933 GCA_023159025.1 Thereuonema tuberculata | reverse complement strand
AAGTTTAAAAATTTTTAAACTTAAGAATAAGAAATTAAAGAGTTTAACAGATTGATTAAAATCTAGTAAAGTCAAAGAAAATTTAGTGTGATTTTCAAATATTCAAATCCGTTTATAAATTTAATCTTCTACATATTACAGGGTGCCAAAGTTCTTTGTGGAGGTGAGAGAATAACACTGGCTGATACTAATCTGAAAGGCGGTCAGTATTTATCTCCCTGTATCTTGGGTAACTGCAGCGATAATATGACGGTTGTGAAAGAGGAAATTTTTGGAGCAGTTTTATCAGCCTTGGAATTTGATACTGAGGAAGAAGTTATTGTAAGAGCAAACAATACCCCATTTGGTTTAGCTGGAGGAGTCATGACCAGGTAAATAGAGCAGATCAAGTTTTGTTGACACAATTACTTGTACTGGAATATTTAGGCTTCTAATAGACTTATTAAAAAACAAAGATTGAAACACAATATCCTAATAGTTCCAAGAACACTGTTTCATCTATGGAAATTTGGAAAAGTTGTTCAGAAAATTATTACAACAGGGTGTCTACAAAATCTGAATAAAAAAATTCCCTGATTTTATGAACAATTTCTTTTAAAATTCCCTGATAATTCCCTGATCTGTTCAACCAAAAAAAAAACCGATCTGTTCACCCAAAAAAAAAAAAAAACCTCCAAACCGATCTGTTCAACCAAAAAATTCCCTGATTTTAAGTAATAATTGCAAAATTCCCTGATAATTCCCTGATTTTTTCCAGAATAACAAAATTCCCTGAAAATTCCCTGATTTCCCGGTTCTGTAGACACCCTGTACAAATATACATTTGTCTATAAAGTTCACCTATTCTACACACTATGGCCTCAAATCAGAATGGCACCAAATTTGTAGTAAGTCATAATACGCCATGGGAAGAACATTCATTGAAGAAAAAAATTAGTTTCTAAAATCACAACCAGGGGATGTCTGTATGCATGTGGTATCAGAAATGCAAATTTTCGTTAGCACACTATCCCTTATATCACTATTTAAGCAACAGCCTCACATGCTTTTTCATTCGCATTTCGTGTTCAACTCAAAATGATGTTAAGTTTATGAGAACATACGTTACTTGTAAAATTGTTTTACCAAAATGCGAATTCTGCACCAGAAGCTTTGCAGAGGTTTAGGTTGTGAAAAGGTCTTCGACGAGGTCCAATGTCTGTGAATGGGTTACGTGCTACTATCCTTACAAAATTTCTCACGTTCTGCAACTACTGCCTCCTTATCTGCGTCAACAAGTTCTTAGCTCTGATCTAGGTTGACCCAGAATGGCCTTACAACATTCTCTGAATGGAAGAGGCACATTTCCATCTGCATGGTGCAGTTAACACACATAATTTTTGCTTTTGGTTGAGAGAAAATCCCAATGCATGTCTGGAAATTCCTTTACATTCCCCAAAAGTGACAGTTTGATGTGGGTTTATATTAACATTCATTGTTGGACCATTTTCTTCAAAGAGCGTGGGCTCACAGACCCTACTCCATGTTCTGTTACTGGCAATTGACATGCATCATTACTAACCACTTCAGTGATTCCAGCACTCCAACAACGTCAGTGTCTTGATTCAGCAGCAATAATGCAGGATGGTGCCCCTTCACATTGCCAATTGTGTTAAACAGGAGAAATCATTTCTCTGATGACCATGTCATCAGCCAGCACTTCAGTACTGCGGGGCCCATATTCTCACAGAATCTCACCCCATGCAATTTTTTGTTATGGGGGTATCTTATAGATTTTAGAGCAAGCATATCACATCATGTGTTCAACATTTCCAGGAACACCTTGCTTTCAACAGTTGAACATGCAATTCTGTGATTTCAGATGATAGCAGATAATGGTGGTCAACAGACTGAAGATGTTGTGACTGTACCCATACCAGTGCTGTACTGCATTGTCATGGTCAGCATACATGCCTACAAACGTACCCTGGTGGTGATTTTTGGAACTAATTTTTCTTTTTTCGATGATAAATATCCTTTCCCATGGTGTCATTAGAACGTACTGCAACTTTGGTGCCGTTCCGATAAGTAGTTTTGCTGTAGAATTCATGGAATAGATGAACTTTTAATTATAGATACCCTGAATAATTTCTGCTAAGTTACAATGAAATTCTTATTGTTAATTTTTAAGCATATATATTCATACGTACATATAATACATAATATTATTTTCATTCTTTTTTTTTTTTCTTTTGACATGAATTTTTTTAGTTTAAATAATATATTATGTAATTAATAATAAAAATGCAAGTAATGCATTAGATTTATATAAACAATTTTATATAGAGGTATAAAGAATTTTAATGTAATTTTTTTTTTAATTTCATCTCAATTTTAAGTTATTAACTTTCTTCTTTGGTACTACAGCCCAATGTGGGTCTTGATCTCATCTAGAAGCCACTTCCACCTATCTCGATCTTGAGCCATCATTTTCCAATTTTTATATCCCAGGCTTCTTACATCTTCTTCAACCCTATCCATCCATTTCAGTTTGTAGTAGCCGTGTTACTCGTCATTTATCCTTGCCAGTCCATTGTTCACAGATCTGTCCAGTTCTTAGAGGTTTTGTTATAAATATTTTTACAGGGTGGGGTTGGTTTATACCCAAAATTTATATATCCCTGGGACTGAGTGGTCTGCCACTCAGATACCTACTCAAACATCAGGTACCTCGGGATTTGTATTTCCTGTATTCATAATGTGAACCCCTGAGGGGTAAGTCAATAATATTATTTTAGACAAATAATTTGTAACTGTTTCTATAAACAGAGCTCATGACATGTTTAATTTGGATATTAAAAGCCCTATCTTTCCTCAGAATTAAATTCTTTTTATTTATTTATTTAGCTTTCCTACATCCTCCTTACAGCAATATACAAAAAGTAGCATTTTTTTTTTAAGGAGAAATGATGTGATTCTACTAAGAATCAAATACATTCTGTGCTACTCTTCATAAACTCTCAATTTTCTTAACCTATGAGTGTCATCAGTAGCCTGAATTTCTGAAACATTCAGCTTTCAAATTCAGACACAGTGTTGTAATTTTCGTAGACTTGTGGCATCATTCATTCAATTTTATTAATGATGTTTTTTATGATGAGAAATTGTCAAACTTTTCATATATAACTGTTAAAAAATATCAGTTGGGTTTCACAATTATAATCATATGTATTTTATGTCCTCATTCTAGATATACCCATGTCACTTTCTTTCATTTAAACTTAGGGATTACCTTTAGATCTTTTCTTTCTAAATTCATTAGTTTTCTTGAACTTCATAAGGCTTGACACATTAATTTTAAAGATATAGTTTATTTCATGGAGAATAATTTTGTTTCGTTGTCTTTTAGGGATTTGGGGAGAGCCCACCGAGTAGCTGATCAAATCCAAGCAGGTTTTGTGTGGATTAATAATTATAACTTATATCCTCCTGAAATCCCATTTGGAGGTTATAAGATGTCTGGAATTGGAAGGGAAAATGGAAAAGCCATTTTAGACCATTATACTCAAACAAAGACCATTATGGTGGAATTGAACGATGTTGAATGCCCATTGTTACCATGAAGCTAACTGTCGTCGTCTAATATCTAATATATTGTTGCTAATCATTTAAATAAATATATTTTTGATATTTGTTATGTTTGAAGCTTTGTAATCCACAATAAATATATAAATGATGTTGCTAACTAATTGCAATGATGATGTATTTAAAAACAAACCCTCATATACACTTTTCTAGGGACTGTAATGGTATAAATTGTGGTGTAAAATTATGGGAAATCATTCTGATTTGTAATCAATGCTTAGAACTTTTATAATACATAGGACTATATTAATGCCGGGGGCCGTAATTGAAGAGGTGTTCAGAGCCCAATTACCAAAAACCTATTGGGCCAAACTCCACCAAATTTGGTGTAAACACTATTCAGACCATTGCATTTTGATTTCTAAAAAAAGTCTCACCCATTGTTTTTTATTAATAATTCAATGCGCAGATTGGATTTTCTACACATGAAAAACTTCATTGAGGCCAAAGGACTGCCGGCACATGAATTTTCTCACTAACATTTTTTTAGTGAGTTTTTTATTGTTGTTTTTTGCCGTTGAGGCATCACTGTAATTCTGATTATTAAAACAAATTAGTTCAAACCAGGGGAAAAAAATGTCCCTGGAAGCTCGGAAATATGCAGATTGCAGTAAACTGATGTCATAGATTGAAGAATATAAAAGGATAACAATGAACAGCATAATAAATGTTAGGTCAAACTGATGTTGCTGTGGTTGCTCGGTGATGCTTTGATGTTAAACGTGTGCTATGCTAAATTTATGCTGGTAAAACTTTACTACCAAAAAACAACATTGCTTCTATTGCACTTTGGGAATATTGGAGATTGAAAAATTTAAGGAAAGGCTCATTGACACAATTTGAGAAAAATTTTGCAATTTGAAAATACAGGATCCAGGATGAGTATGCAAACCAACATCAAACCAAAAACTTGAAACAGTTGCAACTGCTGCACCGAAGCCAAATAACACACATGCATCCAGCAGTACACAGACAATGTCCAAGCAATTTGATTTGCCATATGCAAAAGTGTGAGAAACTGTGTAAACTGTTGAAGTTTTCCTGTTCAAGATCAGCCACACTCAACAACTGCTTCAAGAGATGCGGACGCTCGTCTGAACTTTTCTCTGATGTTTCTGGCTCGAATGGAAGTCGATGATAGATGGCCTTGGAACATCCTAAGGAGTGATGAGGCAATTTCTATCTTAATGGAATTGGAAACACAGAATTGCTGCATTTGGGCATTGGAGAATCCTCATGTATCTCAAGTTTCCTTTGCACTCTTCAAAAGTCAGTGTGGTGGGGCTTTACTGCTTCATTCATCATCAGTCCATACTTTTTTGAAGAAAGAACACTAATCAGTCCCGTGACTTGCTCCGTCAATGCTATGAATTATCACCAAATGCTGCTTGATTTTGTTATTCCACAACTTCAACACTGATTCCTCTGATCATTTATGCAGGATTGAGTACAGATGGAGTCACATTGGATTGGGTGTACAGCAATTCTTGGCATCATTTCACAGAAGACAGAATAATTAGTCAAGCATTTCCAAAGAATTGGCCAACCTTTTTGCCTGATCTTTTGGTTATGGAGATATTTGAAAAGCTTGGTATACAGTGGCGGATTTCCACATAGGCGCAGGAGGCGCGCGCCACGGGCCTCATAAATCAAGGGGCCTCAAAATTTAGCTCTGAAAATAAAAACAAATTATTTTATTTAATTATTTCTTTTCATAATAAGCCAGCTTATTACCCCACCAGCCAGCTTATTTCCTTTTTTTTTTTGGTTGTAAAAGCAAGCCTAGCGGGCCCCACCAGTCAGCCTAGGGGCCCCATCCATCCAAGTATTTCCTTTCTTTTTGGTTGTGGAATAATGTAACTTCCACCCCGGGCCTTCGAAGGCCCGGGGTAATGAAAATATTTAGAGGAAGCCTCAAAATTGAATTGCGCCTAGGGCCTCTCAAGTGCTAAATCCGCCACTGTTGGTATACAAAGGAGGCGTGGCTAACTTAGTAATATTAAAGGACTGAATAACGCTGTACATGAGGCAAATCACTGGAGATCTGTTGTGTTCTGCTGTAGGAAATGCTGTTCTCAGAATGCAGTTATTGGAACATCTGCAAGAAAACATATTGAATCACATATGTAAATGATGCCAAATAAAAATTAGTCTTTGTTAACTTTCTTTATTTATAACTCCCAATTTTCTCTTAGCTTCACATAGCTTCCAGTGCCATTTTTTCCTCTGGTAACAAAATTTTGAACTATTTTGATTTTTTTTTTTCTTTAGAAATCAAAATCTTATGGTCTAAATACCAAAAATTATTCACACCAAATTTAGTGGGTTTGGCCCAATAGGGTTTTGGTAATTTGGGCTCTAAACACAGGCTCTTTAATTTTGGCCACCCTGTTTCACAATTATAAAATATTTTAATTTAGAAAAGGAAAATCATCATAGACATTATTTTAATCACTTTAAAATCTCAAAATATAAGGCCAACACACACATTTCAAACAAAACAAGACACTAACTTTTTTTTTTTTTTTACAAAAGAAGTCTGTATTTTTGACTGTTTACATCTTTTATGTCTCAAGTTTTCTATTTGCTTCTCTAATTCATACAGTTTATCAAAAATTGAGTCGTCCCCTTCTGAAGCAGAAAGATATCTCCTTACAGTCTCTATTGCTGCAACTACATCTGCTGTTTGTGACACCAACCTTTAACATTCCCCCCCCCCCCCCAATAAGTCCAGGCTAGATCCGCCACTGCATCAGTCGATATCAAGTGTCAAGACAATCAATGTATTGTTGCTTGGACCCCATTTTTTTTTTTTTTTACTATGTTTGGCAAAAACAACTTAAATTGCAGAAAGTTTGATATTACAACAGCATAAATACAGGGGAAAAATATAATAGGAAAATTGAAGGGACCTAGAAAAAAATGTTGTAAATAACAGGAAAACATTATTTATGGGGATGTTAAAGCAGGATTCAACTGTATTTTGCCAATGTCAGTTTTGGTGAAAATGATCCAGAAACTCAAGAGTTGAATTGAAAATAATAAAGAACTGTATATAATTGAAAACAAAATATAATGACCACAAATAAATCGTTAAATCAAAAAGTCCATTAGTGAAGTTAAAATTCATAATATGTGTAATAAGTGGAAGAGCTGGAGATCTTTTAAAGACTTTGATTGATCACAAATATTGTCTATTTCAATTTCTTTCTCTATAAGTATTGGCAGGGATTAAGAGGAGCAGCAAACTGTCATTCTGTAGTTCTTATCCTTAACATTTTCAGAAAAAAAAAAAAAAAAAATTATTCGGTAAATATTATAACTACTAGAATTTTTCTGAATAGTTATCAGATCCATTTGAGAAAAAATTTCAATCCTTTTTTAATTTACATGGTTTATATTAATAGCATGGAAAATATTTCTATTGTATGCTTTTTTCACAAAAGGCATAAAAGTCCATTAAGACTGGGATGTAATGGAAATATGAAAATATATAATAATAGATTGAGTATTAGATATAATCAGATTATTAATATTATGAGCAATGTCAATATTGTAAGAGATCAGTGGATTTAGACACTTCATCCATATGTAATGTTTTTTCCAAACTGCTGATTCAAATTTCCATCAATAACAATAAAAATAAAAGCAGCAGAATTGAAGGAGTTCTGTAAGAATAACCAGAAAATCATCACTACCTTGAAAATTTATCAATAAAATCCTGAAAAAAAGTTAGTCGAACCCTACACTAATTTAGATGTTTACTTAGAAATTGATATTTAGTCTGGATGGTATGAATATATAAAGCTAATGACAATGATAAGATCTTCAATAATACTATCTCTCTTGTTAAAGATCTACAGACTAGAATTAACATGAAGTCACCAAGCAAAGAGTAAATTGGTCAGTTACATCAATTTGATTAAATGGTTTTAGCTATGTGCGGATATAAAGTTCAAATGTAGTTTTCAATCAGAAATGTAAAAAATGACATTTCTGAATGGGATAGGATTCCTGCTAACTAACTCTTTAGAAACATTATAATGGAAACAACACTGTCAGGCTATGGAGAAAGGACACTATCATTAAAATGAAACTTAGCAAAATCTCTTGGCTTCTGCAGAAATGTCTCTCTATACTAGAGATTTTGTGCTGTGGGAAGCAATGGTGCATTTCATAATCTTCTCATTATCTTTACATTTTATGGTAGAAAATCTATCAAACTATGTCTCCTCCTCACTAACCATCTGAATCTGACTCCAGACTGATTTCTTGGGAGGAATTGTCACGCAATGTATTGAAATGTAGGGGAACTTCAACTTCATGGAATTTAAGTTCAGATAGTATATTGACAAATCATAGTTTTAATTCAGATTTGGTAAAAGTTGTATTTTGAAATATAAATGGTAGGCTTTTTTTTTTTTTTTTGGTTGGCTTTGTTTGGAGGACACTTTATACATCCATTCGAAGTAATATATTCTCTGAATACCTTGTAGATATAAAATAATATAACAATTAATAAAATTTTAAGATTATGAAGGAAGACAATTACGCAAATGATGTGGCTGTTAAAAAGTGCAAGATGATGAAAGTGTAAAATATTGGGAATGTGTGTTCCTCTCCACTGTCGAGTCCAAAAGGGAAATAAAAAGGAAGTTTTCAAAAGGGGGAAGAAAAAAAAAAAGGTATCCTATGATTAGCCACAGTAAAACTGGTTTTTGTTTTGCTTTATTTTTTTAAAATTTATTTAGGGTCTGTAATTAAACCCAAGACTGTAAATCGTTATATTAAAGTTGAATTGGTTGTGGAATAACATTTAAAAATCAAATTGTTCCAAGAATAAAGTTAAGTTCAATGAAATCAAAGTGAATTCACGATTATTGATAGTGTTATTAAGTTAAGACATTTATTTACTTAAACTTTTTTTTGGTGTTCTTTTTATTTTATTAAATCGAAGTTCTACGAATCCAATCTCTAATCTCTGTTCATTGAAACAAAAAAAAAAGAGTCCTTTTTTTTTTCTAAAAAACGAAAACACAAAAAGTAAATTATATATATAAAAAAAAAAAGCTTAAGTAATATCCTTGCTCGAGAATTCATCCTTCTGTCATTTTTAATTTATTCAGTATTAATAATAAAGGTAACTGAAATGTGGAAATATTCTTACTTCGAAAGCGTTATTTTAGTCAAATTGAAACTGAATCTTGATACCAAGATAAATAAAAGAGACGCTGTTTCATTTGGAGTCAAACTCAATAAAATTTAAGTTTACATTCATATTACTAACTTTTTTTTAGTTTAAGCAAAATTTTTTTATCTTTATAATTATGAATTTTCTACAAAATTTATTAATTTTTTTTACCGAATTTCACGTTTTTGAATCAACTAAATATAGTATTTACAACTGTACTTAAACAGTCCTTTTGCTATCCGTGCTTTAATCCCTGGAAAAGGAATTAAATTCGGTCTGCAGTTAACAGTGGGCTGGAAGAGCCCCTAGGACAGCCTAAAAAAATTCGTTATCCCTTCAATTGGATGGTGGTATGCATCATGTGACCAAGCGCCAAAATTCGATTTTGAGATATTCGCCTAAACGCAAAAGCTTATGTTTTAATTCACATTTCTTTTATGGAATGAAGAGTTATATATCAAAATGAAATATATTGCCTACGATTGCATATGAATTTTGAATCAAATGACCATGCGACTAAGGTCGTTAGTCACATGATGCACATCTTATTTGTTACGATTAGTCGATTGGCATTTATTCAAAATTAATTTTCCGGGAATTATGTTGAGTTATCAAGCAGGAACACTTTTTTTTATAAAGAGTTTACACCTTTCATTAGTAGATGGAGCAATAATCTTTAAAAAAAAAATCCATTTTGGCGCCTAGTCAAATGATGCGTAACACCATCCAATTCGTAATTACTCACATACACACACACATACAAATATAAAAAAATGTAAAATAACCTTCAAGTTAAATTATTTAATTTATTTATTTTTTTTTACAAAAGATCAAAAGTTTAGCAAAAGTTGTTTAAATAAGTACAATCAGTTCAACAGAGTATTATCTTACAGACGTATAGATTTTTGACTAATTAAAAACTATTGCAATGTTGAATTGATGGCCCAACGGTGGCCAAACCAATTTCCAAAGTTGGGCCAACAGTCAGTGTTACAAGAGTTATTTCTTAATTGAATCGCAAATGTGAAAAAAGGTACTAAGTCAGCTTTTTGTACATTTTGAGTTAGGACTGAAAATGGGTTCAATTGTGTTCACCCCATGCAACATTTAAATGGGAACTAAATCAGGCTTTTCCAGTAGTCTCAGGAGGGCAAAATCTTCAATACCGCTTTACATTTTTTCATTATTTTTGCACTAGTGTTACATTGCCATATGATACTGTATATAAAATATATATATAACTTATATGATTAAGTTGATACAAAAAAAAATTGAAATTAAACATTTTATTTTAACTGCAAAATGGGACAATATAATTGCAAAACATGGAAAAAGGTACCTAAGTCCTCCTTCCCATTGGAAGCTCCTTCAGAGCCGTAAAAGCATAATGAGCTGGAATGCTGAGTACGTGCATTCTGGAAAGGCTCAGTGGACCAAGAAGTTTTTCCCCACTATTCCGCTTAGGCTACAAAATAAACATTTTATCTCTAATTTTAAAGTGACTCAGTTTCTCACTGGTCATGGAAATTTTCACGGCTATCTGCTTCGTTTTCGCCTTGCCTCTTATGGATCATGTTCGTGTGGTTATAAAGAGCATAATCCAGAACATTTGCTGCTGCACTGTCCGGTTTTCTCCCAGCAGAGATTGTCATTGCAAAACAAACTAAGATCTCAATCTATAAATTGGCCTCCAATTCTATCAAAACTGGTGAAAAGCAAAACAGTATTTATAGAACTTAAAAATTTTATTTCAGAATGTGTGGTTTAGTTTTTCTTGTCTTTTGTATATAAATGTATATAATTGTATATATTTGTATATATTTGTTAAGTTAACGTACTGTGCCATTGTCTTTGTTCTTTGGTAATGCTCTTGTTGTAGTCAAATATGATTTCCCTTTCTTTTTACCCTTTTCTCTTTGTTGTAATAGTTAACGATTAATTTTCTTTTTGTTAAGTTTTACATTATATGGTCACTTCAACTTACTTCTGTAAGCCTTGTGGAATACTTGTGGAACACAAGGTATACCTTTCGATATGTAAATAAAAAAAAAAAAAAAAAAAAAAAGTCACCCATAATGTGGAAAAAGGTACTAAGTCGAAATTTTTAATTATGTCTTTGTACATTTGCATACTGACCTAAAAATAAACAGATGACAGGCATGGGTCGGCTTCACAGTCGTTTCATACCACACCAATGGATTTTTAATTGCTGGCTCTAGTTTTGAATGTGGAAGGTTTTTTTGTGTTTTCTCAGTTTGGTATTTCTATGACTTAGTACCTTTTTCATATTTGCGATTCAATTATAAATGCTAAGAAGAGCATTCGCGGCGACAACTTGCTTAGGAATATAAATCATAAGTTCCGTAATGCATGGCTAAATATCCTATAATTTCATTCAACTGACATTTAACAGAATTATGATTATTCAAAGACCTTTTTTGTTTTGTATTGTTTTTTCCAGTGGCTATCAACTTTTCTTTTCTATTGTAATACGAGAAGCCTCCTCCTATTGGAGGAGAAACCGGTTGTGAATAATAACTTTTTAATAGTATATAATGTTTTTTGACTAGTCTTGTGTGTTGGTTCTCCGCAATTTTTTAAGTACTTTGCGCACACGTAAATTCCTATATTTTACTAAAGTTTATAATTATCGAATTATTTGTGTTTATAATTGTTTGAAACGTTTGTTATTTAATTAATACAATTGTATGAATAAAATTAAAATTAACTTAATATATTTAACACATTTTTGAAAGGCATTTTATAAGAAATAAAGTTTTGAGAACTTTTTTTTATTTTTAAAGTATTACTATAGAGGACGATAAGTCAACTTCATAAGTGAGATCTCTAACACAGGTTGTTGGTCTAACGTTGCCGGTGTTGGGATTGGTTGGGTTAACAATCTAGTTACAAGGTAGTAAGAGCTACGTGTTTTATGTTATTATACACGTATATAAGTATAATTGTTATGAAATTCTGTTACGTAGATGTTATAGTCCGACCATGTGACGATCGGAAGAAACCCTACGTGATTATGTCGTATCTGTTTTTCAGCCAATCACAAACAAGCGCACCTCAAAGCACAGGTCTCTATTCATTTGCCTCAAAATGTCGCCCCAGATTATTTTACAGAACAGTAAAAAAAATATTTTACGGGTTGAGGATTATTTCCGAAAGGAATTGAAAATAGAGGACTAAAATTAAAACTAAAATTTTGTTTTTGTTTTATTTTATAACTTAGCTGTAACGTAATATTCTTCGGAAGCTCTGAGAGAGGCTACTGCTGACGTCATGGAGCTAGTGCTGACGTCCAATCGTCATGTTACCGTGGTCGGACTATATCAGTCAATGCTCTTCATGTATTGTTAGCTTCTAGCAATGTTTTGAAATTAATGTAGTGTTAACTCAAAAGCAAACTAAGACAATCGTCGAAATTTTATGAACTCATATGAAAAAACAGCAGCAAGCAGAAATTCATATATAAATTAAATAAATAATTAATTTAGTATCTTTCACAATTAGGCATATTAAAAAAAAGTCTGTGCATTAATTAAAAAAAATAAAATTCAGACAGTTGCATCCAGGTACCATCCAAATCGTTAACGTTGTTTTATTCAAATGAATAAGACAAAAAAAAAAAATATGGGTTTCATATTGAACACGAAACCATAGCGACGACGTACCTATTTCATTTTCAGCTATCTTCTGTAAGATAAGGGGTGACCACAGACCGGAAGTCGCATTTCTCCCAACCTCCAGTAAGGTATCACTCATATCTGTCTGAGTTTGGGCTCTAGAGATGGTGACAGAACCTTCTTCAAAACAACCTCTCACCTAGAATGTGAAAGTATCTCTCCGCGCCCATATGATTCTTTTTCCGATGTAAACAAGACATCATAATGTATTTATTTGTATAATGTATTTATTAAATGTAATTATTTTACATTTAATTTATTTGATTGTTTTCTTTCTCTTTATTTAATACGTGAAGTACACGTATTCTTTGCGTTTTGTCAGGTAAACGACCGGATGTTAATAAAAAGGAACGATTCTTTCATCTTGAAACGGATCGTCTCTATTTCATTGATTTCAATGTTTCGGGTTACGAATGTTTCAGGTTACGAACCGAGTTCTGGAACGAATTAAGTTCTTACCCGAGGTTTCACTGTATATTCAATCATATTTGTATATTTTGAATATGTTCTGGACAGACGATTTTTTTCCATATTTTCTGAAGCTGAAGACCTAAAAAGCTGAAATTTGGGGATGAGATAGAGGACCACCGAACTGGTGGTAATATCGGGTCAGCGTCGGATTAAGGAGCCGGCTAGTCTGGCGACAGACCGCTAAGCTTAATGAGACGCCAAATTCAATATTTTTCAAAAAAATAACTGGACTAAAATATCAAAACATGTATTAAGTAGTTAACGTACGTTTATAAAGATGTTCCCAAGCTATGGGTTAGTATTTTTTGTCGTATTATATTAAAAAGCATCACCGATGTCCTCTGCTCGGGACGCAAAAAATCTTCATCCGGCCCTGAATCAGGCAACCCCATTTGGGAAATTCAGAATGGCCGCCCCACCCAACCCCATTGGATGAATTTTTAATTTCAATCAGACTTAACAGTACAAGCCATGCAGTCGTGATGTATTATTGATAAAAAGAAGAGGAAATGAAAATGAAAGAAGTCGCTTCTCTTCTATTTCAATGTTAGCGAACGGCCAGGAAAGGACAATCTATAATCTGCTTTGCATTCTGGGAGTTTCAACTCTCAGCGCGAGCACTTTAAGTAATCTTGCAGTAATAAAAAGAGAAACTGAGTGAATTGTGACAGTGAATGAAGATGACTATTTACTTTTATTACGTAAAATTATCAATGAATATCGATTTCATTCAATGAAAAAAAAATTAAAAATTATATAATATAAATTATAATATTGAAATTTTTTCATTTTTATTAATTTTGTTCCTTCTTTTTATTTACTTTAATTGATAAACAAATTACTTTCAATTATAGGCTGAATACTAGTATTTAGCTGTTTTTATTTTTTTTTTATTTCGGTAATCCTTTTTTTTTTTAATCTATGTTTTAACGATAAGTAGAAATCATAATCAGGCCCTATGAGAGGGGAGGGTCCAGCCGGTACATTGGTCCGGGGCCCGAGAGCTACAGAGGGGCCCATGACTGAAGGACCATTTAAAAAAGAACCAATTTGCAAGTCTAAGGAGCCCCAATGGGTTTTGTACCACCTTAAAAAATTTCTCTTGGAGGCCCTGATCGTAATAGTACTGTTTTTGTGTCTATTTCATTTAACGAACGAAATGAAACTCACTAATTTGTGTAAAGCCACAAACAAATTAATCCCAATGCTTATAATAGAGTTGAGATCCGTAAATTTACAGCACTTTTCATTTCATTTTATAATTAAAAACAAAGAGAAACAGTTAGAAAACTCAAATTGTTTCATTAATCAAGAAAAAAACCACAACTGGACAATAAATATGTCTTCGCATACTGAGCCAACATCAACGGGAATCCTGGACAGCTGTTTCATCCTTATTAGGAATCATCAGCAGAATTTACCCTTGATGTTTGGCTCAGACTGCGCGAAAGTTAAAGGGAAACCATTCTCGCTCCCGGGAATAAATTCTACTGATGATTCCTAATAAGGATGAAACAGCTGTTCAGGATTCCCGTTGATGTTGGCTCAGTGTGCGAAGGCATATTTACTATTCAGTTATGGTTTTTTTCTGCATGAATTAATTATTATGGACATTAAATTTTGATTTTCCCATTGTTTCTCTTTCTTTTTAATTACATAATGAAATTTTGAATTTGCTTTGTGCCAATCACATGACTGGAAATCTTAGAACAGTTAAAAGTCAGGAGGCGGAAGGATATGTGACGTCATTTATGTAACTCGTCTGTAAAAAGGAAAATGAAACGATGTTAGCTGAATAATAAATTGTCAGCTGAATTAAGTAGCACCTCAAGTAGAAATCCGGTCCGTTTCTAGAAACAATAAAGCCCCCCCCCCCCCCCGAAAATATCTAGGAAACAATTCCCATGATATCCCTCCTTCCCTCTTTTTGTTAATTTTCTAACTTACTTCAGACGCCATTCGAGCTTCCTGCTATCAGTGTCACCATGTCTTTCAGTAAACCACGTGTGTACAAGAATTTAACGGTCGCCGTCATTCGCGAGGTGGAAAAGGGTGTGAAGAAGAAATGCCAAATCGCCAACGAGTACGGGATAGCGCCGAATTTCGTCGGTACATTGAAGGACAAACCAACGTAAGTGAAGCTGTTTTCCGTTCACTAAACATGCTGGATGATTTTGCTAACCTTAAGCGACTGAATTCTACAAAACAATCAGACATTGCACAATTTTTTGAAAAACTATAATTTTCTGTATTGAACGAAATGTGTACTGTAGCTTACGTAATATAAATCTTATTTTGTTTACATACGTATAGTATTTAAGTCTTTCATACCATTATCTTTTTGAATAAATATTTACTTATTGACAGAATAATCTTTTCAAGCATTCAGTGGACCTGAAATTAAAGTTAAAAGATGTAACTTGTTTAATTCGAAAACTTGGATAATTCGAAGTTTTGTAGTGGTCCCTTCAGCTTCGAATTATCCAAGTTGGACTGTACTTTCAATCAATACTTTTAATCCTTTACGATTACTTTTAAAAGTAATGGTAATTAGTTTTTGCTTATGATTTTTTTTCTTTTCTAGCTGTTCTGTATTTACTATCTATTACGATCTCAAAATAATTTCCCCTTAACAAAAAATTCGTCCGACCTTAAGCCTCTTTGGCATCGCATTAATTAAAAACGTTCCCATTTGGAAAAAGTTTTTTGCAAACTAAAGGAACAGACTGGAAGGCACTAGGATTAATCCGAAAAGAAAAAATATCAAGGACGAAAACATATCTAGAATCGTGAAACTAATTTTTTTGACTCAAATCTGAATCCTAAGAAGGGCTCTGGTCACTCAGTGCGGTGCCAAAGATCCTTTCACTGTATTAGACATTAGTCAACGACAACAAAAGTATACTGGGGAAGGGATATTTTAATCGTGGAAACAAAATTTAGTGCAAAATAAATTACAGTTAATATATTTAATATTATAAATACATTTATTTATAACAGTTGGTTCGAAAAGAATATAATTATAATTCTGAAAGCTCTGCATTGGGCAACAGTCTATTTATCATGGCCCCGATTGATCCTAGGTACGAATAAAGGATTATTAGGTAAAGTCAAGATTGAAATCTTACATTTAGGTATCTTCAGTTTTTTTATATACTGATTTATTGAAAATGCTTAAATATCTATATTAAATCAGAGTTCTATTTTCCTCAAACATTTTAATCGTTCAAAATGTGTCAGTTTTCAAAAGCTTTCTTAAATCCGTAAATTCCTTACTGGAGAGTCATCCTGTTTTATCAGCTCTATTTTAATCGACAAGAACAGAAGGGTTGTTATCGTAGTCTCCATAATGTCTCCCATGACATTAGGGTGAAAGTTTCATATCTTTTGAACTATCACAGCCAATGGAGGTGTTACCGTAAAACAGAATGCGTAGAAAATTGAGATTCATTGCATTTTGTGCTAAGAAATGAGGGAAAAAATTATAATTTTTTCAGTAATTGTAAAGTCAGTAGCAAAAAAAGTGAATAAGTGATGTAAACGGAAGACCAGTGGAACTTCAATGCATTTCTTTACATCGTTCTTCTAAAGGACTTTTTCCCTACTGGTCGATATTTCAAACTTGTGTTGGCCATCTTCCAAGTGACAATTCCATTTAGCTGTCATTTATATAAGAAACAATTATTGGTTCATTTTTGTTGACTAGAAGTATTAACTGCTTTTGTGAAATATCTCATTTTGCAAGCTGTATCTTCGTGGCATCGTAGATCCTAATAGTCGAGGAAAGCATAGTCCATGCTTTCAAAATACTTTTAACCTTCTGTATTTTTGAATAGATTAACGATTATTTGATACAATTGAAAAATTTTTCTTTTTTCTTTTTTCGAAAATCCAGATATCTTGCAGGTTATCATAATAAACTAGTCTTATTCTTATCTATCTGGATCGCCATCGAATAGACAATTAAACTGCAAATTCAGTGTAATCAGAATGTATGGAAAATAAGTGAAAAACACATGAAAAATAAAGTAAAACAACAGGTTAGCTCAGGAGACCAGTCTATACCTGATGTCAACTGAATATATCCAAAGAACCGTTCAATCAAGAAGGAACGACGAATCCACACACATTGATTTCAGAGGAATTCTTAAAACTTGTGATTTCATCGTTCAACGACATCAACTGCAAACAATTTTCAACCATTTGACAATCGCACTATGTTATCCTGTGCAATCCCTTTGTACTAATTGTACGACTTTCTGCACCTGTACGGTAGACTGTACGGTAGACTCACTGATTGCTTAGCTTTATCCGGAGTAAATATCCTTCTACAAAGATTCTTTTTCGTCTACTTCATTCTTACCCCAATACAAACACAACAATTTTCAAATTGGATATTTGAAATACTACTCTGTATCAAAATTCCCGACTAATTCAATTTCCGTATATAGGATACTGATAAGAAGGAAGACTGACCAAGACAAATATAAGATAAGATACCTATGCAACGCTGTAAGATAAGCTATTGAGCTTCAAGTTCTTACGGTTTTAATTAAATATATCGTTAGTAAAAAGTTGACTCTTCTAAGCATTTATGAAATTTTACATGGTATAGATTAGTATAACACCATAAGGGAGCTTGTACTCATTTGATGAAGAAGAAGCTACATTTGTTCATTTCTTCTAAATTCCTCCTTAATAATTGAGAATAGGATTTCTTATTGATAGATTTGATGACAAAATAAGAAATATTACTCTCAAGGGATTTCAAACGAAACCAAAGGTTATGAGAATGGGAAAAGATTGAAAAAGGAAGGTACAAATGCATAGTTTACGTGTAATATAGATGGAATAAAGATTGTATTATAAACACGACATTTATTAATGGTGTAGTCAGATGTTGGAACTTTCTAATAAATCCTTAATTAAAATTCTTAAATTTAATAAATGATACTCAAATGATGTAGCTATTAAAAGTTGTTTATTTGTCAATTAAAAGCAATTATTATTATTATTATTGTTATGGCTACATGATAATAAACTTGTTCTTAATAATGAAAAAACAAAAGGAATATTAGCAAAACCCAAAAAGAAAATAGTAGATAAAAAAATTAAATTCATGGTACATTCGCATGATTGTTTACATGGAAATAGTAAAAAAAGTATTTCTTGTCATGAAGTTGATATAATAAATAATTTTAAATATTTAGGTATAGTTAAAAATGATTTCTTTACATGGGATAACTATATAAATATTTTATATAAAAAATTAAATGTAACCATATATATATCTTATTATATAAAAAAATATTCTTCCACTTAAGATAAAAATTTCAATTTATTTTGCAATTTTGATTCTTTACTAAAATTATGGAGTTAATATATGGGCAAATGTAGGAAATATATATTTGGAAAATTTTAAAAATTTACAAACCAAAGTCTTAAAGTTGATATTGTCTAAAAACATATGGAATAATATTAATAAAAGGAAACAAATATTACTAAAATATAATATATTATATCCTAAACAAAAATTTATATATAATATAATAATAAATAATTTTTATAGTGTAATTAAATTAAAAGATGAAAGTATAAAAGAAAATTGTAATTTGAGAAATAAAAATAGAATAAAACTTGATTATTCTTATATCTTCGATGAATATGGTATAAGAAATTTAAATTATGTAATTGAGAAAACCTTTAATGATATTAAAGATTATAAAAGAATTTCAATTGTAAAAAATGAGGTAAAAAATTGGATATTGGATAATATTGATTAATAATTTATAAATTTTATGTTATTTTGAGTTATTTTTGTGCTAATATAATGTTTCAATATGTTTGAGGATGACAAGTTTATTTTGAAATTATTTTGTAAAATTTATTTAAATGAAATTTTAATTTTCTTTTTGTATTTCTGTGATATATTGATTTTTATATAATTATATAATTGAATCTAATTTAAGTATAATTTGTATAATTGCGTAATTATATAATTTTTATATGATTTTATATGATTAATACTTTTTAAATTACAAATATAAATTATTTATACTTTCAGCACCTGCATCACAGGATTTCATTTTGAAAACCTAGCAGGACTGTAATTTTAAATTTAGAAATAAATAAATATATTGAATTTAAAAAAAAAAAAAATATATAA
>JAFIDM010002131.1:47576037-47607686 GCA_023159025.1 Thereuonema tuberculata | reverse complement strand
AGAAATAAATAAATATATTGAATTTAAAAAAAAAAAAAATATATAATTATTATGTATTGTAATAAAATAACAGCACCTGTTGATAGGAATTTGAATTCCTAACGGGACTGAATTGTATAAATTTAATAAATGAATAAATAAATAAATAAATAAATAAATAAATAAATAAATAAATAAATAAATAAAATTATTATTAGTAGTATCATCTGTAGTAAAGTATTTCTTTTTGAAACATTTTCTCTTAGTATTGGTTATTATTTTTTATTATTTCACTTATTATTTTTTCTGTGCCTATATCTGCATTTAGTAAATAAATAAAATGATAATACATTTTTAGAGAATTAAAAATAATTTTTCAATATGCACTTAAATTTTGCGTACTGATAATTTAAGTTTTATCTCCTAAAGAAATTTAATACCATTTGTAAAAATAAAATAAGATTTTAGTACTATTTTATTAATTTCTTATTTTAGAAGTGTTAAATAATAATAATAAAAAAAAAAACTATTAAAACGTTAATGCAAACACACAAAATATTAAAAAACTCTGAATTTTATTCTTTATGTAGAAAATTCGGTAATTTCTAATAAGGAATTTACTGGTGGATGATTCTTTTTGTCCATATAAATTAATTCTCAATAAAAACTTAAGATATTATAGTTTTTTAAAATAAACTTGTATATTTTTATTAATAGTTGAAGCTTTGGAATCCAGGTGGCGCATAAGCGCGCACTTTGGGCGGTCGGTTGGTTGTTCGTTCTTCCCCATGTGGTGTCTTTGACATTAGGTTTTTCGATGGCTTTGTGAAGTGACGACTGGCCCGAGTCCAAACAGGATAACATGTAAGGGATTAAATCGCGTTTAGGACTCTCTCTCTGGATACATGCCGTTGGATAGATCGTTTCTTCGATGAAAGAGTCTCCCAACATGGGGAATATGGAAAGTTCACAGACCAAAGTGGAGCTACGGAACCCCAACACACCGATCAAAATGCCCATGCCGGACTCAGGCGAATTGGAGCGAAGATTCACGAAAGTTTTGGTAAGTGGCCTTTTCCCTTCATTCCACGCCTCAACTTTACTCCAAACACATCCAAAACGAATTTAAGATAATCCTAGATTACTTTCAAACTGTCTTCGACGTGTTTAGTGATATTAAACACGAAGAAACTGAACTTGAAGTTGTAGGCATAAAAAAAATCGATCCGCGCAACAGTTGGAAAGTGAATCATCATCCCTTCAAAGTTTTCTCTTCTTTCGTACTTAATTCCTTCGAACATTAATAAAACTCCAGTTTTATTTACGTTTTAGATCAGATTATCTTCTTCAATTGAGAATAGATTCCATGGAGTTATTGTGAATAGCGTTTTTACGTTGCTTGCTCTCGTTATCTCAGCTGTTAATATTTAAATGTAAATAAAATCGACCAGTATTTTTACTCGTATAATGTTTACGTTTTACAGATGTTAACGTAAAATATTCTTATCTATATTTTTTCTCCCACAATTGTGCGGAATAAATTTCTAATGTGTACAAAGTTTGTTTTGATAAGATAAAAAATATCTGTAGAATAAGCAGAATTATAAGCAAATTTAAGTAATTTATTATTTAAATTTACTGTGATTAAGCTAAAAATTATATTGTAATTTTTTACTTTAAGATAACATAGGAAATAAGTTATATATTATATTACAAAGCTTTATACATATATATTAAAACAGTATTGTACACAACACTTTCATACAGAATGTAAATTTTTTTTTATATTCGAAGAATTTTCTGTTTTCAACTTT
The DNA here is from genome assembly GCA_023159025.1 of Thereuonema tuberculata. NCBI lineage: Eukaryota > Metazoa > Arthropoda > Chilopoda > Scutigeromorpha > Scutigeridae > Thereuonema > Thereuonema tuberculata. The sequence goes on along the minus strand of JAFIDM010002131.1, from coordinate 47,605,893 downwards.
AATAATTATTGTATATTTCTTCCAAATTTTTAGTGTTAACTATTAATTTCAGCATTAAGAATTACTCGTCTTACAGATAATCAGTTGTGAAAATATTAATATTTACGTGTAACTTGTTTATTAATCAAAAACTACAATTCTTATCTTATTTGTTCATTCATTTTTGTTTTCTGAATTATTGTTATTTCTTTATATTTTATATAAGGACTGTTTTAAAATATAAAATTACCAATAACAGTTCAAAGGTAATTTTTTTTACGTAGTTCTATATTATATTTAATCAATTATAACATAATTGACTAAAACTTAAAAGTAATTTTAAAGTTGACGATCATAAGCTTAACTAATTCAAGTAATTAATGTGAATTTCAAAATCTCAAACCAGAACTTCTCTAGTAGTTTCTGTAGTTCCTCAATTAAGTGAAATTATGAATCACCCCTTCGAAGTTGTCTCCTCCTTTCATATCGAAAGGTCAAAGAGATAACATAATCGTTTTCTTTACGTTTTAGATCAGATTTTCTTCACCAGATCAAATTTTACAATCTTTGTTGACTTGGGTGCTGTATTTTACTGAAATTTCCATTCTGTTATTTTTTATTTATTTATTTTTTTACTTAAAGCGAAGTTTACATTTTACAATTTTTTACAAACTGCATTTTAGCCTTCTTGTGATTTTAGCATTTCAGTATTAATAAAATTTTTCTTCCAATTTATCAAGTTACATAATCGATTCAGTGAATCTATTCACACAAAAAACGATATTGCAAATTAATTCAGATGAAGATTGATTAAATAGCTTATTTTAATCAATTTCATTGAAAATTTGTTGAATAATTTTGATTGAAATAGTATCATCTTCTGCTGAAAGTGATTATTTTATTGCTTTAATGAATTACTATTCACTTCAGCGTTTATTGCTTTCATTTGTATGGATTAAGTTTCAGTTTTGTTTTGGGAAGACTTAGATTGTTTACAAAAAATTGTCAACTTCGTAAAAATGAAAACATTTGCAGAATAGTTTGCGAAACAGACTTTTTTTTTTATTTTGAATTTGAAGGTGAAAGTAAATAAATATATATAGTTTTCGATTTGATTTTAACGGAATTACGATAACAAAAATAAAAATAATATTTTCGAGTATTTTAGATTGCTGAATTGTATTAAGAACAATTTACTGGCTTTTCTTTTTTTTTTTAATTTTCAGCATCAGTTAAAAAGAAAAATGGAGAAAAGGGGGAGAATTAGCTTATTCAATTAAGAAGAAATCGTAATTTTTCCTCGTTTTTTATCCCTAAGAAGTGATCAAGCATTTACTTAGGAAATTAGTAATGTAAATGACTAATTCTGAACTTTTTTTTATGTAGAGAAATTTACATAGTTAGATTTAGAAGAATTAAGATTAAAAAGTATCTTATGAGCAGTTCAATTTAAATTTTGGTCTTATTTAATGAGTTAAAATGATAAGATAATGGCTTTAATTGGCGATGTTCTACTTTCTAAATGACTTTCCTTCTTCACCCACTTCCCTCTCTCCCTTCAGATCGAAATGAACCTAACGATAGAAAGCTTTTGTAGTGTGTGTTGCGATTTCGTGAATTAAAATATGAAAGAATGACGTCATAGAACCGTAAATGCGTGTGTTTTAACCATTTATTTTTTTGCCTCAGAGTGAAAACTGTATTTTTTAAAAAAAGCACTAAAGGATATTTATTTTTTTCTTTCATTCTAAAGAGTTTGTTTGTACTGCGTTGATGAATCCTCAGTCTCTTGTCATAATTTTTTTTTTTTTTTTTTTAAATATTGTAAAATCGCAGAACTAACAGGAAATGTTGCGTCTTTAATAGGAATATAGATAAAGCACATTTTTAGTAAAGTAGTTTTCTTTTTTTTTTTTTTTTATCTACAGTTATTTGAGGCTCCGCCCCTTCTCGCTTCACGACTCAACTTCATACACGAACACTTAAATGTCATTTTAGAATATTTCGTTTACATTACAATACCTTTAAATAGAATAAACTTAAAATTATACTTATTTATTATATACGAAACATTATATTTTTAAGCAATCTCTGACGTTTCACTTCACCAGCACCACTTTTTATAACAAGATACTTGTTCTTTAATGATTCTCTTAACGTCTATATGGATGGTAATGGGTGAAAAAAACTTTATAAATTTTATGTTTTTTTTTTTTTTTTTTTTTTTTTTTTTTTTATGTACAGTGAAATTATTTCATAAAAAGCATCACTTTTAGACGAATAATTTTTTTCGCACCCATATCTCACTAGCTCTTCCATTGACCATCCTATTCTGAACAATCGTCCCAACTCCTAGCACTGCTTTAAATATTAAATTTTATTAATTCGTACAAATTTGTACATGCCATTATTAATTTTTAAGAACTCTATTATTTTTTTTATTTAATTCGAAGGACATTAAATAAACGTTCAAGACGAAAGTGTTTACACACATTACTGTCGTGATTACGTATTTAATACATGTATGATATATGAAAGATAGATTTGAAATTAAACCTGGGAATGGATAAGCAACGTGTCTGTATTTTGGATGAGTAACTTGTAGATAATTGTGAGAAAAAATATTGGAAAGAAAATTTCGGTTCGAGGAAATTATTTGACCGCCCAAGAAGCTTTCTTTGATAGGTTTTGCATGTCTGTATCCTATAAATATAAATCTTATTCAGAGAAGCTTCGTGGGGGGTCAAATATATCTGTATACAAATGCTATATACCACTTACACAATTATTACAAATAAAAGTTCGGCTATTATTTTTTTTTTTTAAATTAATAGTCTATATTTAAATTGCCAACGAGTTTTGTTTTTCGGAATTTATTATTATTATTATTATTTTGTTTATTCTAATTCAAATTTTATTAGAAAACAATATAAAATTATAATTGACCCCTAACTTCCAATACTCCGCGTAATAGAATCCAAAATTAATTGTTCAAACAGATTATTAAATAGTGAAAATCGGCTAGTAAACTTTCGGTTTTTCTAGATATATTTATATATTTAGTTATTTGGCATGATAACAGCTCCTTCATGTGAGTCATGTAATAGTAAATTAGGCCTAGTAACTTAGATATCAAAATCAATCGGGGACATACTTCAACTGCTACTAAAATGTAACTTTCTAAGTAATTTTTGACTTATGATAAGTAACTCAATAAGTTATTAGATACTTTTAACATCAATCAAATGTAAGAAGATTTTGGTGCCCTAGCTCCTTACTTATGGGTCCTGTTCATATCAAAATCAATAGGAATCTTGAAATTAATAGTATTAACATACCATTCAAGTTTCAACTTACTTGGTTAAATAGTTTTTGGGTTATCTTGATCACAAATATTCATACAATATTTTTAATTAAAAATTTATTAAAAACTTTTCTTAATACCTCGTAATAATAATAAGCATTACAAATCTGTAAACAAAATTTTCAATACTCTTCAGTAGCAGTGCTTACCACGGGAATGTAATTATTATTACTTTTTCATATAAGTTATAGTCAGAGGTTCCCAAACTGGGCGCCGCTGGATATTCAAATTTTCGAAAATTAAGTGAAAATATTGTTTTTAATGGCTTTTTTTTTTTTTTCTTTTCTTTCAAACGAATATAGAACATAAATATTTAGTAAGTTGTTAAGGTATAATTCTATAGTTAACGAGACTGTCAAGTATTCATTTTGACCAAAGGGCGCCGTGAACCTAAAGTTTGGGAATCTCTGTCCTATATTAAAGAATAATGTATATGAAGTTTTATGAAAATTACAATGCATCAAAAAATAATATTTTTAATTTATCATATCAAATTGTAAGTTTTTCAGAATAATAATGGATATTTAAATTTCATATTATTACTATTATTTATTATATATATTTTTTAATTGCTAGTACAAATGAGACTATTCTGTCATTTGATAAGTGCTATCTCTGTTTTTGATATAATATTAATACTTTCCCTGCTATCAGTTGAAATGATCCTAGCTTTGTTTATTGATACGAAAGAGGAAATGGTATCAATCTTGTTTGATGAGAAGCCGACAGGTGCCCAAATGAAGAGACTAACACGTCTCTAATTAATTGATTGTAGGAATAAATTGGGTTGTGGTTTATCTACGATTTATTTAGCTATATTGATCCGAGTACATACATACATATTCAGTAAAATGTCCGCATAATGAAATTACGTCGAACAAAATCACGTGATCGCGAAGGAATTATTACAACAATTGATAATAATTACATCCATTGTTAGGGAATATCGTGAAAAGCAGAAGCAATAATAATGAAATCAATTGAAATAATAATCAATCCTTTATGTTAAAAATAATTTTTATTTTTTTTTTATTTTGATTAATCTTTATTTAAACGTTTATTATCCAAAACAGCTCGTATAAATTTTAAGAGATTTTTAGAGAAAACTGCTTTCAAAAACACCGAAATTCATTGTTGATGTTAGCAAACTGAGAACGTTCTCTGATTGGTTTGACGTCACGTATCTTGTCCATTGCCGACCATCGTTATTTGTTCTTCAAGAAGGCTGTATGCAGGATGTAACTGTTGAACCTGGTCAATTCTGCGTACACTAGCAACAGTCAAATGACCTGGTCAGTTTTGGTCCCACGATGCCATTGGAAGAAATTCCAACCCACGCTGTATGTAATTCCTGGCGAATTAACCTGTTGCGACACCGTCTCAAGGGGATTGAAATCAGACCAGTAGTAGGTGTTGGGCCGATTTACGGATCCATGAAGCTGGAATTTCTCCTCTTCTGTCCAACAATTCTATGAAACTGTCTCATTCTGTTGTGATTAATGCAGCAAGATGGTGTAGAACTCAGTCCTTCGGTCAGGATCATCCTCTGACAGTGCGTGAACTCTTTATAGACGATATGGCTTTTAAGTTCAGGGAGTGAATAAGACGTTGCTCTGATTCATGTGCAATGCCTGTTTCACCGTACAACTTTCAGGTATTGCATTGACTTTTTCGGACTTTTCACCAGCGCTTCGGCGATGATGTGTTGGTTCTCTTCTGTAGTGATTGTGGTGTGAGACCCTTTCCCATCATATTTGGTTGCAACAGAACCAGTACCTTCAAATTTCTTCTTGACTGCGGTCATTGTTTATATTTCGGAGAAAAACTATATTCCTCATCAAATAAACGTCTTTCTGCAGAGATCTTACCATTCGACTCATAAATAAACTTAATGACAGATACACGTTGCTTTAATGTCAACCGGAACGTACCACTTTCCCTGCCTGCCATTGTGAACTATAGCACGGTCACTAACGCGCGTTCAGTGTCACGAAGTGCTCGTACAGTCAGTACGATAGCTGCATGCTCCCTGTTGGACACAGCTGTTGCACAAAGTGCCAGCCTTGTGTTAGCATACTGTTATTTTTGTGAAACATATAAACTACTCTCGAAAATGGCTCCCAGGAAGAAGTTGTCGGGTTGACCAGGTCCAACTGATAGGCCTTATATATTAATCTCCTCCCCAAAATAAAGCATTTTATTATTGTTATTGAACAGTATTTTAGTTAACAGAAAAAAATATACAATTTATATAAGTGATAAGCAACTTTATAAATACACAAAAATAAACCAGAAACAGGGGCACTGGAGAATAATTGATTTTTGGCTACAGTGCAACCCGAATTTATCTTATTCTTGCAGGATATACTGTAACTCTGTGTCTTCTCAACTACGCATTCCTCGATGACATGGTGGATAGTCTTTTATAGGCGAAAGAATTTCTTCTTTACCTATAGTAAAGTTAGCAGACCTTCGTAAAATGCGAAATTCGTAATCGAGTGCTCGTAAAGGGAAAATGTTTTTCAAAAAAAAGTATCCTTATCATTAATGATTTTTTTTTTTTTGTGGGGAATTACAATAAAACAAGACTAACACAATCCATAATTTTTCTTTTAAATCTTATTTTTATTTAATGTTTATTTATTTAATTATTTACACATATATACTGTATTTAGGGAAAAAATAATAAATTTTGTTCAAAGTATCACGTGATGTGAGATGTCTAAATGGAGATGAGATTCTTAAAAATAGAACGGATGGGGAAGAAGAAGAAAGAAAAGAAAACCCTCTTTCTGGTTTCGTCTTTTTGTTATTGGTCCAATCTGTTTCGTCTGGCGAATTCCAAACGAGGCCTTGTCAAGCCAAGGGAGTATTGATTTCGACGTTTAGAAATAGAAAATATTAATTTTTGATGTATTCAACACCGAAAAGGATTGAAATCATTTATTCAAAGCCACTTAAGTAAATTGCTAGAATCAAATAAACCCATTTTCTTTCTCAAAACTTTTCTTTATGGAAAGCTATGGGGTAGATAGATATTTCCCATAGGAGCTTTCGTGGCCATCAACACTAGTTGAGATTGGAGGGTCAGCCCACTGCTCGCCCGCCTATACTCAGGAAAGAAACTAGATTCATATTTTGCAGAGGGCTGAGTGAACCCTAGGGCCCGTCTGGAGGAGATAACCTAAGAAAACAATTTCTACCCCCGCCGAAAATCGAATCCGTCTTCTCCAGCCCACAGCCCAGTGCTCTAAGAATTTAGTTTTATTAATTCTTTGTTCTAGGTTTATAGGTTTTTGCCATCACATGTATATAGATATATATGTGATGTCAAAAGTTCCACCTTAGTGTATATGTTTGACCTTATACTGTGATGACCTCAATTAAAAGAATGCCGTTTTAAAGTTTGCGTAGAATATAAAAATTAAGTATGAATACGCTCAAGTATGTATCGCGTAATGGGAACTGAGGTCAATTGGGGTCAGTTTTCAGAGGCTGGCGACTAAATTATATGTGTTTATATTTAAGCTTGACCATAAATAAACGATGTAACCAAATGTTAAGGATATCCGTCCAGTTGTTTTAGCATGTTTCGTGTACAAACAAACAAAGAAAGGAACAAAATGTTGAAATGGAAAAGTAAGACCTGCATACTCAATCCATTTAATTTCTATTTCGTAGACATATTTTTACTCTGAAGTTGTTGTTATAGTAAACTGACACGAATTGCAGTTTTGCATCGAGTAACACAGAAGGCCAATCATCCTATAACTTCATAAGTAGCATTACGCAGCAGGCGCATGCATATTGACTTACATTCTGGAATCTTGGAATTTACCAGAAATAAATGTACTGGTTTGTACTTTATAAGGTCTACGCACCCATTTATTTAAGTACTATGCCTAATAAACTTTCAAGTCGTTGTATTTCTAGCTGATGAGCACCAATAAATGTTAACTACACTAGACGTTATCTATGGGGTTGACGTATTATTGTGGAAACTAATGTCGGTTATAATTTACTTTATTTGGAAGTTCAATTACGTTTTACTTTTAATCGCCAAGTAATTTAGACAATAAAAATGTAATATTTTCAGGAAATTGAAGTAGAGCTTTGTTTTTTTAACCATCTTGAACAAAACAACATATAGAAAATCTGAGATGCTCTTTTGTCATGTCGTTAGTGATGGCCATGCAGCCATTGGTGCACCATTCAATGAAATAAGCAATGGATACGATAATGTGTAAAATATCTTTTTGTTTGTTTGCTTTTTTTAATTAATTAATTAATTAATTAATTCAGAAAAATTTTATCAACTTTGCGATAACTTTGAGGGAATAATTACGGTAAACACTTTTTCGTGCTGTACTTTTTTTTTTGTTATCTTCGAGGAAACAGAATGAAATAACATAGAGAAAAAATAAATAAAATGCTAATGTTTTATACTTTAATAATATGTTATCATAAAGTTATTTCATTCAATTATAAAACCAACATTTCGATAAGGAAAATATAATTAAAAATGATTTTATGTAAAGCTTATTTGTGGATTTAGTACAATATTTACATTGATAATGTCGGTGAATGTAGATCAAAAAAATATTTACAATTTCTGTTGTTATCCGTTTCGAAAAATTGTAAAACATTTTTTTTTTCTTGTCTGTCAAACATTTTTAGTTGAAAAACAAACTTCATCGGGAATCCCAAGTGATGTCTTAAAAGAGTTTTATCTCATAATACGTTTGCTTTGAATTATGCAATTCTCTTTTCTTGGGTTTACCAATTTCTGTGAAGTTCTGTTTCCGTTGTATGTTCCGTGTATCGCTGGCAACATATTTGCTGCCTATTCGCAAACCCTAAAATGTTGGTACATTAAAATACAAATAAATAAGGAAATATTTGGTTTATAGCAGGATTTCTCAAATTTCTCTTCTATGTTCAATTTGGCAATATCGTCTCGGCTTTATAAACAAATGTTTGATTTTAATTATTAATAGTTTCATTATTATTAATTTTTAAATGAAAATGCTGATATTTTTCTTTTTAATTATATTCAAAAATTGGGCGATTGGAATTAAAGTATCCTGAGTGAGAAACCCAAAAGTAGTAATATTACTAATGTAATTTGATTCAATTTTATTACTTTTGGGATTCTCACTCAGGATTTTTTAAATTATATGTTGTATGATCTCTGACCACATCACATCACATCACGATCGCGACCTTCCGTTTGAAATATACTAGCTTAAAAAATGAAAAATTGCATAGTAATTACAAATTTAAAAAAAAATAGTAATAAAAACAAAGTAATATTTTTATAGATTTAGTAAAGATAAAATAAAGTGATTAATGAGATCAAAAAATAAAAATTACGGGATCACCCTTAAGGCAACTTAGTGTCGCATCTGTAAATTGCTATACATTTGTAAGAACAATACTTAGAGGCAATAAATTATTAATTATTATTATTATTATGTTTGTATGTTTCAAACCTTGGGTTTCCCCAGCAAAAACAATATGGCGGGTCAAGGACCAAAGCACATACTGCCAAGTGTAAAGATGTGTGCAAGAATGATTAGGGATGTGTGCTTGTATCCATAAATTTCCTAACTATGCGTGTAGTGTTGAGTACCACAGCCTTCTGCAGTTGTGCATAAGTGTTTTTGTGAAGTCCTAGTGTGCTGAGACTGTGGTGCAATGTGTGAGGCACCAGACCAGTGGCTGACAAAACGATGGGTACAACACGTACTCGATCCTGCCTCCACTGCTTCTGGAGCTCGTGTGCTAGATCAGTGTATTTACTGATCTTGTCTGCGTGAGTTTTCTGCATGTTCTTGCTGATAGGCACTGCAATATCAATTAGATAGGTCTGTTTGTTGACCTTATCAACAAGTGTGATGTCTGGTCTGTTGTGATGTATGGTTTTGTCTGTGTGAATGGGGCGGTCCCAGTACAGTTTATATGAGGGTGACTCTAATACGCTTTGTGGTATGTACTTGTAGTACGGGACCGTGCTCTTAATAAGTGAATGTTTGTGTGCTAGCTGTTGATGAACGATCGACGCTACCTGATTGTGTCGGTGGAGATAGTCTGTTTGAGAGAGAAGGGGACAGCCTGATATTACGTGGTCGATCGTCTCATGCGTAGTGTGGCATTTCCTGCATTTGTCGTCATGTGTGTTTGCATCGTGTAGAATGTGTTTCTTGTAGTTGCGTGTGGAGATGACTTGGTCCTGTATTGCGATCATGAACCCTTCGGTCTCCCCAAACAGCTCACCACTCGTCAGCCATCTGTTCGACGCTTCCATGTCGACATGAGGCTGGCTGAGTTCGTGACGATGTCTGCCATGGAGTTCCTTACGAGCCCATGATTCACGCAGCTGCTGAGTGTGGGTGTCAGGGGTGGTGAGTGTTGGAGAAGAGTTTTCGAGGTTCAGGGGTGTGAGGTGTGTGTCAGCCTTGACAATGGCTGAGTGAAGTGAGGAGTCTTCTGTTCTGTTCTGTTTATTATTATTATTAACAGAACAGAACAGAAAAAAAAAAAAAAATATTATTATTATTATTATTATTATTATTATTATTATTATTTAAAAAGACAAACACTTAAAAAAAAAAAGGAAACTAATGTTCAGATATATATCAAAATTAGTAAGAATCGTCCATTTATAAATCTAAACCTATCTGTGAAATTTCAGTTTCAAGGGATGTGTAAATTTGCGGTTTATTTTGATCGGACATATTTCGATCTAAAATTGAATCCTAAAAGCTTTCTTGAAACACTGTTTTGGTTTTTTTTTTCCAAGGAAAAAACTCGTTTTGTTATAAGGGTATGTCCACTGTAACTCATGTTACGGTTTGACATTTTAAATCAGATTCAAAGTTACAGTGTTCACCAAAAATGTGAACACTAGTCCAAATTAATTTTTGATATTACTACAGATTCAATGAACTTTTTTTAACACCTACTGGTTTGTTGTAAACATGTGATATTTTAGAGCAAAAAATTAATTTGTGTTGGTAACTCATGTTACAGCCAAAGAGACATTCTATTTCTGCTTAGTAAGAACATATGGGATTTCTCCTTCAAAGCATATCTTCTAAAAACTGTAATGGGCTAATATTTTCACCAACAGTCCATGTTAAAATAAAAAAAATAAAAAAAATTGTTCCAAGATGACATTTAAGATATTTTCTTTATTTAAAAGTGGGTAACTCATGTTACACGAAGTCGGTAACTCATGTTACTTTTAGGTTAAAATCTAGTAAAAGAGTATGCACACAACTCAGTCAAAGGCACAAAAACTGGTAACTGGACTATAAAAAAATGTCATCTAGCAAAATTTACACCATTAAAAAAAAACATTAAAAAATAAAAAAATTTAAATTTTTTTTTTTTTTTTATTTGTCCCTATTTTTGTGGACATACCCATAAGCGTTATATTAAACCCGTAATACCCTGTCATAGCTAACTACTATGCAGATATTAACAAAATAAGGAAGCAATAAGTTATCCTATTACTTAAGCCTTATATATTTTATATATTCTATCTTATATATTTTAAATAAAAATTAAAAATTATGAAATAAGACCCTGGCTTATATATAATTTATAAACCAGTCTTATTTCTTATTTTTAATTTTTTCTGGATTAATAAAATAAAAATAAAAAAATCTTTTCCGTTATTTTCCTTCATAACGGTTGTAAAAATTCGAATTTAATTTCACTCCAAAATCACTTTTCTTTGTTCAGATTCTTTTCGTTAAACTCGTTTCCGCTTTTCCTCCGTTTCCGGGTTGCGGTTTCCTTTTTTCATTTCCGTCTTTCGTCCCGGTTTCTGTGAAGGGTTGCATAAATAAAACGAAAAGTTTGTGTAATCGGTTTACGAACGAAAAACGATTACAGGTTTAAATTATCGGAAATAAATTAAGTAAAATAAAAACAAAACAAAAAAAGGACAGGTTTTCTTTCTCAATGTAGTTATGATTTATTCATTTGCTTTAAAAACAGAATTAAAAAAAAAACATGGAATATGGTTCGCTGAGACAAAAGGTAAAATTTTGTAAGTAATAAAAAAAAAAAAAAAAATGAAATGATTTATGGCATGCGAATGTGTTAAGGATATATATATATATTTTTCTCCAGTATTGACTTGATAACAGTCGGCTGAATATCGTCATCTGTAAAAAAAAATCATTCCTAATTTTTAATCATTCCTTCAGCTTCGGTGCAAATTTGGAATTATGAATTTATTAAGTTAATGGGAATATTATTAGAAACAAAATTTGTATCGAAATAATTTGCCCGAAAGAATTTGGAGCCTATTTTCATTGAAGGCCGCCATTCCTCGTATTTCAATTTCTTTTTAGGAAAGTATTACAGACAAAAGTTTAGGTAAAGACTCAACTGGATTACAGAATTCCAAATAAGTATCCGAAAACGTAAAATAAAAATTCGTTGTAACCTACTTAATATCGATTGCTTTCTCTAAAAGATATCCTTCTCATTATAAAGATGGCCTCAGTTTACTCGGGAGAGGCCGATCTACTTTTGAAAAAAAGACAAAAGTCGCCATAAAAGTTTACACCAGATTTTTCAAAAAGATTGTTTAGTACTAGTTTTCAAAAATTATTTGGGGAACTCTTACTTACAGGGGAAGTAGTATCACTTATGGCAATTTTAAATAATATTTCATTCAATAATTTCATTCAGACATTAAGTATCCAGTGTGAAATTAGAAAAACATGCTTTTTTTTTTTTTAAAAAAAAAAGGATTAAACCAAAGTCATTGAGAGAAAAAAAAATAAAAAAAATATGTAGTTATTAAAATCTGAATACTTAAGATTTATATTTATCTATCTTTCGATATGTAAAGTTACCTTTTTTGTTTTATTTTTTTTTTTGCACTCAGTAGACGTGTATGTGTATTTATTCTGTTAAGCCTCGTACGACGACTGAAATTGGTTTGACCTAGTTTTAAAATTTAATTTTAATTGTTATTTTTTTGCATACATAATTAAGTATTTATGCTTTTTATTAATAAAATAATTATATAGAGAGCTGAAAATTATAGCATTCAAATAACATCTTATATTTTCAAGTTTTAATTAACATACAAAAGCGTTTAATGAAATTAAATAATACTTATTACTGTAAGCTTATTACATTAAAACAACTTCTTATATAAATTAATAATCGTAATAAAAAAAGTCGTATTTCATTGAAATTACTTAAAATGCAAATATTTTAAAAAAATTTCCTGTAATTTAAAAAAAAAAATCTTTAAGAAAGTTATTGTTGTAGATTCTTTTTCTTCTTCCTGTGATTCGCTGATCTCTTTATTGAGATCTACAATGAGTACATGTCATTAAGTATAATTATTTTTTTATTTTTTTTTATCTTGAAATGTTGTAAATTAATGTCCAAAAAATCGAAAAGAACCATTTCTGGTTTTAAATGAAACGGTCGAATGGATTAAAGAGGGAGGTTTGGCTTAATTGTATGTTGTTTTTATTCCGATTTCTTAGAGATTTTTTTTTAAACTGAAAGAAATATCTTTAGTTTTCTTGTAATCTACTTTTTTGAAATGTATAACCTATATAAAATGTCAGATTGTTATTTGTGCACTCTGTGTTTTAAAATGGCCCCTACAAATTCACAACTGCAAAGAAGAATAAGAAAATCGAGACTGAAACATTTTGTAAGGTTCATGACTCGTACAGCTCTTGCTTAGGTTAAAGTCTTTTAATGAAGTTTTAATACTGTCAGGCTTCGATCGTCGTGTCCTCTTTTTCCCTACAAAGCTAAAACTTTGGTGGAATGTTTAGGTTTTTGATAAAGAAGATCTCTGTTGATTTTGATAAATATTGAATCTTTATGTAAGGAGTTAGGGACCAAAAACGTAGCTTTAGGGAGAAAAAAAATGTAAAAATATTGTTTACATTTTTTTTCAATTTCCTGTAGACTCCAAACGACCATTTGTATATCTTGAATTTCTTTTTCTTATTATTGAATAATCGTTTTTTTATTTTTATTTTATTTTATTTTTTGTAAATCAACTTTTTGTGCAACGTTTTTTGCGAATACCTGAAAGTAGGCATACCATTTATATTTTTTTTTTAAGACAACAGAACCCTAAAAGTTTACGTTATCAAAATTTAAGCTACTTTTAATTAGGACAGCAAACTTAAATTCCAAATTATCCAATGAACAATACACAATAATTTGTATTGAGAATAGAATAAAAGAAAATAATTTTTTCAGATGTGGGTTTTTTTTTGTTTTTTTTTCCATTGGTGTCGTTTAGTATTTATTTTCTTTATGTCTCCCTCCAGACTGTTATCAGTGAACTCAGAATTGATTCCAAGGTTAGATATCTCTCTCTTCTGTTTTTTTTTTTACTTCCCAATTTGAATTGAACCCTGCATAATGGCGATTTGAATGGGGAACTAATATACCACAGACAAGAACGAATTGATGACCTCTGACTTTGCACATACCACTGAGAGCAGCATCTGGTCCTTGATGTCTCCGGCGCCAGACCCTCTCCATTCAATACCGGCCGGCTTCACTTTTTATGAAAGGCTTAAAACAGTACTGATTTTTTTCTTTTTTAACACAAGAGGGCATCTGAAACAGATTAACTGCCAGTCAATGACTTTAAAGTTCTATTCGCTGACAGTTTTGTCTGTCAACTGGAAAAATCTCCAGAGTTTTAAAGCTAAACAATTGAAAAAAATATGTTAATTTAAAGATGATTATAATGGTGGAATTGGAATACACAAATCCAATTGTAAGGTACTATAGCGTCGTTCTCTATTTGTAGATATTGTCGAAATTGTCGAAAAGGCAGTATAATCAGTGGCATATATTGGGGGTGGGGGCAGCCAAGAGTGGACCCCCTCCCTTAGATTAGTTCTATTTTCTTTTTTTTTTCTTTGGGGAGGGGGGGGGGGTTGTTGATTAGTTCACTAACTTGGCCCCATTCCCTCCGAAATAAAATCCTATATACGTCCTGTTAGGCAATCAGGATTTCAATCCTGGGATGTAGTTCGGGAAGACTGATAAATCTTGTTAGTTACCTCCAACCAAAAAAAAAAAAAAATCGAGGACTCGGATATCAAATCAAAATCCAATCTTCCTTGATGGGTGAATAGGTTAGGGGGAATACTTATATCACCACTAAAAGAAAGAAAAAAAGTGGGGGGACATTTTTAACTGTTACAATAAGGTAGAAAATCTAGAAATTATATGAAAAAAAAAAAAGAAACTGTAAACTATCTGAATAGAGAGCAGATTGAACGTGCAGAGAAATTATTCAAAAACAAAACCGGGGGAGGGGGGGCTGCACAATGAATACACAAGATCGCCTTTCGGGCCTTTTCTCAGAGGGAATCGGAAACGGCTGTTGGTATCGGGATTCGGGCTGATGAGTCCCAAATAGGACGAAACGGCCGTTCCCCTTTCCCTCCGATCAAAAGGCGTTTTTGTTTAATTTGTTTCTTTGTGCAGCCCCCCCCCCCCCGTTTTGTTTTTGAATGTAACCTATCTTGGATATTCCTTTTTTATTCATTTTTATTTACGATTAAGTGAATCAAAAATTTTAGATTAAGCCATTCTACAGACTATAGATTGACAATTTAAACAATAAAAAAAATAGGTCTGAATTTTATATCTTAATACTGGTTTGTAGTCCCTGATGTCCAAAATTCTCTCATCCTTAAAAATATTAAGGATTACGAAAAATTGGAGGAAAAAAATAATTGCTAAAAGTTTAAATTTGCGTCAAAAGTTGGACAAATAGATGTCATTTGTTATAGAATTTAAAGGCTAAAACTTATACACTTAGATTTTATTTGCTGCCAAAAAAAAAGTATATTCTAATTCGTAAAAAAATAAAAGCAATAAGAAGTGACTGTAATGTTATCGTGTTTTTATTAATTTTACTTTTATGTGGAATTAATCAAATTACTTTACAATATGAACTCATTGACGTCCGTTCCGGGTTTTGGTTCTCTTATTAAATGACAAATTCTAGCTCATTATCGTTATAAAACATTTTTTTAATGTCAGATTTTATTTTATAAGCCTAACCAAGACACGCACTTTTGATTTTAATGCGAATTTGACTAAAAGATATATTTTATACACATCATTAATCCATATTTTAATATTTAGTAGGGCTTAAATTTTAGACCAATTAATAATTAAAAAGTATGATAGTTATAAGTCGAGTAACTTAAAAAAAAATACATACGATATAAATAAACTTAAAACCAAACTAATATTATTCTTAGTTTTAATTTTATTATTTTAAATTAAATCTACCTTTAATAAAGATATTTCAAAATACCTTTATTTATTAAATTCATTTCTCGATGGTGTTTAACCTATATTTCCTTTTTAAAACATCGCGCTCCAGAATGAAGAACAACTCTTGAAAATTATTTTTTTTTTTTTTTAAATGGTAGCTAATTACGTTTTAATTGACGTTTCTTCCCTCTTTTCTTTCTTTCTTTCTTTTTTTTTTAATTAAGGTTTCCTTTTAATTGCTTTTCGGAGGTTTTTTCTGAAAGCCACAACCATTTTCCCTCGCCCCAAGATTCCTCATTCTTCCAGAAAATTCCGAAACACCGGCAGTTCGCGGAACAGCAGCCATCGATTGACTGCAATTGGTAACAGTTTCTTGGGATCCCCGCGGATTCTTGTGTTTTGAAAACAGATAACGACGCCAGTATATGTGATACGGTCCGAAGTCCACATTCTTGCAAAGCAGTGCTCCAGGGCAGGAAACGAGGGCACGCGCCCAATTAAAGCTATTAGGAATAAGAAAAAAGAAGGAGAAGCATCAACTGTCTACGCAGCAGCGGACATTAGTATTATTCACAATAAATATTCTTTATTATGTGTGGGCGAAAAGAATCACTCACTGGCAGAATTGTTTAAGATTATAAAAATAGAAAGCTACCGCTTTAGGCAATTGGTCGGATTCCCCCCTCAAGGAAAGTTTATTTTTCTTTTGATTTCAGTCAATGAACTTCTTCTCACTTGTATTTATTTGATAATTGGCAGTTGATGGAAAGCTGTTTTTTATATATATATATAAATTGTACGATTTTCAGTAAATGTTTTATTAAAAAGTAAATATTAAAATGTTTGTTAATAAATTAAAAGATTTAAAATAATAATTTTTAACTAATTTCCATTATAAAATACTAGTAAAAGCTGTATACTTTTTGCAGGGCAATAATTTCAGTAAAACGCAACAGGAAATTGGTTGTGCTTTTCGAGCTACTCCATTCCTGAAATTTTTAATGTAATTTGATGATTTATTAAGTGCGTTTAAATGTAGAACTTCGATAATAGCAAGTTTTTTTTTTTTTTTTTTTTTTTTTTTTTTAAGCTTATGAATCAGTTGATAGTGAAAGCTGTATAAAGCACAGCCGACTTACGTAGTTAGGATCAACGGTATCGCAGCAGATTAGATTAGTTTAGGTTATCAACGGTGAAACAGAGAATCGTGAGAAAAATACCTTTTAAAGGATTGTAACATTAATGTAAAGGAAGGGAAAATAAAGAAATTAAACTAACAGTTTCAGTATTCCACGAAGTATCTTCCTCAGGGGGTGTGAGTAACAAGTGACTGCTCGGGAAGGGGAGAATCTGAAATTTTATATTTTCCTTTTCTTTTACACGCATTTTAATTATCATTTGTACGTTAATCTGTCAAATATTTTCCTCATCTTTCAAATTATACTTCGCAGCCTACGAAGGGGTTGGTCGCAAGTGACGTCATCACAAATAAGACTCCGAAGGTGCTTCCCTAAATACTCCACAGTGATTTTATTTTTTATATTTCTTACTTTCGTTTCGAAAAGCTCTTTAATTGTAAATACTGTTTTTATTATAACATTTGAAATAGATATGTAAATTGATTATTAGAAGTACTTTTGAGTTGATGGTGCAATTCGGCATTTTAATTTAAATCGGAATTAGTTATTAAAAGGAAGTTTATACAAAATGCGGGAAAAAAATATATTAAAAGAAAAAATATTTTTGAAAGATATCAATCGCAAGGCACAAAGCTAAAGTTAGGATTCGCACTTTGAGTTGTCATCGGGAAGAGACTGGGACGGACCGTTTCGTTCTCATTAGGACTCCTCAGCCAGCCAAACTCCTCCGATGACAACTCAGAAAGCGCGCAAGGTGTTAGTATCCCGACTCTCGCACCCGAGAACGGGATCTCCCACTGAAGAAATCCTAACCATAAATGAGGGGGGGTAAAATACAAAACTTCCTTGTCCTGCATTAAAGCAAGCACAAAAGGAATTTAACGGCTGCATCAACTAAATAAAATAGCCAAATGCTTATGAATAAAAGAAGTTTAACGATAAATTGTTATCTTGATCATTGGAGAACTTGTTTGGTTCGTTTTATAGCTTTAAAAAGTTCCTTTCACTCCCGATAAATGTTAAGAGATGTACACCTAAAAATACCCATTTAATGACTTCTGCACCATGCGGTTTGTTTTACCCTCTTCATCTTCCGTTGTCGTAATTGGTCCAAATGAGCCTTCGTAAATATAGGAGTTGACCAGCGGTACCAAATCGATTGTCATTAGAGAAAAGTCGTAGAGATTTAATTAAAAGGGATTAGCCGGCCTTTCTTAGATTGAAATACTTGAGTGGCAATTAGAGACTCAGTAGCTCAGTTTCAATATCAAAGAAACGCCGCCAAATTGGTTTATTTAAACTTGTGTGTCCACCGTTGAATTACAATTACGAGGTCCAGTCTGTTTTTAATTGCTTTTTTTTGATTCACTAAAACCGGACTTTGAGGAAAGTTTGTTTGTTCTGACAAAAAGCTGTACAAATAACAGAAAAATAGGAACGGAAAATAGACTGAATTAAAAGTTACAGAATGATTTCGTATTATCGTAAATATTTAGATATATTTATTTTTGGGAAATACATAGTTCAGATAGTTTCCTAACATTAACTAAAGATGAAAATAATTTATTTATATATTTAATATTAGGAAAATGTAATAATATTAGCAAGTAGTATATATCTAATATATACATATAAAAATATCTTGTATATTATATTATTGATAGTACAATAGACTTCCGGTCGCAGTGCTTGGCTTCTCTGCCACCCACATTCACTACATAACATAACATATTATTTTATTGCATCCCAGTAGACTAATCATTTTTTTTTATCTCTGTTCCCTGAACTTCGACGTTCTACCAACGATCTTTAAAGTGTTCCGCAACGAGGTTTTTCTAAAATCTTCAAAATTTAAAGTTCGATTTACTTAATTGAGTAAATAAGAAAGATGAATGAGACGTGAAGCAGTGTTAAGTGTTCAGTTCGAGCTGATTTATTCTTATGATTCTGTAGCTATTGTACAAATAAAAGAGGATAGCATACTTTTAGAGAAAAGATTAAAGTAAATGCAGGGCCCTTCCGGCACAACCTTGTGGTCAAGGCGTCAACCTGCCACGATACTGATGTGTCTGATCTTGGGTTCGAATCCCGGTCTGGGGCTTGGATGTTTCATTGTTTGTTTCTCTTCCAAAAAGGAGATAAAGTCTGACTGTCCCTAGTTAATTCGGGGTTTGTGTCTGCAGTCCCAGCCTAGAAGCGCTGTGAGTTTCAGATCTTTCAGTGTCTCCTGGATTGTTATCCAAACGACAGCAGTGTATCACCCCCTCATCCAGGAATACAGCTCTCCACAGCTTATGATCATTTACTGCAGTTCAATGCTGCCTTGCTTCGAAATGTGCGGCTTATTTCAAAACTTATTTTAATACATAATTTTTTTGTGTAATTTTTTATAACTTGTTATTCTGTCATTTGTTTTAACCATTCCTAATTGTTCCTAAGTTGAAACACTCTGATAAATATAATAAATTAAAATAATTCAGTGCAAGAGCAGAGAACGAACAGAACAACGGTACCACCAATTTACTCTTTGATAACAGTATTTGACGATGCCAGACAAAAGCAAACATCAAAAAGTTTATCATTGTTTATTTTGAACTACGATAAAAGTAGGCCTATTTACTCTGTATACTGTTTTATCGTTTGAGAACGAACTTTGATCAGACTTGGAATCTTTCTTAAACACAGTTGATTTCCGTCTTTGTTTGTTCGCTTTATATTTGAGCTATCAAAACCAACCCGGGAAAGGTTTTAACTAAGTTTGGTTCCGATTCGATCATATTTGCTAGATCTGTGCTCAAAAATCGATTAAATATTCTTTTCTAGCTAATTTCTCAAGTTGAAGCGTTTTTTGATTTGAAGATTCAATTTCGATTAAAGCGCTATTACTATTATTGCTATAGTTGATGTTAGCAATAATAGTAAGTTAAGTTGCTGAATAAAAATTCTTAGAATATATTTCTTTTTTATATAAAATAAATTAGTATAAGAAAAAAAAAATTATATATAATATTTATATATACAGTCGGACCCCGATTTAACGAACCCCTATTTACCGAATTTCGCGATTTAACGAATTTTTCTTTTTCCCCGATGAAAATGAAGGCAAAAACCCCTATTTAACGAATAATTAACCCCGAATTAACGAATTATTTCAACAGCCGAAAAAAAAAAATTTTTTATTAGTTTAGATCAACAAATCTAAACATACCTAATGCAGCAGGATATAAATGACGCTGCATTTTCTTTTGTCCATAAAGTCGAAAAAGAACTTTTTCGAGTCAGGAATCAGGAGTCAAACATTACTCAGTACATACTTTAAAATTTCAAATTAACTAGTGTGTAATTATTCGCTGTATTATTAGCTGCTGAATAAAAAGTGTGTAATTTCTAATTATGGGTGTTTTGTATAATTGCTTATTAGGGCTGTTCCATAAGTTAAGTGCAGAAATTTTTTATTTTGGACCCCGATATTACGAATAAACCCCGATTTAACGAATAAAATTTTCGGTCCCGATGAATTCGTTAAATCGGGGTCCGACTGTATATATATATATATATATGAATTACCATATACCATCTTTACCATCTTTCAGATAAAGTCTTATTGGGTAATTTCTATCTATCAGCAGGTGCTAATATTCTGATACAAAAGAGATATATATGTACATTGAAATATAAAAGTTCAAAGATAATTTTAACTAAGATACCACATTATTACCTTTAGTACTACAGTAAGATCTTACATTACGATATAGTTAATCTTCATACATTTTCATGTATTTGTTATATAATGTGCTATTTTTAATTGGAAAACATTTGGGGAGTTTACTTAGCATTTTACAGGTAATCTTCATAAAAGTACAGTTTGTTTCTTCAGTTGTTTGTTATCGAATTCTATGACTTTCATTTAGTAGACTTAAAATTTGGTGATTAGGTACACTTCACTCCCAGCCAGATTTCGTCACTTCATGTTAAGATTCTTATTACACTATTATGGGAACGGGCGGTTTATGAAATACACTCTACATTTTATGCACCAGCAGATAGAACAAGAATTCTGTATTTCCTATATTCATTCATTCACTATAAGCACTACGGTCCATGAAGGGCAAAAGTCTTCCTAACTGTTACAGTCCATTCTTCTCTTATTACTATTATTTGTAGGCCTATACATTGTAAAATATTATAGGATTAAAAACTTCGAAATACAGGTGCTCCTTGACTTACGATAGGGTTAGGTTTCGTTGAACTCAACATAAATAGAAAATATAGTATTTCGAATGTGAATACTATAAAAATTTAAATAAATTACGACTGTCACTGAAGTCGTAAATACCAAAGAATATTAAAAAGTTTTTATAAATTAAAAATATAGAAGAACGATCGGCTTCTATGTCCTGCTTGTAAGGACAAAACCGGTCGTTCTTATGTATTTTTTAATTTATAAAAACTTTTTAATATTCATGAATGTCCACCTGTATACACGTTAAAACTTTTCAATTACTGTACTTTAAACACCAGTACTTGAAAAGTAAATACTATAAATGAATAAAAGTTTATCCTTTCACTACTTGTGCAGTGCTGAACAAAAAAAAATGTTCAACAAAGTTTTACATTTATTTCATTGCGCAAGGATGATACAGATATAGTAACTGTACTCCTAGAAGTAGTGATGTTCTACTTGTTATTGCTCGGAACAGATCAAAATTCAGAGTTTGATGCTATTCACTGGTGCTTCACTATGGTGAAATCGTAATATCCTCAAGCGAAGAACAGCAAAGTTCTTTTTCCCCCCACTCTTTTTTGAAATGTCTTCAGAAAAATCCAGAATTTGTAAG
Organism: Thereuonema tuberculata; assembly: GCA_023159025.1. Classification (NCBI taxonomy): domain Eukaryota; kingdom Metazoa; phylum Arthropoda; class Chilopoda; order Scutigeromorpha; family Scutigeridae; genus Thereuonema; species Thereuonema tuberculata. Next base: position 47,584,264 of record JAFIDM010002131.1, on the reverse strand, counting down.
CTGTCAGCCAATCAGATGCTTCGAAATGGTCATGTATGACTTAAAGTACGTAAAAACTATTTGATTTAGTTTTTGTCATTAAATTTTCCCAAGTTTTTCTTTCATTAAAAATATTTACAGTAATACTGAAACATACGAAATAAGTTACAGAAAGTATTCAAATGCACACTTATTAATGTTAAGCTTTTAAAAAAAATGAAAAAAAATCAATAATTGAAATAGGTTGAAAAGATCAAAATTCATTAAATCCAGTTTGTTGTGATTTTTTAATTTATTTATTTTGGTGAAACCCAATGAGTTATTAGCCGTAACACATTGGAGCAACCTTGCTGCATGCAATGATAACATGTTATGAAAATGACTGTCTGCTTTTCGTTCATTTTTTTTTCTTCTTCTTCTCCAATTCCTGTTTTACGTTGCGGCATTCGTGTACGTTCTGTTCCTTCCTTTTCGTTATTCATTCTTCGTATGTTAATTGCTCCAGTTCTCTTCTGACAAATCACGCAAACATATCAAAGCAGGAATCGAAGTTATTTTGGCGAAGAGTTGATCGACCACGTGAACATTGCAAAGAGAAGAAAGAAAAAAAAAAGAAAAAGGAAGGGATAGAAAAAGAAAAATCAGACCCGTTCTTGGAAATTAATGGAAAGTGAAAGAGTGTAAAAAGGGAGGGGAGGGTGTGAGGGATGACAACGTGGTTTGTTTCGTAATTAGATGCCTCAAAGGCCACTCACCCGATCGCATGAAGTAGGTCTTCTTGTTTATTGCAATATTTGGTTCAAGTTCAGAATCAAGTATTTGAAGAAACCTTTCCTGTTCCAATTAAATGTGATAAATCAAATAAAAAGAATTAGTACAACAAAAAATATATGTTTAATATTAATTAATTGATATAATAATTAAAGAATGCTTTAAGAACAAACAATGTTACATTTATATACCTTTAAAGTTTCTGTACTTACTTGTGTACATCTTTGTTTTCACCTCAAAAAATTTTAATAGTACAAGAGGCCAAGTTCTATAAAACTGTTATATATTACCAGCATGTAGCGAAGAGGTTGTTATTTATTTATATATTTATTAGAATTATATATGATACTGTTATATGTAATCATTAAAAAAAGGATAATGTTAATCATGGAGAATCAACGGCAAGGAGATACCCGCCCCCTTTCTTCAATTTCAGTTTTTATGTAGTTTATAACTATTTTTCGCAAGAGAAAATTTCAATTGTAATTTAAATATAGTATTCCTTTTTTTTTTTATTCAGGCCTTAAAAAAAATGTCATGCTCAAAATTATAAATTTTGAAAAAAAAAAAACAAACAAACAGAATCGACAAGATGTTGACCTGTCAGTTTCCAAGTACTTCTCATAGTAAGAACAAAAAATAGTTATATCAAAGAAAGTGGCAGTAAATTTCTATTTTTGCATGATGTATAATAATAGCACTTTTTTAAGAATTGAAAGTTGTAGGCTTCTGTGGGCCCAATTTCAGACAAAATCAAAAGAGATTTGTATGTGATAACCTTTTAAAATTTCAGTAATTTAAGATACCCTATTTATTTTTTTATTTTTTTTTTATGACTAAATTTTGGAAATTTTTGCTTTATCTGTTGGTCCAATTTGTATCGAAATCAAAAGGAATCTTCCTTAAAAAAAACCTAAACTTACCTGTAAAATTTCAGCTTTGGAGGACAAATAGTTTTCGATTTATCGGATCGCTAACAGATGGACGTTCTTGCATATTTCGATCTAAAATGGCATTCTGAAACGATTTTTGCTCTAACTCTTTTATTTTCTCTCGATTTCCGTTAAGGAACGTGATGCATAAAAATAATTTGTGCAGATCAAAATGATTGTAAAAACTATGAGTAAAAATATCTAAAATAAATAAATGTCGTTACAGTGTATGTCATTGTCACGAGACCGTGGAAACAAATGAACAAAAAAAAATGGCGACTATAATAGTAGTTAAGTTACCATTCCACGTCTAAAGCGAGCAGCTGACAAATACATTATACTGGTTAACAAAGGAACAGAGTGAAGACACATCATGCTGAGATTGGCCTTGAAAGTTGTCGTTCAGTTGGCTCCAGATACGTTGCCAGTTCCGGCTTCTTCGTCTGAGACGATGATTCACTGCTTTGAGATTAATAACAGACACAAGAAAATCACTCTTGTCGCATATCTGTACCTTTTTTGTCATTTTAATTTTTTTAGCTTGCTTTTCTGGAAGTGTAGGCTCAAGAGATCGTCTGGTCTTTGTGTGCATGATTCCCAAATAACTTGAGTTAGTGAATTGAAACCTGTAACTTTTTTTTTAGCTAAGATACTCCGAGGAAAGTAGGTTCCAAATTCTCTGAGGAAGTTCTTGTTTCTTATAAAACTTCATTTTTTGTAAATTTAGTAAACTATAGTCACTGATTCGATTATTTGAAATTTTTTTTTCCTTTCAAATTTCAATTTTTTTTTCAAATGTTTTTAATAATTCTACATTCCTTATTGCTTAACATAATTATAATGTTATACTGTATTATTGCTATTAATAAGTAATCTATTTGAAGCTTATATAATTACATATATACAATGTGATAAATATATATATGAATATTTTTAGCATGTACATACTGGTAAAATATTTTTATCTATTAGGTTAAATAATAACAATAATACTAATAAGTAAATGAAAAATAGGGAAAATATGTATATTTTCATTGACTTTTTTTCATACATCAATGTACTAAGTAAAAAAAGAAATAATACCCGTACTTAGATGTTGAATAATCTATTTGCACTATATATATAAATGTGTAAATTCTTTCCATTTTCAAACACTGTTACAATTATAATTAAGATCTATCTTCTTAGGCCTAAACTTTGTACGTAAAACTTTTTTTTTCCTCAAAATTACATTTAAGTTAATTTTCTAGATCTTAAAAAAGTTGCTCGTATTTTTTTTTTTCTTTTTCTGTTTCTTCGCCTCTGTGATTTTGAAAAGAGCTGTTTTGCTCATCTTCGTGGAAAGCTGATCACCTTCGGCACACACCTCCCATTCATTGAACCCTAGCCAGCATAATAGCTACGAATATATATATTTTTTTTAGGCATGGCAGACGATGATGTTTACGTCCCGCCATGAAAATGAAGTATTGACTGGTCGTACATCACTGTTCGAAACCATTTCCCGATAAGAGGAAAGCAGTCTGCCGGGGGAAACTCATCTGTCAGTCGTGCCCCGGGCAGACGCTCCACCGTACATAATGGAGCAATTGTGTTTTCCTTTGAACTCACATAATCATATTAAAATGCAAGAAAATGGACGAGTTTTATGTTTTGCCTTTGATTTATGGGGCTTATCGCGAAAGATCAACAGGAAAAAAAAAAATCATGTTATATTTTCCTGTGATTGTTTAAAGGTATTTCAAAACAATTTTTTAAAAATAGTGAAGGCACTTAAAAGTCAATTATAATATTAGAACTCTATTATAATTAATCATAGTTTATTTATTTATTTGTTATAATTTGATAAAGTCAAAAGACACTTAAGATCTTAAAAATATCTATCAACTAGTGCTTAGACATTATTTTCAGATTTATTTTTTTAAATTAAAAAAATAAATTGATATTTAATTGAAAAAACATAATTACAGAGAAAAAAAAACATCAAGATGGCATATATCAAAAATGCCACAAAACAAAAAAAATAGAAAATGTAAGAAATAAAATTTTAAAATTTATCCATAATTATTTACATAAAAATAAAAAAATTGCAATAAAATTCAAGTGTAGTTGTAGTAAATAAGTAAATCATAAATTGGTAAGATGTGACATAGTAATAATAATAATAACAATAATAATTCTATTTGTGTCTTCAAAAAAAAAACTGTTTTAAGTTTTGACGATGATTTAATATTTTAATTTACACCGATAGTTTTATCAAATTCCTTTCTCCAGATCACAACTTTTATTATAAAACGGACATTTTAACAACATTTAAAAAAGACATTTGTTTATAACAATTAAATTCTAAAAAAATTAATATCGTTCTTATTCTATGGATAATAATAGTTGTAGAAATTGTTCTTTCCTGTAAGTTGCTTTGAATCTAATAGTGTAATTGGAGAGAGGGGGTGGGGTATCCTCTTATGCCATATGGGCGCTTGCCCGGATCTCCATCATCTAGACACTATTTTTCTGTTGGTGAGATGAAAGTGACAGTGTTAGAGAGAGAGAGAGCTAATGAATGAGTGGGTCGAACCCATTTTTAATGCTGGTGGGGGTTCCATTAGGACTTGAAAAATGAGGGTCATCCATCCAAAAAAAAAAGAAGAGAATTTAGGTTAACTCAGCGAAACCATTAAGTATTAATGGCAAAAAAAAAGTAAAGAATCTAGTGAATTATTGCAAAAGAAAGTTTGCAGAAATTGTAAAGAAAATTGTAATTATTAAGAAATTTCAAAGTTAAGTACTTACATATCCTGGCGAGCTATCTTTTTTTACACTTGTTTATATAGTAGACTCTCTCTCTTAACCGGTCTCGCTTTAACCGTCCTTCTCTTTATCCGGTCTGAGTTTCTCCAGAGCGTAAATGGTACTTACTCCAGTAATTCAAATTGCAATTAAAAGTCTATAAGAATAGCGCTTGTGGCTGAGAGTCTCATGTCGGTTTATAAAATAGCCAAAAATAAAGCAGAACGTCAATAATCCGAACCATCTCAAAACATACACGCAATGCAGTCTTTAATTTATTATACGTACAGAAAGTTTCATATATTAATTTTTTTAAATAATATTTCGTATTTTACAACATAGTGGTAATTCGTCTGCTACTAAAAATTTCGTTGTAGGCTTAATTACACTTTGTTACGTGTAACCGAATATTCTGATGTTAACTAATTGATTCACCAAACTAATCTTTGTCAAATAGTTCGATGTTTTTCTGTAAATAAAAAAACTCGCATATTATTTTAGTTTTTTTTTGGATAAAACTAATTTCCTAAATATAGTTTTTCTTGTATCATTTCTGAATGCTATCCAATGCCGGTTTTATTTTGCCTTTTCATTCTGTGGGTGGGGATCCATTTCAGCTTTTTTTTTCCCTCCGACTACCCAAATACAATGAGGTCGTGTTTAGCAGATTAGGCCTATGTGTTGTAGGGTTCGTTGTTGGGGAGAGCAGCTGTGTTCCTGCATCGCCGTCGTTCTGCAAGAGGGAGAGTCATACGGGCATGAAGGTCTACAGCTGCTGCCCTTGCAACAAGGCCAAACGCGTAAAAGAGCTGCCTTACAACAATGGGCACGTGGACCATTTACCGTACACGGAAGACCCACTACTTCCTGTCGGAATACGGTAATTGGATCCTAATCAGCAAAACCACGAAAGGCTTAGGGGTTTCTAGGCTACAGATGAAGTATTAGCAGCTGAAGTAGTACTTTTTTTTTTTTTTAATTATTCAGATCTGAGTAATTTGAATTCAGCTCGCGGCACTCACTGTTCAGGTGTTTTTGTCTGCCGCTTTGTTTACAAAGGGATGAAGGCGTGAATTTCCTTAAGGGCAAATGGGCCATGGCCCAGGGCAAGCAGACAGGGAAAGTAGATCGTAAAAATAGAAATAGATTATCGGAATATCGAGTTCGATTTTAAATAATTTGGAAATATTTAGACTACAATATAAAATGAAGTTTAGTTTCAAATGAAACTAATTTATTAAATTTAAAAATGTCAAAATATTTCATTTTCATAAAATGACCAACAAAATAACAGAGAAAGAAAGAAGAAAGTAATTAGATTTAGCCAAATCACAGGCACTCTTTCTGGATATCTTCAAGGAATTTGTTCAATGATGTAAACACACTGAAAATGAATCTCAGCGAACCTGAAATTATTCAAATATTTTTTTTTTTCGATGCGAATCCGAATCTGAAGTCTGTTTCTCTTCTCAATTTGTTCAGTACGAATTTGACAGGCAGAGCAATCTTTCCTACTTTCAGGATAAATAGAAAACTGTTTGTGTTGCACAAAGTACTTGTAAATTAAAAAAAAAAAATAATAATAACAATAATAATAAATGTACCCCCCCTTTTTTTTTTCTTGAACAGTGGATGTTCCTTGTTTATATTTCTTCTCCATAGACTTTCTAAGCTATCAGCGTTTGGTGTTGGCAGGAAAATGATTCGGTAATATCGTAGTACCTTTTGGGAAATTTGCGAAAATTGTGAGATACGATGTTTAGACTTTTGAGTTACGTTCAGTTGTCTTCAAAAAAAAAAAAACTTACAGAGCATAATTAAGCATAATTTATGCAGTATCATGAAACCTACAGTTCTTCAATGGCTTTAAGCTTTTGAAAATCCCTGGTTTTCACTACAAGATAATCACTGAGGTTTTGGGGATTATATCAGACAAATTAGAAATATAAGGGAAGGAAGGGTAAGAAGTCTGAGAGAGAAATTGACAGAAATTTCGTAGGATACGAGATATTAAAAAAATATATTCCTATTGTGCCAAGACCACAATGTGTAAATCAAAATGATTACTGCTCTCATTCATCTTTGGGATGTAATGTTAAGCAATTAAGCATCCAGTGGAATGTATTCATTAAGCTGCCATCCACATTCATCTCGTTCACCTTCGCAGATTAAGAGGAATTTCACGTGATTCATAGAAAGTTTGAAACAGGAAAACATGTTCTCTAATGTTTTTATCATTTGTCGACATTATCTACGCCATTGTGATTACAATGAAATTAAAACCGGAACCCAGAACCACATTAATCAGTTTAATGATATTTTATAAACAGCGCATTCTTTAGTTTTATTTTAGGGGCATTTTTTTTTTCTCCTAAGCCTTACATTATAGAATAAGGATGACTATGAAATATAACTAGCCTAACCCGAATGAAAAATTATTAAAAGGAAAATAAATAAATAAAGTATTTCATAAGACTGAAGATTTAAATTCATTGATTTAACGTCTCAGTTTACGGAAAAACAGACTCAGCTGCTGTTTAGGGCCCAAGACATTTGCCGTAAAAGTCAGCAGAATGTCCCAGAATCTAAGATCCGGTACTGAATTTGAGTTATTTTTGTCGTGAAGCGAAGGAGAGTAACGTCTGTTAGAGTGCCATCCAGCATTCTTCACCACCTGTTGTACAAAAAAAAAAAAAATCCCAATAAAATGGTGTGTATTTTACCATTGCATGTATAAATCTTTTTCTCATGAATTCGGGTGTATGGCTCTATTAATGCGTTAAATCCCAATAAAATTTTGTCTTTTCTCCAGTTAACGACAGATCGTAAAGGGACCTGATTCAGATCTCCAATAAAAGATTGATCTGAAGTAAGTCTCGAATTGATGGCTACACTTTCACTAGTTAACAGATTCATTGTTGTAGCTTTTACAGTTTTCTTCAGCCAAACCAAATAGTAAACAGAGTTTTTTATAGGATGTGTGGGGTTTATCAATCTCAACTGTCGCCTTTGAATGCTACAGTCACTCAAGTTACATAAGTTCACGCAATATTTTCACCTCACTAATAATTACGTAGTGTTTACTATAGGCCTTTTATTAATGGCTTATTTCTTCAGGGGTGTAAAAGTGACAGTCGGAAAAAAAGTAATATGGAATTGGATGTATTCAGTCCAGATTCAATGTGAAACTGTCTTTAAATTATCATTGTATCCTAGAACCATTAACATTTGCTTCCCTATAATCATTAATGTAACTGTTGTAAAAAGAAATATCTGAAAAAATTTGTAGTTGGTGTACATAAAAACTCAAAATCTTTGTTTTAAACAATAATGGGTGAGACCAAATTGTTTACCAAGTGACATCCTGGAACAGCTGTTTCACGCTCTTTGGCGATCATCAGCCAGGAGCAGTCCCCAGTAAAACAACGAGGTCTCAGTACTGAGGCTAATATGAATGATCATCGGATTATTCGCAGTGCCTCAAAAGCGTTCAAAATAAACAAAAATTCATTGAGGCCGGTGGACATGAATTTTCTCATTAATATTTTATTAGTGAGTTTGTTTATTTTTGCTTTTGAGAATCCGACCACTGCGAATCCGACGGTCTATTATTTTACTTAACGAATAATAATGCCTAACACTATTCTAAATAAATAAATAAATAAATAAAAATAGTTATAGACGATAGAAAAATTGTATTTATCACATTTTAAGTTTGAGTTATTTTTTTTCAAAATAAAGATAAAAAAAAAAAA
>JAFIDM010002131.1:47545453-47556888 GCA_023159025.1 Thereuonema tuberculata | reverse complement strand
AGTTTTAATTTGGCGTTATCAACATGTCTTTCTCAGTGAAAACAGACTCGGTCAGCCATTGTGACAGGAAAACATAATTGATCAGCTACCGGAAGGGCTGCGCAGTTCAAACTTCCGCCGGTCAACTTTCATTTTGAGGACAATATACTTGATTGACACAGGATATACAGCTCCGCAATGAGTCCGTATATTGCAAAATGAAAATTATTTAGAGAAATCTTTATTTACTGTACAAATATTTTATATTTACAAGTAATTTCTAATTATTAATCGTTTTTCTTAAGAATAAATATATTTATGTAACGTCATTATCGGAATAACGTCAATTATCCGAACCTTCGCCGCTTTCCCCCCCCTCCCAAAATAGTATCTACTTTGAGTGCATTCGTCGCTATGCTGAAATATTTTCACCTACTACTTAATACATTCGTTTATTTATTTAAAGATATGTGAAATATTGCAAAGAAATAGCTTAAATTTGTCTTTACAGTTTAAAAAAGTAGTTATATTTTTGCAATATAGTAAAACGTTAATTATCCATGGTAATGGTAGAACTCCTAGATGATTAACAATTAATCCAAATTATGTTTTATTGGGTTAAACATTTAAAAAATTAAAATAATATTATAGAAATGTTGATAGTATGTAAATACAAAACTGAACATGATGCAATATTATTTCAAATACTCAGTAATGACTGCGGAAAGAATTAAAATAAAATATAGTATATGAAATTTCTATGAACTACTTGTCCAGTATTTCATATTTCAAAATATAGTTGAATAATAATAATAATAAAGTTATTTCTATCTTTTAATTCTATTGAGTACAATAATTTAAGTAATTATACTTACTTTCTTATGAACTGGGTAATTTTTCAGAAATAAACATAAATCTTTTTTTTATTATTTTTTATTATCCGAACTATTTGAATAACTGAACTTAGACCCAACTAGTTCTGATAATCGAACGAACTATCGTAAATAAGGAAATAACTCATCTTCTTCCCATTCTGTTGTTTGCCACGTGTATGCTCATATGACAACAATACTATATGAGCATACACGTACTGAATAAAAGCATGGGATTGTATTATTGAGAATGAAAGTTTTACACTGTTTTATTGCTCAACTGGAAGTCGAGAAATATTTTCTGTTTCCACGATGACTCACGAGCCCTGACGCAGCCTTCGGGAACTGTTACTCTATTATCAAGTTAGGTTTTCTACAGTTAAAAAAAAAACATTGGTGCCACTGCATCTAAATGGAACGCTAATTTTTTTAAAAAATTATGAAAACCTTGCAAAGTTACTCAGAAAAACTTTTAAGAAATATAAGATCAAGAGGCAGTTGTTTTGTTTCTGTCTTTTTTTTTCATCATAAAACATTGGCTGCATTAGTGATATATCTTGAGTATCTGCAAAAACGGTTTCTTGGGAGGAAAATCTAAGGAAGGCTGTATTGAACTGTTCCAAGTTAGTGGATTCAATTCCTTTACACTGAATTTGTGTCTTCGTATAATTATTGTTTACTTGTAAATCTTTTTTCTAATCCCTTGAATCACATTATCATATAGTGACTTATCAGTGCTAAGAAAATATTAAATCAAAAAATCTTTGTTTAAAAAGCACGACAAGTTCTTTTCCGTTGTTCTCTTAATGTTCAAATAATGACTTTTATTTATGAGAGATGTATCCAGGGCCGTCCCTAGTTTTTGCGAGCCCTCGTCACATAATTTTATTCTTAGAGTATTCTGTGATTCGTAAAGAGACTATTTCTTGATTACTTAAAAATGCGAGGGGGGGGGGTAGATATTTTTTTCTCTCAAATTTTTCTATTTTTGTTACTTTTTCAAATTTACTTTTATTTGGTGCGCCGACCCGCTCGCCCGGCTCTAAGGGCGGCCTTGACTGTAGTTATTATATATTATTTATTTAGTTATTTATATCATAAATAACGAAAGGAAATTAATTAAAAGATGATTTACAGTCAGTGGATACTTAATAGTAATACTTATTAATATTACAGGTATGGAAAGCACTTAGTTTGAGAATTGAATGAAAGTTTGCCTCTATTGTAACGCTTAATAATCGTGTCATTCCATAATAGGCTGTTGACTTTAACAAACAAAGAATCTGATGCTAGCTTTTCCTAATTGCTGGCTTTTCAACGGGATTTTAATTAATGTAGTGGGGGTTTCAGTTCAGGTCAGAACAGTTAATTATACAGTGAGTGGGTAATCTTTTGTTGAACCAACTTTTGTACAGCATACAACAGTATACAACCTTGGCCTGAAAACCCTTCTTCCCGTGCCTCTTAACAATAAAGCAGTTAACCAAATGGAAAGAAATGACTAACGGCATTTAATTGTTTAGCTTTTTTATTGTGGTAATGACACTACGTAAAGGATCTGTACTACAGAATATGTCAGTAGTTGCAGAAGTAAAAAAAAATGACAATTATAGAAACATATATTTTTCACAATTTTATTTATGATTCTGCTGCAGTTAGGGTTTTGAATGCAGATAATGCAAATCACAATAATTCAAAAGAATTTACTTATGAACTATAACTTCATTGGTAGATGGATCTTACTAAATCTGCTGTTGTTGTGCTCATCAACTCATTTTATTTGCCCGCAAGTCTACTTTTTTAAGTCCTTCTCATTTTCTTTGATTTTTATTTGAAAATATCGTATTTAGCTTTATATATTTTATTTATTAATTTATCCTACTGATAAATAACAGTGTGTTGTGAAAAATAAATAGTTCGTGATAAAGGATGCCTTTTTTGAATCAAGCTGGGACTCTGGGACAGCTATTTCGAATTTGTTAGGCTCTCTTCAGCCCGGGCTCCCCAGTGTGCAAAGACTCAAAAGGCAAAATAAACTTTGGTTTCTACGAAAAATAAATAGGAAAAGATTTATTTATCAGAATTCTCATTTATATGTATTGAGAATTGATACCATACATACATACAATGTTCCGGCGTTGAAGAAATGTATCAATTTCAGTTACATACATTGTATTTTGTAGCAAAAAAAAAGTTGACGGTTTCTGACTTATGATGTATCTGCTACTGTTTAGACAATTGGGTTTTTGAAAATTGGCACGTCAACTAATTTATTTATTTATTTATTTATTCATCTACTTTACATGCATTAAAAACTAACGTACATAAGCGCACAAAATTAATTATCGAAAACTAAGAGAAAACAGTTTTGATTTTTTGCTTTCGTTTGTGAAATAAACTTCATAACATATTTTTTCAGAACATATTGTTTCTGAAAACAATAAAGCATTCGAAATTATTCGTTGAAGCCTTTCCTTCATTAGTTATCTTCTCATCAACGATTCATTAAATTAGAGTTTGGTATATTTTTATTGCCAACACACTGCTTCTGAATATTCATGGCGCTGAATGAATTATTTAGTTTCGTCGTCTTGTTTGTTTACAGATAAATGATCTATTTAAAGGCTGATATGAAATAAATGAGCATTCCCTTTAGTCTGTCTTCTTTTGTTTTTCTTCTGTGTCGTTATTCGAGTGTAGCAAAAATTGATACCCCTTGAGTTTCGTGTTTCATTAGAAAGACGAATGCGTCTGTCGTTAGGAGTCTTCTTCAGTTTGTCATCAGTCGTTGTTCTTTTGTCTTCTGTTGGTGACAGCGCTCGGAAGCGACACCACAAAACAAAAGGCTCCAATGTCGATGTGGTATATTGACACCAGCCAAACAAAAGGCAATCGATGCTGGTTGACAGCGACCCTGGCAAAACAAAAGGTTTCAGGGCCGATATGATTGCATTGTAATACCTATAGTACTTTTTCCTGTAGTATTTCTTATATTCATCCATTATTTTGAAATATAAGTCTAACAGGAATTGCAAACTTTTTCGTATTTCGGATAACACACACATAATCTATTAGCTGATTCGTAACTGTGGAAACCAGGGTTATTAGAAGCTATCGATTTAAAAACTGAACAAAAACAAACAAACAAACAAATGTATATATTTGTTAACTAGTAGTTAATTTTTTATTTCATTTTGTATACATAAAAATTCGAAATCCCTTAACTTTTGTACTCACTGAATTCCAATATCCGGTATCCATTTGTAATTGAATGTCCTTGTAATTCTGTATTTCTCCCATTACAGAGATCTACTTTTTTCCTGCCTTTTTTTTTTTTTTTTTTCATCATCATCAATTCTGATAATCTAGAATCAATCAATGAAAGGTAGCCTATACAAGGATATGTCACTATAAAGTAGTATGGCCCTGAATGGCCAAGGACAAAATATATTATGTGTGTTTTTATTAGAAATCAGTTTCATTATTATTTTCACTCAAGCATCCACCACGGACTGACGGAGAGTGTGAGAATTATGTTTGAGGAATGGTGAAGACAGAAATAATCGTGCTCGCGTTTAGTTGGATAACAAATAAAGCAACCTACCAAATTTTAAGGACGTAATGCTCGTTCAAATAGACAAAGATGAAAAAACTTTGATCAGACTGCGCTTGCTCATTCAGAAAATGATAGTAATAGTAATAATTATTTATTTATTTATTTTTAATTTTTTTTAAAGTACAGTATGCCTATAGTCCCGTTAGGGATTTATGATTTCTATCAAACGCATTCTGGAAAATTAGTAGTAAATACATTTTTCTCCCTCCATTTTTCTTTCTTATTTTTTTTCCCGTTTATTACAATATAAATACGTTTGTGTAAATGTGATTCATTATGAATATTAAAATACGATAATATTTTATTAAGGTAAATTATATTATTAAAAAGCGAAAGGAGGGGGGAAAAAAACAAATAAATAAAAAAGTAAAGTAATATTAAATGAATTATTTGTAATATATTTATATATCGGTTTCGCTGAGGTGTATTAATATTCTAATTACACATAAATACTGTATTTGAATAAACACACACGTTTACTTTATATATAAACTTTTTAATAATAATAATTGGAAAGCAGGTATACTCTAAGCATTCCATTGCGTAATAGGGACTGAGCTTCCAGTGCTGGAAGTCCCGTTTCGAGGATTGGAGATGGAGACAAAATAATCGTTCTCGTATTTCAAATTGAAATATAAATAGCAATCCTATCCATTTTGAAAGAAATCCGTGTAGCCGTAAAACGAATTGATTTTGGGATTAGTTTTAAGGGATTGGATGAGTGGAAACAAAAATAAATATGCCTATGTTTTAAGTAGAATCATAAATCCATAACTTATTTATGGTTTTCAGCTTAAAACATAGCCACATTTTTTTTATGGAAATCCGTCCGGCCGTTTTTAACTTGACGTGGATACAGACAGGGAAACAGATAATTGGACAAACAGAGAACTAAAATGTTCCAAGTGGAATAGTGAGAGTCTATATGCTTCTCATTCTCATTAAAAATAGATTACAAAGTGTTTCACTAACAAGGCTTAGTTACACTTGAAAAAGATCGGCAAGTCCGATCGAAACCTGGTCGAGATATTAAGATTTTAATGTGTTTTTATGTTTTTTAATTATTATGTGTCTGGCTTTTTTTTTAAAACTACACCAAGGATTAGTTAACTAGTAGGAATTAATGGGCCCTTACAAATGGGTCACGACTCAAGTTTATGCTTTGAAATCATGAGTGATAAAAATTACTGTTAAACATATTTCATGTACAAGCTCTAGATTTAGAGAATCATCGTTGTATGATTTCTTTTTTATCTGTATCAGTGGTTCGTAAGCTCTGGTTGCCCGTAACCTTTTGATTTTCAATTCACTTTCTGGCATCGTTTAAATATATATATTTTTTTTCCTGAATAGATATCGTTATTCTTATTCATTCTAATCTTAAACTCTTTATCCCTACCCAACTGGTGAAGCTAGTTAGTATCGAATATGGGATAAAAGATTTAAATTTTGTCTGTCATTTATGGGCCTTTGTAATAAGCCTAATTAGTTTGTTGACGCAAAAATATTTATACAACATTTCAATTTTAATGACTTCTATGGATCGACTCAAAGATTATTTTTTGTTTTGTTTTTTGAAATTATTATTATTTTATTTTAAAGATGGATGACGTTCATCTGCATAAATAGATCATTACTATTATTTACAAGGATGTCTAATCAAGCCGAGCAGCTGGTGCACCTGAATGGCTTATTTATGTAAACCACTGTCATTTTGAGTCTTTTCTACCCGGCCACATAAATAACGTAGTCATACCTTGATTACCTGCTGCTTGGTTCAACGTGACAACATTCAAAAACTCATTACTTTTTGATTTGATGTTCTTTTTTTTTAATTTAGAACTTACAGTAACGAAAAACAAAATTCTTAATTATGATATACGAGGCTGAATTTGAATATAATTTGACTCGTTGTACAGACTGAAAATAAATGCAGTGACTCACAGCAGAGTTGACAATAAAGTCAGAATAAAATTTTTAAAAGTAAAATTGTTCTGTAACAAGAAGTTTCTGGAAGAACGTAAGGTCTATCTTCCTTAAAAAGTTATTCCTTAAGAAATTGTAAGTACGCAAAGCGTACATTTTATGATCTAATATTAAAATTAAATTTTAATATCTGCTGAATACAAGACAGTAGGGTTATTTTATTTTTTTATTTTTTTTCTAATTATTTTAATTAAATTTGCCAATTAAAGAGTGTTTATATACCTAATTTTCTGAATCGGAGTAATTTCAAAATCATATTCAACTACTCACGAACTAACGAATTACTTAAAAGGATTAATAGATATCGCTTTAAGATATCGATAGAAATTAATTGTTTAAGTTCTATTTCTGTTTTTTGAGAATTTTTATCTTCTCTCGTTAATTCCTTAAAAATGATTACAGATATCAAATTAGGTAATCTGTAGTCCATAAATATGCATACCATTTTTCAAGAAAATTCATTCAGCCACTTAAAAATTATTTAAAAAGGCTCCACATACACAGACTGACCGATTTGATGACCCTCACTTTCCTAGGATAATAAGCTAACACCAGGTTATATTGTTAGATATAATGATATCTAACATTAACTAATATTGGGGTTATTTCAGAATTTTTATTGCGATTGTAACACTGGAAACCAAGTTTTCTCGAGATTCTCCCGTTTCTTCTGAGTTCCTTTCATTTTCAGCCATTTACTCTTCTTTTTGTAACGACTGTTTTAATAAAATAAGTTTTGCAATATTCTTTATTTCTAAGATTGAAATTTTCTGTGAAAGAAATGTTTATACAGTTTATTGCCTGGTTCTATAATATCTTAATTGATTATTTTATTTATTTAGTAGATAAATAGTGGGAACTGAACCTACAGCGCTGGGACATCAGTTTTATGAACTGTGAGGTGGTATTAGAGATTAAAATACCGTACTCACATTGTAATGGTGTTTGTGGGAGAGTCATCCTGGAACTGAACTGAATTAATTTATTAAATGAAAACATCGGGGTTTTTTTTTTTAGATTTTACATGGAAGAATTTGATTGGAAGATTATTTAAAAATATACAGAATGATTGGATAAAAACATAATTAATTTAAATTCGTTAACTGATTCAGCGGCTGCACGTACCCTAGGAAGATTAAGAGAAAACGAGGAAGACCACCAACTAGATGGGTAGATCCAATTGTCAAAGTAGCTTCAAAGAAATGGAGAAGGAAGGCCCAAGACCAGAAGTGCTAGAAGCTTACGATCTGCATCTATGGAGAAATCCAGGATGATATCACAGGTCCATCAGGGTATAAAAGCATTGTACCAGATTTTTTTAAGAAATCAGTTGATCCTTTTCTGTGAGGGATTTTAGGGATTATTTTTGAAAGTTGGAAGGTTGGGGAACCACAATAAATAGGCATTTGTTTTAAATTGGACCATAAATGAGCTACGTATGAAATTTTATGGAAGTCCGTCCAGCCGTTTTAGCGTGATGCGCTGACAAACAGACAAATGGACAAAGAAAAGGAAATGTTTTTCGTAGTGGAATAGGGAGGACTAGCATATACTCAGTCAATTAGTGGCAATTAAATTTTAGGAATTACAATTTTGAATAATTTTATGGGATTTATCCGGCTTTATCGATTTCTTTTTTTGAGCGAGATAAAATTAGTGATAGCTACCGTGAATATAAGATAAGTTGGATTCGATTATTGACAATTTTATTTCAGAAGTAGAGTGTAACGTTATTTTCGTCCTTCGTGGATCTATTAACAGTCTTTTTTTCTAATCGACAACGGAAATCCCTTTCAACCAGTGTCACGTGACCAAATGGGAACAATTTCGCTAACATATTTTACCCAGTAACCTTCACCTTAATTGTCCCAGAGATGAATTATGTGTATATTTACAATTGTTGAAATTTCTATATTATTCTTTTCTGGTTTCTAAATACCAAGTTATCATTGATGTAAAATTAATGATATTTCTGATATATGATAACGATGTATGGTGTGTCAAAATAAATATATTTCTCCTATCTCAGTTAAAAAAAAAGTATTCCATAAGGAATCAGTTCAACATCCGATTGCCATCACATAAAACATATAAGGGGAAGACAAACATTGTTAAGTACACATTTATTTTTATCCTACTTTCCTAGGATAGTGAAGCTTATCCTAATACTCAGACCCTAATAGCTTTTTAATCACGGTACGAAACTTGTTATGGATATTTAAGGACGAGACATGATCAAACTATTATATTTCCAATCTTTTTCAAGTAGACCTTGAGAAGAAATTAGCGCAAGAAGGCGACAAGTAAATAAATAAATAAATAAAATATTCGTATTAACAACGAGTACTAATCTTTTTAGCTAATCCATTAATTTGCGCTGTATTTGATATGATAAAGTTTAATCCGATTGAGACATGTTAAAGCGAATTTATTATTATTATTATTATTTTTTAGAAAATGGAAAATTTATATTATTTGTATTCAGTTGGTATTATAATTTGAAAATAAATCTAGTCAATTTTCCCGATTTAATAAAAAAAGAAAGAAAAGGAAATAAGAGAAATTTTAACGAATTGACATTTCAAAGAAAGTTAGTTTAAGTTCTTTTAGTAATATCTTGTTTGTTTGTTTATCTTTCCTTTAGTCACTTTCTCTCCTTTATTGAATTACATTAGAAATTTTCCTGTTTTTTTCCCCGAAAGCGTCAGGAGCATCTGAGTCACAACACTTTTCAGATGTCACCCTTCATTAGCTCAAAGGTCTACAAGTGTTTTCCTTGTGTCATTGGTGACTATGACGATAATCTCATTCTTCATCAATTACAGAAATTCTCTTAATTATTTTGTCACCTTAGTTCAATTTATCCATTACAGACGTAAACGAAATACGATCTCCTGTTGATTTTGATACAAATTAGACCCACAGGGACCGAAATCGTCAATAAATCTCAAGTGATCGAAAATCTCCCGTAAATTAAAGTTTCACGATAAATAAAATACCAACTACATTAGAAATGCTTAAATTTAGTATTACTGACATTGATATAAGTATTTTTATTTTATTTATTTATTTTGAGACATTCAAAAGATTCGAGTCGACTTGTGTTTTTTTTATTATTTGCTCATCAAATAAAAAAATAATAATACAAATTTCTATTAATTCCTTACAAGCATAATTATTTATCTAATTCTCTAATTAATAGCAGAGATTTTATAAGTTGTGTTTTATTTTTTACGTAAATAATGTATAATTGTCCCTTTAAATCAAATGGAACAAGTCTGACTTTTTTTTTTTCCTCCCCTTGTGAGAGAGCAACTGCATAATGGCGGTGTTTGTATGCCATCATTGTCACTTGCATACTGATTAACAACCTGTTTTAACTTTGATATTTGAAATCAGTTATTCTCTGTTATTGTATTGTAATGAAGGATCCAAGAAATGTATTCATGTAAGGTTTCTGTTTGTGCATTTCAAGGCCACCCTTTGTACTTGTGGGTCACATCAGAAGCAACAAACTTCGTTAACAGAAACCGAAATTCAACGCTCGATCATAAAAATTTCAGTCTGTCTACGGTGCTTATGTATGGAGTTAAAAAAAAAAACAAAAAAAAAAACAGATCAACGAAGACCACAAGGACAATTCTGTCCTTGACTTAATATCTGTATTCATGTCAGGCGTGCGTTCATATCATTGTGTGCTCACTTGAAATTTATAGATCAGAGTTGAATAGAAAAACAAGAAGCTCAAAAGAATTTAAAGAAGTCATGAAAACGATAAAACCGAAATGCCTACATTTATTTTTAAATTCTAATACCTGCTGAAAACAAACAGTATAAATTTGCTTATTTTTATCTGAAAAAATAAAGCCAAAATAAATAAATAAATCAATATAATAAATAAATAAATAAATCTTCACTATTAAATTAAGTTCTCGAAAATCGGAAAACTTTAATCGTCTCTAACCGCGCGCTTAATGGATTTAGCTCGTTAATGGATCAGCTAAAAAGAGACTGTTTTAAACTAAGAAGTATTAATTGACATAAGATAGAAATCTATTGTTTAGTTTCCAGTGCTTATCTATAGGGATTTCCGTCGCCTTCCCACGCTAAGTTTTCTTCAAGAATTCACTTGGAAACGATTTCGAGTTAGGTCATTTTCAGTCCTTAAATATGCATACAAAGTTCAAGGAGTTCCAGCCAGTGGTTCAAAAGTTGTACGGGTCTTAATATTTATTTATTATGTTTGGTGCTGAGCTCCTTACATGTACAGTTCCATAAGTATAAAGGCTAGTACACACCTAGGGACAAAGTCGCACGACATTGTATAGGGACAGTTGCGATACATTGTTCCTAGACTGTCGCTATACATTGTCGCGCGTCCACACCTATACTCTGCCCAAAGAACCGTGAGCTCGGGATGATTAACCCACCCTCGCACCGGCACGCCCACAAACAATCACACGCGCGCCCGCCTACCTGTCGGCAATGGTTCTTCCCCGAGTCTCTATGGGGCCTTTTTCTACAAAACTACGTTTTTTTAAACTGATACCTTTACTTCATTTTTATTACAATTATTAAATTCTACATGTCATTCCTTGCAAAAAGAGTCCAAACACGGTGCAATTGTGATATTTCTTTGCATTTTAATGGTCAGTGGTTAAAAAATATAAACTACCATTAAAATGCTTAGAAGTATCACAATTACACCGTGTTTGGACTCTTTTTGCAAGGAATGATACGCAGATTTTAATAATTGCAATAAAAATTAAGTAAAGGTAACAGTTTAAAAAACGTAGTTTTTTTAGAAAAAGGCCTAATAGATGCCTCAGGGAAGAACCATTGGGACAGGTAGTCCCGCTCCGCCTTGATTGTTTGTGGGGGTGCTCGGGGTCGCTAATCGTCCAGGGTTCACGGTTCTTTGGACAGAGTATAGGAGCCAGTTGCACTACAGAAATCAGAGGATTCCATTCCTTGCAGCAAAA
>JAFIDM010002131.1:47488397-47532970 GCA_023159025.1 Thereuonema tuberculata | reverse complement strand
GAAATAGGTAGATTAATAAAATTCTTAGAAATAATAAATGATTTATATGGCTTTTAGGCATTTGGGGGGGGGGACTTTTGAGGTTCCTTAAAAGATATATGTGTATTCCATACGTGCTCGATTCCCTGTTACGTAGTATAAAGGAGTAAATACATTTGTCTGACAATATTCTATTATATGCTGTAAATTTGACGCCTCATATGTACGTATAATGATTGACTTGCGACAGAACGTAACCTGGTTATACCTGTATAAAATATGAAAAATGTAAATGTGATTTTAATACAATAGTTCTCCTTTTTTTACCTTATTTTTTTATTTTTTTAATGATAAATAATGCTAGTTCTGAAAAAAAAAAAAATCTAATATAACTGAATAATAAAAAAGATGTTTTGAGGAACCTCTTGTTTTCACTAAAAATATGGAAATGGAAGTAATTTAATTTGCTTTTGTTTTCTCGCATAAAAATCCTTTAACAACACTTCTCCTCAATTTCTATATAATCTTTTCTTGTGTATTCTTTCCTTCTCTGTTCTCTGCTCCAATAAATGCAAATTCTTCCTAAAAGAAACTTCCGTAGTCAACTTATTGAAGCCTCCCCCGCATAGGCTTCAATAGGCCTAACTCCTCTTGATGCGTTCAATGAGACTCATTACAAGTGTCTTAAGGATGGGCGATGTTTATTAATTCAGTCTCAATAGGATAATTGCCTCCACCCTCATAGGAGGCGGCACTTACTCACATGAAATAGAGGGTGTGGAAACCTTCGATGACTTGCCTTAATTAATTGGTTTTTTTTTTTTTTCTCCCAAAAAAGAAGGGAAAAAAATTTCATCCTTTTTTTTTTTCTTTTATTCTCTCGAGATCAGTTATTAATTTCACTGTCATTCGGAATTAGTAGGTATTGCTGTCAGAGCACGTGTTCATTAGGAGACGTATAGTGGTTGAATCAGAAAACATTCATTCTTCGACTCATCCTTGTTAAGTATTGGATCATTCAAAGTAATTTCTTTTTCAACAATCTTTAACAATTTTGTTGTTGCCAATCTTATCCAAGAATTAAAAATGAGCCAATTTGATGTGTAGATATCATTTAGAGGAGTGGTTGTTCATCACAGGTTACACATCACAGGTATCGCAGGTTGTACATCACATTTGTATCAGGTTACACTCTTTCACATGTTGTTCTTTAGCAATTGCTCAATTGCAAATGATGCGTTCTTTACATCTAAGATTTACTTCAGGCCTAAGTTAAACTAGGATACAAGATTATATCATTTTAATGCTCAATGATGTTAAGAAGGGTCCAGTAGCTCTAAGTGGCACGGCTCTTGCCAACGGGGTGAAAGAGCCGGATTCGATCCTGGATTTTCCTTTTTTTTCCTTCTTCTTAAGTCCTAGGGTTTACCTAAAATAAGTCAAATTATTACTAGGGCTGCTACGCTTAAGAGTGAGGGCGGACTGTCTTTCAACCTTCACCCCATGCCATCAGACTGGTGATCGCAGAAGTCACTATCTCCTGTGGCGCGTACTTCGTTTTGAGAACAGGGAGATGCTGCAACCTAATAAAATTGAAATAAAACGTGAAAAATTAGCTTTTTTATTTTAATATTACCACAATGAGACAATTCTAAACAATCGTTAAAAAAATATGATGTTAATAATTGTGTAGGTGTGATTTAATATAAGCTATTCTCCTTTTTAGCTCATTTTTCTATTCTTAATGATTTACCATCTTTACTTATTTAAAAAACAAACAAATAAAACTGAAATGGCTTAAAATCGAAAAAGTATAAAGGGTACGTATATCTACATAAAATATCTTTATTATATTCTGGTTTACAGTTCTATTTATAGTACATAAAGGGAAACAAACTTCAATGAATTAAATTGGGTTTTTCTGATTACTATGTAAACGTACAGAAAGGGCTGAAATACACCTCTAAGAGGCAAAGTGACATTCAAATCATCGCCTCAATTTGTTTCCAAAAACCCAGATCGCGAAGTAATTTCGGAAATTTCCTATTGACAACTTCACAGATAAGAAGTTCTTGAAGGAAATTAAAGCCTACTGTCCTTAAAAAATATTGTCCTTCAAATTTCTTTTTTTTCTTTCTCTGTTTTAAAAGTTGTGAAAACCTGAAGAAAGAAGAATCTATGTTGATTTTTAAATTACAGTATCTACTGAGTACATGTAAGTAGAAAATTTCCATTTTCCAAAAGTAAAAAAAAATAAATCCTAATTACTTAAGTAGTTAAGTCAATTCCATTAATTTTACTGACGCTTAAATGTGCGCGAAATTACGAGATTTTCTAAGAATGTGTATTGTACAATCAAGAAAAAAAGAAAATCGTGGGTTATGGACTATTACTTCCATGTAGTAATCCAAAACGAAATGCCCGGGCTAGGAAAACGAATCCGGCTCCTGTCGTTTTTCGTTCGTTGACAATTCTCTTCACCGTCAAATATGACAAATTTGTAGCAATAGTCGGTCTTCCTAGTAATTCAGAAATACATATTCCATCACCCTGACTCTTAAAATAGTGGAAAACTTTTCAAATTATACCTCTAGCTTGGCTGTGCAGGCTCTGTTCTTACAGTAACCGGTTCTAATGATACCGCCATATTGCTTTCTGCAATATTGAGTTCCAGGATCAATTAAGTGATCCGTTTTTCTCCATATATGGTAATTCTTCTTTCTCTGTACTTAGTATAAATACCATTATTACGGTCCTAATGCTTTTTCTACGGAAATTTTTTGTTACTTTGATCGCGCTGTAAGAACCCACATAGGGAACGAACTTAAATAATAATAATAATAAAATAATCGTATTTTAAGTTATGCATACCAAGCTTTAGGTTAATCATGTAGTGATTCAAAAATTACTACACACCACACACACACGGTACTAACTGATTTGATGAATTAGGTAAAAAAGCTTTTTATAAATATGCGTTTGGAACAAGGAGTAACCAAACAAAGAGAACTGATTACATTACGTTCTTAATTAGATTTTTTTTATTTTGAACAGGAAATAAAAATGTAAAATCTCATTTCGTAGAGGGATGTCTGATACGAGTAAAAAAACATCACGTGATCGATCGATCTTAATTCATTTAAAAGGAAAGACGACAAACACCATGACATCCACAAATGGCTAATGTGGATTCAAAGGACATAAAATATTCACGTGTTTCCCAAAACGTAATACGTATTTTTCTAATCTTATTTTTCCTTTCTTTGAAGTGTTGCTGTTCTTAAACGTTCTTAGGCTCATCAGACTATTAACCGTAGGTGTGGGTGAGCGTTTATTTGTTTGTTTGTTTCCCTTTCTAATAACTTTGAAGAGCTGGAGGGATCTTCTTGCAACTTGGTCTGCATATTCGAGGCCTAGGGACTTACCTAACTTTTGTATTGGAAATCTTTTATAAATGGATCCTTATTAAGAAGTCAGCGTCACACACAAAAAGTATTCCCACAGAAAAGCATTGGAACAACGTATTCCCCTTCCTATTTCTGTTACTGTATCATTTCTTAAATAACGGAAATGAATCTTTTTAGCTAATCCATTGCGCGTGGTTTGATAGGATTAAAATTAAATTGACTAAGAAAGTAATGTGGATTTATTATTTTTGGGGAGGAAATGAAAAAAAAAATACACTGTTTGTAATCAGCAGATATTGTAATTTGAATAGATAATGTAGCCTTTTCGTTTTTTCAAGGTTATATAAAAAATAAAAAAATAAATAAGAAATTTCAAAAATAACATTTTAGGTCCTGACTCAATTATTTCAGGTGACTGACAACCTTTTAAACATTTATATTTATTTTATGCATTTATGCATCTAAAATTCTGAAAATTTAAATATGAACTTGTGAAGCAGTTGGGAATTATATTTTCTTGTTTTTTAATTTTCAAAATATTCTGTAATTAATTAAATTAAAATTCAAGAATTGTTAGTTCTGTTAAAGTCTATTTCTACAAAAAATGCTTCAAAACACAGCTTTATTTTTGGAAACGAACAGCATCAAATGAATTTGCATGGTATTTAGAAGATCTTTAATGAAAACGTTTTTTATTATGATTACTTGATAGCACGTAAAAAAAAAATAATTTAATGTCAAACAATTTTAAAAAACGCAATTTTTATTTCTTTAAAAATTAACTATTGCACAAATAGTAAATATTTTAAATACAAGTCATTATTTTACAATTTTTTTATCATTTCAAATTTTCGACAAGTTTTTTATGGTTGAAAATACCGAGTAAATACCTCGGAAAAAAACAAACAAAATTGACTGTTTTTGAATTTTATTTTAATTAATTACAGAATATTTTGAAAATTAAAAACAAGAAAAATAGAAATCCCTTCACAAGTTTCGTATTTAAATTTTCAAAATTTTAGATGCATTATAAAAGAAATATGTGAAAGAATCAAAGGTTTGCGATCGCATAAATTGCTTGAGTTAGGATCTTAAGAAAAAGAGACTTTTAATTCTTTTGAACTTGTTAATTTTCTTATGAATATCAATTTACTATTTGTTTATTAAAGAGGCAGCCTCACGTTTTTGACGATTCTATAGACAAATATTGACAAAGCTAGATGATAGCGTGTATATAGGAAAATGTAGGCGCTCATGTATTTCATAAATAAATATTGGACTGACTTGTGAGCAGCGTCATTGACCAACGAAACATCATTATTCCATTTTATCTGCAAATAAAGAGATTATTCGCAATTAATGTAATCCATTTGTATTTTCGAGAATAAGTTACTTTAATAGAATTTATTTTTAAGAAGTTAAAAACTTAATTCGAAATTCTTTCTTTTAAAAGTTTTTTTTTTTTTATATATACTTCATTTGTAAAAAGTAATAAAATTATAAGATGTTCTTCTTTTTTCCCCTGATTTACTTTTATCCTCAAATTTGTCGGCAGTTAAATTCTTTGTAAATGGAGAGAGAAATTCGCCAACCGGACAATAAATATGCCTTCGCACATTGAGCCAACATCAACGGGAATTCTGTACAGCTGTATGCTTTATTGTTCTGTTACTGAAACTTTTACGCAAATAATTTAAAGTGCGTTATCACTTGCCAACGGCTCGCAGGCGAGCTGAAACTGTAGTATTTGTAGATTCTTTTTATTGTGTTAAGCTTTTTAATTTTTTGTAAGTGCGTTGGCCTCATTATTTTTATATTATAATTACTGAAGCTTTATTTTAAAAATGTGTGGTTTCCGGGTAGTCAAGTGGTAATACACTTGACTGCGGGCTGGAGGAGCCAGATTCGATCTTCGGCGGAATTCTGCAGTTTTTTCCCATGTCGTTTTCTTCTTCAGACTGGTTCTAGAGTCTACCCAGCCCACTGTAGAACAGGTACCGGGTTTCCTATTTCCGGGTGCTAAAGGCGACTGACCATTGAGGTCCAGTTGGTCAGAAAAAGCCGGGAGTCTAATTTCAACGCCGACTTCGACTCCGGAAGTAGCAAAGTACGTATTGCGACTTTAATGACATTTGTGAGTTTTCAAAAAAATAAATAAATTACTTGCTTTATTTTACGGAAGTTATGTTGACTTTAACGATATATTTCGTCTCAAGAAAGCGATAAGGTTATCAAAAGTTGTCAGTCTTCCGGAGTTAATTTGATTTGTTTACACCGGAAATGGATTTTTAACTCCTCCTCCAGTTAGAAATCGAATGTTTACTAAAAAGAAAAAATACGTTGTTATATTTAGTAGAAACTATCCTAAAGAATGTCATACTATTTTGATAAATATAGAGAGAAATTCACCAACGGACAATAAATATGCCTTCGCACATTGAGCCACCATCAACAGGAATTCTGAACAGCTGTTTCATCCTTATTAGGAATCATCAGCAGAATATACCTTTGATGTTTGGCTCAGTTGCGCGAAAACTTTACGTTGCCTTTTTTTAATTAATTTCCTTAGTGCCTTTCAGTGAAAGGACAAGGGGTTAACACTTTGGATCTTTCAGGATCATTTTTTATTTTATTGTTTTTTATCTCGGCAGCCCATTCCCTGGATCGAGAATGCTTTTTGGTAAAGCTTTCGCGCAACTGAGCCAAACATCTAGGGTATATTCTGCTGATGATTCCTAATAAGGATGAAACAGCTGTTCAGAATTCCCGTTGATGTTGGCTCAATGGTCGAAGGCATATTTATTGTCCGTTGGCGAATTTCTTTCTCTCTATTTATGAATAATTACGGACGTTAAACTTGCTTT
Source organism: Thereuonema tuberculata (assembly GCA_023159025.1). Lineage (NCBI taxonomy): Eukaryota > Metazoa > Arthropoda > Chilopoda > Scutigeromorpha > Scutigeridae > Thereuonema > Thereuonema tuberculata. Next base: position 47,526,720 of record JAFIDM010002131.1, on the reverse strand, counting down.
CAGTGATACTATTATTATAAAATATGAATGTTATTATTGTAATGAAATTACAATAAAAGCATATTAATGTAGTTCTTGTTATTGTTGGGTTTTTTTTCCCCCTTCAAATGAACTCTTCTAAAATTGGCTTTAGGCCGAAATTGGAAGTTGTACAACTCATGGCGGAGTGCACCAAACTTCAGTAAACATTGATGACTGCAGTTTCGACGGAGCTAAAATTAGTGGGGGTGCTGCTCCAGAAAAATTTTAGCCTTTGTTTTAAAATTGTGTGAAAGGAAACAAACATGTATAAAAAGAAATTTATCAAGTTTCTGAATAAATTTTCTTTTGTTTGTTTCCTTTCACACAATTTTAAAACAAAGGATAAAATTTTTCTGGAGCAGCAACCCCCTCCCCCCCACTAATTTTAGCTCCGTCCAAACTGCAGTCTTCAAAGTTTGGTGCACTCCGCCATTAGTCTCACCCATTGTTGTTCAAAGTTTTACGTTTTCTAGGCAATACGTACGCGTTTAGTTTTATTATAGCTTCTTCTCCTTCTCTGTTTAATGAATTTCAGTGTTTCTCAGCTTTGGACCTAATTTAATTAAAATCAGTATGAACTCATACGCAGTAACTTCTGATATATCAGTAAATTTTCAGCTTACTGAGTATGGGCTTTTGAGATATCTTGATTACTGCCCTTTAATGTCAACGTATTTTGGCAGTTTTGACCCTTCAGCTCCGTATTAACACACGGGTCAGATGTGTGCTAAAATTAATAGGATTATTTTTGTTATAACGTAAATCCCGGGCGGATCCAGGATTTTTCGGGGGGGGGGAGGCTAATTTTTCTGAAGGGATGACTATACCTATATGTCTGAAGCGCACGCTATATGCAAGCTTTTTATTAGCAGCTGAAATCGTCATCATGGCAATGTTAATGTCTATCAGGCAGCAGCCTTTGAATATCCCATTTTATCCAATCTATATTCACAGCTAAAGGGAGGGGCTATAGCCCCCCCCCCCTCCGGATCCGCCTTTGGAGTAAACCTTTATTAAAGTTTCAGCTTCCTGAAATACGTCGTTTTGAGTTACCTTACTGATGTTCCAAGGAACATAGACTTTTGTATTTTAACTTGAAATTGCATTTTAAAACATTATTCTTATCGTCTTTTCGCTTCGTTATTTATCGTAAGTAGCGTTAAATCGAAGCTATATGTTTCATGATAGCTGTGTTTACTATATCGCTTACAAAAACTGAATTAGTTCCTTTGTAAGCCTGACTTTTGATTCTGGAGTTGCCATTATTTTACCAATTCTGGAAAACATTGAAATTGCGATCCGTGGGTCTGCGAATTCTTCAGACGCCAATGATTATTCGATTTACTAGAGGTGGGGGTCTGTAGACTGTCTGAGTAATTGAGTTACTGGGACGGGACAGTGGATGGAGAGCATTGGAGAACATAATTAGGAAATGCAGTTTAAAAGACAGAAATACGCCTTAGTTTATAATGTCGGAAGGAAGTGCAGTTTAAAAGACAGAAATACGCCTTAGTTTATAATGTCGGAAGATAATGTTGTTGTTTTTTTTCCTGCTAATGAATTACAACAGTGGTTCACAAATTATTCAGGCTTGATATCATTCAAAAACGACATCTGTCAAAGGAGAATGGGCAGATCTTCCCCACCAATGTATAGCGATAAGATATATATACTGTACCTACGGAAGGATCTCCTTAAATAGAACATTTTTTTATTATTATGACTTGTCTCAATTATTAGTCTGTTCGGAGTTATATAATTCTAGATGTGACTTATCTAGTTGACGTCTTAATTCCCGGATTTATTATTTAATTAATTTTTAATAAATAATTACTTTCAGTAACAGTAAATTTACTTGAAATAAATGATAATATTAATTACAAATTACTTATAACAATTATTAAAAGTTAATTAAATAATAAATTCGAGAATTACGATGTCAACTAGATAGTCACATCTAGAATTATATAACTTCGAACGGACTAATAATTGAGACGAATCGTAATAAAAATATTAAAAAAATATTGGAATTTTTATTTAAGGAGATCTTTCTGTAGGTATAAAACTTGTCACTATACAGAGGTGGGGCAACTGCCCAAACATTTGTGCCCATTGTCCTTTAATACTTTCTAGAAGGTGTACTGAAGTTTTGATACAACATTTACAATCTCCAAACGTTATATACAAACATTTCAAGTTCGAGGGATGGAAAAATTGGGAGGTTCATAAGTTCAAATAACCCAAACAAAATGTAAGGGAATAATGGTTGCTGATTTATTAATATTTTATTGTTTATCATAAATTATTGGTTAATTACTAACATATACTTCATCATTAACCATTACAATTGTATGTCATTACAATTACAATGTAATTATAATTGCCAGTTCACCATTGCAATGTATTGGTAATTATAAGTTCTGGTTCATAATTACCATTACAATGTAATGTATTATCGATTAATTCAATTACGCTTTTGCCCAACTCTGATACGTATACATGCACACAGACAGACATAGTGATTTTATAAGCATCGCTTTTCGTTGAAAACTAAGCTAATTTAAAAACAAAATATCAGTAACGTCCGTAAATGAAAAGCTTTACATTCACGATAATGTGTCAAAAGAAGAAATAAAATTAGTTGAATGTTAAAAATGACGACTGTCTTTGAGTTATTTCTGTTTAATATTCCGAGCTTGCTTTTGATTTTCGATTCGTTTTGAATGACTTTTTTTCGTCCTCTGTTTTATGAATGGTAAATTTACTATCACTTATTGCAATGCTCATGAATAAGGCAGTGTTCTCAAACCCTTGACACCTATTGTATAAACAAAGTTTTATGACTTCTCGGCGGAATTAGAGGTTATTGGGTTACCTTTCTTTTTCCCCTTTCTCTCAGTCAATAACTCCTGGGGGATGTTTTAAAAGAAGGGATATACCCCTCATGGATATTAAATCGTTTTCTTTTTCCTGACGTGATTTATTCCACACTGAATTCCATATAAATTTTAAGCAGATCCATAAAAACGAAGTGGCCTCAGAAAAAAAAAAAATCTTGTATTAAAAAAAAGGTCGCCCTAAGGTTTATAGACTAATTCTACGAATTCACGTTTTTATTGTGATCTACTTCCGGTGTAGGGAAGAGAGGTAATACTTAGAATTTTCGTTCTGAAAAGAAGAACGGGTTTATAAGAAATCATTTCTTTGTAATTTTTTTTTGGTTCTCCCTATGTTAAATTTAAACTATTTTTTTCCGGTCTTCAAACATATCTTTTCTATTTGTAACTCGGTATCATGCAAGAAGTGCCTGAAATACCTTGAAGCTCACTTTTCTTAAACTTCTTTTTTTTTAAGAAAATTAAAATAAAGCAACGAAAGCTTTCGGTTATTTATTTATGTATTGTAATACAACGGTGAAATACCCCGGATTACAAAAGGTACATATTTTTATTTTTCTAAAAAAAAAAAAAAAATCAGCATTTTATCTGGCTTATTTCTTCTAACACTTCCGTAACATATACAGGTATTAGCTCACTTCTGACCATTTTCATCATTTTCTTTAATTAACATATCTGTTTTCAGTCATGACATTTGTTATCCGGATTGCTTTTTGCAATAAACCTTTACCTTATTTACTTACACTATCTAAAGCATCGGTTCCCAACCTTTTTCAACTGGCGACCCACCTTTCCTTATCGGAATACCTCCACATATATAGGAATAGAAGGATATTGAATAAAACCATATGTGTATCGTATCGATTTTCGATTTTTCCGATCTTTTCTGATGGTTTATTCGATGGTTTCTTATAGTTTTAGGATCAAGTCGCGACCCGCTTGTAACCCTTCCGCGACCCATGGGTGCACCGGTTGGGAAACGCTGATCTAAAGTGAACTGAGCTTTCTTTGATTAGGACCATTCCCAAAGCATTCATTTTCTAACTCTAAAAGTACAGCCCGTACAACAAAATGTCATAGAACATTTTCGACACAAAATGACCTTTGGAACCCGTATCTCTCCGCTTTGTCTACCATTTCCGAAATACGCTGTATATTAAACTTCTTAATTAAAAAACAAAACAAAACAAAAAAAACACTCTTTTATCTGTAAGTAGATTAGAAAGACAGAGTTCTTTTACTCAAAATGTATCGTGATGAAGTCTTTTTGCTAAAAGGAACGAAATATTGAAGTAGATAAAGGGCTAATTAAGAAGATTATTGACTTAAATTATCTAACGTCCGATTGATAAACACATGAAATCACGCGCAAATGAATGTATTAGCTACAAAGATAAAGACCCGATTGTTTAAGACATCGATTGTATAGATTCTAATAATTTTCTATGTGAAGTTTCTTTTCTAGCCTTCTCTTGGGAATGGATTTCAAATTTAAAAGTTAGTTCATCTGTAGTCTATAAATATGCAGGCCAAGTTTCAAGAAGATTATCCAGCGGTTTAGAAGTTTTGAGGAGAGAACACAGTCTTCAATCGTTATTCCGACTGAACTGGGGGAAAAAAAAATCCCCTTTACGACTACGATATATTTCCACCGTATCGTATTTCTTTTTATTTTGCTTTTCTTATTTGCGTTCAGCTTTCGGTTTCAAGTTTTCAGTTAATAGAGATACACGTTTACCTGAGTGAAAGGTTAGAGGAGCAACAGCAACAATAATTTTAAGGGAAAAGAAATTAGTCAAATTTATTGTTGCTGTGTATTGTCTGTATAAATGCAAGTCGTCCCCGCTTAACGAGTATTCAGTATCCGTGTCCCCACAGTTACGTGGCCAAATAATTGTGAAACTCCACTTAAAAAAAAAAACAAAAAAAAAAAAACTCCTAATACGAGGCGGTATTTAGGCGGTTTCGACGCCACACGGCAATATATTGTCACACCACATGACCTACACCATCCACAAGATATACGAATGCGCAAACGTCTAACATTGTAAGTGTCTATTGTCGTTGTCCGTTGTCGCTGACGATTTACTTTTTTTTTCTTATTTTGTTAATAATGATCCAATTTATATATGTGCAGCAAAATTGAAGCGTTGAGTAAAAGACTTGTTCTTTACAAAGCAATTTTAAATGAAAAAATAAATGGAAGGAAACAATCTGCTCTGGATTCAGTTTTTTTTTTTTTTACAATACAAGTCAACGGTCAATGTAAACAATGATGGCCAGATTTTTTGAAATTCAGTTGTAAGTTATAAACATATAAGTAAAAATGTATTAATAATGGAAAAATTATATATAAATATGAATAATAAAGGTTTACTTTTACATTTTTCATAAAGCTTCAGAACCCAATTAAACTTTTTTCTCATGATTTTCAGTCAATTTATGAGCGTCCCTGTAAAAGGATTCAGATAAATTGGTAATTTTTGTGGTCATAATCATTCACTTTAATCGAGGGAGACCTATTGTGAGGTCTCTAACAATATTGTACGAGATATTGAAATTTACTGTTAATACTGCAGTAATATTAAGTTATTAAAGATATAATAATTTTCAAAATGATTGAATGATTTTTATCTTTTAAATTTTTGAATGGTATTTAAATCCATTATTTTTAAAGTTAACTTTCTTGTTGTAAGAACAATCTTCAGTCGTAAAATTGAACAAGAAATGGGTTCGAAGACAGAAAACTTATTATTCTTTCTTATGTTGAAATGTTATTCTTTATATAAATAAATTCTTAATGCATAGAAATTTGAGTAAGAGGTAAGATTTGATTCATTGCTTACAGTTTCTGAATATTAATTATTTACTGTTTTTCTTTTTGCAGGTAAGTCGTTTCTTGTTTTCTGTGCCGTGGGATTTAGTAAGTACAGTTATTACTTTGCTATATTTCAGACTAATTTTCAATTTAGAATTCTAATTGAATATAAGTGAAGAGGTGAAGTGGCTTTCTTTATTTCCCCGCCCGGTTTTCGCCAGCATTAAAAGAGATCTCCGAACGAAATTACAATCGGTTCGAATAATCGGCGAATTGTAATACCGGCCCACCAGGCTTTTCCCGGCAGCATCAAATATTATATACACAGGATGATTCAGAAGGAGTTATCGCCGCTTAAGGAGCTCATTTATGACGATATTTCGAGCAAAAAAATGTCATATAAACCCAGTATTTACAGAGTTACAATAATGTGAAGTTTGTTTGTAAAATATCTCTTTCATTAATGGAGGAGTAAAAACAAATGAGAAATAAAGAATGAACTTTTTAGAAATAATGTTTTCTTTTAAGAAAACACATTACAATGAACAACGCGTATAACAAGACTCAAGTCGATAGAATTGATGTGATTTGTAACAATTTGTTCTGATAAATGCCTCAGAAAAATATAATGTTATAGTGTTAAAAATGTGATACAACTTTCTGTATGACGCAATTAAGCAATTCACAACACAGTTTCAGCTTCAACATAGTAGTCAATAAAAGAAAAAAAAATAGTACACAACTAAATGATACTTTCAAGATTTTTAAGAATTGGAAAGATACGATAACCCTTAAAACCTAAATACAGAGTGATTCAGGAGAAGTTACCGCCACTTACGGAGCTCAAATTAAAGTTACCGCCACTTACGGAGCTCAAATTAAAGTAGGCCTATCCCATTACAGGTCTGTGTTGTCGTTGGAATCGAAGGAAGGAAGATTTTGGGCATTTCATGATCAACAGATCTAAGTTGAGCTCGGGTGTCACTCGCCTTTAACTTCGAAAAAAAAACCGAGTCCAAATTTGACAGAGGGCTGGGTGGATCCTAGAACCCTTCTGGGTGATAAACACCTAGGTAAAAATCCCGCCGGGGATTGAATCTTGCTCTCAGCCCGCAGTCCAGTGCCTCACCACAAATAAATTAATAAATATTTTATGGCAATGTTGAGGAAATAATAACTATTGTATAACTAATCATATAACAAAATATAGAAGAATATTGTTAAGATATTTTTAAACATTACGAAGTTAAAAGGTAAGTGATTGCAAATGTGAAAAAATATGAAGCTTTAAGAAACCCTAATGACTGCTTTACACGCTCTCGAAAAACTTGCCATTTGCAGCTTGGCGAAAATAACATTGCTTTACATGTAAGAACGGCAAATCGCGTTTTGCTCTCGTTGAAATCGCGAGTAAAAATGGTGATCGGCGAAGCGACAAACAAGTTGATTTTGCAGCTTAGTTTTGCTGTTAATTCTAAACTTATTTAACAGCAGAGATAAAGAAAAAAGGAAAAAAAAAAAAAAAAAAGATCCCGGAGTAAGAGAATATGGTGAATAAGCCACGAACAAAGAATATTGTGAAGTTGCGTAAAGTTAACACTGTCGTGTAAATAAATATAAGTTAACACTGTCGTATGAATATGAGAAGCAAGGGCGCTTCTAATATTTGCGTGAATGTAGAGCTTGTTATATTTAGAGCAAGTGGCAGATTTTTCGAGCCATTTGGCGGTTAGAGGCAAGTTTTCGAAGCGTATAAAGCAGCCATAACAGTTAGTAAGAAAAACAAAAACAAACTATTGGCTTAAGGAATACAATAATGTTTCTATAAAATTCATTTCCGTTTTCTTTTGTGTTTCTCTACAAAATAAAATTATACAAACAAACAAGCAATAGAAGTGAACTTCAGTTTCTAAAACATTCACTATTTTAAGATATTAAGTTTATTTGAAGTATAGAATTTGAAAGGTTCGCTTTGAACATCTGGAATTGAAAGAAACCCAAATACAATAAAAGATCGATTTTGTGTTTAGGTTTCGTTCGTTTAAGGCAGTGCTCTGAATGTCACAGAAACCTATAACAAGGAACAGAGCACGCACTTGGAATACAATGACTCCGATAAGAAAATTCAGTTTCAAAGTTATCGATTTACTGACGGCTTATTCTAATGGCATGTGTCTTGTGAACTTCATTTTCGTTATTTTTGTTTCCTCTCGTGTCAATCAAATTGTTCTAGAAATGGTTTTGAGAATTGTCCTATTGGAATGACGACAGTAGATACAACTATTTCGTTGAAGAAATTTAAACATTTTAATTATCATACGACTTACTAAGTCTTATTTATACGTGATGGTGTACGATGCGCTCTGGGCAGGTTTTCTCGGGGTTCTCCCGTTTCTCCTGCACTTCTCCCACCATACTTTTTCCGTCTTTCTCTCCGTCTGTCCCCATTTCCGTGGGATAGCACAATAGACCTACAGGTCGCGGTGCTTGGCTTCCCTGCCACCCACGTTCATCACAATCAATCATTCAAGTCTTATTTACATATAATTACTAAATTCAGGCTTTGTACATGCGTGTATGATTTTTTGGTAGGAAAAAATGTACATATTTTTTTGTATTAGGTGACAGCTTTCCGTATTTAATAATGGTCCTCAAACTTTTCAGCTCTTCCTCTCCGAGAAATGTGTAGTTTTCCAGAATATATCCTCTGCCTTCCTGATGCTTACGAAATCGAAATGACGTCATTTCCTTAAGGAAGCGAATCCTCTTCCGTAAATGCTTTTCTGTTTCTTTGAATGATAGAAGTAAAGTGGCGCTTAAACTCATTGAGAAATATTTCAGGAATATTTAAGACAAGTCTTGTACGTCGTACCATAGATCTACAAAACATTAATTTTGTACGTGGTGAACTTTAAGAGATTTTAGGATTTGAAGCCTGGAAGTATTAAAAAAAAATCGTCTTTTATGTTATTACAAAATTCAAAAAATAAGATTCACTAAGATTAAATTTATTGAATTGAGATTTTAAAACGGATCATCACATCGTAGGAAATCTTGAGTTAATCATAATATTTGCTCTAGTTAAAATTATACAGGAAATTCTATTTCAAAATGGTGGATACTGTTAAGACGTTCATAGGTTTTAAAATTAGTAATTCAATTCTTTTAAGGAGAGACTCAAATAAAACATCATCGCTATAAAAATCAGAGTTGAGTCACAAGTTGTATCCGCGAAACTGTGTCATCGGGCGTAATTTCACCTTTGAATTTATTTACATGCTGGAATATAACTTTTTTAAGATTTCTGGTTTTCAAATTAAGCATTAATTATTGTTTCAAAAAGTTTTAGCTTTTATTCCTTTAAAATAAGTTGTAAATTACATACATATTTTTTTTTTTATTGCAATGCATCTTTTAAAACCAGAAACACGTCAACCATAAATTAATTCTGTCCACCCACTCTAGATTCAGTGAGAAACCCTTTGGCAACGCATTGATGGATTCATATTTATTATTTATTTTTTTTACTTGAGTTTTTTGATTGATCTGACAGTTTATAACGAAGCCTTACCTATGGTCAACTGGGTCACTCGTAACTTCTGTGAGAATGGGATAAATTTTCTCGAAGAAGTCTTTGACTGTCGATCGTGACTTCGTTAGGCCTTACCTTAGGCTTAATTTTAAATCATTGTCTACCAGAATCCCATGACAAAACAAATCCTGATGGACAGGGGAGTTTTATGTAAATATTCAGTTAGGCAGCCCTTTTCCTTGTGAATTATAATAAAGAAATTATTACTACTGACATTGAATTATCGTTCTAGAATTAGAAGTTGTGGTTGAGAGAAACAAGAAGGAAGAAAGATGAAGATTTTTCATCCCTCTGGTAATTTGCTGCCGAAGGATATTAAACATTTAATGTAACTATTTATGACTGCAACAACTTCTTTTTTTTTTAAGCCACCCTGTACGCTGTTAGGATTCCCGTGTCTGTGTGGTTTATGTAACAACCTACAAGCACAAACTGGGAGTCGGAGCCCTACGCAGTCGTGGGTCTCGCTACCTTTGGCCTGGAAAATTAGGGAAGAATGTAACTTAAGAAGTTAGAGAAGGTTAGCGTTTAGAGGTTAGATGTGCTAACGCCATCAACAATTGCGCTCTGTTGATTAACCACTCTTTTACTACTTTCTATGAATATTAAAAGGTAGATAAATATCCCAAATGATAAAAGGCTGGTCAAAATTACTAATATAATTTGTCGTCATATTTTAAAAGAAAAACAGGACGGTTCAACCTCATCTGAGGTTATTATCAGCTGTGATACTCGACAAGATGGGAGGGGTTTAAATAATGCTTTATGACGCAGTGTTCATGGTTAATAGTGGGGTGTCAGCAATATGTCAAGATTCTCGCAAGGTGAGAGAGAAGATCTTGTTTGTGGTTTAGTCTATTACATGAGACTTTTTAACATTAGGGGTGTGGTTAGTAGATTTACTATGCAGAAATAAGCTGGATTTGAATATATCCTTGTTTTATAGTTGGTTTGGCACCATCAACTTTTCTATGAAGTTAAAAGACTCAGTGGAAACATCTTACGGACACCTTCAACAATTTCTGCGAAGATATCTCCATTGGAAATTTTAATTTTTATTAAGAATAATAAAAAAAAAACGCTTAATTTCTCGAAAGTAAACAAAATCCCCATTGTTCAACTTAATTTCTACTTCTCTTTCCAAAGCTCGTTCTCGCGTGCAGTTAAATAGAACTATTAACATTGATTGAATTCTACGAAAACTGTTTCGATTGAAATCTCCCAACATAAATCTGATCGATCGGATGTGTAAATGTGGGTGTTGTGTGATTTCCAGTGAACTGATTTCTTCTGTTGAATTAAACTTAAACAGTCATTATTAAGGACTTCCTCATTAATGAATTTTCTCACATGATGAATATAGTTTCACTTTGAGATTTTTAGAAACGTGAATTGGAGCGTGTTTCTTCTCTTATTAAAACCAATAAAAGAGGATGATGTGTTCGGGATGTATCTATAAAAATTGATGTCACTTGCTTGGAAGTGCGTGAGTCAGCTCCGAAAGTCAACGGCAACTTGGAATGAAGGTTCCTGTACTAAGTTAAAAGGTCAAAGGAAAAATTATCAATAAATGTATAGCTTTGTAACACGGGAGAGTTGCAGATCGTCATTATTTTTTTTATTTTTCTTTAAAGTATATAAATATAGGGGCATTTTAGCAGACATTTACGGTTCAGTTCATGAAAGAAAAGCTGTTTATGACGTAATTTCCTTATAGATTGATGTTTCCAGACGTAACAGCGCCATCTATTGCTAAAATCCTTAACTGAATCTTATCAGCATTACGAAAACATTCTGGTTTTTGTATTTTCTACAGTTACGAATATACATAATAATAATTAAAATTGAAATAATTAAAAGCTTTCCACACTAGTTTTCTAAGAATATATTTATTTATTTTTATTTCATTTATTTAATTGAGTTATCTTTTATTATTTTCCATTTACTTTATTTTATAATACGATATCTCGGTATTCCTATATTTATTGAATGTATTGCTATTGTAGATACATCTTATATGCATCTTTGAGTTTTAAAAATTAATACTCCCTTAAGAATCTTTTATTTTTTTATTCTTTGAATTGATTAAATCCTTTATAAAAGTGCTTCTCAACCTTTTTTGCTTTACGGCGCATTTTTATATTTGCAGCAATCTTGCGGTACACCAAACCTTGAATCCCGCGCCACACCAAAACTTTTCATTGCTTTTACTATTACTATAGAATGCTTTGAAAAATACCTACGATTTACAGATGAATAAATAACAAGTCTTTTACACTTTTTCATTTGCCTGAAATATTTTTAAGCCGATTTGAAAGTGATTTAATGTTTTATTAACCTTAATTGTTAATTAAATCAAAGCAGAATGTAATTTCGTATTTCTGTTTGCCCACGTTATTTGACGTCTAGCATTGGACTAGTGAGAAGCTAAATGTGTTGATTATAATTGCATTCTCTGAATTTTTCTCGCTGCACATCGGTTGAAAAGCTCCTCTTTAAAGAACCATTAGAAAAAAATAAAAGACGAATTAAGTAAAATTGGTGGAAAGTTGAATTTGTTTATATTTCTTATTCCTTTGTATTTGTGGTAGATATATTTTCTCCTTCCCACTTTCGATGTTCGTTATTTATATATTCACTATCCTTCTTTTTTTTTCTTCTTCTTTTGTGATGATATATGTGTTGTCATTTTCCGTGTTTTGTCATTGTTCATCAACCAAGTGCACAGTTACCTTGAAACTTCGCAGTGCAGTTACATCAGAGAGGAAGTTCCCCATTTCCTCTGACCACTGTCTTGCGTGTTGATACAGCGCCGTGATAGACACTCCTCGGTAACCTCAGCAACTGACGTAATGCAACGCACGCGCCTCCCCCACCGCCACAGAACTGTATCTTCATTGTCGTTATTTTTCGAGGCGCATTTTGCCATACAATGCTTCGTTTATAGGAAGGAATACTTCAAGGGATGGGTGATACAATTTTCTATAAAAAGAATTCGTCTTAACGAAGGGAGAATAACTAAAAAGTTATTAAAATAACGTGGACCTTAACCTACTACAAATGTTTAATCGTACTTCAGATATATTTAATTAATTTTTTTTTTTTTTTTTTTATTATTTTAAAAGTCGTGAAGTCGTAGACACAAAAAGTCTACGTTCAAAATATAAGCCTACATTCGTCTAATACATTCGTCTAATTCGTAGAAATTTTCTGTTTTTTGAAGAAGAAAAATTAAGTAAATCCGAATGATGTACCTAAGTTGTATTAGTCAGATTAATTTTTAATCATATTAAACCACATGCAAATTATTTTCGATAAAAGGATTAATATGCATTGTTTAACACATGATAGAAAATCTATTATTTAAGTTATAGGCCTAACTCTTTTTTTTTAATCACCTTCTGGCGTTAATTTCTCTACAAGGACTCACTTGGAAAAGATATTAAATATAAATATGCATACCAAGTTAAAAGAAGATCCATTCCGATTTAGATGTTAGGGAGCAAACAAACACACATATAAGGACTGTGGAGTTTCGTAGCCTTGTTTTCCTAGGCTACTCGTGAAATGTGCTTAAATAATGCCAGAGAAATAGCCTATTTTATGTATTCTTAAGTTGGATTTTAACGTGTGCAAAATAATTCAAATGAATAAAATCGCGGAGAACATATCCTTTGCTACAGTATTGAAAATCAATTGAAACAAACAAAAATAGCACCCCCAGATCAATGTGTGGCTCGCCTGCAAAACATTTCTTATGGTGTAGCAAAGGGTATGTTCTCTCGAAAAGGCTCACTTTAGGACCACCTAGTGCCTTAATGGGGCGTTTCGGACATGGGTTCATTAGGAATATATTGATCCTTAGCCATGCACCTACACGTGGTTTGAATATTACACACGAATTTTGCAACACTCTGTATTCTGAAGTAAACTTGCAATTGTTTTCAAAGAAACTTTGCCATAATTATAAGGAAATGGCCACATGCCATTGAATTGCTCAAAATAAAAATAAAACAAATCAATACTTAAAATTGATAATCAAAAAATAAAGTTTGTATTTGAATTGCAATAATAATATTGTTATTATCATACTTAAGATAAAAGGAATTACAATAATATCGCCTTATTTTTTTTACATTCATTCAATGTATATTCTGACAGATAATCTCGAGATACACGTAAAGTCCGAGACAATAGCCTGTTTCCGAGGCTTCTCGCAAAATATCGACACAAACTATTTTACAAAGCAGCACACGCAAAATTATATTGCAAGTAGAATTACTTGCAATTTATACTTTCAATATAATTTTGCGTGCTCTGCTTTGTAAAATAGTGTGTGTCGATATTTTGCGAGACACCTCGAAAAAAGACTTTATTTTCTCGGACTTTACGTGAATCTCGAGAAATCTCGATCGTCACGACTCATCTGTCAGACTATAAACCATTTGCAAGAGTTCACTTTTTCAACAATAGATGTCGCTTGGAATAATGAGTTCATTAATAATAGCCACACCCCATGTGTATTCTTTTGTGACGAGCACTGTAATTTCGACACTTTGTTTTTATCTTCCACCAAAATAAGTTCAAGATTTTCATCAACCTGACCATTCTGTCTTTTCTTTTCTTAACTTACTTCTGCTTTACTGACATCTGCAGCTTGGGTTACTAACCCCTTTTGGCTGAGTGCCACAAATTAATTAAAAGCAATTTTCTGCCGTGCCTGTCGTTGTTCTTATTGGCCAATTCATTTGTCTCATACAATAAACCTTGAGTTGATTTACGATTGTATTGAAAAAAAAAAAAAAAAATACTGATTGGATATTTTTGCCAGTTCTGTTTATCCATTGCGCCTATGATTGCAGCCATTGCTATTCCGCCTCTAATTTCTTTTCTTTTTAGCTTTTGTTGTGTTTGACCTTGTATTTCTCGCTTGTGAAAGTTCTTTCGAAATTTAACTTAAACTAGCATTTATGCCAATCGTAAATGACTGGATAAAAAAGCGGCTTTTTGTACCTGTTGTCAACAGCTAAGGACTATCCTGAGGAAATATTCTCAGGAATATGTTAGTTTTTTAGCAGAATTTTTATACAAAAATACTGGAACACAGAAAACCAAAATCGGTTATTCTCCTTTGTCGCCAAGTTGTCTGTTTCAACAAGGTGGACTTCTACTCAGAAGCAAAGACGATAGTCGGAAGGTGTTCGGGTTCAACAACGTGGACTTATAATTAACTTAGCTGTACCGACTGACTGGCGCTATCGACTCTGACGGAGGGTCGAACCTAGGAAATTATGCTTACTAGATGAACTGTTTCTACCAAGCACAGTGTTATAAAAAACAAGAAATTCCTGAAAGAACTAAAGCCTACTTTTATTAGTTTTCTCCTTCTTCTTTTTTTTTAAATCGAGTCGCCGTTTAATTGTAATATTTTCTAATAGAAACTGAAGAGATGTTTTTCATTTTTCAGATGGAATAAGAAAAAAAAATAATCCGCATTACTCGTTAATTATAGTAAAGCTCGTGCAGAGATTAAAAGGATTAATATTACATAAAATAAGACATTGAAATTCGTTATTTTTACGATTGTATTGATTTTCTATGGCGATTTTTGTCACCTCGTCTCGCTACATTTCTCAGCAAGAATCCATAGAAAAATAAAATTAAAAATATGAAAGTTAAATTGTTCTTTAATATGCTTTCCAAGTTTTAAGATTTATCCAGTGGCTCAAAAATTGTTAGGATACATACATACACACAGACTTAGTGATTTGACAAGCCCTCACCTTCCTAAGACTTAAAGGAATATGTTGGTTGGTTGATAAATTGAACATTTGATTTCGTGATGCAAATTTCTGCACGAAAAACGACGAAATTCCTCCTCTATTCGTTTGGAAATAAAAAAAGAAACGTTCTTTTACTTTTTGCATCAATAAGCGTTTCAAATAACTTCACGTAAACCTCTTACATCTTTTTCGCTCTCATTTTCTGAAGTGTATTTTAGACTCTTTAACCTCGTGATCTTGTCAGACTTTGTTGAAGGATTACCTCCATTTGTAAAACGTGAGCTTTCAATTTGATCGCGGAATGCCAAGAAGCGCTTCTGCTTTTGCGCCTGTTATGCACAGGCAGCGCCAGAAGCTGACAAGCAATAACAGTTCTTACAATAAATGCACTTCAGCGTCACGTAAAAGAAATCGCCTTTTTTTTTTCCCCCGAAGAGTCTGTGAAAATTCAATTATCTTACTACATCGAATTCGTGATCAGAGGATAATAGGGGAAAAAAAAAATTAAATCCGCAAAGCCGAATGAATTAATAAAAAAGTTCGAAAGAACTGAAAACGTAAGGTAGGAAAAAGCATGGAACCTCTAAAGTGTAAACTAAAAAACAAGAAATACCCAATAAAAATAAAATAAAGAAATTCATGTGCCAGTCTCTGCTGACCTCAATCAATTTTGTATGCGCAGTAGTTAATAAAAAACGGCGCCTAAAAATGCTTAAACACATTAAAAGGCTCTCAACTGATGATCGGCAATTCACCGTGAAATAGATGTTTTGGGATGTCACTTGTAAACACTGGGTCTGACTTTTAATGAACTTAAAACCTACTTTCCTCAAAATTTTAACGAAAAAAAAATAAAAGGCTATGTTTTTTTTGTTTTTTTTTTCAGTTAATTTTTCAGTTTCTAATATCTGCTGAATATAAACAGCGTAAGTTTTGCATTTTTGTAAAGAAAAGCAATAAATTCGAGAGAACCTAAAGCCTTTCCTTAAGGCTTTCATAAAGCTTCCGTTATTTTTAAAGTTGAAGGCCTTTGCCATTAAAAAATATTCCTTCTCCAGGACAGTAATATTCGACTACACACTGTAGTAGTTGGGAGCCCAGTGGTGTAGGCACGGGGTTGAGGACTGCAGGAGCCGCGTTCGAAATTCCAGCAGATTTGGGGCTTTTTTTTTTTTTTTTCTAGATTATTTCTCTTCCACCCAGGACCAAGGGTTCACCCATCCCTCTGTAAACTGGGCATTTGGTTTCTTTCTCACAAGTAAAGGCGATCTATAAATGGTCTATAAATTAGTAATTGTCTGTAATTGTTTTAGCCGATTTAAAGATCTGTAATAACTATTTGATGGTGGAAATTGATCCAAGAATTACCAAATACCTTAAGCCATTTTTTTTTAGCTTAATTTCCTAGTAACGTGAGATTCATCAAATCAGAAGGTCTCTTTTGTGTAAATGCATTCCCTTTACTTAATTAAACCGCTGAATGAATCTTCTTAGAGCTTGACATGCACATTTTAGAACAAGAGACTATGTAACTTTCATATGTTATTTATTTTTTTTCGTTTGGGTTCATATCGAAAAGACCCATTCTTTTTCATATATATATATAAATTGGAAAAAAAAAAGTTGGAGACCTTTAATTTGCGTCATTTTCAAACTTCAATGAAAAGAAAATAAAGAAAACGGAAGATTTTAAGAAAGTAGATTTCAAATTCTTTCAGATACTTCTTGTTTAAACATATCTACAATCTCGATGCAAGATAGAAAATCCGGAATTCAGTCAGATTGGATGAAATTAATCTGGTGGATTAGATTAACCAATCTTAGGTGCTGTAATCAGAGCGTGGAAGGAAATGGAAGATTATCAGTGGATCGAGAAGTTTTCACAAGAATCTCAGAATAACTTACCATAATTTCCATAATAGCTCTTAAAAAAAAGTCCTTTAATAGTCTTGAGTGGGTGGATTAATCTTTTTCCTTAAATTGCTTTGTTCCTTTTAACTTCATTTTCTTTCAACTTGGATCTGATCTTTTTTTTTATGGTTTGCTTGGTTTCTTGACGTCCTTTCATTACTAAAGGATTAACCACTAATTTTTTCATTTACTTTCATCTTAAATTTGTTGTTTTGCATTTTTATCTTCGCTTTGATTACGTTGTGTTGATTTTTCAAGATCTTTAGTTTTTGTTTTTGTTTTTTCCTGATCTTATCGGAAGAAATTGTCGAGAAATTAGACATAATTTCAGGTGTAAGTTGGCAATAATTGTAAGGAAAGGCATCACGTGAATAAAAAAGCCTCCATTTGTGATGACTGAGTGCTTTTTCAGTTCGTTCATTTAAATCTACTGCATCAGATAAACGTCTGTTTTGCTGAGGTAATAAAAGTAAATTTTAATAATTTATTATCCAAATTTTTTTCATCTTACGGCATCTTATTCGTGGCTGCTTACTCTTATAACAAAAAGTTCTTCTAAAAACATAAAACCTACTTTCTTTTATTATGTTGTTGTTTAATTTTTTTTTTATTCCTTTGTGTGTTTTGTGTGGATTTTTTTTTTAAAGTAAAAAACAAAAAATCAAATCAAATCAACTTAATCGTGGGCATCATATACACTTGAGTGTAGAAAAATCGCACAGTTGCATTTTTTTACTTTTTTCCTCGCTATTCGCAATATTATTGAATCAAAATACGTACTGTCAATTTAAAGATCGTTTCATCATCATCCATTGATACCACCAAAGTGTGTATTGCGTGTCAACAGAGTGCTTTTTGAAGGAATCTCCTAGCCTACCAGAAAACCTCGTTTTCGTACAGCCTGGGAAACGGTGATTAAAACAAAATCCAATACAAACATTTTTAAAAAAATCTTTATTCATAACGGGTATTCCCTCCTCTAGCCTTAATTACGGCCCTCATTCGATTTTTCATCGATTTGGGGTGTTGTTCTATTGTTGTTATTGTCTTAGTTTTGAAGGGACAGTACACACTTAAGTGCTACCATTGGATAGGTGATGAAACAATCTTTAAATTGACATTATTTTGATAAAAAAAATGCAACTGTGCGATTTTTCTGCTCTCAAGTGTAAATAAAGTTATTGCTTTTAACTTACAGAATCTACTGAATACAAACAGAAAAAAAAATTCCATATTCTGGAAAAAAAAAATTTAATCCGCATTATTTACTTAAGATGTTCAAATCCGAGTAATTTTAGTCAGCCCAAAGCATGTGAAATTCGCGGATTAGCTAAAAAGCTTCAATAACCATTATTAGACGTCATTATCTTAGTTCATTAAGGACATTTTGATTATCTTCAAGCGTTGATTTCTCGACAGGGACCCAAACAGGCAAAATTTCAAATGTAAAAGTTAAATTGTGCCTTGCCCTTACATATATATTCCAAGTTTCAAAAACATCTATCTAGCTGTTTAGAAGTTATTGGGAGATACACAGACTGAGTGTGTGTTGATTAGCCTCACTTCCTTGGAAAAGCAGGCTAAATGTGAATAAAGTGGGGAGGGAGAGATGTATTTGTGTTTTAATAATGATGCCATATTGTCAACAATAATCTAGGACAACTGTTTCGTCTTTGTTAGAATTTTTCAGTCAGGATTAGCTACTTTCAGAATAGTTCCACAGAATGTGAAGAGTTGTGCTGGTGGAATCTCCAAAACCACAAACGCCGATAAGAAAAATTACTGAGAGCAATAGTAGTGTATTTCAAAATATAACCATGGGGAAAATTTATGATAAAATTTGTGCTCTAAGCTTGATGGTTTTGATCGCAAATTATAATGAAGTAATCGGGTTTTGTCTTAACGTTGTTTGTATTTCCCGTATAAACAGCTGTAAATTCTTTTAGAGCAGTGACGATTTAGAAAACGAAAGGGATAAATTCAAGTTATAAGAACGGGAATAAACTGGAGGAGCCAATAGCAGATCCGTTAGGCAGTGTGCATCAAGATTTCAAATTGAGGTGTGTTCATTATCTTCCCTTCATCTACATTAGCTGTGCCTCAACATTCATAAGCAACAGAGAGCTGAAGAATTATCAAAATTTAGCTGCCCAGTTCTCTTCCTTTAGATCCTTCCTCAATTAGCAAACTCCCATCAGCTCCCCGCGCTGTTCACCTTTTCCAAGATGGCTGACAAATACATCTATATATAATTTCATGCAGGCTTATTGCAATAACACTTCTCTACAGCAAGCTTCATTGTGTAACATCGAAACGTATCGAGGTAAGCTTATTTCAAATGGTTTTGCACGATCTTTTTCGCGCCGCTCGCCGTCGCTTCGCTCTGCTCGTGACCTATGCTCCTAGCCTATTAACAGCTGCCTGCGGCGCGAGTGAAAATTTTGACAATTTTATAAGTCTACACAGAGTGTCACCAGACGCCATATCTCATTACGGTTTCTTAATAATCTTTAATCTGTCTTATATTTGTCTAAAGCCCCGCGAACACCTTGCAACTTTTCAGCAACTTAGTCGGCCGATTTTGACGTCACGAGTTGATGTAGACAGTCTTGATCCCGTTTCTCAGCAACTTGGCAGCAACTTTTGTCCTCCGACTCGAGTTGTTCCTACACCAGCAACTCGAAAAGTTGCATCGAAGTCGGTTGGAATTACCCAATCACAGGGCAGCGTTGGAATACGTCAGTCGTGACGTCACGCCCATGGAAGATATGGCGTCAAAAAATGATATTCGCCGATTCGATTCGAAGACAAGCGCGTAAACATTTAATATCAGAGTATTGCGAGTTTCTTTCATGCATAAATAAAGTTTATACTGAAATGCAGTAATTGTATGCGGCAGAATTTATCAGAGAGGTTTCAAAACCTCGATTTTTTTCGGATTTTCCACAACTGCTGTTGGAAACGCATTGCATTATGGGATTGCTGCTGACGCGGTCGACTTCGTGTCAAGTTGCATGGTGTTCGGGGTTGACAAAAGTTGGCCAACTCTAAGTCGGCCGACTAAAGTTGCTGAAAAGTTGCATGGTGTTCGCGTAGCTTAATAAGCCTTCCTGTCCTCGGCGTGTTACAATAAGCCTGGACGACAGTAGGCTAACTGATTGTTTTTTTAATAGCCTAAAGCTGTATAGGCTGATTGCAAAAAGCCTAAGAAATTACAGGCTGAATAGAAAATACAAAATTATTTTTCAATTTGTCAGGCTCATTGCCAGGCGCCTTTTACACTGAGCCGGATTTTCAAATTGACCTACGACATATATATAAATAAAATTATAAGAATAACTTTTATAAGGACTATCCATTTGAAGATTCGTGTCTTTAAGAGAAAAATTACCCCACTTGTTGTTTCTTCCATGGAGAAGAAGCAGCCGCCATTCTGGAAATTATTTGCGGACATGAAAAGTGATCCGAAAGCGACTTTAATGTTATTAACCAATCGTTGCTTCTTTTAGAAACACGACACATTGACTCATCATAAGGCCCCCTGGTTGTCCAGGGGAGGCCTTGACTCATCAGGAAAATGTTAACTCATTTAATTGTGCTTGGTGCACACCAAATGTTATTTGAGAACCTGAAGAGCTTCGATCATGATTAGCGGCTTATCAACTGACAACCGCTTTGGCGCAGCGTTGTTGCTCACCGCTCTCAGCAGCCTATTAATATTTTTTTTAAAGATTATTAAACAAAAAAGGCCAATCACGCCTACCATCTACATCTTCGGCGCTTCCGTGAGCCAGCAATAGTTGGAAGGGTAAATACTTAAACCCTAACCATCAGAATCTTTTAGCTAAAATATCGTAATTTAAACACTTAACTACGGTAAAATCTATTTTTTTGAATCTAGTACTTGAATGGGTATTCGAAACATAGACTTTTATTTTTACCTATTGAATTAGGTCACTTGTGAGATGGTTTCGGAAGGAGTGGGAGGAAAATTAGAATGAAACCTTAAAATACGAATTACATTTCCGTTACATTTTGAAGAATTTAGTTCTGAGGCATAATATTATGACATGGTAATCATTACTCAACCTGGAAATGGCGAAATGTGATTCGAATATAGCGGATTCAGGAAATATGTTTGTGGGGAGTTACTGATATTAAGTGGATATTATTAATTTCTTATTACGTACACATGTGGATTGAGACTAAAATATTCTTCATTTTAGAGACAGTGTAAATGTTCTTAAATATATTTGATTAGTAGATTAATAGTGGATAAATCCTATATAAAGAAACTAGTCATTAACGACAATATAGCTCATCTTCCACAAAAAGATTTATA
The DNA here is from genome assembly GCA_023159025.1 of Thereuonema tuberculata. Taxonomy (NCBI): domain Eukaryota; kingdom Metazoa; phylum Arthropoda; class Chilopoda; order Scutigeromorpha; family Scutigeridae; genus Thereuonema; species Thereuonema tuberculata. The sequence continues at coordinate 47,505,356 of JAFIDM010002131.1, read as the reverse complement.
CAGTAATACGAAGCAATGGAATAACATGTTAGGATGTTTTCCAGGGTTGTAACATACAAATCACAGATTACTTAAATGTGAAGAAATATAAAATGAGAATCGCTTGTTAGGAAATTGGATGTAATCCAGTGGATGATAGCTCGGGACCCATCATTTAAGGATGGGTAATCAATTTGGAGAATACATAAGACAATTTATGTAGTATAATGTGGATGTAAATTACGCATTAGATTTATACATGTATAATGTAAGTACGTATATTTGAAAGTATCGTATATGAATAACATTGATGTATTATATATAATAACATTTATAATAATGATACGTATAATATAATACATTGCTACTACAATATGGAAATAAAGAGAAATTAGCTTATAGTTTGAAAAGGGTTAAATATGGCTTCGCTGAAACAGAGAATTACTTAGATTGGAGACTCCGGAGAATGGAAATCCGGCATCAGTGGAATTTCTGCAAACAAATTTGATACTTTTCAAGACAAATTGCCCTGTAAATGTGTTAAAACAAGTGAAAGATCTGAAGTAGCAAAAAGAAAGAAAAACTATATTTTTCTTCTTCTTCTCCCTTTTCTTTCCAATGAAGATGCAGCTCGACTCCTGCAGGCGTAATTTACTGTTGCGTCTCTGATCTTGAAAAATCCGAGGGATTTAATGAAGCGGAACCGGAGACAGTTACTGAAAATTCGCACGCGCACAGCCAGGAAGTGATCGCCAACAGATGGCTCTTCAGTAATTCAACACACACACACACAAACTCTCGAGACTCAGCTACTCACTTCACTCATCACCCGGATTTAGGAGGAGAAAAATTAATAAAACAGAAGGGACTAAGTTGTATGATAAAAAAGAAAACAAAAAAAAAAACCGAAAGTGATTGTCGTCTAGATTGGTGAGAAACTGAGTAGACAAATTCGGATTTCCAATATTTCGTTGTTTACTTGCGTAGATTTAAGTGACAAAACCGGGACATGTTTACGTAGTAGAAAAAGCCAGCGTATAGGATATTGTGAAAATATTTATTTTTTAGTTTAATAAATGATTTGGTTTACGCGAAGTAAACCATATCCTCCTATTTTTAGTAAGATCCCCGCTAAAACTATAGAACCTGCAATTGAAGCTTCAACATGAGCTTTAGGCAATCATAAATGAACTAATTATGTAGATATCTTTACAAGAAATGCTATGATAGAAAATATATATATATATATTTAGATATATATATATATATTCAGAAGTTCTTGAGAGTTCCTATTTAATTCGTGGCAATTAAATAAAACGTTAAATATTAGCCCAAATTATTTTTTATTTTATTTTTAATTTAATCACATTTAGCCCAGAATAAAATTGAAGACAACCAGGATTAGACTTAATATTTTGAACATATAATATCAAACTAGAATTACAATTAAATTTCTCTATATTCATTTCTCTTACATTTCCCCTTAGTAACATACACTATAGTCCGACCACGATAGCGTGACGATTCAACGTCAGCACTAGCCTCTCTCAGAGGTTCCGAAGAATATTACATTGCAGCTACAGAAAAAAACAAAAACAAAAATTTAGTTTTAATTTTAGTCCTCTATTTTCCAATTCCTTTTGGAAATAATCTTAAACCTATAAAATAATTTTTCGAGCACTGCTCTGTAAAATACTCTGGTGCGACATTTTGAGGGAAATTAATAGACCTGTGCTTTGAGGCGCGCTTGTTTGTGTTTGGTTGAAGGGTTCCTTCCTTTCGTCACGTTATCGTGGTCAGACTATATCGTCTTGATACACATTTAATCTTCTGATTAAATTTCCTTTAATCTAAAGAAATCTTGAAATTAACTAAAGTTTTACCTTACGATGATATCAACATCTAGGCCTCGAATCTTAACACATGATTCCATCGCCTACGAGAATTATTTCCTATTGAATGCTTCACCATTCAATTAATAGACTAGTATCCAAATGAGGCTGTATGGATACTAAATCGATTATCATCTCAGAATACCCAATATTTTTTTTTTTATTATTTTAAACACCACAGTACAACGGCCCATCTTTTTTTTTTAGTGATGAATCGAGCCGTCATCCATTACAACAAAGGACCTCCTTAATCCATCACTTTGGCTGTGGCATGCGCATGCCAACAATCACATCGTGCATTAAATTGTTGAATACATTTCACATCAAAAATGCACATTTTACAAAAATAAAAAAATAAAAAATTTAATGATGAATACTTTAATAAAATCCATTAATCAGCCGTAGATGTATATTGTAAATCATAAACTTACATAGAAATCAACTCAGTTTATAACTACTTTCACTAAGAAATTTAGATTTTTTTTTTTTTTTAGTAGGAAATCTTAAGAAATAGTAATTGAACCATGTACTTCCATTACTTCACTTTTAACTTGAAACATTTGCTACCATCTACAGGATTGTCGGAATATAGTTGCAAGTTAATGAGCAAATACTAACCACGTTTATCGGAAACTTTATATTTTAAATAAATAACTTTATAAAGAGCCGTACTTGGAGATCTCATTTGACATTTGAAATCAAAATAATAAACAGATAAAAATATTAAAATTCTAATTCCTAATAAACATCTATTCCACGTTTCCATTAGTTTCTCTGATTACTGAGGTCCTTCATTACTTCTGAGATAATTAAAGCATTCATCTCCACAGAATGCATACACACACGCCTAGATCCAAGAAATCTATAAACGGACGATTTTCCCAGTGATTTCAATCAACTACGTGGGAAGATAAGGGATCTCTCTCCCTCTCCTGAGGCTATCTGATTGAAGACTTCACGTTATTTTTAAAAGTAGAATTACAGAAAAACACGATTCAAAGAGCAACCGAAAACGTGAAATGCCGAAGATCTACTTATACAGAGTGTTGCAAAATTTGTGTGTAACATTCAAAACACGAGTAGGGGCATGGCTAAAGATCAATATATTCCTAATGAACCGATGTCCGCAAACGCCCCATTAAGGCGCTAGATCTAAAGTGAACCTTTCCTAGTGATCATATTCTTTCCTACACCAAAAGAAATGTTTTGTAGGCGAGCTATTTTTGTTGAAACAATTGAAACAAACAAAAATAGCTTGCATGCAAAACAGGTGTTGGCTCACTTGCTAAACTTTTCTTATGGTGTAGCAAAGAACATGATCACTTGGAAAGGCTCACTTTAGGACCACCTAGCGCCTTCATGGGCCGTTTGCGGACATGGGTTCATTAGGAATATATTGATCCTTAGCCAGGCCCCTACACGTGGTTTGAATATTACGCACGGATTTTCCAACACCCTGTATAAATAAAAGCCCAATGCCCCGTCCTGTTTCTCTCAAATGGTATGTCGTAGTGAAAAAAAGAATAAAACTGTCATTAATAATATACCATTACAAAAACAAACAAGTCTTACTATTCCACTTGAACTTTTTTTTTTTTTTTATTTTGTTTGTCAGTCTATTTGTGAGCGCATCACGCTAAAACGACTGGGCGGATTTCCATAAAAATTGTTGCGATACTTATTCACGGTCTGAATTAAAACGTAGGCACATATATTTTGGTTTTCATCTTTCCCATCCTTCCAAAAAAATGATCCACGAAACCCTTCGCTGACCGGTTGGCCTGGTTTCTAATAAAATTTGGCACTGTGCTTATTTTTGGTCCAACTTAAAATATTTTGCACGATTGTTTTTGATCTATTTATATCTGAAAAAAGAAAATTTTGCTTGAATTTATACTTTTTTTTTTTTTTGGAATTTGGAGAAATAAATTTTTGGAATTTATTTCTCAATTTGGTCTCGTCTGACGAGACTTGAATTCAATATGCAAGCGTTGATTTTTATACCCAATTTTCTAAAAATTCTTGTTAATAAAGCTTTAAAACGACTATTATGTAATTTTGACTTACGTTCATGCATATTACAAGTTAAAAATGTACCTACAAACTGCTTTTCTCCACCACCGAGTGCAATGCCATGAAATTGCCCGAAAAATTGAAAGGGAAAAAAATGTCAAGATTTAGTTTATGACAGAAGTGGTCTTATCAGGCTGATTAAGTAGAAAAAAACAAAAAAAACAAATGCTAAGATAGAGATTATTGTATTTGGGATAGAAATAGTATTTTCGGGGAATTTACAATCGTCAATTTGTATAAAGTCTGTTTAAGGATCAAGATTCTGACTTTTAAGAGATAGAAGCAGGAAATTTGATCATTTCTTCCCTCTCTTTAACAATATTTACGTGTTATCTTAGAAATAAATGCCACGGTTGAGGCTTTTTTTCAAGAGCATTACGAATTTGAAGGGATTAGACTAAACAGAAAAAACCATAAACTATTAATAGATAGATGTTTCTAAGGTGATCTTTTGCCATTGAAATCTTCGTGGGATTCTTCCAAATTTCATCTAACACATCAATTGATGCAAACTTTTCACAAGGACATGAGTGCAGACTTGACCAATTCAGTAAAAAATATTCGCTTCTAATTATAAATAGATAAACATGTTCTAGAATGTATATTGGTGGAACTCCATTGGTCACGCAGAGTTTTATTTTTATCATTTGTGTGTTGCTGCAAATGTTTCGCGATGTGTGTATGTAAATTTCATTAAAAGAGAAGTACTGTACTATTTGATGAAGGAAAAAATTTCTTAGCAGAAAACTTGTATCTCATGGGGTAGTAGGTAATGATAATGGAATATACAAAAAATGTAACCTTTGATGAGAGGTTTTTTTTTTTTTTCTTTTTCCGAGTGTAATTAATTCGGTTTAGCTCCTTGAGCCTTCGTCAGGAGACATTTGAGAATTACATGAATTTCTGCGCTGTTATTTTATCCAGACAAACTCTCCTGACGAAGGCTCAAGCAATCAAGCCACTCTATACTGCGACCACGCTAAGGTGACGATTCAATCCATTAGCCTCTCTCAGAGGTTCCGAAGAATATTACGTTAAAATTATAATACTTAATATATATAAACTTGCTAACATACTAAATTATGTTTTAATAATATTAATAAAACTGTATTAAAACCATGGATAGTTTAGAGATGTTTAAAGGAAATGCTGTACAATAGGTTATTAGTTGACTGCTTTCAATATAAAATTTAACTGTTATATGTTTTATATATTATAGCGATATTTTGAGAGAAATTAATAAAGAAAGCCCTGTAGTTTGAGGTGCGCTTATTTGTAATTTGATGCAAAATAGATACGTCATAATCACGAGGGGTTCCTCCCGATCGTCAAGTTAGCGTGGTCGTAGAATAGAGTGGGAGCATCCCTCATCAAAGGTTACTTCATTTTCAGTTATCACAGCAGATCAGACACCCTCTTTACTCTCAGTAGATTGTCTATATATAAGCATAACAGCCTACTGTGCATTGCTGTGTACATATACAGTATATTGACCGTATTTCGATTAATTTTTGCAACTTCGTATTGGGAAGTTATTGTCTCAAACGTTTTGATTCTGCTGCAGCAGAAATTGAGCCCTGACTAAAGGAAATGATAATAATAACAATAATAATAATATTTCAATAACAGACCTGCAAAAAACATCATTACTCGGCACAACTTATATTTTACGAAGATAGTTGGACAATTCTTAGGTCTCTGGGTGAGACTTGAGTTGCTCAATAACTCCAGTCAAAGATGTTTTCTTTTTGTCTTTGTACTGTGTCAAATGTTGATATAATAATAATAATAATAATAATAATAATAATATAGACGCGTCTGGAGATAAGACAGCCAATCCGACGTTCTCCCGCCTTTAATCCCAGGTTATGATGTAGGGCAACCATTTGATAGATAGCTCTTGGGTTCCATTTGGAGAAGAAACAACCAGAAAAGAAAATAATCTCCGGCCTTTAGATAAGTGCATTACCATTTGAGTCACCAGGCCCGCATTCTACTACACCAACCCGTATGTTGCGACAAATTGTCAAAGTGCCTCTGAAATGAACATTTAGCTTCACACTAGTCAAAATTCGTATTTAGAATAAAACCTAGACGTCAAAATATCTGAACAAACTAAAATATCAACTACATTCTGTGCATTCTAACAATTAAGAAAAAAAATATTAAATCTTAAAGAAAAAAAAAGCTTAAAAAAAAAGTGATCTTTATATCTTTAAATGTTTAAAAAAAGACTAATTATATTCATTTGTAAATCAAAGGTATTTTTCAAAACAACCCAGAATTGCTTGTAGCAATAAAAGCAATGAAAAAGTTTGGGTGTAGTGCAAATATTTGGTGAATTTCTGCAAATATGAACTGCACTGCGAAACAAAAAAGGTTGAGAAACACTGTACTTCACCAATATTTTACTTAATTTCTTTTAGTTTAATTATTTTAAGATATGTATGAATTGATTTTTTTTTTAAGGGATGGGGGGGGGGGGGCCACCACTAAAATATCTTGCAATCGTAGATCAGCACTCGTTGATCTACCACATCTTTATGTGGTGCCGCTTTCTTAAGAAAGGATCATCTGCTTCAACAGAATTCCCTCCTGAATGTTGGAAGGCTGTCTTGAATGAGTGACTCTTCGTTGCGTTGGTGGCTGATTCATTGGTTTCACTGCGTGACTGGTTGTAGTTAAATTACCAGAAATAGTTTCATCATTGATGACTACAGCTGTTGCTCGACGTACTCATCACTTGTACCTCTGGCAGTTATTAGTCCAGGGCTATAATTACACCTACGGCGCTTCAGTTTTCTTCAAAAACATTCATTAAGTAAATGGTCTGTCTTGTATTATTTTTTTTTTGTAACCCTCATTACACAAATTGCAGGAAGATCAGTTTTAGTTTCGTTGAACTACATTTAAAGAACACTCAAAATAGTGACTGTTAAAAGCATTTTTATATAATTATATGTTATTAAGAACTTGTCGGTTTGAATTGACCTTTTATCCACCTTAATTTGAAGTGTTTATGTCACTTTTGCAGAAGTGATACATAGTCGACATAAAAATCGAAGTATTTTTAGTCGCTTCATCTAGGAAATGACTCATTAGATAAGACAAATTACAGTACAGCTTTCACATTAAGACATTTAAATGTAAAATTTATTTTTAAATATTAAAAAGAAAATATGGTAAATAGGCATTTAATATAAAAAGTTATAAGTTTACTTTAGGTTTATAGAAAGGCTTACTTATCACATTTATTTATTTCTTACGTAAATTACCACAGTTTTTGTACACAGTTACGTATTTTATGGAAAGTAGTATGGTTTATAGGAAGTGATTTAGTTTAATACTGTATATTATGATTCTTAGCTTGGAGCACCATAACTTGTTGTGAGGTCAAAATAAGAAAACTATGTAAGGTCCAGAATTCAGCAGCCTGAATGGCCTTATCATTTTCAGCAAATAAATCATCAGTAGTACAAGGTTCCTTGAGATTGCTGCAAATCATCAGATGTTCAGCACTGGTAATCTCCACAGTCACAAGATCGTCTTCAGCAATGTAGCCCCACTTCTTCAGGTTCTGTTTATATTTTGACACACCTGTTCTCAATGCGTTCAGGGTTTTCAAGTTCCTATGGGGAGGTGATGTCCAGCAGCAGGTTCCTCCTTGACGTGATCCCAAGTTTCAGCTGTTGATTTACGCCAAAGTTCTACGTATGTTTTTAGATGTCGATGTTATTGTATGTAAGAAACTCTTTTTTGACACGAAGGGTGAGGTTCAACATAGGATGAACATAGGATGTCGAGGATGTGTTTCTTGTTTTTTTTTTTTTTAATTCTGCCGTTTCTTTTAATCTTACTGGAGTGGGTGCTACAATAGCCAAATCATACGATCCGATATTTCGTCGTAGCTCTCATTATTGACCTTATCATTAAAGCTCTACGATCACGTGATTCATTGCACCTGGTACCAGTTTCGTCACCAGTCCTATCATTTAAGTGGCTTTAGAACTTGCTGTAAAATTGAAGGAATTTCAATCACCGATGAACTACCAATCAGGACCAGCGAAGCCGTGAATTAGCATTACAGAAAGGAGACCACCAAATTCGTACCATAATCGCCATTTTGCTCACCGCTTCGATTGAATCCGAGGCTACTATGAATTAAGTATCGCAGTCAGGAGATTATCTTTCGAAAATAAAAAATATTTTTATCGAAATAAATTAATATACGTAAACGTACATGTAAACGTCAGAATGTGCAGAAGTCAGTTTTTAAAGAGATTTTTCATTTCTTAGTGAAGCTTCATCACGCTCGCAAAGGACTGTGGGAGTATTTGTCGCTTTTCGAAAACTTAAAACTTTGCAGTCGAAATGTACTCCGCGTAAATAGTAGAGATGCTGAAGTACAATCTACAATTAGATTCGAACAAATGGATATCTTAAAAGTCATTTAAGATTCTGCCCAAAGAAGTCTTAACAAAGTTGAAAGTTTTACATCTCGTCCGCTGATTAGTTCATGGCTATAAAAATAAAAAAGCCAATCATATGAAGCATTGCTTCCCATTTCAGTGACCATTTGATTTGGAGAATAAGGTTAGATGATAGGAACTTATTACCGAAAACAATGATAATTTCAGTGAAACAGTGACGACAAAAATACAGTCTAACAGATGGATGTTGACGATCTCGTTTGTGTGAGAATTACGGAAAACACGAGATCTGACCATTAGCCTCTTCAGCAGGTCTCAAGGAATTTAGTATTTTGAATGTCTGTCACTAGGAAAATGCTACCTAATGAATTTATTGTTTGTTTATTACTGTTTTCAATTTATGAAAACTATATTAAAAGTAGTAAAAGTCTCATGCATTTCCCCGCATTATAATTCATTTAAATATTTCAATTTACTTCGCCATTTTGTGAGAAGACATGGATAGAGGCTATTCTCGCGTAAATTACGTGAAATCACGAAAATACGAGATCGTCAAGATGCGTCTGTTGTACTATAGGACCGTGTGATTTGGTTATAACCCAACTTTTCTATGATAGAAATAGAATCGAATTGCAGAAACTTATTTTGCTCACAGTTCATAGTGATCACTGTTTGAATTTCAAAACTCAATAGTGACTTTGTTTGCATTATTTTCACAATTCAAAAACAAAACGAAAAAACATAAAAAAAAAAAAAAAAATTCTAAGGGAAACCAGGCTTTAAATTCCTTCATGAATTTGTTGTTTAATCTTCCGATTTACTTGAATATGAGTTTATGACTAATTAATTCGCTGAAATATTTATTGACCATTAATTAATATTCTGCATTTCTATTGGTTACAATATGCAGTTTTAAAATAAAAGTGAGGAGAATTCATACCATATGTCCGTCTTCCAATTACCGTTATTTACGGTTATCCTAGTACTCCCTTATGGATAATCCCTTCCAATTATACTGGCATTTATTTTTATTTATCATTAAATTTGTGTTATATCATTAATTATTTAATAAATAACCCATTCTGTATTTTTTTTATTATCCTTTGACTGTCTACTTTAACAGGAAGTAACTGTGAATTCAGCATCAATTGACACTTTTTTTTTCCTTTCCCTCCCCTTTGTATGTCTTGCATTTGCAAAGGTCACTGATTTACCAACTGTCAAGAAAAAGTAGGTCTCTTTGTGACTTAGGCACAGCTGTTCAAATTAATTCACTCAGACTCGTTTAAAAATCGTATTTTTGTGACTTTAAGATCTGTTTGTTATTCTTGGAGACGAAATGATTTCATTGGTCTTTCCGAGGAAGCTTGGAAATAAATTAGACAGTTTGTTTTCCAGCTTAGCACTGCCTACCGTAAGAATTGTCTTAAGGTGGAATCTGGTGCAGCCGTTTTTATGCATTTTTTTAAGTTAAATGAAAACTTGAAGTGTTTGGGCCGCCATCTTGCTGGCAAATTGAAGCGGAGCGTCGATTGCCGTTGTAAAGACCAATTTTCTGTGATTGTTTTTCAGCGACATTTTGTTAAAGAGTTTTATCTTTCTTTATTTAAGCAATTAGTGTTATAAGTTTATTACACTTTATTATCAAAAATTTATTGCAATCGGTCACGTGGTTTCGGATTTAAACCCGAACGTTCACATTTCTTTGGTGTGCCGAAAGGATAACAGAGATGTTTTTCGGACGTTATTACTCAAGTATTTTTTTTTAAAAAACCGCCAAATTAGCAGGTTTTACGTACATATATACATAGCAGTTATACATACATACATTAGCAGGTTATACATACATACATTAGCAGGGTTATACATATACAGCAGGTTTTCTACAATTGTAATTTATAATTTTGAAAATTCAACATTGTAATTCTTCATGAATTTATCATTTTACTTTCTTATCTATCTGTAGTTTTGATAAACCTTTGCCTAATAAAACCGGAGGATTCTTTGACAAAAGGGAGACGGGCGGCAATAAATGTTAAGAATCACTGCCTTAAGAGGGAAATACAGTCGGACCTCTATTTAACGAACCTCTATTTTGCGAATTTCTCCATTTTGCGAACTTTTCTTTTGAACCAAGAACATTTTGCTAATTTCTTCGTAAAATAAACTCCAAATAGCGAAGTGCATTTTCTATTTAACGAAATTTTTCGTGGCATCTATTTTTTTTTTTTTCTCCTTGAAACGTTTTTATTATTAATATTCCCTTAGAGAAAATGAAAGAAATGTGGATATAGCTGAGCAAACAAGAAGAAATTAACGATTGATGATTATCTTTCACTTGAGTTTGAAGTTGAGACCTAACTGAATCGGATATTTTGGACAGTGTGAAAAATAAAAACAATACAGCTATGAATTGCGATGAAGATGAAGATGATTAAATGGGAAATGATCATGGTGCAGATATAAAAAAAAAAAAAATGCTAAAATCATTTGAAACAATCTGAAGCGAATTACAATTTGAAGAAAATACGGAAGGGGATTTTGGTACATTGCAAAGATGCGAGAATTATACTATGAGCGACAACTCTTTTTCAAAAAAAAACTCAAACAAAATTAACAGATTTTATTAGTAAAATTCAAGTACACATGTGGTAATGTATGCTTTATGCTATTCAAATTATTACTTTTTTTAATAATATTTATTATTTATGTATTTTAAATCTGTTTTATGTAGTTTAAAGTAATTTTAAAAGGTGAATCTCTATTTAACGAATTTTCCATATAACGAACTTTTTTTCGGGATTTAGCGACTTCGTTAAATAGAGGTCCGACTGTATAAGTAAAATTATACAAATCTAGAATAAGTTGTGCGATTATATAGATAATAAAAATAAATATAAATTCTTTTGATTTCCCAGAAGTATTGTAATGTAAGACTTTAGGAAGTTATATTCTTAGATTTTATTTCTTTAGGAAAAGAGGGACTAATCCTAACACGTTTTTATTCTGTTACATTTTATTTATATTATTAAACATGAATTATATTTTGTTTTGTATCAAGTCATCACGTGATATTTAAAAGAATAATTACTAATATCTATTTAACGTTATATCAAAGAATTAATCAAACTAAATAAAAAGAAAACGAAAATGAATTATTATCATTATTATTGTTAATAGTTAAAAGGAACCATTTTGCATCTTTAAGATTCAAAATGGCATCTTTATTAGAAATACCGTAATTTGCGTCATGAAACGTTAAGTTAGAAAAAAAATAATAGAAAAAGCTAATAAAAATAAAATTAAAAATAATTTTATTTTGTGCTCTTTGTCTAAATTTATCCAAATTCCCAGACCATTTTGCCCACAGTTAACGTTGTTTTGTGAGACAGGGGCAGTTCTCGACTATACCAGGCAAATAGATTAGAACCATGAAGTGAATTTTCTTCTTTTGGAGTCGTTCTATTTTAGGAGAGAGAGAGAGAGAGAGACTTAGACATCCTGCACATGCTGCCCTTCTGTTTTTCGAGAGGAGGAGGCAATGGGGATAAAAACGCGTGTTGATAGGGCGTTGCGATAAAAACATCACCCCTTGCTTTCACCCCAATATCCTTCCTGTTCTTTGATCTCGGAAAAATAGTAGCTTAATACTGTTCTTTCTTTCTTTCTTTCAATTTTTTTCTTCTTATCTTGAGTCCGCCTTCGCAAAGATTGGATTATTATCAATAGACGCTTCTGTATTTCGTGTCGTTCCTGTTTGAAATCTCACTCTCAATTGAAAAAAAAAAAAAGGAGTTAATGAAAAAACTTAAAACCTACTTTATTTATTTATTTATTTATTTATTTATTTATTTATTTTTCGTTTAATTGTAAATTATTGTCTCTACAAAATACAGACAATCTTGTCTTCATATTTTCCAGTTTAAGTGCGATTAATTGTAATAAACGCGCGCAAATTAGTGGATCAGCTAATATGCATTGTTAGACAATCTTGTTTCGTTTCTTAAGTTTTTCTGTTTCTTAGGAAGTAGATTAAAAATTAAATAGTTATACAGCCTGAACCATTTTATTTAATCTAGTGGTGTTCTGGACAGCTGTTTCGAATTTTCTGTAATCATTGGTAGAACAGGAGAGAATACAGAAAAGTGAAAAATATTCATTTTCGAAACGTTAATTTTATTTTTGACGACTTTGAACTTTTTAAATAAAAGAAGGAGAAAAAGTCATTTTTATTTTCTTCGATTATCCTGACCGCGAAAATAAGTTCAAGATTTTGAATTCAAAATTTGACCATCGAAATTTAACTTTAAAGAAGTTCGGTTTTAGTTTCGAAAAATAGGTCTTTGGTTGTCCAACGCCTGGACATTCTCAAGTTCAACTAATGTCCGGGAAAAGATCCGGGAATTATGTTTCTCTTTCTAATTTCAATTTCATAAATTTAAACAGAGAGAGAGGAGTTTTATTTGTGTATGTGATTTTTGGAAACTTCATTGATAATCATGTTTGGCTTGAACAATATATATATTAATTTTGTATATTTATATACCGTTATTTGTACATAATTTACAAAAATTGTTGCAGTAATTATAAATTACATAAGTATCATTCTCTACGAAAAAACATCCTAATTCTTGTAGAAGCTATTACCCTTTGCCATAGTTGGAATATTACTTCCTAAATAACTTAGAAAGTATATCATATTTTTTATTATTATTTTATTTTATTTTTTTTACTAAATGTATCCCAAAGTATATTTTAAGTTAATAAGAGATATTCCATTTTTTAGCTACTTCTTAGAGAAAGAGACTGATTAAATATTATTTCTCTTAACTACTTTTGAACTGCTGTACGGATCTTCTTGAAACTTGGTCTGCATATTTCAGGACTAGAGAAATTCTAACTTCTGTATTTTTGAAGTCTTTTCCAAATGGATCTTTGTCGAAAAATTAGCAAGAGAGTTGATAAAAATTCCCGCAGAAAAAAAAACAAAAACAAGGTAGGGAAAGCGATTAGTAAACCAATCACAATGCTTCGGAACGTCTTCTGATCATTGATATTGCTTTAATTTCCTTGTGTTTATCTCCAATAATAGCAAATAATTGCGCCTTTTGACAATCACAACAATCACTATAAATGTATTGTTCGGTTTTGTTTATGAGAGCCTTCAACGCTTTTGCGCATGCGTAGGTCTATTTCGATTTCTTCAAAATACGGGTGAGAAGAAATAAAGAGGAGATGTTTATTTTTATTATTTTTATATTATATTTATTTTTATACTAGTGTTAGTTTACTAGTAGCTGCGTTCTATTTGCGCTTTTCGGGAAAGAATTATGGAAAGAATAAATACTATTGCAAAAATAACAGATACTAAAAAAAACCCACAGGTCTTAGGAAAGTGCCCATCTCAGCGTATCACCCCGTTTGCGGAGTAGAATCGTCCGCCAGTGTGATTCTCGCTTTTGAAAATGAACAGTAATTGTTGTGAATGCAAACGACGCAATTGTTGTGATTGTTGTGCTTAATGACAGTTTAATGAGATTTTAAAGATACTTGTCCACAGGACAGACAAAGTGGGATTGTAAGTCTTCTGATCTTGATCACTAAAAGCAGTGAAAGAGTGATGTCGAACAATGAGATAAAAATACGGATTTGCGCTTGATTGGATAGAATTAAAATAATGTAATCGATTATATATAACTTAAGTAAATAATAAGAATTTAATTATTTTCTGTAGAAAATGGAAATTTTCAACTTTTTTTAGACACAAAAGTGAAAGTAATAAGTTTTAAGGGAAGTTAACCTTTAGTTCTTTAAAGAACTTTTTGTTTGCTAAATGAAGCCCAAATGCGTTGAGTGGCAGTTAAAAATGATGATTGTTTGTTTGTTTGTTTTTTAACTTCGGACGCAAAATGAATAGATGAAGAAACTCCACCCACCCGAGGGGTTAGATGGATGGATTGTCTTTGGCAAGATCAGCGATTTCTAAAAGGACAACAAAATACCAATACGAAATGTTTCTCAATAATCATCTACGGAAGTGAAACTTGGACCTTAACCAAAAGGCGGGTCAGCAAATGATAACTTATTGGCGAGTGTTTGCTGGAATTTACCAGAAGAGACGAGAGAAAGAAAAAAAAATAAAAAGAAAGAGATTCGGTTTACATGTAACGTTTTTTTGTATTTGTTGACGCTATTTTGCAGCCCTCAGCGTCGCGTCTCGTGTCGGATCGAACTTTGTGGACAGTGCGCGACCAAGTTTTACGTGCAAAGTCCATCAAATATTTCATTGCCAGATATATTATGATTATTAATAGGATTTAACGGTTAGAATTGATATCAGATAACGGCTTCAGACGCCGTTTCTTGATGTTGTCGATGTACTATACAATTTCGCATTTTTTTTTTTATTTTTTTTACATTTATTCATACTAAAATTTTTACAGCAGTCTTTTTTTTTTTTTTTTTTCAATAATAGATGTCGCTGAGATATCTGGAATTAATAATTCATTAATAATTCCCACGCCCTTTTGGTAATCTTTCATGATTTTAAACTGAATCATGAAATATAAGATGAAGTTATAAATATTTCCATCCAATTTACAATATAAGTTAGTATTTTAAAAATTAAGCATTTACGTGAAATAAGTGACTATTAAGGCCTATTTGCTGAGGCGCATTGGCAAATCGTGATGGTTCAATTCCTGTGACTTCAGTAAACGTGAACTATACAGACCTGTTGTCGTAGTTCATATGTAGCAACAGGTCTGTACAGTTCACGTAGCAACAATGTACTTCATTGTATGTATGTAAGTAACAACATACAATTTGTAAATACGTACTACAAAAAGTTCAGTTGCTGGGAATTTAGTTACAACTGATTAATATGGATTAACTAATCAGAAATAGTTGTACATAATTGATCATTTCAGTGATTATCTGTTTTGTTTTCTTCATCACGATTATTACAAACTTTTAAGTTTTTAATGATAAAAAAAAAAAATTAAAAGAAAATTCGAACAGTTCTTTAAAATTCAATCGAAAATAAGAGCAAAATATCGAAAAAGAAAATTAGAAGCAAAAACAGCAGCATCTTCTACCTCTTCCCTCTCCATCCAAAATGGTTAATGTTAATCTTTTTTTTTTTTTTTTTTTTTTTGGGTGAAAGAAAACGATTTTTATGAACTAGAGACAAGCAGCTCTCTGTTTTTACGAACAATTTCCATTCCAAGACTATGTTCGTTTTACGTTTTATTCGTTTTATGTATTTCTGAGCTTTTAAAATACGTATCTTACACGTTAATAGACATTTTAAAACCATTTAAACTATATAGTAACATCGAATGGCCTTTACAATATTATTATTGTATTGTTTCATTACATTAAATGTAAACATTACGGCTTATCATGTACGATACGTAACATAAAATAAAATAAGAATAAAAAACAAACAAAAATAAGATATCGTACTTGTTAATTTTAATTAAAAACATAAACAGAAATAAGGAAAATAAATACTAACATATACTGTTTGTTTTTGTTTACGAGAACCTTCAGTGCTTTTGCGGAAGCTTCAGGTCTCCTTCGATTCCATCAAATTAGGGGTGAGGAGAAATAAAGAGAGGATGTTTAAATACATAAATTTTCCATCGAATTCAAACGAAACGAAGTCTAATCAGTAAGCATCCGAAAATACATGTGCGCGCTACTAAAAAAAAAACAAAAACAGGTCTTAGGAAAGTGTCCATCTCAGGGTATCACCCCTCTGCGGAGTGGAATCGTCCGCGATTGGCGAGTCTGCCTTTCGAAAACGAACAGTACGTCATAAATTACATTTAACGGCCTATCTAACAAATTATAAAAGCCAACTATTTCGGCACCTAAACAATATAATTAAAAAGAGAACCGTAATTAAAACGACCTATAAACGTTTCGAAACCTCTTCTGCTTAGATTTCTTTATCTAGCAAGTTAAAAAAAACCTCTACCTTAAAACATAACTTCCCTTTCTGGAATTCGTTCGAGGTTTTAAGATGGGGGAGGGATTTTCAACTTGCTTGATAAAGAAACCTAAACAGAAGTTTCGAAACGTACGTCGTTTTAATTACGGGTTCTCTTTTTAATTATATTGTTTAAGTGCCGAAATAGTATGTAAACAGTATGTATTCAACTTTTACTCTCTAATACCTTCTGGAGTTCCTATTTTCCATATAAATAGCAATGGTTTTGTGTAACCAGTGATGGTTCGTTGTAACGAATATTCGTAAACCAATCATTCGTAAACCGAGAATTGCTTCTATGTCAGGTTGTATCATTTACGTAAATCGTAATTATTTATTAATTGTAATAAAAAATATTAAAAGTAATATTGAAAATATTTATATTTTTCGAATTACTATAAATTTGACTTAAAAAAAAATCTATAAATAAAGAAATAAGTTACGTTGCAACTCACGTAAGAGTGAATTGATTAGGAATATATTAGCGCCTGTAGGCAGATTCTTTTCTTATCGTTGTGGTTTTAGCGGTCATTTACACTGTTTTCGGTAAAATATGTCTTTGTCGTCGAGTCTGAAATTCCGTTACATA
>JAFIDM010002131.1:47464773-47479619 GCA_023159025.1 Thereuonema tuberculata | reverse complement strand
TTACCTATTTATCTATATAGTATATATATTTAACTTTAATCTATTTAAAAAAAAAAGAAGGTAATCATACACTAATAAAAATATCATAAAATATTTATTTAAAAATGTAAAGATAAGCCGTGTTTTTGTAAAGTAGCTCCCTCTATGTTCTTCGAGCTGCTGCTCCTCAACTCCCACTACATTTCGTTTATTAGCAGAAAATTGAGATTCCTTCTTCATGATAGGATCGTGGTTTGAGCGTTGTTATGGAATACGTTCTTTTTTTTAAAAAAACTTTAAAATTATTTTCTTTTTTCTATTTACTTACAGTATTTTGTTGCTTAATTAAAGTGACACTTCTTTCACCTCCTTCTTTTTTTATTGCAAAAAGTATTAAAAAAAAAAAAAGGTGATCCCTTTGTGCGAATGGCTTCGAAACCATTATTTTGTGTCTTTTGCATGGAACCAGTCGATCGATCTTTTTTTTTTGTCACCATATTCTGACCGAGAATGATTGAAGGCAAGTCTCATTATTGGAATGCAGAGGAGATTAGGCGGTGGTTCCTTGAGTTCTCAGCTGTTCTAGCGTGATTCGTTGAGGTGAAAATGCTTGGCAACACGAAAATATTTTATTTTTCCATATTTTGTTAGAAGGAATCTTGTTGGACCAAGAAAAGCAGAAATAATGTTACTGTTCATTTTATTTATATTTGTATTTCGTTTAAATTTTATTACAGAAAGCATCGTAAAATTTAATATAGATAAACTGTGGAATACAATTAGATGAAAGTAATGAATAATCCGAAGTTTTTCTTTTTTTTTTAGTTGTTCCCCGAATATTTTTTTTTAGTTAGTCCACATTAAAGCTTCACTGACTCACCGACAGATGGCGCTGCGTAAACATTAGCAGACTACAAAAATAGTATATTTTAATACAGTATTAATATTATTTAAGCGTATTGATAGATCAAGCATTTGTGAATGTTTGACCTGAAATTTCGATTTACTCGAGTTACGAACGAACTCTAGATACTGATGAGGTTCGTAAGTCGAAGAACACATCTTCTACAGATCTACTAATTAAAGTTTATTTAGCCGTAATGTATTTTCCGTTCGTTAGATTTAATCGCTTTATCCATAATACCGCTATGGGAATTAACTATTTAAAGGCATATTCAAAGAAATACAAAAATGTTCCTGAAAGAACTTGACACATTCTTTTCTGTGAATGAAAGATACTGTGTTCCCTAAAGGCGGGAAACAATAAAATCAAAACAAAAAGGTCTCCGTTTACGTTTAAATTATAATATCTATCTAAAATAACAGATTCATCAATTCAGCGAAAAAATAATTAAATCCGCATTACTTAAGTTCAATTATTTTTAATTCTACTAAAGCACGAAGAGGACATCGAGAGGATTAATATGCTCTAAGACATCGATGGAAATTCATTGTTTAGATTTTACTGCTTTTCTACGGAATTTTTGCCACCAAGGGTAGAACCAAAAAAAAAAAAAAAAAATTTCAAATGGAGAAATTAGATTTTTTTCCCCCCATAAATGTGCATGCTAAATTCCAAGAAGATCCATCCAGGAGTTCAGAAGTTATTAAGTTTACAGAGACGGTGATGTTTTTTTTTCGCTTTTCTACGAAGGTAGGTTGAAAAAAATATATTCGCGAGTAGAAAAGAATTGTTATGTTATTTTTGTTAGAAAATATTTTAATGTTATTGTTAGAAAACATTAAAATAGATTTAATTTAAATGAGCGCATCAGTGTATTCAGTCTTTTATATATTAAATAAAAATTGAGAGTATTTTTTCATGAATTCAGCTGTATATCTGCCTGAAATTCTCTCTCCTTGTTACGCGGCCTTCCACTAGAATAAAACAATTTTATTAACATTCTTAAAGAGAGTAAACTATTTCAGTTATTTAATTAGTAGCTGCAAAGATGCAGACATTGAAGTTGCGGATTTTATTCTGTACAAGTTGTTGTGAAGTAAATTAAATTAGTAATTAAATTTCAATCCAGTTGTTTATATCAGTATTTTTTTTTTAACTCACCCCTTCCCAATGTTTCCGAAAAATACCTACCATTTTATTTCTATTTAAGTTTGTTGTATTTTGAAACAAAAAGACAATATGCTTTTTGGTGATTTGTGACTGATATATTTATCAGGTGTTTCAAGTAAAGTACTGATTCCTTTAAAGTTTATATTTAAAAAAATGTATAATGTACAACAAGATTCCGACGATATAATGTTCCCACAATACCTTAGTATTTTGTGAGTTTGAAAACATAGACATCCACCCTACACCTGTCATCCTGTGGTAGTCAGGATTTCATTGCCGGCCTATATCTACTACACAGGCGTCCTAGGGTTTACCAAACCCTGTGTGAAAGAGAAACCTGGCTTCTTTTCCATGCTGGTTAAAAGCTGGGAGAAGGAAAATTTGGGTGTCTTAAGTGACCTTAGGGTCCGCACTTCATTCAGATGCTTGTGAAATACTGGATCCTATATGTCGAGTGTCCCGAATGAATGGCCTGTCTTTCCTAGTGTGGATCCATTAACCTATTAATAAATAACACGTGATCGTAATAATCTGTCCAGGTTGTTTCTGTTTTATCTTTTAAAACTTTTTATTACTGTTATATCGATTTCTAAAGGTCAAAAGTGCACCCGAATGGTTAAAAGAACGACCGAAATTTCCTGTTTTTGAAAAAAATAATGGTTATGTAGTTTTAGTATTTTAGCAAACTAACTTATGTTGTATTATTTTGATTTAATTCAATGCTTATGTCGCCATTCTTGCACAATACTGATAGTTCACGAATTGGTAGAGGACTGGTACACACCAGACTGTGCTGCAATTGTGTTCTGTGTATTTTTACATTTAGAAGACTGTACCGTGCTGTATTTCATAGTCGAAATAGCGTATCTTACAGGAAGTAAGTTTTGGTATGTGATATAAACACAGGACAGAAAGAATCTTCCGTATCCTCTCAGATATTACAGAATAAAAATTAGCACGATAATGTGAAAATAAAAATCTGTAAACCAAGAAAACAGATAATAAAAGACAATAGTTTAGTTATAAAGACAATCATAACAGAAAGATTATTTTTCTGTTGTTATTTTTATTTACAAAAAAGGATAATAATGAAAGAACAATAGATTTGACAATTTAAATAAATCACAACAAAGCTATAAAAATGTGTAGTGGTTATAAAAAAATAGTAATAAAAAGCTGGTAAAAAGTTAAATTGTAAGTACATAAGCGGAAAATGAACAAAATATGTTTTATTTTATTGTATTGTATATGGATTATATGAACAACAACAGCATTTAAAACTATAAAATTATTATAGTTTATTTCTTTGTTTTACATATATGTAATTTCTATTTTACTTTTGATTATTTTGTTATCTTTAATATTCAATAAAGTGTACACTAAAGAAATACATACTTAATATGTAATGATCGTTAATCAATGAAATACAAGGCTTTCAAATTTCCTATTTCCTTTGTCCATGAACATTTTTATTTTTTAACGCCTTTTTGTGTTTTTTTTTTTTTTTTTTTTATAACTTTATGGTATTACAGAATAATTGATGAGGTTACAACTTTCGTGCAATTTTGAATGTCTAATGTAATATCGATATATTTCGCCCACTGGATAAGCTTTTCATTTTTGAAAAGCAGGATTCCATCCGCACTGTTATCACTGTTGATCCTGGACTTGGGAGGTGGTCGACGATCTTCGCCTACTAATTCTGCAAGTGTAAATGAAACTGCTTGTCAACTGTTATTTGTATAGAAGAATACGTGTTTTTCAATCTTCGTAGACATTATTTAATAATACAAATATTAATTAACAACATTAATAACAGTAAAATAAACGTAGGTACGTTAAAAACTCCATGTTCGTGTGATCGTATATGTTTTTTCATAGCCAATCGGCATCAAAAAAAAAAAAAAAAAAAAAAGATTTTTTGTGAACCCCCAATGTTTATTTAACCAAAACACGAACATCTTCCGAAGCAAATTTTTTTTTTTTTCCCCTCGATATAGGCCTAATTTAAAAAAAAAAAAATCTCAATTATTTCCAAAAATAAACACAACAAAGGTCTAAAATGGTCTATAAATAACTTAATCTCTTAAAAAAAAGATTGTATTAATTATTCTAATATCTTTATTAATTGGAAATGATAAGTAAATTTGCAAGTCTATACAGCCTTTTGTTAATCTTTATAATTTGAAACGAATTAGCTAAAAGCATATTTAATGTTTTCTATGTAATTATGATTTCTGAATACTTAAGACGCTTTAGAAATAAATTGCGCAGGATACTAATTACAAAATCAGTTGTGTTAGGGTGTGCATTGCATCAACCGATTAGATTTTAAAAGAATGGAACATTACAAGCAGATTAATTTCACTGAACCTTGCACAAATCAATAAAGGAACTCAGAATAAGCTGTTATCAAACAATTTGCATTATCCCATAATGAAATTTAAGGAAATGAACTAAATAATCTTAATTGCTCTTCAGAATAACATTTTGTTGTTGTCTAAATTAAAATTAAGGTCACTTTTTTTTTTTATCGCAGAAACAAATATTGGAACATTTATTTCATTAGTTTTATTTTTTTTTTCCTAATCATATCTTCAACCTTTTTTTCTTCATTCGTTTTCTCTCTATTTATTCAACAATCGTCATTCATTTATATCGTTATTTCTCCAATTGTATTGTCAAGTCTCGACCATTTTGTTTTGTAAAAAAAAACCAAAAGGTAAATTTTAGTAAATTTATTTAAAACATTCCCAGTAAAATAACAGTAACTCTGATCAAACTGGGATTTTTCTTTGACAAATTTCCTTAATTTCAACTGAATATCACGTTTCATCAAAATCCGTTCAATGGAAATCTTTCGCTTCGCGGATAGTTTTGTAAAAATTTGGATCCTTCTTGTAAATAAGGAGGAAATTTTTCAGTTGTTTTTTTTTTCCCCATGACTGTGTTCTTTCGTCATTTTGGAAATTTTCTCTTGAATGGTTCCTTTTCATTTCCATGATTGTTCTTTTGAGTTGAACATCATCTTCCTTGTTAATAGATCCCGGATTTTCGTGACTTAACATATTTTTCTTTTCCTGGTATTTATTTCACTTTAAGTTAACTTAAACACTTTTCCAGTTTTCATTGCTCATGAAAATTTTTTATTATTTTGAGTTTTAGTCCAAATTTCGGCACCAATAAAAGCCTAAATATTCGTCATATTTAGGGTTTTTTGTTTTTAAATATAAAGTATTGGGAAATCTGTTTTTTGGCACTGGTTCCCTAACGGAGAAAGAAAGTCAAATCGATATTTTTTTTGGTTGGATGGTTTGAGTGTATAATTTTTATTTATTTTTTTTATTTTGGTTATTTGGTAGTTTTTTTTTTTTCTTTTTGGCCAAAAGTACCTTCTTTTAGACCATAAAAATGGGGCCCTAATTATCTTGTGAATGTATTTGTTCGATTTTGTAAGTCCTTATAATCATAAGATAATATAAAATAACAAAAATGTCAAATATTCTAATTTATATATATAATTATACACAATATAAAAATTTACGTAGGCCTAATACGTCAAACTGACGGTTCTCATTCGCCCGGTTCACCATGAACTAGATTATAAATTTTGAAATCTTAACTCCATTAGAATATAAGAATAAAATTCTCCATATTATAGAGGATAAATAAATAAGAGCCTGACTTGCTAATGTACAACATACATTTATCTACAAATGCCAAGTTTGGGAAAACCCTGACAAACAGGAAGTTCCTCATCAGTAGCTGTCACATTAAGATAAAAATTTATATTCGCCTGCATTATATTATCTTCCCCAATTACATATAGATTGAACCTCCTTACATCCCGCGTCCCCTTGAGCCTGGTAACGCCTGTTGTGGGATACTAATACAGTAAAACCTCGTTAAGTCGTCACCCGGATAAGTCGTCACTCCGTTTAAGTCGTCGTTCCGACAAGATCTCATACACAATAATGTAAAATAACCCTCCTTTATCCATACCAAATTTAATTCTACTCCGAATAACTCGTCACCCTCAAAAATGGCCAAAAACATCTTTCTTCTCCAATTTGCATGCCATCATGTTGTCTTTTCAGCCCCTTCACTTTAAGAAAGCCAAGCCTTTACGGGGAATTTTAGACCACGCATGTCACTTCATTCCTTTCCTACCCCTTCGGGGGATACTTCTCGCTGCGACTCTGTCGAGTGTAGAAGTTTTTCATGACCCTCCTGAGTGTGACTTCATTTCAAAGCGAGTAAGCCCCGCTGTAAGGGCTATTTTTTCTCTTGCAATTTCGAGGATTCGATTACTTTTTGAACATGCCAGGGAAACGAAAACTTACCTCGGTTATCTTTTAAAGAAAAAAAAAGAATTAATTGCACTTTTTGAAAAATCAAATGTTTCGAAAACAGCTTTTGCCAAAGAACACCATATTCCCAGGACTACATTAAACGATATTCTTTCATCGAAAGATTTGAAGAAGCTGACTGCAAAAGAAAGAGAATGAGGAAATCGACGTTTGACGAAATCGAGGAGATTTTAGTTCGATGGCTTTAATGTACCAAAGTAAAGTAAAATAAAATGTGGTAACTACAAAAAGTATTTTTTTTTTTTTTATTTTCCACTCATACATTTGCATGTATTGATTTCTGAAAATCTTGTTTTTCTCACAGAATCCTACAGCAATTCATGAAAATACTGTATTTCAGTGGTTTTTTTTTTGTTTTGTTTTTTTTTTCAAAAATTCCCACTCCGCCGAAGTCGTCACTCCGCTTAAGTCGTCAAAAATGTTTGGTCCCTTGAGTGACGACTTAACGAGGTTTTACTGTAATTTTTAGCTTAATGATATTGATGCGAGGTGCATAGTTTAAGGGATTTTCTAGCATCGTGAGGATTAAGACTGTTCCTGGGATCGAGGCCTCACCTGATTGATTCTCAGCACAGGAGGACCGAGGAGAGATTCGCTCGGCTCTGGGAATCCAAAGCTATTTGGATAAAGACCTACATTATTGTAAATAAAGTGGTCAGAAGTAGTTAGTTAGTAAAGTCAGTAGTTACTTGTTAACCTGTCTCCGACTCACGTTATTTTTGACCATGTAACAATATTATATCGGTTAAAAACTTATAATATTCATTATATGAATTTTCAATAGACAAATTTTTCATTTTTGTTACTCACTGCTTAATAGTAATTCGTAAATTTCTAAAATGATTGATCAATTAAAAAGAAAGCAAAACTTAATTCAGTAATGTGAAGAAAGACGAGGAAAAAAAGGCTCTCGTTGCTGTCATGGAAACATTTCGAAGTCATTTTTTTTTGTTTTGTTTTTATTTTTTTCATAATAGAATTCTATGTAATTGGAGACTAACCCTACTTTTTTAAAAGCAATGTTTACGACCAGTCAGGTTTTCTTTTTGCCTTGATCCAAAGCGATCATGTTTGTGATAAGAAATTAGTAAGAAAATGAATGGGAAAGTTATCTGATCGGTATTGCACTAGTTTTGCAACGGATTACAGTTGCGTCAGTAACAAAGTTTACCTTATTTGTTTTTTTTGTTTTTTTTTAATCTTTAATCCTAATCCATACTGAAATCTCACTCACATTAAAAAGTACCATTGCTTAACTCGTGGATTAGGAAACGTAGAAAGAAACATCTCCTGAAGTGCCTGGTACGCCGACTTAAACATTAAAGTTATTACATGTTTTTTCTTCTTGTTGTTTCCTTTCGATAACTGTAACTATGAAACCAGAACCATGTTGTTTGGAAGCATTGGAAAGATTAAATCCAAATTGGACATTCGCACGGATATGAGAATGGAACATAGGGAATCATTTGGTTGACAAAGAACTATTACGACTAGTTGTATTATTATAATTATAAAACCATTATAGAAATAATCTCTTGAACGATTAACTTTCACTTTGAAACAGATTATAATTTTCTGAAAAAGAATATTTTCTTGGGTATATGCCATGTGGAACTCGTTATTAACTGCTACGTAATTATATTAGTCAGTATTCCAAAATAAGCACAGCTAAGACAAAAATGAAACTGGTAAGATGTCGTTGCTGTTCCCTGTTTCCTCCCTAATATTTTTTTTTTTCAGTAGCATTTATAAATTTAGTGAAATTTTCATTGAGGAAAATAACATAATTTACTCGAAATTTATTTGAATAATTTCATCAGTTTATAGCAATAATAATAAGTGACTTATATTTATTGTTTTTGTTTTAAGACTTCAGTACCTGAACCGCCATCTGCTGGTAAAAATTCTTATTATTGTTGAATTATAGTATGAAGCATCAACATTTCATAGAAAAACCGAAAAAGTTGTATTACTAGCTGGAATGATTTAACGTGTTTTCTCAAATATAGCCATCTTTAAACTTTAGGCATACACACTATTTTAAAAAAATATAAACAAATAAAAGCATAACGTTTTGGATGTACTCATCGCCGATCTTTTTTTTTTTCCAAATATGACTTAGGAGTACACATAGGATGTCTCAAAAAAATGTACTAACACTTTGATGTACTAACTATCGAAGTGTTAGTACATTATTTTGAGACATCCTGTATTTGAGATTGTTACTTGCGCTTGCTTTTGTTAAAATTTACGCGAGTCAGGATTTTCATGACTCCTCAAAGGGCTTTGTAAGTTTGCTGTCTTATTTATAAATAAGAATAAACTCCCCTTAATACGTACAGAGCACAGTCGCTCCTAGCATTTGCAAGGCCCCGGGCAAGTTTACTTTGCGGGGTCTTGATTAGAATACGTTGCAATTGGTAATTTCCTAAAATTGATTTTTTTTTTTTTTTATTTATCGTTTTTATTATTTGTTATCTTGACAAAAACACTATTTGTTTATGCATTTTTCTCCATATTATTCTATTTTTAGTAATATGTTGATTATGTAGGGGACCCCGTTCGCCCGGCCCTAAAGGCGGCCTTGTACCAGAGAGCAAATAATCATAATGAACAGAGAACTTTCGAATGCATATGTCTGTCGATCAAGATAACTCATACAGTTTTCTTATCCCAGGAGGCATGAAATTGTCCATTTTGGCTAAGAAGTTTCCAGTTCACTTGGTAAAATTAGTATAAAAAAAAAAATCGATATTAAATGAGCGTTTCCCAGTGAATATTGAAAAATTGGCTCGCAAACCATAATTCCATTGTCCATATTAAAAACCTGTCTTTTCAGTATCAAATTTTACACTCCTATTAATGTCATTTGAAGAGAAATTTCACCCCCGTATTCAGTTTTCCCAAATGGGGTGGGGGGGGGTACTTAAATTAGAAATTATACAGAATAAGAATACAAGATTTCTCTGTTATCTTAATAATCTGCATTAAATTCTTATGGGAAAACAAGAATTTTTGTTATCAGAGAAGCAATCATAATTTCCTATGTTTTTCCGTTCTATTTATAGAGTTTCTGCTATGTAATGACGTTTCTGGTCATTATGTAAATACAAGGCGACTGGTACACCATTTCCGGAGATTTGTTTTACAATTTTTTCTTTTTATTATTTATTATTGCTTTTTTTTTAATGTTGTTTCCTTTTCGATAACTTTCACCACAGAACCGGAACCGTATTGTGAAAAATGGAATTGGTTACTTGTCAATTGGCTTCAACCTTGTTTTAATCGTGTTTCGAGTGACCTCGTGCTGTGCAATTGCTCGAACCGAACCACGAATTAAAATAAAATCCTAATTGTTGCGAGAATTGCAGCACAGGTGTGATGGCCGCGTTATTATCTACGGTAGATATGGGTTCACGCTCCACTTCACGCTCGAGTTTTCAGAAAGACGGCTTAAAGGATTATTTGCAGCTGCTTGACTCGATTGATCTGCCTTTTTTAATAGCAAGTTACTTGAGATTGTTTTCCTTGATATTTAAGAGGGAAACGGTATCCTGAATGATGCCCAAAACAGTAACATGGAACAGGAGAAATACAATATTCAACAAAAAACTTGTAAAGGAACTTGCCTATTTTCTTTAAAATGGTATTTTTTTTTTTTTTTTTTTTTTTTTCCTTTTTTAAAATTAAAAGCTTAACTTTTCTATTCCAATTCTAATATCTGTTGAATACAAGCAGCACTAATTTTCATTTTCTGAAAAAGAAGTAAAAATACTTAAATTATCTGAAATCGAATAATTTTAATCATATGAAACACGACATGACCATATGTAAAAGGATTAACACATTTTAATATGGTAAGACATTGATTTAAGAATAAGTCTGACAAAACACACAAGAATGTTCTTTAAAAATTGTAATAAAACTTTAAAAATACAAAAGGACATAAGCTTTCGAAGTCCTTGAACGTCTTTCTTGTCAATCGAAAAAATCTTCATTGATAAGATTGTTTTGGCTTTAATGATTTTTCTGTTGTCGCTTTCTCCCGCTAATTTTCCTACAAGAGCCCATTTCAAATGTAAAGATTTCAAATGTAGATGATCTGAGTCCTTAAATATGCATATCAAGTTTCAAGCAGTTCCATCCAGAGATTCAAATTTATTAGGGGTCTCACAAACACACACACACTGAAATGATGAGCCTAGGAAAGTCCGCTAAAAACAGAAAGGCAAATAAAGGTTGTGATTTTTTTTTTTTTTCCCTCGAGATATTCTTTTTTAATACAGTCGACCTAATTTGTAACGAGATTGGTTAGAACGAGATCACAACGATATCGAGTAAAACAGAAAAGTTTGCTGGAAATGACGTACTGTAATTGGAAAAGAGTGTGGTTGAAGTTTTAAGAATTTCAGAGTATAACAAACGAGTATACTTTAAAACTACTGTATATGATTAGCTCATTCTGTGTAAATTCAACTCTGTACATGTAAAAAAAAAAATTGTGAGGAACAGGAAAAACAATGCATCAACGGTTAAAAGGATTATAGGTGTTCCCGGTTCTTTGGATCTCGTTACAACCGAGTTTCACTATTTCCTTTAAGACACTAAAATTATTATTTATAGTATCAAACTAAGTTTAGTAAAAATGACCACATAGGATAAAATAATATATATATATATATATTAAATTTCCATAAGGGAAACTGGTTATATGTTCTACTTAATTTAAACTTCAGTGAGGCGTTAATACAGATATTATGTTAAAGCAAATTTTCTCTTGCTCCCCGTCCCCCTTTCCTTCAGGTGTTATAGAAACCTCACGCCCTCCAACCAAACGAAAAAAAAACATACCGCCTTTTTAAATTCTTACACGCCCCCTAGTATGAGAACCAGACTCTTGAAGGAAAAATTATTAAGTAAATAAATTGAAAGTATTTCTTGGGTATTTCCATTGTAGAGTATGTAGATTGTCTTTTGTTCCCAGTGTACCTAGGGGCAAAAAAACACAGTTCTTTCTTGCTGTGGTGGATTAGTAGGATAAGATACGACTCTCTACTTTCTTTAATAAGACGCTAAGATGTTCTTAGTAAATATTCGTATTGAATAACGGACATTTTAAGATAGCGAAGTGATTTAAGAGAAACCACACTGAAGAATCTGCACTGAAATAGATAGTATTAAAGCTTTATTAATTTTAAGCAATTTCTCTTGTTTGATTATGGTTAATTTCAGTCATTTGCACTTTGAAGTCTTGATGAAATATTTTACTTAATAACAGAAATCTAGCGTTGCCACTTCAGGCTGTGAAGGAAATTTTTTTTTTTTAATGACACCTTTATCTTTTACCAGCAGTAAGAACAATCCAGAGAATAAAGTTAACTTCCGTTCACTACATAAAGTAAGGGAGAAGGTGAGGCCACGCGGTTGGCGTTGTCGCTAAGACATTGGCCTCTCACCTCTGAGTACTCGGGTTCGGTTCTCATGTGGGTTTCGTGATGGTGGACGATCTGCGCTGGGCAGGTTTTCTCGGGTGCTCCCGTTTCTCTTGTACTTATCCCACCATACTTTCTCAGTCTTTCTCTGCATCTGTCCTTATTTCCGTAGGGTAGCACAATAGACCAACGGTCGCGGTGCTCGGCTTCCCTGCCACCCACACTCACCACATAACATAACTTTGAGGGAGAAAGTGTGAGATGATAATCTAGTAGGCGGAGATACAACCGACAGACTCATCTAGTGATTTTTTTTAATCTCTAGTGATTTTTTTTAGTCTTTACCGATTTTATCTGAAGGGCACATTAAAATTTTCAGGAATTCGATTTCTATTGCAATTTGACAGTTAACAAAAAATTGTGTAAACAAACAAATAAACAGATAAATAGGAACAATAGCAGAGATTTGTGCTGCGAATGAAATGGAGTTTTTTAAAAATATTTAAATTATTGAAATAAAATTAAGATTTAAGATAAATAATTTTTTTAATTTTTTTTTTTTTTATTTTTATTATTATTTTTTTTTTTTTTTTTACTAAATTTTACGATTATTCGGGACAATCGAGTCATGAAACAGATAAAGTATTTTTTTTAGAAAATACTGGACATCGTGTAAAACGGGACACTTCTGAAAGCTTAAATTCGTGCATAAGAGTATATGAAAGTACATATTTGTTACCTTTCTTAAATTTTCAATACTACTATTTCTTTTATTATTATTATTATTATTATTATTATTATTATTATTATTATTATTATATAATTGTAAAACTATGAATACTCAATAGACCGTACACCTGTAGCGCTTTTACTTTCGATATCAAAAAACTTCCCTTTAGATAGATGCTTCACGACAGTTACTTTGGCGGAAAGACGAACCTAGGAAATTATGATTGTTAGGTGTATTAAGCGTTGTTCATTGATGTGCTACAGCATTATCTATCACGATTTCATTTAAATACCAAGCGGAAGTAATACAGCTCCAAAGCAATTAAAGAGTTAATGAAATCCTTATTTCTTTAATAAGTTTTCATTTTATTTTCATTACTTAGATATAAAAAAAAAACTTTAATAAACGAATTAAAGGCGCTAAATAGCACAGCAATTGACCTACTCTGTCTTAATCTTAGACATCTTTATTACTTGGCACTATCTGGTATCTTATCGCCATCACAGCAGGTTCTAAGCATTGGCACAAAGACCATGAATACTTAGGTACGCTTTTAATAGGTCATAATAAATACAGAAAAATTACAAAAAAATATTTTTATAATTCCTATATTTCTTGTTTCCTTATTCATTGACTCCAGCAAAAGCTTTTAGAAATCATATTTCTAATCTTTAAACCAGCAGCATGGCAGGGACTGATCAAGGGGGCCAAACAATCCTACGACCTTATGTTTTTATTTTATAAATAAGGTTCTAAGAAAATATTAACAGTAAATCATAACAATGATAATAATAGCAATAGATTACTTTTTCTAATGTTTATCCAGTATTTTCTTTAAATCATAATTTACTGCCTCGAAGACCGAGCTTTCCTCGGTAAAATAAAGCGGTAAAATAAAAGTAAGAACACTGTACACAATCACCTGGTTATTTAATCCCTTTTCGGGGAAATAGACAGCTCCGCAATGAATACTCGCGATTTTGAAAGGAAAAAGTTTTAAAACTTATTATTAAGTAAAATTATTATTTTATTATGCGTAAAAACGCATAGAACACGAATTTATTAAGAATTAAAATAAAACGAAAATAAAGTAAGAACACTGTAGACAATCACCTGGTTATTTAATCCCCTTTCGGGGAAATGGAGAGCTCCGCGGTGTATACCCGCGACGTTGAAAGGAAAAAGTTTTAAAACTTATTATTGGGTATTATGTTATTGCGCGTAAAAACGCATAGAACTCGAATTTATTAAGAATAAAATAAATTGAAAATAAAGTAAGAACACTGTAGACAATTACCTGGTACTCAGGTCAATCATTTACCTCCTAAATGAGTTTTCCCGAAGTCGAGACCTAGCTAAATAGCTTTCTCGCACCGGAAAACAGTAGATTCGCCTCATTTCATCAAAATCCTTACGCCTGTTTTCAAAATAAAATTTATAAGAATCGTAGTATTTGATTGATTGATATTTGATTGATTTGATTATGAAATTCAGTGTACTTTTTTGATTTCGAAACTCCTCCTCCTTCTTGCTACGCCACTGTCACATTTGAATTGTCTCTTTGAAATTTTCACTCTATTTATAACAAAACAACAAGTCAAATTTCTAATTTTACATTTATTGCTCCTTACATTAATAATGGTGCATTATTATTTTAAAAGTTAAATAAACCTATTTTATAGACTATGGGAAGTTAGATTCATCAAATCAGTCAGTCCGTGTGTGTGTTTTCTCCTAATAATTTCTGAACGGATCTTCTCGAAATTTAGCATGCGTATTTAAAGGTTTGAGGCGATATAACTTTTATATTTTTATCGTGTGTATCCCTATCAAGAAATAAGCGCTTGAAGGCGACAGAAATTCCCAGAAAAGCGTTAGAACCACAAAAACATTGCATTTCTAAAAAAATGTCGTAAGTAACGAATATTATTCCGCCTTATAATCCTGTTAATATTTGCGCGAGCTTTTCTAAAATTATAATTAATCGTACTAACAGTTTATGTTTATTAAATACAATTATTATTCGCATGTTTGGCGATTGTAAAAAAAATGTGTAAAAATTCATTAGATAGTTTTTTATTCTTATTTACTTCGAATGTCTGTAATATTCAAATTCTTTGATGAAATTAAATGTTCTGATAACTCTTGTTTGCTGATGATGGTACAGTAACCTACTTTTCTTGCCTCCATCTTGTATCGAGAACATTCTCTCTCTTATGTAATGGCTTTAAACCCATTAAGATTTCAGTAACAGCTTCTGC
>JAFIDM010002131.1:47439068-47454807 GCA_023159025.1 Thereuonema tuberculata | reverse complement strand
ATTTTACTCTTTTAAAAAATAGTTACACAGTGTAAACGTTCACCCAAACAAACACAAAAAATCACGTTTAATCACTGGCATTTTCTTAGGCAAGACGGGCCTCAACCAGGGGCCTAAGTGTTGCTAAGGTATTGACGTAAAATGTTCGCAGTGCCAATGATGGCTGTCTTTTGTAATTCAGCTGTTGTTATTGCTGGTGCTCCAAGTCTGGTGTAATAGTCCATAAATTTAAGTGATAGTGTTCCTAGTGCACCAATGATGATTGGCAACACTGTAGTTGTTTTATTCCATATTCGTGTAATTTCAAGCGCCAGAGCCCTGTATTTGTTGATTTTTTCCAGTTCTTTTTCCTGAACTCTACAGTCCCCAGGGATGGCAATGTCAATTAGGGTCACATTTTGTTGTTCAATTAATGTAATATCAGGCGTATTAGCTGTTACATGCTGGTCTGTTTGAATACGAAAATCCCAGAGGATTTTAACTTGCCCGTTGTCCAAGACCTTTTCTATACTGTGATGCCAGGGTTTTTCTGATGTATGGAATCCAAATTTACGACATAGTGCCCAATGTATTTTCTTGGCTACATCGTCATGTCGCTTTTTATATTCTGTGTTAGCAATTGTAGAGCACTCACAGATTATATGATTTACAGTTTCTTCTCGGTTGTTACACAGTCTGCAAAGGCTGTTGGTGCTTGTGCCTTGTATTTTGACCTTCATAACATTGGTCTGAAGGGCCTGTTCCTGTGCAGCAAGGAGCAGACCCTCAGTCTCCTTTCTCAATGTACCATTTTTTAGCCAAGTCCAGATGATATTTTTGTCATGTTTATGTTCGATTTTTTTGAAGAAAGCCCCATGAATGGGCTTGTTTTTCCAAGCTTCTAGTCGAGTATTGTACTGGTCTTTTTTGTACTCTATTTTGGATTTGGTGGCTTTCAGGAAATTTTCAGTTTTAACTGCTTTTAGCAGTTTTTCATTACTGTTGTTGATGTAGTCACGGAGGCCACATTTTTCCTCTTCAACAGTTTGTTGTATCTGTAATAAACCACGACCTCCAATGGTGCGTGGCAGATACAGTCTATCAATGTCACTCTTAGGGTGTAATGAGTGATGTATAGTTAGAAGTTTTCGTAGTTTTTTTATCGAGTGTCTCCAGTTCAGCAGTTGTCCAGTCAATAATTCCCGCTGGATACCGAACTAAGGGCACTGCCCATGTATTTATTGCACGAATAGTGTTTCCAGCATTGAGTTTAGATTTTAGAATCTTTCGAACTCTTTTCAAATACTCTGATCTAGTAAGGTTTTTGACCCTATCATGCAGGATGGTGTCCATTTCTAAAATACCGAGATATTTGTATGGGTCTTCCTTATTAAGTGACCTTATTATATCTCCATTTGCCAGTTCAATGCCTTCTGTTTTCTGAACTTTTCCACGTTGTACTGTCAGCATTGCACATTTATCCAGTCCAAAGTTCATTTTTATATCTCCACTGAAGATTCTCACAGTGTTCAGTAGTGATTCTAACTCAGTTGGACTTTTTGCATAAAGTTTTAAGTCATCCATGTAAAGCAAATGGTTGACTTTTCCAACCTGAGTAGAAATTTGGTAGCCAAGCCCAGTTTTATGTAAAACTGAGGTCAAGGGTATAAGGGCAATG
This sequence comes from Thereuonema tuberculata, assembly GCA_023159025.1. NCBI lineage: Eukaryota > Metazoa > Arthropoda > Chilopoda > Scutigeromorpha > Scutigeridae > Thereuonema > Thereuonema tuberculata. The sequence continues at coordinate 47,453,150 of JAFIDM010002131.1, read as the reverse complement.
CTGAATAATAAGGGAGACAGTTAGTCACCCTGAAAAATACCACGACGTATTTGCACCTTGCCTAATTCAATGTTGTTTGCCATAAGTGTTGTTGACCATTGCTTCATACTATTTTGCACAAATTTTCTGATGTTGTCATTTATTCCATAAATTTCCAAGCAGTTGTTGATCCAAGAATGTGGCAATGAGTCAAAAGCTTTTTTTTATAGTCAATCCAAGCCATGTTCAAATTCGTTTGGCGTCGTTTACAGTTTTTTAGTATCATCTTGTCAATTAGCAGCTGGTCTTTTGTGCCTCTTGACTTTTTGAAATTTCCTTTTTGCTCAACAGGATAAATGCTGTTTGTTGTTAGATGATTGTAGACTCTTGTGGCCAGAATTTTAGTGAATAATTTAAAAGTTGTTGGAAGGCAGGTGATTGGGCGGTAGTTGTTGGGTGTATTGTCTTTGTCCAGGTCTTTTTTTATAAGAAATGTTCGTCCTTGTGTTAGCCAATCCTCAGTTATAGTGCTTTGGAGCATTTTATTGAATTGTACTGCAATGCGGTGATATAGACTGGTCAAGTACTTTAGCCAAAACCCATGTAATTCATCAGGCCCTGGAGCACTCCAATTTTTTACTGTTTTAGCATGCTTTTCGACCATTTCTTCTGTTATTGTGATGTTATCCATTTGCTTATTTTTCTTTTTCTTGTTCTTCTTGTCAATCTCCTTGATCCAGGAAGCTTCTGTATTGTGGTTGACTGGGTTTTCCCAGATGTTTTTCCAAAAAGCCAAGGTCTCCTCCTTATCTGGTCCGTCATTGTTTTGTGATTCTTTTCCTTGTTGGAGTGATTTGTAAAACTTCCGCTGATTTTTACTAAATTGCATATTTTGGGTAAATTCTTTGATTTTCGCATCATATCTTTGTATTTTTGCAGTTGTTGCAACAACACGTTGCTTTAGCTCTTCAATTATAGTGGCTATTGTTTTTCGTTCAAGATCATGCCTCCTGTAGAGGCCAATTTTTATTTTCTCATTTTTCAGTTTTCCTTCTCGTAGTGACTTCAGACACGAAATGTCTGACCGCATTTTCTCAATCTTTTTCTCAAGTCTGATTCTCCATTTAGGCGGCCCTCTTGGTTTATACTGTTTGGGTAATTTGTACCCCAGTTCCAATGTAGCTATGTACGCTGCACTGTACATGAGCTGATTTGTTTCTTTTAATGTTGTTGTGGGGATTGTTGCAATGATTTCATTGATGTCTATTAGGAGGCTTCTAACTTGTTTGCTGCGAATTTGTCGCAATGGTGGTAGCCTTTGACGATTGCTTTCAGTGTTCATATGTTCAATTATACGTTCTTTAAGTAGCTTTTGTTGGTCATTAAGTTCATGATGTTCCTCAATCCCAATGATTTCTTCAATTGATATATTTATGTCTGCAGTAGTATCTAGCTGCTGTGGTGTTGTCAAATCCAGTGTATTATCATTTTCATCAGGTTTATCAACCTGTCTTTTAATTTCATCTAATTCCAGTTCTGAGAATAATTTTGTTCTCATGATCATGTGTCGCTGCTGCATTATTCTAGGTTCAGAAATGTCACAGTCAGGGTTTTTATATATATATATATATATATATATATGTATATATATATATAAAGTTTCCTCATAATACTGCTAACATATTTTTTTACTAAGAAATTTAGCTAACCTTAACCGCTCGCAAATCAAATCAAGACATACTAGAACAGCTGTTTCACTCTCTTTGGCTATCATCAGCTAGTAATAGTCACAAGTAAACAGCGAGGTCTCAATACAAAAGTCATGATCGCCAAAGAGCTTGAAACAGCTGTTATAGGATGTCATTTAATAAATACTTGTTCTCACCCATTGATGTTTATGAAATATTGTTTACTTTTTTTTTCTTTTTTTTTTTTTTCTTTTAATGCTCTCAGGAAATTCATTTGAGGTCGACTGAATGCCAGCACATGAATTTCTTGATTTATCTTTTATTGGGAATTATTGTTGCTTATTTTAATTTTGGAGTTTACAAATGGATTCCAACAAAATGTCAATTTTTTTTTTACTTAATCTTTCTGAATTGAAATAACGAGAGTAAATTTTTATTTGGAAATTTTTCATCACAGAAACTTGCCTTTTTTTGAAGCCATCCATTAGATTATTACAAAAACGAAGAGAAAAAAAAGTCATAATTCATAAAAAAATTAACTACTTCTGTGCCTTATTTTCATAAACTCAATATAAACATCTTATAATATAAAAACTTGGAACAGTAATTTATAATTTCTTTCGGATTAAATATCAGTGATTGTTTTCAAATTTTATTTACTTTGTTTACATTTTATTTGTAAACTGAACTGTTGGATTGATTATTATTTGTTCTTTCTATTTCAGGCCTCTATGGACTTACCTCCCGACAAAGCCAAAGTTCTGAAGCAATACGATGACGAAAAGAAGTGGGATATTATTTGTGATCAGGTACGTTATTATTAATCATTTGGAAACCAAGATGGCAGAAAACCTTCACTTTTTTTTGCATTGTTAGTTATTCCCCACTATATTTCAACAGTTGTGTTAATAGTATATTTCTTATTATACAAACCTTGATGGTTGCTTTCGTTATGTAAAGATCTCAACTAGCATTTATTGAAAGGCCCTGGGTCAGCACTGCAGTTCTAGGCCTGTTATACAAGCTTTTTAATTTTGAAAGGAAGAAAAGCGTACACCAACGAGAGAAAGAAACATATATCCATCTCGGGATTCGAACCTAGGTTTAGGAGTATCGAGGTCATCGCCTTTATATTTTGACTCTTCCCGAACTGAAGCTCGTACATTGCTATCTAATCAAGATAACTACTGCTCCTAGGATACTGAAACTTATAAAGTAGATCCCATTGATTTTTATTGCCTTTTAATTTTTTATTGATTAGAGGCTGGGAATAAGTTTGAGCTCCCTTTTGATATTGGCAAAGTTTGGATTCTTAGGTAAGGAATTTAGAGGGAAAAAAAGCCACGATTTCATGGCAAATAATATATTAATTATCTTAAAAAAAAAAAAAAAAAGTAATATTTGAGTAAGTTTAATTTCAGTGTCAATTTACTAAGGACCTTAAATGGAATATTCGAACATTGCCACGCCAGCCATAATTATTATTATTATTTAAATGGAAATGAAGGCAGCGATTTACCTAATATCTTTTTATGTCCCCTTTTTTTATTTGCCCGCAGTATTATGTCTGCATTTTTTTATTTGCCCATAGTATTATGAATCCCATATCGTTACAATAAATAACAATTAAATTTGCTACATTAAGATTAAAACACTGATTTTTGATAGTCTTGCAAATATTAATCATATCCTGTTGTGATTTCTTTCTTTTTAATCTTGTTTAATTCGAAGTTATTACATCAATCTCCGAAATTTTAATTGTGGGCGTCAGTTTTCAATAGTACGGGATTACTGAAAACCAAAAAATATCTTTTGATTATAAAAACACTCTATTCGACATTCAGTATTATTTACGTAAAAATTGAAAGATCAAATATTTCTTTCTTAATCCCCAATAATATTTATTTACTAGCGTTTAGAAGTTGATCATTGACACGTTATTGCTGTAATAACTAAAGTGAAATACAGGTTTCGTTTCCTTTTAGATGAATCGCGTCGTTTGATACATTTTGAAATCTACCTATAAATAAAAAAGCAGTTTTGACAATCGTTTCTTCAAAATTTTGAATGTCTTAAAATTTCTCTTTTCTTTTTAATTAGTCTTCAAATGTCAGACTTCGAATAAGGCTTCCAGAAAAATCTCTCTCTTTTGAGACTTCCTAATATTAAAAGCGCCATTATGTTCATTAAAATTCCTTTCAATATTCTATGTTGGAGCCAGGAATTCTTTTGTGCATTAATGTGTTTGCAGAAGGCTAATAAAAATAGCTTTTGTCAATTAATTCATTTGCGAAGACGATTAGCCCCTACGGTTTCTCAACAAACTCGTAAAACCCTGTTGTTGTTGATGTAATGTGCAAATGCATTCCAACCACCGCGCTTATTAATCGCCCACCGCTGCTTTGACAACGAATTATTTATGGGTGGGTTTGCATCGTCTAATTAAATGTTTGGACATTGCGCCCCGAGTTCCATTACAAATAAAGCTATCGGAAAATGGCATCTTTATGCTTCCTAGAATTGTCTCTTTTTTTGATGTCAGAGTTTTTGGATTTTACAAAAACAACTAAAACAAAAAAACCATTGTAATTAACAGGGGCGAGACATTAACCGTAATTTTCTAGTCTTTTGTAATTACGAACTTTGGTAAGAGTGTTGAGTAAACTCTAAACGAATATTACAGCAGCATTCAGAAGATACTCGCAAAGGAATATAAATTTTTGTGCGAAGCGTGGGCAAAATCAAGCCGAATCATTCCCTAATGGATCAAAAAGAACTTGGAAACGTGAAATTAAAAAAGTGCTTTCCGCCCAAGAAAATATATGAATATATTTCTTATATATTTCTTTGATTATGCCAGCGGATGCACTTCTCAACTGTAAGAGTTACCCCAGTTTTCAGGCGGTGATGATTTGAAGACTTCCCAAGAAATTTCGATGTTGTCTTAATAGAAGTCCATAATGAAATTTTAGAGTTTAAAGGATTTTTTTTGTATTTTTATTTTTATTTAATCAACATATGAGTAAGATCGGCCGAGGAATTTTCAGGTAATGTAACTCATTATTTAGGCTCTGTATGCCCAAGCTGGGTTTCGAATCCCGGCGTGGGCTTGGATGTTTCCTTCGTTCATCCGTATGTGCTTCTGTTCCTTTCATTGCCTTGCTCTTGACGCAGCTTAGCCTCTGCCGCTCTGACCCCACTAAAAACTGCACGCTGAAATATAGTTTGATTGTACAATCAAAGAAAAAAAGTATTGTTGGAAGAAATCAGTGTGTCATACAAATGTTTTTGGGTCGTTAGCTAATGTACAATTGCTAAGCTTTCATACAAATTAATCATTTATATTTCAAGTTATCGCCATTTTTCTTTTAATTAATGGTAACCCAAAAATTAAACTAAATGGAATACATTTCTTAAGCAGTAATTACGCTAAGTAATGTAGACGGTATTCGTTATTCAAAGTACTAGCGGCTTTTTTTCTGAATGGGAGTTCATTAAGGTTCAATAGAGGTTTTCAAGCTGTTGAGTACCTAAGGAAGGTGAGGAATAATTTATGCAACAAATGTTTTATTTCCCTTGTTAAATAAAAGCAGTTGTTCTTTAATCGTGAAAAGGAATATGACATCACTGTAAGTAAAATAAAACAATAAATATACACTAAAAATGAAACTGAAAAAATTAATGTTCTCATCTCCGCCAGCTTCAAAAGAATTTCTTTCAGCATAAAAAGAAACACAATGAGCCTAAAATCGTATAAATGATAATGGTTGAGATCATGTGTTTACTAGATGACATCTCAGAACGACTGTTTCACGCTTTATTGACGAGAGGCCATTCTGAGATGTATCCAATAAACACTTGGTCTCAACCAGAGTTGTCCTTTATTAATAAAGATTGAAAGTCTCATAAAACTAGCCTAATATCTAAATAACATCGCTGTAATATCGTTACACGTCCGTATTTGGTTAGTTGGAAGTAGAAAACTTTTGTTTTTCTTACCCCTCTAAATTTTGTCTTTTTAAAAGTTACTGATTCTACTTTCAGGTGGAATAAAATTTGATGTTTAAGTATCAGATATTTATATCACATGGAAAAAAAATTAGATAGAATCACTTGTTGCTCCCAGAAACAACTATCTTATATTCAGTCAGTCACATTAAATCTATAGATAATTTGTGATCCATTTAAATGACAGATATCTAGATCGTGACTGAACGCCCAATAGGTTTGGTCCAATATTCATGAAACATCTCTAGAAAAGCCAAGGAGAAGAATGTAATTATACACCTTAAGGATACGTTGATTATATATTTACCAATAACAAAAAGAAAAAATGAACTTCGTATTAGGGAAACTTTTCGGCGCTAAAAATTAATGGATTATTTTTTCAACTTCAAAGTTTTGTAGTCATTTACTGTAGTTAGTCCTCTTTAATTGCCATAATTTGTTACATCGCCTGATGCAAAATTATAAGCTCTTATTAATTTTTTAGTAAGAGAAAAAAAAAAAAAAAACAAAAAAACTCTTTAATTGTTAGAGATTAGTTACACGAAGTATGCAAACTTTGAGAAATCGTTCGAGAAATTACCTTTTGCAATAACGATGGTTGTAATATCTACTTCTCATAAAAAGGAGGGTTTTTTTTTTTTTTAACTTTAGACGTTAAGAAGTAAAAGTATTTTTAATAATTTATGTAGCTGTAGATCACCAGAAGCGTTATCTCTCAATGAGACGTTAGGAATTTTGAGCAAAAAATATTAGAGACGTGGACGGTTATACAGGAAAATGAACAGCAAAATTCAAAGATGCTGTGAAAGAGAAAAAGATGTACAAAGATCTTGGCTTCTACCAAAAGATCAAATCAGAAAAACGAAGTCTTAATCATAAACAGCAACAAATAAATAAAAAAATTTGAAAATAAATAGAAACAGGATTAAAAGAATTTCAAAAGGACTTAAGGTATCCACAAAAAAAGTCGCTACAATCAACACTTATTTTATTCATTTTCATAGATCTATTGACGCTATTAAATAACTACAGACAGGAATGTACTCTTGGGTCTCGCGCTACTAGACTGGAGCGCACACATTGTCTATGGTAATCAATGCATACTTGTAGAGTAAATGGTCTATCGATGAAGTAACCATCAGAGCTTTTTCTCTGAAGGTGTCCATTTTTTGGACGTTGCCCCCCTTGCAGCATTTACATTTTATGGATGTGAATTTAATGAATAATGATCTAATTACCAAAACTAACGATTCAAAACACACTGAGTTTAATTTCTATTTTATTTTTTTATTTTAATGTCGAACATTAGGAAGCGTTTACGTTTTATTTTCTTCCTAATTTGTGGTTAAAGTTCCGGTAATTAGAAACAAAACAAAAAAATTATTTATCACTTGTTTGCTGAAGAGATTTATAAGAATTTAATTTATTTTTTTATTTTTTTTTGTAAAAAACGGGATAGATACTGTTTTCTATTTATTATAAATTCAGTTTATTAAAATAAAGTTTATAGAAATATATTTATTTTTTAAAAAATCTTTCATACCTATCCATGACTCAAATCGATACGAGGAAAAAGACGATTTATTTATGGAAAAAAATAAAAATAAATAAATAACCTGTGAACTTAAATAAATGTAAAAGTTATATCACGAAATATCGTAGATGTCGAATACACCTCAGATGAATCCACTTTGCGAGGTCCATAAGTGAACGTAATAAATTTAAAAATAAATAAATAAATAATTAAAGTAAAATGCATAATATAAAAAAATAAAAAAAAAAATCTTTCATTTTTAATTTTAATCAAATTTTAATTTAATTATCATTGATATTCATTCTATCAATGAAATGATATTTTTTTCTTTTATCTTTTAATGTTAAGAAAGTACCTGAAAGCTCGGTAAAATAAAATGAAATAAAGTAACAACACTGTAAACAACCATATGGGTTATTCCCATACCTTCTCCTTAATTCAGTCCTCTTCATTGTATTGAATAAAACATAATTCTTCTTCTCAAATACAATATTTACTTAAACTTAAATAAATAAATAATATGCAAATTTTCGGAACTGTCCTTCGTTCCTTTATCAAGCTCAAAGACGAACATTAAAATAATAAAACAATAAATAAAATGTACATAATTAGGCATGTTATCCTAATGATACAATAGATAAACACGTTATAATAAAGATATTAAAGATTTGTAAGCCGACAAAATTCTACAGTATTATTAAAAAATAAAAATAAAATACTAATAATATAAACAATCAATCACGATACATTTGAATTAATAAATTAAATCGTTGATTTTTACTGATTGAAAAAAAGTAAACAATCTTTAGTTATACTACTAGCTAAAACTGTTACTCTTTCATCCATTTCTAGCTCCTTCGTATCTATTTAAATTTTCCGTTTTGTGTTTCTAATCTTTCTGTGTTCTTTCTCTTCTTGTCTTTTTTGTAAGCCAATATTATAGTATTATTCAAAAGACGTCCTTTTCCTACTCAATGGTGTGACTTTTCTATATATTTGTATTTTACGTGGTTATCGTGTTCCTTCACACGTTCTTTCAAAGTTCTTGTTTCTGTCTTAGATAGAACCTATTACAATTAGTTCAATCAATTTTGATTACTCATCCCATTTCATTTTCTAATTCACTTACATCATTGTAAGATTTGGTTTACAAATCTTTAATACCTTTATTATAATGTGTTTATCAATTGTATCATTAGGATAATATGCATAATTACGCACATTTTATTTATTGTTTTATTGTCTGTCTTTGAGCTTGATAAAGGAACGAAGAACAGTTCCGAAAAATTTGCGTTTTATATTATTTATTTAAGTTTAAATAAATAATTTATTTGAGAAGAAGAATTATGTTTTATTCAATATATCTGGTTATTTAACCGCTTTTCGGAGAAATGGACAGCTCCGCAGTAAATACATTCGACTTTTGAAAGAAAAAAGTTTTAAAATTATTACTATTTTTTTTTTATTTTATTACGCGTAAAAAACGCACAGAACACGAAATTATTGAGCATAAAATAAAACGAAAATAAAATAGGAACATTAGACAATAACCTTAGAACCCATGTCAATCATTTACCTACAAATGAGTTTTCCCGAATTAGAGATCTAGCTAAATCGCTTTCTCGCACACGAAAACGTTAGATTGACCCCTTTTATCAAAATCCTTAAGCCCGTTTTGAAGATAAAATTTAGAGGAATTGCTCGCTTTATAAAGTATTTGATATTGAGTTCAAAAGACCTGTTGACATATTCAAAGAAATACGTCTACAAATAGTGAATTATTCAAAACCTTGAAAGAAAGAAACAAAAATAAAAACAAAGCTAAAACTGTAATAGGTTTACTACTTTACTAAATTCTTAACAAAAAAAAAAGTATAGATTTAGTAATAGTATCAATGGATGGTCGTAAACAATTTTATTTAAATTTTTATTTTAAACATACAAAAGCTGTTCAAAAACTTGATTATTGAAATTATGAAATTGATTAATTGCTACTTGTTGATTGTTTTTTTAAAGAATTTCTTTGTTAATTCATATTATCATATTATAAACGATGTTCTAAGGCAGTTAGTCATAGTGCGTTGTCAGGAAACGTTCTTAGTGGCATCACTAGCGGCAGTTTCCTGAACTACAATGGCTACTACTAACACAGAAAACTAAACTTTTTAAGATTTTACTTTTATTGATTGTGCCGTTCCGGCATTGGCCGAGCGGTCTAGACGGCGGCCTGCCGTAAGGCCGCTGTATCGGAACCTGGGTTCGAATCCCGGCGTCGGCATGGCTGTCACATTCTCTTTCTGTGTTTCGTCCGTTTCTGCGGGTATAGCGTGAGCTTCCTCCTATGGCGTACCCTCGGCAACGTTTCGTCAGCTAAATGCTCACATTTATCACCCTTGTTGAGGCCAAAAGCGTAAATATTAAGAGCCCCGGTGTTGGCAAACAAACAAACAAACTAATGTTAAATCTGTAAAAACGTAAATAGACTTAAAATACATTTTCAAAGTCGTTTACTTTTTTTTTTGGAGGGGGGGTAATCCTGTACTTCTATGATCCCTGCAAAATTAAAAATTTTTAGAGGTTAAAAAAAAAAAAAAAAAAAAAAAAAAAAAACTTTTTCATTTCAATCTCACGTGAAAGTAAGGTTCAAAAAAAAAAAAAATTGCAGATGAAATATTGCAAAAGAACATAAAGTAATTGAGATTGGTTTATAAAAAAAAAGATAATTTGCATCCCAAAAATATTCTTCGATTAATATAAATTGTTTTCCTACTCAATTTAAATACCTTCCCCTTCATTCATTCATGATCTCTTCTCATCCTATTAATATTTTTTTTTTCTTTTCCTTTAGGAACGGGTTATTGCCAAGGAATCGCCGGCCTTCTACCTTCACAAGCTAAAAACCTACCTGGACCCTAAGGCATCTCGCAGCTCCAGGGTAAGTGCAAAGCATCTCGTGCCGTAATTACGGCGTGGCTGCGAGCGCTGGCTCAGGTCACCTTGATAGCACTAGCTCACTTCATCCGATATTCGGGTGTTTTCCTTGTTTCTGTGAGTTTTTATTCGAGGAAATAAAGAATTGCAAGTAATAATAAAGCAGAAGAAAAATGAGGAATGGTTACAGAGAAAGTTGGGATGTCCAGGGAAATCATTTTGTTTTGAGTAAATAATTCGTGAATCATTGAAACGCTAGATCCTGATAGAAAAAGTAGGCAGTAATAAATACATCAGTATTAAAATTTCGTCCCTAAAAGAAAAATGAAAAACTAGAAAAAATATTTCAGTGTAATTACGGAGAATTTTTTTTTTTTTTTAAGTAAAAAAATACTTCATTCCCTTACTCCACCCAAAATTAGAAGATTTAAATAAACAAAACAAAAAACAAATTCCCGACTCAGAAAGATAAAAATCCATGGGATTTCGGTTGAGTCTTCGATTTTGTAGCTCATCCAACAATCACAAGAAATTAACGTAAATTTATATGTAAAACAGCAAAAGAGCTGAGGGGCGAATTTAAAAAGCCTACATACGTGCTTAAAAATCTTTAAAAAAAAACGTGTAATTGAGAAACGAAACCAAGTTTCAACCTGTTAACAGGCCTTCTTCAGTGAATCCACTGACAAAGGCCTGTTAACAGGGTATCTTCTGATGTGTACAGTTTCAGTTTGAAATTATAAATGTCGCAAACAAAGATACAAAAATAACTTTTATTTATCGAAATTAAACATTCGTAAAAAAAAAAAACATTTCCAGTAGTAAACGATTGATTTTCGCTCCTTAATGTTACAATATTTTAATGTTATTTATGAAACTCCCGTTACATTTTGTATGATTTAAATATGCATTTGATTTAGAAAAATTTTTTAAGAAAATTTTTTCCGCAGTTTAAAAATAAAAAAAATAAATAAAAACCAAGAAGTTCCTGAAAGAACTTAAAACCAACTTTCCTTATAATGTTATTCTTAATTTTATTATCATCATTTTGGTTTTTTTAAGTCATGAAAGCAAGATAAACGAAAACAGTAAATTTACTTCAAATTAATCTGCTGAGTACGAACACTACAAATTTTCTGTATTTTGAAGAAAAAAAATTAATTAGGTCTGCTTTATTCACTTCAGTTGTCTAAGGCCGATTAATTTTAATCATATCAAATCACGCGCAAATTAATGTAAAAAGAATGATATCTGTCGATATGACACATAGATAGAAATCCATTGTTTATTTCCTAAGGAGGCATTACACGGGTGAAAATTGGATGGTTCTGTGCAGGATATTGACTAGGAATTTGCTGGTCTTCGCGTGTTTAACCGGTTTCCCATCAAAGTAGTTGGAGTGAATTACGATTCACGACTCGGCAAGAGTACGTCCACCCATTTGAAAATCACGTGAAGGTCTCGTTGTTGACGAGATCCCAACTTGGCATATCGACGGATTCGGTAGAAGCTGTGTCTCTTAGCACTTGACAATTACTATTTACAATTATCATATACTTCGTTTTATTTATGAAAATAAACATCATTTAGTATTTCTTTGTTTTCAGTTTCGATATTTCTCGCTAAATCTCGACAAACGACGGTAAGTTTTCGAGATTTCAAGCGTAGCCGATTCAAATTTTCAGACCGGAATTCTGTTACGAATTTGGTTATTAACGTAACTTTTTCTGGAAGCATCCACCAAAACATAGGGAAAAGATAGGAACCTCTGTTCCTGAAAATCAATTTTGTAGTCAGTTATTTTCTTATAAACTGATACAAATCGATTGGACTTGAAAAGTCCTTCAGGAGCGCTGTTCGCTATCAAATCAGCCAGCAACAAAATAGAACATGTTCTGAAAACTGCTAGCCAGCAGGAATTCCCCAGCACAGAACCACCCAATTTTCATCCGTGTAATGCCCGCCTAAGGTTTTTCTGTTTCTCTCCTTTCCCCTCAATTTCTCGACAAAAGGAGTAAGACAAGTTTCAAGAAGAGCCCTTCTACGGTTCAAAAGTTATTGGGATATGGGCATATACCTACGCACAAACTGAATGAACCTCATTTTTCTAACAAAATAGGCTGAAAACAGAGAAGGCTCTATAACTAATAAGTGAAATAGGTAAAAGTTAGCAGTGATTAATTTTTCACGAACTATTCTTCCTTCTACACATGGTTTGTTTTAATTGTAACCATGTGAATCTTTTAAACGTATTACGTCTCTAAATATGTTTAATCCACGTTACTTTAATAGGCTATTGTTGTTTTCTCACGATTTTGAATGTTTCTCACACAAGCCTTTGTAGACTGATAGATAGATAAATCAGAAAGCATAAAAATAAATACCAAGAAGACAGTGGGAGAGTTCGTTCGCGAATACAGGAGGGGAAAAAAATGGCGCTTCTCTCCCCGCAATTCAAGTGTAAGAACGGTTTTTCGAGTGCAGACGAGTTTCTTAAACAAGCTAATTGGCTGTGAAAAGAAACGATTCAGATTAAGGACTTAAAAAAAAAAAGTCTTCGTTATAATTGTCTCTTCCCTTTCTGTTTTTCTCCGTATTAGTTATTAGAACGATATCTCTGTTAAAGTAGTTGATACAATTTGATAAGCCTAATCACATTAGATTATCAGATGTTTTAATCTTATTGCGATATTATCTCTAATCTTAATCTTATGATGATGGTTTTATCAAACAATAATTAGATAATAAAATATATTAATTCTTTTCATAATTAAAAGATCGTTGTTGAGATATTATTCAACGAAATGACTTTTTTTTTTTCCATTATTAATGATACATATATTAGCTGAAAGAACCGTTCTTCGCTCGGGTTACAAAAACAAAAATCTTAATGTGATGACAAAGAAATTGCAATTGCGAGGTTACTTCAAAATTTTCCCGGTTTGTACAAAAAAAAAAAAATCCTCGAAAAGTCTGAATCAAATCTACATCTACCCGAAAACCCCGTAGAAGTATCCTTCAACAATGTTTGCCCATTGAGTCACCGCCTTCCGTATTCATCTATAGTTCCAGGTTATTCGAATTTTGTAATGTCGTAACCCTATCACTTCAAACGGCCCCCAGTTCTTAAGAAATAATCTGATCATTACAAACCTATATCTATCCTGAAAACCTCGTCGCTATTATGCACAACAATATTTAGTTCCACCTATGGCGCTATTATGCAGAACGATATTTGTGTAGTCCCCATTGTCGCCACCAGGTGTATATGTGGCGCTATTATGCACAATAACGGTGTAGTTCCAATTGTTGCACCACAACATTTGTGTAGTCCCCATTGTCTCCACCAGGTGCATATATGATGGTATTATGCACAAACATAGTTCCAATTGTCGCCATCAGGTTGTTATGTGGCGCTATTTCAGGAATTTCCCCCTTTTCATCCCCTGGGGGTGGTGTATCCAGGTTCCTAGGTAGGCCGTTTTTTCCTCAGGGTCCAAAAGAGTAATTCTGGAAAGTTTAATCCAGACAGGTCAAAGGGTCTAGGAGTGTGTATTGAACGAACCAACAAACATCCTCCTTTATAAATATATGAGGGGGCTAGAATCAAAGGCAGCTAAATCCATGTTTTGAAATTTTACAAAAAAAATTTTTTTTTTTTTGTAGGTGGTAACGTTGTATGAAGAAATCTTCAAAATACTTAGAGTAGGAATTAGAACTCAATGGAAAGCACACTGAACGCCTATAATGACAGGTTATTCTTTTATTGAATAATTAAAATGGATTTAGCTGCCTTTGATTCTAGCCCCCGCCCCTCCTATACGTGTTTGGGAAATACACATTTTCGCTGTAGTTCAATTGATGAGACTTGGATGAATTTCGTTTTGATCGAGATCCATAAGACTTATGTCTATTATTCGTCGCATTAAAAAAAAAAAAAAA
>JAFIDM010002131.1:47311768-47435145 GCA_023159025.1 Thereuonema tuberculata | reverse complement strand
AAACACTATAGAACCGAAACGTTGGGTTTCCAGCAATGTCTCAAACATTGGGTGTTGATCCACTTTTTAATTCCCTTAAGACCAGTTTCTCCAAGTAGTATTAGTATTATCTTGGATTTAATCCAGGAATAGCTTACGACTATTTGGAGAAACCGACCATAATTTCCGCACGAGTTTTACTACAATTAATATGATTGAAACAAACAATAAATAATGCGGATTTAATTTTTTTTTTTTTTTTCAGTAAATGGAAGAATTCTTCTTGTGTCTTCAGCGGATATTAATCTTTAATAATAAACGAATGCTTATCGTTTGTATTATTTTCATGGTTTAAAAACAAACAAATAAATAAATAAAAAAGGCAAGACTTAAGTTAAGTAGGCTGCAAGTTCTTTCTGAAACTTCTTGTTTTCATAATGAGGTCAGTAACAACGAATAATACGGTTTTGGAAGTAACCTCTGGGAATTGAGCTCTAGATCCTCAGACGTCCTCTTGTTGAAGCCACTACCTTTTGTTATGGAAGTGAGTGAAGGACTTGAGATCCCCAACAGATGGTCAGTGAACATCGCTCTTGATTGACCGTTAATGGTCTTCCCCTCCTCCATCTCTATTTAACTGATGACACTCACACTTTCACTGGAAACAACCAACTGTGTAAAGACACCACTGGGGTGGGGAGTGTCTGCTCAAATCCAAGTCATGTCGTTTTCAACGAATTCAAAGGAAGTTTTTATTAATACTGTATGAATTAATATATGGCATTAATAGATGGGATTTCTTGTCTACTTTGCATTTCGAACACAAAGGATCTGCTCCTCCCCCCCAGAAAAATTCTCTAGTTACGCTTCTCCCAATGTTGCATATTCCCACTTCCCCTAATTGCATTGCTCACTGTTCTTCAGGTGACCAAAAAAAAAATTGCGAATTAAAAAAAACATCGACTGCAAGATATCTTATTGAAAAGTTACTGGGTAAGGGGCGTCTGTTGATTTCTATAAAAATGAGCTCCTTAGAGAAGGCTTAAACACTAATACACAAGTCCCTTAAAGTACTGTTACTATGGTTAATAAATATTGACAAATATAAAGAAAAGGTGAAATCTCTTGTAAGTCGACGATCCTTTTGAATTTCAGAGTGAAATCTTTAGAAGGAAGTATCTCGTTACTTATGTTGTTCCCAATATTTATCTATTGGTTTGCTTATTTCATGCCCCAATTGTTAAATTCTAAAAATACCCACAGGTTACTGAAAAGTAAAATATCCTTTTGAACGATAACGGCTAGAAACAAAGTAGCCTGCATGTTCGAATAAACGTTTTTAAGTAGTTTCGATAATTTAGAAAAAATATATATAAATATATATGAGTGATATTCTCAAATAAAAATCGGATGACATCAATTTATTAGCTGCCATTACATATAATATAACTGCATAATAGCCCCTTTATTTATTGTATCATTAAATTGTTATATTCGTGAAATTAAACAAACACTATTTTTTTATTTCTCGATACTAATTTTAAATATTAATTTTGCGTTCATTCTCTTTCGTTATCGTTAACATTCTTTATGATTCCCGAACATCCCAAATATTCTATCCTCTTTTCTCCAGTTGAATCAGTTTGGCTTAGTTTTTGGGTTAAATGGAATTGTTTCAGTTTTTTGAGTGTTTCTTCGACGAAGGCTAAGCTGGTGTCTGTGAATGCTTTTCAACACTTACTGCTGTTTGTAAGGGCTTTGGGTGGTGACAGCTTCCTTTAGTTCTTTACCACACATTTGTTGACATGCATTGCAACTTCTGGTGAGTGAGAAAATTCTTGAGGTATTGCACTCATTAGCGTATGTCTATTTGTTTTTTTATTTTTGTTTTCTTTTTAAAGTTTGGTTTAACATTTGTTGTTTTGCTGAGCCGTAGATGGAAGTTGATTGTTTTCCATGTACGTTTGTTCAATATTTTTGCACCAGCCTTCGTAGCTATCTAACACAAAATATTACAGATTGGGTCTGATATTTGTAACACGCCTTCAGAATACAAGAGAACAAAACAAAAAATACAGAAATACGGAAGTCCGCCCGTGATCACGATGATTCAAAAGCTATACATCCTAGAGAGCTGAACTTTTAATTAGAGTTAGATATAAGTTGTAAGAGTCCTATTGATTTCTTAGATATCAGACCAATAATTAAGGAGATAGACAGAACCAAAAAATTGTCCGTCTCTCTGTGATCAAGATAATTCAGAAACCATTTACCTTTGAAAGCTAAAACTTTCTTAGAAGGTTTTCGTATACTTAAGGAAAATGCCTAAGGATTTCTGTGCTTTGGTAACTTAATAGAAGCTAAGACATCGTTAAGTACAGAGGCCTTCTATTCTTGAAACCAGAATAACGAGATTATTTCTTTCTATCATTATTTCCAGACTCTTTCAATTGGAAAGTGAGGCTAATCAGATCAGTTAGTTTGTGTGTGTTTGTTTCCCTAATAACTTTTGAACCATCGGATGAATCTTCTTGAAACGTGATATGCAAATTTGAGAACTAGGGACGATTACATTTTTTATTTTTGAAATCTTTTCCTTGACGAGAAATGAGGGCGGCAAAAAGACGGCCAAACAGTTTTCATAGAAACGTTTGCTTTGGAATCTAAACAATGGATTTCTATCGTATTTCTGTTAATACTTCATTGTTTTAAATAATTGCCACAGGATTTGTTACGATTAAAAATGTGTCCGACAATTTAAGTAAATAACGAGGATTTACTTCATTTTTTTTCAGAAAATGGAAAATTTGTAGTTTGTATAAACAGCAGAATTTGAATATAAATATAGACTTTTTTGTTTTTGTCATTTTCACAACTTTAAAAAATAAAGAAATTTTAAGAAATAATATTTTAAGGTAAATATCCTTTAAGTTATTTCTTGTTAAGTAGAGTACGACATAAATATTTAAGACACATTTCTATTGAGTGATGAGGCAGATAAGGTTTTCTCAGGGTCCTCCAGTTTCCTAATGTCAGTCAACATCGTGAATCTCTGCCAATAATCAATCAATCGCTTTTATCAATTGCTGTTCTCTTATTATTATAAAAGTAAAAGCCATTCATTTAATACAAAAGCGCGTCCGAGCTTCCCTGTACTTCGCGTCTGTGCACTCTTGACTTCATAAAAGTCTGCAAGTAAATGCTCTTTACCACGTACAAACCCTTCTTTTAATCATTTCGTGGAAATTATACAATCACATAAGCCAACGTAATGAGTTCATTTTTTGTAATTTCAGCGAGAGTTATGTGAGAATGTAGACTTCACTACGATCTTCTTATCCTCTTTTAGAAGCTCTGACGTGTGAAATATTCCGATGGTTCCTTCGGTGTCTCTATTAATAGTCTCGTTGTGTGAAATTATGTTTAATTTATTACATTCTCTTAATCTCTTCCATAATTCTCAAGTGCTGACAGACAAATGCTCCTTCGTATCACAGTTCCAGGAACCTCTATTTACTTTTCTAATGTACTTAACTTCTCATCTTTTAATAATATTCTTACTCCTGTAAATTTTCTTATCTCCAATTGATAAGACACTTTCACATGAAATTTCCGTTGAGCTGTAGGAAAGCACGAAACGTAAATCCGTTAAGCAAAATACAATTCATGTAAAGTATGTTTTTAAATTTGTAATTGAATTGGGATTTTTTTTTCCCCTTCAGTTTATTTTTATTTTTTGCTCCTTTTCAAATTCTCTAGCACATTTTTGGCCTCATCTCTTACATTAACTTGATACTGACATTGCGTCTATCATTTTCAAAACTTCCTTGTCTCAACAGTTTGAATCATTTTTTCTTGTTATTTTGAACTTCGTGAAGTGTTGAACCTTGCCTGTGGTTCTGGGACAATATTGGGTCGGGACCAAAGACCGAATATTTCAGTTCGAATCTACGTATCTTACAATATCGTAACAAAAAAATCATAACAAGGTGTTTTAAAGATGCTATTTCTTATTTTTGGAACCCTAATTCAGTAAATTCTCATGTTTTCAGTTGCCTCATTGTCAAATATACTCTACTGTAAAATAAAAAAATAAAAAAAATGACGCACCACTAAAAAATAAGAGTGAAATTCTCGAAGCTGTGTATACAAATGTCTTTCGGGCTAGTTACGCAATTGATTAAGATTTCATAGCCAATAAATACAACAGGCGTTTTCAGAGCTTTTGAGAAGGGCGCATTCTGTTGCGGCGTTCTCACGGACGGACAATTCTGACTTGATATTGCACGAGACGTTACAACATATAGACAACGAACTGCATGTATAAGTGTGGATGAATAATAATAATAATAATTCAGAGCTATGTGGAAAGACAAAACGAAATATATTGATATTCAGACTTCCATAATCGTTACAGCAATGTTCTGGTGGGATCAGATGGTCGAGGCGGAGCCCTGATGGCTTATGTGCCTGGGTTCGAATGCAGGAGCTGCTTTGGATGTTCGTCCTTCTTTCCACAGGTACAATGTCGACTGTCTCCTATTGTATACTCCGGACAAAGAATTATTTGGCAAAATATCTACATTTTCGCTTCTTGGGATGACAAATGGCGTAAAGCCAAAAGGACTGGTTATTGGAGTCAAACCAACATTTAGCAATTACACTCATTACTTGTTACACGTAATTCAGTTTCTGTAATGAAAGAAATTCGATTTCTCCTCCGCTATCAATAGAGCTAAGTTCTCATTTCATCTTCAATCTTTGATTAAGATTCCATTCTGTAATGTCTTGGGAAAACAAGGTGATGAAGAGCTTAATGTGAATTATCTTAGTCTTCTATTCTGGGATAGAACGAAGAAAAATTGCATGGACTAAAAAATAATAAATGAAAAGGTTTTGAGAATGGTTCAAAAACGAACGAATTTCTACAAATAATAAAAGAAAACGGTGTGCTTGGTTACTTCAATATAATTGAAGGAATGATGGAAGGGAGACTTACAGAGGAAGATTAAGGACTCGGTTTTAAGGAAGATTCTATCGTTGGCCCAGTGGTACAACCTTTGAGCTGCGGTCTGGAGAAACCGGGTTCAATGGCTCTTTCTCCAACGGATGGGTCTTAGTTCTCTGTAAAATGGAGCCTCTGTTTCTTTCCCGGGGGTAAAGACGGGCGAGCATTGGACCAGCCAACCTCCACTAGTTTCGATGATCATTGAAACGTTGGAGTCTACATCTCTGGCGTCCCATGAGCCAAGGGAAATACTTATCTTCTTATTTATCAGACTTATTCACCGAAAGAAGGGACCAGGGTTAAGGAGACAAAGGAAGAAAAATATCGAAAAGGAACGAAAAATGTAAATTACAGGTCAAGAATTTCAAGAGATAAGATGAAAAAAAAGTTGCAATAATCCTTGGTTTCATGGTATGTACGTAGTCTATTTTCGAACCAAGGAACAACGAAGGTTCTTTCCCTCTCATCTATCATTTTATCTTTGTTTTGTGTGTGTGTGTGTGTGTGTGTGTGTGTCTGTCTGATCTCTGACGTCATAGTCTGACGTAGTTGGTATTCGTAGCAGTAACGGACTGTGCATGAAAATAGCTATTCCTCGTAATCTTATATTTATAACCCTTTGAAAACATTTTCATTACTTATCGTTCCAATCGCAAAGGGATCTTCCATCATCAAGGGATCGTTTATGGCCTGCGTCCATCCACCTCTGCTCCTATCTTTGACTCTTCTGAGGAAAGCGTACATGCGTATTAAATGTGCTTGTCTAATTATACCTTTTTTTTTTAATATCACTATCAAATTATATTTTAAAAAAAAGTGACAGGTATTACATTGATACGTTATGATGACAGTTACAAGTAATTGCTGATACGCGAGACCGTTGGTTGCTAGGGATCAATAAATAGCTATTACATTGGAGCCATGTCTGTCTACAGCCCATTTGATAGAATTGATGCTATCTAATTACCCGCCATAACGTTTTATTTACTACGCAGTTATTGCCGCCGAAGAAATCATCCGCTTCTGTAGTTTCATCGCATTTTTCAGCTTTACTTTAAAGTTAATATATTTAATGAAGAATTTATGGGTTTCTGCTGGTAGTTTTTCAAAGGAAATATCGTTATTTTAAATGTATTCTTTTTTTTTTGGATATAAATACTGGAAAATTCTTACTGCGTAAGTCAGGATTCGAATCTGTAAACCTCGATAATTGCCTTCTAACTTAATTTAGAATTTTGTTTAAAAGACAGTGTGTCCCATAAATGGTTTTATAGGAGAACTCTTATGAAGCCATTTTCAATTGATGTCTGTGCTGTTGTGTGCACAGATTGATAGGATGCCGTATCTCACTTGAGCTGGGATGTGTCCGATTTGTCTTCTAGATTACACAAGATATGTGGCTGATTATTGTAACAGCGATTTCAGATGATCTTGTTAGAGGAAAAGACTGTAATGGTTGCTTTACTCGTTCTCGAAAATTTGCATCAAATCCTCAAGTTGTTCAAAAAAAATTAATCGAAAAACTTGCAACTTGCTCTAAATAAGAAGCGATCTAATTTAAGGCAAGGTTTAGAAACAACTCGACACCAGCGCCCCTAGTGGTGAGAAACATTTAATTGAAGAACTACAGCCATAATTTCATACTGGAATCTGGATGTAGTTTGTTTGTGGTTTCCATCAACTGCTTCCTCCACCACCTTCTCTTCCTCGGGGATCTTTTTCTTTATCTCAGCTCTGGGATGAGTTGAGAATTAATAATAAAACTTCAGCTGCCAAACCAACCTCTTCGTCGCTTTGTCACCGAAGTACATTTTTAATCGCGACCTCAACGACAGCAAAACGAGACTTGCGGGTACTCCTTTGTGGAAAGCGAAGCATATTTTGGCGAAACTGCAAGTGGCAAGTTTTTGACAACAAAGCAGGCTTAAGGATGTGAGATCTTGGAATCTCTATGCTATTCCATTGGTGTCCTGTGGCCACTGGGAAGACACAATCCAACTATTCAACATATATAGCATTCACACCTCTGTTTATGTATTGTAGTTATAGAAGAGTATTTCTTGCATTACACTAATATTGCTGGACTAGTTTGGCAATGAGTATTTAGTGCTACGTGAGGATTATCCTGCTCCTAGCACAGATGGCACTAAGCCTTTTTTGCATGCCTATTCAAGTATAAGCAGGGATCGTCGCTAAATTTGACATCATCCGTTGTTTGTTTGTTTGTTTGTTTTTTTTTTTCTTACCTTAAACCATTCACAAAATTGAATTCAGTGATCGATATTCAGCAATTCTTGTACAACATTTATCTTGTACGTAGAAATTGGTGATAATGCTCGCTACATAAACTCGTATCTTTGCAAGTTCAGGTTCAATCTTGCAAATTCTGTATATTGTAGTAAAAAAAAAACAGACTCGGGCTACATATTTTCATTTGTCTTGATAAAAAGAACTCACTTGTATGTGGTAATTATATGAAATATAGCTGGAGGTTGCCCATTTGAACATTTTCACCTCGAACATTTTTTGAATTTTTTTTGAGTAATTACTGTGTTTTTATTGGTAGTCTATATGTTTGTTTCATTCTATTCTTGCAGTTTTCCTCTTACAATTTCTACTTACGTTGATAAAGACTTTCTGATTTGCAACAACCTTCAGAATGTATTTATATTCAGATATAGATATATTTAAACTAAGTATATGCTCAGCGATCCAACACTTACTGATTTCTGTGCCTGCAGCCCTGGAGCATCAATTTTATGGGCTGGAAGGGTGAAGACCGAAATATCGTGCTCATATATTAAGTTGGGCCATCAAAATAAGCACCGTAACAGATTTTGAAGTAATCGTCCATTATGTGAGTGAGCTCGTTTTTTTTTTGAGGGATGGGAGGAGTGAAGACCAAAACAAAGGGCCTGTGTTTTTAAGTAGGACATTAAATGAGATACGTACCAACTCTTATGAAAATCCGTCCATCCGTTTTAGCGTGATGCCCGAACAAACCTTCAAGCGGACACAGCAAAGGGGAAAAATATTCTAGTGGGACAGTGACACTTCACACGCTTGGTTAATAATAATTCCAAGGGCAAAACACAGTTAGGGTAGTTTATTTTGGTATCATTGTAGATGATCCTGGGAAATCAAGAGATCATTTCTTGTGTTTAAGCCTTTCTTTGTAACTGACGGTTTCAATATCGTGCTGTAATTCAATCCGTTGCGAGTGAAGAGCATCACATTGACGTCATTACCTTTTGATGGATCGGCGCCATTAAGGGTGGGAGGGCTGTCGCCTCTGTAAACATCATTTCACAAGATGAAAGGAACATCTTAAGATCGTGACCTGCCTCCAAGATAAAAATAAAAGGCAACAGAATTTTTGACTGGTTTCATTTTAACTCTTCAGATAATTAATAAGAAATTCGAAAGAAGTTAAAAACTACTTCCCTAAATGTTATTCCTCGAAATTTCTTTTTCCTTTTTC
Source organism: Thereuonema tuberculata (assembly GCA_023159025.1). NCBI lineage: Eukaryota > Metazoa > Arthropoda > Chilopoda > Scutigeromorpha > Scutigeridae > Thereuonema > Thereuonema tuberculata. Next base: position 47,426,677 of record JAFIDM010002131.1, on the reverse strand, counting down.
GTTTTTTTAAGTCGGGAATATCTAAAGATTTCTGTTCCAATTCTAATTTCTACTGAATATAAACAATACAAATTTTTAATTTTCTAAAAAAAAAAAAAATTAAAATCCGTATTTAAATTGTCTAAATCGGATTAATTTACATAAACTACGCGCAAATTAATGGATTAGCTGTTAATGGACCCATTTGGAAAACTCTTGAAAATTTAAAAATATAGTAAAATTACCAAATGAAATAGGGTAAGGGAATCAGTTGTGGATCAGGAACCAATTGCGGATCAAGTCGTTTACAATTGCGGACTTGATCCAATTGCGGATCAAGTCTCCGGAATCGTATAAAATCAAGTACACATGAATGGCAAACCAGAAACATGGGAACAGTTACTATAACTGCTGTTAGCATCCGCCATAACATTGCCGATGTTCCTTGGATGAACGCACTCAGCACAGCATGTTTACAGCATCGAAGTAGACAGTTTGAACATTACCTGTGAAAGTTGATTTCGATGTAATTGCATTTCAGATTAATAAATCAACAGATTATTAAATAGTAATCAGATAGTTTTCATTCTGCGGCTTCGTTCAGTGAAACGTCCATATCCCGGGAACGAACCCGGATCGACTCATATTACATTTTTTGCTCAGAATATCCATAAGCTTTTATATCATTAGTTCATGTGTGTTGACCTAATTTATTAGCATATTACTTACGTTACATTTTATCATTATAATTAAATCCTATTCTTTTTTTTTTCTTCAGAAAATGGAAAGTTTGTACTGCTTATGTTCAGTAGATGTTAGGATTTGAATGTAATTCAGCATAAGCTTTTAGTTTTTGTATTTCGGACGAAAAAAATTAACGAAATTTTATGAAATAACATTTTAAGGAAAATAAGCTTGAAGTGCTTCAAACTTCTTGTTCTACATAAATTTTATTTTAATGTAGCTTTTGTTTTAGTTCTGTTCGCATTTTTTGAAGCAGATTCTTATGGGATATTATTAGTCGTAGAGACAAACCTTCTTCAACTTCTCTAAATTAAGTTCAGATTACATCCTGAATGAATCATCAAAGGCTTTTTTCTTCTTATTTTTTTTTCCTCCAGAGCATCTGCTTTGTGGTTTGTTTTTTCTTTGTTTCTTAACTAGAGAAAAAAAAGATGTATGTTCTAAATTAAATAAGCCTAACAACATGCGCCGTATTATCTCCTTTAATTGCTGAAAGGAATTAATTAATTAAACATGTTCCAATTTAGCATAAGAATAACAGGTTATTTTATTTTATTTTTTTTTCTTTCTTCTCCATCTCTTTCTTCGTTCTCCTTCCAATTTCACAAAAAATAAAAAGGAAAAAGGGAAGATGATTTTGAAAATTCAGTCCTACTTCTTACTGTGATTACTTTTAAATGAAAATACATATAAAATAACATCCTATTATATTATTTTATGTTGTTTCTAATTTAAAGTAAAATGCTGCGTTTATCAGTAGAACAAGATTTTTACAATGTTTAAGAAATTTTTATACTATCTCGTAAGAAAGTGAGGGTGGTGAAATCCATTTTAGTCTTTGTCTGTGTCTAATATCTTTTGAGCAGATAAATAACTCATTTTGAAACTTGACATGCGCATTTACGTCAAACAAATAAATATTTTCGTAGAGTAGGACATCTCTTATCCGCTGGAGATAGGTTCTAAGACCTACTGCGTTTACGTGAAACCGCGGATAAAGCCGAAAGCTGTATATACCGTAGCATATTTGTGTAACATACATAAGTGCGATAAAGTTTAATTGATAATTTACGTACAGTAAGACTTTACCAACATTAAATAAAGTAATAATAAAGTGTGTGTGAGTGTGGTTTTTATTTTTAATCATATCCAGAATTTTCACTTGTTCACTAATGGAAAGGCCATCATGGCTTTGAAACACTGTCAGCCTCACTACTCTTAGGCTGTGGGACCATTAGCACTGTGAATAAGGAATTTTTGAACAGAAACACTATGATAATGTGGCAACTAATGAGAGCAGCGAGAACGCTATATGCAGAATGGAGGCAAGTTCTGTGGGGAAGCGCAGGTACGGGGACAAACACGTCCCTCTGACCTATTCAGAGGGCTGTGGGGCAAAGGAAGATGAGTCAAAGACTGTGCGCGTTTGGGCTGCTGGATTTCACCATTTTACAGCCCGTTGTCCCTTGGCGCTCGTTTTAAAACTTACGAACGAACTTTTCTTTTCCATTTTTTTTTTCGGGCTGTGGTAAACCGCGGATAGTGAATCAGCGGATGCGGGGGTCCTATTGTATTTGGAAAACTTTCTGGTGAGTCCTTCTCAAGAAATTTGGCCGCGAAGCCAATAAAAATTCCAGTAGAAGCATTCGAAGCAACAAAAAAAAAACAAACAGTGGAATTGAATCGATATTTAAGAAATCATAATAATAATCCGTTTAGTAATCTTCGAGCACATGTTTTGACGTGATTAAAATTAAACGGATTTGAACAACTTAAGTAAGTATTTGCAGGTTTAATTTTTTTCCTAATAAATAGAAATTTTGTATTTAAACATACAGTAGAACCCCGATAATCCGAACTCTGAAAATCCGAAATTTCCGATAATCCGAACAGAATCTACGATGCAGGAAAACATTTAAATCCCACTTTCAATGTATAGGAAGTACAGTATTTAATCATAACATTGTGCATATTATTAAAATAACAGTTTTTAAGCTAGTATCGATTTACTCTGTATTGTAGGCTATTGGTAACAAAAGCCAACCGAAAAGTATGCAACACTTCGGCGTACTGCAGATACTGCTACTGATCACGTGATCGACTACTGTCTTTTCACAGTGTAAACATTCTTCTGTCTCACCGTTACGCTATGTTGTCAAGTGGGAGCTAATACCAAAGCTGTAACTGTGCACTGTATAGGCCTACCATGTAGAGTACTAATGTGTTGTTTTCGGATAATCCGAACATTTCCGAATCCGAACAGACCACAGCCCCAATTAGTTCGGATTTCCGGGGTTCTGCTGTATAAACGTTTGGCATGTATTATAGCTTAAAAATAAACGGAAACGATCGTTGTTATTGTTTTGACTACTTTGGAAAAAAAAAAGGAAATCGATGAAAATATGCTTTAAGTTCGTTCAATAACTTCTCGTTTGAATTTAAAAATTAAGTTAAATTTATTTTTCTTTCTAAAAACATTTATGAATTTCTTGAAAATGTGTCAGTGTGAGAACCATTTTGATAGATACGTAATGTTTATTTTATTAACATATATTAATTTAACATCATTAATAATTAATATCTCATACTTTATTTATACTAACTTTTCACTTATGTTTTCATAATTTAAATTTGTTTTTGAGAAAGATATATAAATGATTTAATTGTAATTTTCGAACTTAATTAAGAAAAGGAAATAGGAACGAGATCTTTTCTAATGTTTTCTAAACCTTTCCCATCTCCTATTGGTGGGAATTTTTGATTAAATGCAAAATAGAATGTCATGTTTGTGTTTCTGTGGATGACATTTAGAGTCGGTCGGTAAACATTGTGGAAATAAAAGCTATTTGGGCAAATGTCTCTTTGAACTAACGGAATAACTGCATTCAAGACAAAAATATAACAGTCCTAAGCTGTTTTGCACTAATTCAGAAGCAACGAACTGATTGCATTCAAAAGAACGCAATTAGAAAATTGATCATTAAATGAAGTGGAAAAATGAGCTTTAGTTTTCACAGATCATAAAATAATAATAATAATAACGATAATGTGGGCTCGGAAGCCAAGTGGTAATGCGCTTGACTACTGCCTGAGAAGCCGGGTTCAATCCCCGAACCTCGGCGGACGTCTGAATATTCTCCTCCAGACGAATTCTGGGGTCCACTCAGCCCTCTGATGAATGGGTACCGGGTTCTTTCCCGGGGGTTAAAAGACGGGCGTGCATCGGGTTGACCACCCGACCTCAACTTAGTGCCGTTGGTCACGAAACGATGGAAGACTTATCTCAGTCGGACCTCAGGCCTGTTGTTAAAGTCTAACGATACTTTTAACTTCTTTTAATAATAATTATAATAACTAGGTATCTATCGCATAGTGGCAACTGAGCATGCAGTGTTGGTGAGAGGGAAGGTGGAGACCAAAAGGAAAGTTGGAACAGAAATAAGCATCATGACAAATTTTTAGGAAATGTGATTCCTTGAATTTGTGCACTTCTTATTAAAAGTCATTCGAATAATCATAATAAAAGGAAGAGGAATTAATTGGCATCTTCACTGTTATTTTAATGAAAGAGGAAAGATGGTTCGTATTTTTTTATCTCTGTTCGCCTCAGAATAGCCAGAACTCAATCGGACTGCTTTACGTTTATGACAGTCGCCATTTTGATGCCATCGCACAAAACGAGTTATTTATGTTTTAACCTCATTTCCTAGAAAAGTGAGACTTATCGGATCCTTCATTCTGTTTGTATGTTCTTTCCCCCCCCCCCCCCTCTTGAACAGCAAGGTGGATCTTCTTGAAACTTGGGAAGCAAATTCGAGGACTAGAGAAGATCTACATTATCTACACTAGAGAAATTAGCGCCAGAAGTCGACAAAAAAAGTCCGATAGAACAGCATTGGAATCTAAGCAGTGGATTTTTTTATCCTATTTCTGTTGATACCTCATTGTGTTCAACAATAGGTATTAAATCCTTTAGCTAATCTTCTGCGCATGGTTGAATACGATTAAAATTAATCCGATGTAGACAATTTATACAAAGTTAAATTAGCTTAATGCGTGTTTAATTAATTTTTTCAGAAAGTTAAGAACCTACTTGTGTTAAGCAGATGTTGTAATGGGAATTTAAATGTAGGCTTTCGTTTTTATCCTTTTGACGATTTAAAAAAAGAAAAAAAGAAATAGCGTTTTAAGGAAAGTAGGTTTTGAGGTCTTTCAAACTTGTTGTTTTCATCAATTATTTAACACGTGGCATTTTGTTAAACTATGTTTCGGCCGACTTCACCGGTAGGCCATCATCAACAACAGAATTGGCTTATATTTGTGACAGCCGCCATTTTGCTACCATCGCACTATTAAGAAAATTGTATTTATTTATTTACCTGAGTTTTGAATCTTTACTATCTAAAATCGCTAAGCTTTGTAATAAATTTTACTAATTAATTTAGATTAATAACGCCTGTTTTATGGAAGTTTCTTTAATTACAATTTTCGATGCACTATTTCCTTTCAACTAATTTTAGCCTTGATCTTTCACATTATCAAAATGACTTTTTTTTTTCTTTCGTAATGATTTCCTAACTTTACTCAACTTTTAAGTATTTTTGCAACATGGTAGGTTTTTTTTCTTCGGATTGGAATGATAGGGATAGCGCATCAGATATCCTGACATGAAGGGCGATTCCATTTTTAACATGGAGCTTCAGAGAAAGGCGAGTAGGTGTGGCACGAAGCTCAAGTGTAGGTGACAAGAGTATCAATTACGTTTGGTTATCACCTGCCTGTTATTAGTCTCCTCGTTATCAACTGACGGCAACCCCAGTGACATTATCATTAGCTAAGGATTAATAATGTGGGGAAAGTAGGGCTCGAAATGCCACGGGGGTGAAATTAAAATTAGTTACAAATCAATATTTGTAAACTGAAGATACTCGCATGTGAAAAGTTACGATCACTTTATTTAAAGTTACAAGATTTCATCTCTTCGCCGCCATATTGGAGAGATATCTCAAAACAGTGTTAGGATATAAAAGAATTCTATTGAGCTTTTTGAGGAGCGATACCATTTGTCAGGGCTTTTGTAGTAGTTAATCTGAAATAAAGTTGCTCCTTCATATTTATTTGAGGAAGATTCAGGATGAGATGTCATAACTTCAACATAGCATTCTGGAGGTCTTTACAAATCATGAAACTCATGTTAACTTACGTCCAAATCGCTAGCTGAAAGGATGTGTGGGAATTTAAAAGAAATTAACAACTATTGAAAAGCCCTTTATTACAGTAAATGTATAAAAAGCAAGATATATAATATTCCTTGGAGAAGTTCCTATTAGAGATCTCGTGTACAGTGTAATGTTTTGACACTTATTGATTTCTAATATATTAGATATTAAATGGGTTTCATTCATTGTACGTTACTTTTTAACTCTCATACCTACCTTTCTCCAACGATATGGACAAGTAATGATAACCTTTTTACCTTATAATGTCGTTCATATTGCTATTGGGGGTCATAACATACCTCTGGAATCGCCCTGTAGGTTGTTTTAATATAGTGAAGTGCAATAGTGCTATAGGAAACTGGACCAACGAAAATCTAAATACGGTAAATTTACTTTTCATTTCGGACGGTAAAGGATCTCGAAACGTAACCGAAACTACTCGGCAGACTGTACAGAAATGTATTGAGGTTTATTATCTACTCTTCTTTGTTTGGATATATTTGTTTGAGATATTTGTCATAACTTCAGTGATTTGTAAATACAATTAAAAATTAATAATTTTGTTTGGTTATTAGTTTAACTCAGAGCTCCTCATAGTAACGAAGAACACGTGAATAATTTAACTTTTTTTTTTTTTTTTTTTATGAAAGGGAATTATAGCAAGAAATCCGTTCAAGAACGAAAGCCCACGTCTCTATATTGTTGTAGAGACCTTACAGTTTCTTTAATATTTCCTTTCCTTTTTAAAGCCATGAAAACTCAACCGTAAACGAAAAAGCCTTCATTCATTTTCAAATTATAATGTTTGCTGAAAAAAAAAATTAACAAATCCGTTTTATTTACCTTAAATTTCCCAAAGCCGGATAATCCCATCAAATCACGGGACAAATTAACGGGTTAGCTAAAAGGAGTGTTATGCTGGCTTAAGACATAGTTCTTGAAAGCGCCACATATGCATCTGGAGGCGATAATTGGGACTACAAAAATGTTGACGTTCAAACATTAGAACTAAAATATTGTTGTGCATAATAGCGCCACAGATTCACCTAGTGGCGACAATTGGAACTAAAATATTGTTGTGCATAATATCACCATATAACCTGGAGGCATAAACTAGAACTATGGGTGTAAACGGGAGAGCGGTGAGAGGATGGGCAAACATTGCTGAGGAATACTTCTACGGGGTTTTCGGGATAGATATACCGTAGATTTATAATGATTATTAAACCACGAGTTTTTTTGAACTGGGGAAAGTGTAAGAGAATGGGGTGGAAAGTCTTATATTCTCCGATCTCGATATTAATTTCATATCTGGGCATCTCGAGTTACAAAATTCAAATATAACATTACTGTATACCTATTATGTGATTTTTGTACCAACTGAGAAAGTTTCGAAGTGATCTCACAATTTTAATTTCTTTCTCATCTACATCATTGTTATCCGTACAAAGATCGTGTATTTTGCTAGTTCTTAATATAATTAATATTTAGATATTGTACTACTAGTAAAGTTCCTAGCTCCTTCAAAGAGACTTGTGTTTTGGCTATTTTTAAGCGCTGAAATGCTACCTTGAAGGGTCCAATTTCTACCAAAACTAATAGGGAGTTCAGCAGCATTCATTTACCCTCAAAAGTTTCAGCATTCTAAGACTAATAGTTTCTGGCTTATTGTTATTTGACCGTAGGCCCTTACTTACAAGTCAGTTATCTTAGGTTCTGCCCAAAGCAGAATATTCCTGACATGAACTAAACGATCTCAGACAGACAAGAATGTTATGCTTTTTGTTTTCTTCAGTCTAAATAATTATAAATATATTTGTACATTATATAATTTTCGAGAGGAAAAGCACATTTTGCTTCGTTAATCGTTGATTTCCCAAATCACTATTGTTATTCTTATGCTAATCGCACAAAATGTTTTTGATATTTGTATAGTTTAATGAAGAAAAAGAGAATTTCATACCTATTGTTTTCGTCTTTACTATTAGTAATAGTATTGCTTGGTCTTTACAAATAGTTCCATTTTTATTACGAAATAAGTAACTATCTTTACTTGTTTACTAGCTTTGCTCTTTTGAGTTTCAGTTCTAAACGAAGCTCCCACCCACCCACCCACCTACCAACCACACATACACACACAAAGAAAAGAAAATTGGAATATTTGTTTGTAAATCCGATTTCCTCGTGTCTGACGTGTCTTGGAATTGGGTAACCAGATGGTTCCAAATTTCTCATTAGAAATACGAGTCGCGTCTTCATCCAACGCTTTCTGACACCTGCAGTTGGCTCAGAGTCAACCTCTCTTAAAATACGCTCCATAGCAGCTACACTAATGAGGTATCAAGAATCGATTGAAGAGTGATAATTGCCACACTCCAGGTCTCTTCACTCAGGTGCTAATAAGGTTCCAAACTCCGTCAAGAAATGGATACTATTTGCCAGTAACTACTACGTGTTATAAAACGAATTGGTACGAAATGCATATATTTAAAAGTTACATTACACTATAAAAATAGAATGACTGAAGCAGTCACAGTTTTTGATAAATGCTGTGGAAGTATTTGTATGTTTGTGTCTGTGTGCGTATTCTCTCTATTAACTTTTGAATTATTGAAGACTTTTAAGCCACCACACATACAATTAAAAATAAAATTTATGCACAATTAAAATACACAAGTACTTTCGACATGGTCTATGTTTCTTTGTCAAGTGATTTCACAAAGAAATATAGACCATCCCATATTTCGTCTTCAAACCTTTTCTATTGTAAAGTACAGTAAATTATCAAATATCTTCCATGACACCAGAAATAAATGTTAAAACACTATATTTATTAAAAAAAACAAAAAAAACAGCAAATTTTCGAGGAAAAAATAAAATTCCTCCTCTTTTTCAAGCCTTTTACAAATAATAATATTAAAATTAAGTCACGAGATTTTGAACTTACAATATCCGTGAATATCATATAAACAGTACAATATTATATTGTAAGTTCTAATCTCATAACTTAATAATATATTGTATTAATATTGTATTGTTTATATGATATTCACGGATATTGTAAGTTCAAAATCTCGTGACTTAATTTTAATATTATTATTTGTAAAAGGCTTAAAAAAGAGGAGGTGTTTTATATTCTCCTCGAAAATTTGCTGTTTTTTTGAAATAAATGTAGTGTTTTAACATTTATTTCTGGTGACGTGGAAGATGTTTAAAAATACAGACCGTTTCGAAAGTACTTGCGTATTTTAATTGTACATAAATTTTATTTTTAATTGTATGTTTGGTGGCCTGAAATTCTTCAATAATTCAATTTACACACGTTAATTACTTTAAACTTTTGAATTAGTGAACGGATTTTATTGGAAATTGGATACAGAACTAGCTCCCTCTCTATTTAGCTTTTATTTACCATAATTATTTATTATTTTTTTTTCCATCTCAATAACTTGAATATGGGGCGAGATGAAATCGTGAAGCGGTTGAAGTACCTGCTATTAGACAAGTTTGTAGCGGCTTTAATAAAGGAACATTGTAATTGGTTTATTAATGAAATAGATGATTCATTTGAGAGCTTTTACTGAAACCAATTTCTAACCTTGTAAGGAAAGTATGATCCAAGTTCTTTCAGCTTATTCATTTCTGGTAAATGCTTCCTATCAAATAACAACAGATCAGATCAAAATATTCTTTAATGGATGTTCATAATAATCTGTAAAAGTCGAAGGGTTAACTTAACTTTCTTTTTCTCTGATAATCATTTTATAGGTTTTGTACTTTACAGTAATATGAAAAATATTAATTATTAAATTATTCATTTAATACTTGTACAGTATTAATGAATAATTTACAGTAATATGTTTAGGTAGCAGTTCTGATGGTCATGGAGGTTCGTGGTAGCAGAATGGATATTATGTGTATCTTCCTTGAAGTATTTCTGATTCTGTATTGCCAGCAGACCAGTATGTAACAGTGCTTCCTTCCTCCACCATCCAGTAAACATGATAAAGCGAAAAGAATTTCTTGAAAACTTTAAAGAAATGCGGATCTTTCCTTATCTTCACTTAAAATTTATTTCTGACTTCAATTTAGAAGTATAATTAATCAAAGAACAAAAGACACTGATAATTTCGGCATGTTAACGAGATATTTACCATTTAATTGGTTTTAAAATAGTTAATGGTTCCTGTAAACAAGAAAAAGTCTAACTTGATCTCAACGTATTTATATTCTAAAACTCGAATATTTTAATACATGTAACTTATCGGGGACTTCAGCCATAGCCTGTTTGTTTTATTTATATAAATCCTCATTCTATCCAGAGTATTATATGAGGACAAATATTTTGTAACTATATGTCGACCTCCCTTTGAATACTGATCTACAGCCAGTGTTTACCATATATTCCATAAGGAAAAATCAAACTCGTCGAATGAGTCTCTGCGTGTGTTTCTCTTATAAACTTTCGAACCACTGGATGAGTCTTCTTGAAACTTGATATGAATATTTGAGGACGCGAGACGATCTAACTGAAATCCTTTCCAAATGGATTACTCTCGAGTTATTAGCTCGAAAAGATGATAAGAATTCCCTTAGAAAAATCCTAATTGACAATTTCAGTAAATAACACTGATTTTTTTTTTTTTTTTTACAATGGATATTAGAATTTGAAAATAAACATAGGCTTTTCGTTTTGTCGTTTTCACTACCTTAAAAAAAATATTAAGAAACCCATTTTAGTTTTAACTTCGAATGGTTTGAAATGCAAATGTTTCTTAGATTCGTTACTCATTCAATTCTTTTTCGCACTCGGCTCCTGTAGCCACGAACTCTTTACCATGTTTTCTCTTTTTGTCTTGTGCCGACTTGTGCCACCCAGCAGCCGATCACAAGGCCTTCGGTGTTGCCGTACCTGTGATCTCCTCCGAATCCCACGGAGTTTTGTTGTCGACAGCAAACGAAACAATTTCACGGTTGGCCGCTGCTATGGAAAGTCCACTTTGAGGCTTACTATCCATTGGCAATCGAAAAGTTCCGCTCTCGTGACTTTCTCGTGTTTTTGTTTGACATTGTTATTATATATGATCGAATAGGAATCCTAAGAACGTTTGTTTGCATGTGTGTACTTTTTTTTTTCTTTTTCATTAACAAGCATTTCTCGTAGTTTTTTTGAACAGATAAAAAGTTGAAATGAACTTCTTTTTCTAAGTATTTTAAAGAAAAAAGAGGATTTTTGAATTCCTCACATTTTATTTTATTTATTATTTTCTTTTTTTGAAAGGACTAAAGAATTATATTGAAGAAGAATTTGCTTTGGAATTTCTTATTAGATTATTGTTAATGTCAAAGGTTAATGAATTGTATTTAAGTCGTAAAATGAGAATATTAGAAAGAGGAACAATTACATCATACCGGTATCTTTTTCTATAGCTTATTTTCACAAAGAAGTTGCAGAAATTTAGTCTTGTGGCATGCCGCAGACAAAATAGTCCCTAATTCAAAGTTTACAACGAATCTTTATCTGTGAATATTTTGTATGCAGGAAGGTGAACTAACTTACGTTTCTTTTATTTTCCACCAATCACAGGACAGGCAATTTTTAAAACAGCCGAGGAAGCGGAAGGATACATGGCACCATTTAAGCAATTTGTCTGCAAACTTAACGATACAATCTATAGAAATGAATTAATATATTAAAAAGCATGCGTGCTTTTTCGTGAAGTTTCCGTGAGATTTAAGAGGTATATTTTATTTATTTGAGTGCAGAAATAGAAATGTCATCCTTCTGTAGATGGCAATACTGTTTTGGATATGATGGCATCTTCTTAGTAACGTTACATTTCAAGACTTCTCTAATATTAATCTGACTAACTCGATAGCCTTATATACCAATGTAGGATAATCAATATAGAGCTTTAATCCGATCTGATGAGTAGCGCCATCTTACGGGAAAATCATGCAAACCTTCTAAGATTACCATTAATTCCATACTCACAATATTCAATTCATCAGCATTCTTGCAATAAATAAATTAAAATATTAATATTACTAAAAAAAATGAAAGGAAGTACTTTTGGCAGCTTAGTAATTAGACAATTTTATTCAAAATTATGATTTAACATAAAATAAACGACAATATTTACAGATTGTAATTATTATTCAGGATGAACTGTTAATTTGGAAGCAGTATCGGAAAGTTACCATGAATTACGAATGAAACGAGTTATGTAAAGCGTCAGTTTTCAGTAATAGGATACGTACACTTTGAAAATGACCTGATTGTACTTTTCCCATCCCCCTAAAAATAAAAGATTCACTTGTCAGCGTTTTATTACAAATTTTATGTCGAAAGTTCAATTAACTTCCTGTCAATTTGAGCGTGACTTGAAATCACTTCCTATAAATACCAAAGTCTATATTTGATTGAGTTTGTCTGAATAAGACATGTTTATCAGCAATTATTATCAGATTATAAGAATAGGCTTCTTTTTTTTTTTTTTTCAGAATTTAAATACTAGCTAACGAAATTATCATTATGGAGAGTATTAATCTAAGAGGTATAGGGAATAAAGAAATAAATATGAGAAGATACGATTGAATATCAAGCTGATTATTTTTTTTTTCTTTATTGGAGGGCAAGCGTCGGACTGGTCATCTTCCGTTGCTCTCTTGTGTTTGAAGATACACGCACAACGCTTTAGCCTAACTTTTCTTAATGAACTTTATAAATGCATTTTGACATTTTTTTTTTTTTTTTTATGTTAACCAATCCTATTAGGTGCAATTAGATTAATTACACCTGTGTTATAGGTGCTGGAAATTTGTTATATGACTTATAAAGTTGAAATTAAAAGCATAGATTAAAAGTTTTCTTTTATTTTATCATTAATTATATCATAGATTAATTGATTTTTAATACATTTAATGCTATTACTAGTATAATTTTCCCAATTTATTTGACCAAATAATTTAAATTTGACATAATTGTCTAATCTGAGACCAAAATTATTATTTGGTTTACTAATTTCAAAAATATTCAACCAGTTATTTCTAGTCGAAACACCAATGTTGTAGTTTTGTTTTTTGTCTCTAATTTTGTAGAAATTGTTCAAAATAGTTTTATAAATAAATTTTTCTTCTATTTTTAATATTTTGTATTTATAACGAATTTTTAATTTTTGTTCAGAAGTTTCGTTTTTATAATGAATGTAAATGCTATTAAAAATCTTTAAAATCAATTTATTGATATTATCAATTTGACATTTATTTAAAAAAATCCAACAACCCTAATGAGGACGAAACATTAGTACAAACATTAGCTGTTTGTACTAAGTCAGCGGAAAAGCCTTGGAAATTAAACATGAAATTTCATTAATTTAGAAATATTTTCTTTGTCGTGAGATGGTGGACCTTACTTCATTATTATACAGCAAAGCACTTTATCGTAATTGATTTGGGGGCAATAAAAAAAAAAAAAAAGTTTGCGCATTGTTCAATGCATAGTGAAACTAGCAATATTCCGAAATATGTAATTATTAGAATCTTATAAATTGTGAAATCTATACTATATCCCTATTATTATTATTAATTTTTTTGCAGCTTTCGAAGTAATAAAGTCAGAGAACTAATAAAAAATAAATATATATATATTTTTAAGATATTCAAGTTACTGTCAATCTTCGCCCGTCCCCTTCTTTTTTATCATTCCAATTACTAACAACTATTTATTCTAAAATGCTGATATTTTAATGATAGATTTAGGCGATGAAGTGTGAGATCCTGATGATTTTGATTTAGATCGGTGCATTCGTAAGGAATGTGTGATAGAAATTTTGACTGTTGTATGTGATTTTATTGTTAACTTATATCTGAAAATGATTAAATTGTGATAAAATGTTCATTGCTTGATTGATCTGCGTGATAAACTGTCGTCAGATTTAATTTGTTATTCTCTTGGGAAACGATTCTCTCAAACGTATCAAAATCTCTCCATTCGTCATCACGATAACTAATTTATCTCTAGAAGCTGAAATTTTGTTCGTAAGTTTCGTCTATCGGTATTAGCATCTGTTGATTTTCATAAAACTTAGCCTTAGATCAAGACAGTATCAAAGTGAATGCATTTCAATCGTTAATAAGGGTTGTAAACCCCCCCCCCCCCTCAGTGCATTCGAAAATGGAAGAAATCTAGGATTCTGGATCTTGGTTTTTTTATTTGGAAAGTTCACCCGTTTGTATATAATCAAAAACGGGAAAAATATAGAAATGCACAAATTCGTTTGCTTTCACACCTTTGAGCTATCATCGACAGCAATCTGGGACAGCTGTTTCGACCTTATTAGGACTAATCAGCCAGATTCAGCCTCGATGATCAAGCTCAGAACGCGTGAAAGTCTATGGATCCTTCTCCCGCTCTCGAAAGTGGAACCCCCACAAAAGCAAACGACGACAGAAAAAAATCGCTATAACTAGTACAGCATAATTACCTTAACCCTGCTAAGCGCTGGGCATAAAAGGCATTTCTGATGAGTCCTAATAATTACGAAACAGCTGTCCCAGATTGCCATCGATGTTGGCTCAAAAGCATGAAAGCAAACGAATTTGTGCATTTCTATATTTTTTCCGTTTTTCATGTTACATTTGATGCACGTAAAACCTTCTTACATATAATCAAAAAATAAACCGAAAAAAGGATTTTTTTTTTTTATTTTTTATTTGGTTGAACAATTAGGACCATTATAAACCCTGCCATTCCAAAATCCTTAATATGCCAGATAATCGAAAATTAGAATGCCAGCTTCTTTTTATCAACTTCTTGTTGTTATTTCTTGTTTGTGGAAAGAAAAAGATTTCAAGAAATTATTTTTTTTTTTTATTAATTGCAGATTTTTTACTACCAACTATGAGACACTATATTTTGCACAGTTTCAAATTCTTCGGCGACAAAAAGTTACGAGATTGGTTCTAATTTGTCCTCAAACATTACAGTTCTGTATAAAGTAAAAAAAAAAAAATGTCTACTTGCAAATCAGCGAATTTAAACACAATATCTTGTTTAATAGAAGTTTTATTAGGAGGTCTTTATTTCGTTTGGCAGACGTCTGCTGTAACGGTATCAGTCAGTTAAAAACTCTGCAATGGCGTCTGTTGTCACTACCGTTGTTGCTTCATTCCGTGAGCATGAGTCACTCTCGTCAGCCGCAGGATTCGTTTATAAATTCGGGTCACTTCTTGGCGGGAGATGTTCACCAAAGAGTTTGTTGACTGTAGAAGTTGTTTCGGCTCGTTATCACCAAGAAACAGTTGCAGGTCAAAAAAAAAAAAAAAAAAATCTGATTAACGGAAGGTATTAAGAAAAATGTAACGAAAAATTTACGATTGTAATTAGCGGAATGTTTTATTTATTTATTTATTTTTCCAACTAGTATAGATTTACGAATTTGCAAGAGTTAGTCCAAATCTTTTGAAATTTATAGGGACACATTTATAAGAATGCATTTGCGTTTTTAAAACAAAAACTATAAGTTTGTCATTCAGTCATTAAGTATTTAGAATCAAATACTGAAAATTAAAGAAATTCTTATAGGCCTAACAATAAAATAAGAAATTTGAAATATTTTCGTTGAAACTTCTTTAATTGCTATATTTATTTGGTTTTTTAAACCCACAGACAAAAAAAAAGGGACTTCAGTTCAAAATGACTGAAATACAAATTATAAAGATCTTTTAAGACTCAAAAATAGAAATTATAACTACCTTTTAAGACTCATTCTAGAATAGCTGTTTCACTCTTACTGAAAATCATCCGTAAGGATTACCAGTTTATTATAACTCAAAGAATCCCGATGAGAAATTTGTCAAGTTGGATAGATATTAATAAGAATTTGTATTAATACAGTAATAAATGAATTATTTATTTTAACCAATAAACAATTATTATATCTCCGGCGTCCAAGAGCTAAGATGACTCGAACGGCAACTGTCTTTACGTTTCACCTTATAGCTAATAAACACTTAAGTCACATTTACATTAATAAACAGAACACTTACATTTTTTTTCCCTACTATTGCATGCCCACATGTTTTTAGTTTATTTATAACTAATTCACAAAGAAATTTTCTCAGATGAAGTATGTAGCTAGTTACAAAATTAAAATTCCTATTATTTGGCTTTCAGACGTTTCAGTTTAATATTTGGAAATCATTCACCCTTTCATAATCTGAATTCATAAAATTAATCGATTGTGTTCTTTCTCCAGTAACTTTTGAATCAGTGACTGGTTCTTCTTGAATTTTAGCCTGAGAATTTTCGCATAAGAGAAGACTTTTTTTTTCCTGTCTTGAATTTCTCTATTTGGAAATCTAAGAAGAATTGTGAATGAAAACAAATTCCCTTAGAATCGAAATAGTTAAATCTTCTGACGACAAACAATGAATTTCCGTTATCTTGTAACAACACATCCTACACCGTCTGCCGCCATTTTTTAGGCAAGTTTGCATAATAGTTCGGCACCTGTTGAGTTCATTCTGTCGGTCTGTGCAACGTTTCGATTTCCCTTTGACCGATTATCTTGAAACTTGCTTTTATAGAAATACGGAAATAAAAAGCCCAGATCTTATGAAAATTAAAGATCGTTTGGGCTTCTTAAGATGCCATAAATCTTCATATATTCTTTAATACTACTTAAAAATAGCAACATCAACAAATTATTAAAAAATGATTTTAGTATTTATTTTTAAGTAGTATTAAAGAATGTATCGTTTGGGCTTGTTTTCACTTAAAAAACCTGCAGATATCAACGGATCACCCATAAATTAAATAATTGAATAATTTTCGATTTTATAGTAAAAACTTAGATATATGAAATGTAAAAGCAATTCTTTAAAAAAAAAAAAAATACTAATACAGAGAAAGTCCTAATTTCTGAACTAGATTTAGTAGTTAGATGGTCATTGTCATTCTTATCCTTTCCTAAATTTTTATTATAAAACAAACTGGATTATTCTTAATGAAGGCCACTTTTGTTTTGTTTTTTAATCGTACCAGAACTTCAATCCTTAGACCACAGTGATGAGCCTCAAATCCACATGGGGAGCTAAGAAGGCACATTTTATACCCTTAATCCCACGAAGAAAATTTCGACGATTTCAGTTACTTAAATAATAAAAAGCCAATTAAAATGGGTGTGTTTCCAAATAAGAAATGTTTATTGAGGTTTGTTTATGTTTGGTTTTTATCTCGCGACCAACGCCAAGGTTCCAAAGTTAGTGGACCTCCAGCAACCAAGGACCACATGAAAGAGAATACTAAGCCTTAATCTACTAAATATTGTCTTTCATTATAGTGAAAGGAGTGTAACAGCGTATTTGTTTCTTATTTTGATACTTTTTCATTATTGAATCCCAACTTTTTTGAAAATAAGCAACAACTCATTAAAAACGCAGTTGCTAGATCGTATTGCTCTATCAGTATTCAAATTTTCCAGTAGATGTACACTTCATATCATTATAATTCATCTTTGCACATTCATTTTTATTTCTGTATTATAGGCGAAACCTTCAGAGTAGAATGTCTGTTTATTTAAAAACCAAAGTACATAAGATAAGAGATAAATTAAAAGTTTTGATATTATAAACGTAATCTTTCAGGCTAAGGTAATTTTAAAATACAGACATTAATATTATTATCAATCAACATCTTAGTTTCCTTCCATGTCATTTAACTTTGTTTAAAATTTGATCCCTTAAAAGATCTTTGTAGCAATAAGGCGCTACGGTATGTTGTTTTCTTTGTATAGATTTATGAAGTCCTTGAATCTTTGATAACAGAACAGCAGCGCACTCTCTTGATCATTTTTGTAATTAAAGAATAAAATCGACTTGCAGAAAAATTTATTTTGATCGGAATATCTTTTACCATTGCTAATCATGGTTACTATTATTCTGTTAATTAACAATGTTTCGCATTGTTATTAATAAGTCTTTGGAATTATTTCCCGTGCTAATTCATAAACAAATGATATTTAATAAGCTTAAAAAAGTTATTTGTTTATATCTCATCGTAAGATTTATTTCTATGTTTCTTTAAAATATATTTAAGACTTTAAGACCCTGGAAATATCCATAAAAAGTAAAAAACAGGGAAAGTTTACAGTAAAATAAAGAAGCTGGGCTTCCCATGTACTACTGAATTGAATTGAGTTACCGTAAATAATACCTTTAATTTGTTTTTGTTTTTTTAATATTTTTTTTAAAAAAAGGTCTTACAGTTTTTAAAAATAAGAGAAAAAAATTAAAAAATCAATACAGAGATAATATTTCAGCTGGAAAGGTTTTGTACATATTTTCTGCACCTTTACTGACTAGAGCACAGACACGTGCTTCAATGTTATTTAAAACAATGTTTATTT
This sequence comes from Thereuonema tuberculata, assembly GCA_023159025.1. NCBI lineage: Eukaryota > Metazoa > Arthropoda > Chilopoda > Scutigeromorpha > Scutigeridae > Thereuonema > Thereuonema tuberculata. The sequence continues at coordinate 47,408,325 of JAFIDM010002131.1, read as the reverse complement.
AGGGCATTTTCCTGATTTATTCAAAAGTTGACCAAATGTCTGGAATTTTAGATTGTACGTTCATTTTACATAGAGGTTTCCTTAACCCTTTAGGGTTTAAACCCTAATGTTGCATAGTTTGTAAAATATTTACAAAATCATTTTAATAACTTTAAAAAAAATTGGAAATAACTTTAGAATTGTTCTGTAATTGAGAATAGGAAAGACTTAGAATTGGGTTCCTTGAGTATTTTTTTTAATATACCAAAGTTGTGTTTTTGAGGTAAGAATCTTAATGTAATAGGATACATATTAAGAATATTTAATATTAAGAAGAGCAGTTTCCTAATTTCTTCTGTAATCATTCCACTATTTTTTTTGTATTTTTTTTTTTTTTGTAATGATTAATTATATTCTCTATTCAAAAATCATACAAGCAAAGCTACTAGTAAGCATTGCCAACTAAACATAGCATTTCCACATCCCATTCCTGTTCTGTCATTGAAGAAAGCCCTTGGTGCACTTATTACTAAGAATATCTACTGTTTCCTTATGATTCCATTTAATGCTTGGGGTTTTATTTTTTACGAATTTGGTACTGGCGAGTTTCAGAAATGCAAATTACAATGTTTTAGAAAAGTAAAGTTAATTGATTTTTACTTATAAATAAAATTAAAACTTTAATAAAAGTTTTATTTTTCTCTTTGGTGATTGATTAATTTCCATATTTTTTTTTTTTTGGACATATTGAAAAGTTTTTTAAACTTGATAGCATTTTGTTAATAAAAAATAATTAAATAAGTGTTTTACACAAAAAAAACATCCAAACATTAAGAATAAAAAAAAAAATAGAATATGCTTATTAAAGTTTTTAAATTATTTCCTTAATAAAATATATTTTACCTATATTTCATACATTAAATGAATAATTTGATATGTAAATTAAGATAATATTAAGAATATTAAGAAACATACTAATATTAATATTAAGAAACATACATCCAAAATTCTTTATTTTTTTTTTAATTCTTTTATTAGTGTTAATTAAAACCTAAAGAAACTGTCTAGTAGTGAAATGCTGTTTGTATTATGAATGCATAATTGTATTTAAATTATTTCAAAGTACAATTTTATTTATATTTATTTTAATTTTCCTGTTATAGAAAAGGAAAATCCTTGGCGATTCAACTTCTACTCAGGTTTTGCGAGATTTAGAGATTTCCCTTCGCACTAATCATATAGAGTAAGTTGATTTTTTTTTTTTTTTATATTGCTGTTCAAAATGTAGGAATTCAATTTTGATTAATGGAAAAAAGTTCATTGAAGTCAGTGTTTTTTCATTTTTTTTTTTTTCATCTGTACGGGATATTAAGAATTTACCCTTTTTTTTAAAGAAAGGGGAACCATACATTGTAAGCGTACTGTATATATATTTTTATTAAGTTTCTTAGAATGAGCTTTATCTGACTTAGCAATAGATATACTCACTAACTTGGATTTCTAAGTTAGAAACTTAATTGCAAATTCTGACAGACTTTGAAAAAACATTATTGTACCATGTTGAGAGTGAAATCCAGAATCCAGAAAATTTGGTAGTGTTGTAGTTGTTTGCAGTACTATACTTATGGGTTCCAAGAGTGTAAGAAACTGACAGAACAGCAGTTAGTAGTAGACCTTTGTCACAATGATTCTCTGGTGAACGTAGGCTGTCCTATCTTCTATAATTGAAAAACTATATTTAATGGCTTATCAAGAAATTCAACCATTGAATAAATGGGAATGAATTCAAACCACAATTCAAAGAATGAGCCTCCAAAGTAAGTTTCACTCATAGTACCCATATTTATGCCTAACCATCAACTGACTAGATCCTAATCTGGAGACAGGACAATTCACCAGAAGATTTCAGCATTTTGATATGGAAGATGATTTCCATAGAATTTTGGGATCCATAAATGATACTGCAAGATTCTTATCAGATTAACCCTATCCTCCAAGATGGTGTAGATATTTCCCCAGGACAGTGGGTGTATTATGCCAAGTTGCCATTTTATTTGAGTGTTTCACTAAACATGAAAATGATGTCTGAATGTTATCATGACCATCGAAGTCTCTATGTTTGTATTCCATAGAATATATCTAGCAACTGAGAGACCCTCTCCACCAAAACACAAATTTAAATTTACACATCTACTTAATAGAAATTCTTTTGGCATAGAGCACACACGTCCTGCAAAGTTTAACTATCTTACAGAAATCCATTCCATGCCATTTAATGGAAGTTCTAGCAGGGGAGGAAAATAATGATAAAAGCAGAGTCTACCAAAGTATTTGAAAATTAGTCATGATGTTTTGACTAAACAGTGAGTGTGTTTGTCTATACAGTTGACTCGCGATAATCCGACATTTGACAGTCCGACGCAGGTTGATTCGAAAACCGACCCGATTGAGGCGGTCACGGAGGTGAAATGCACAATCACTCACGATGAAGTTATGTCGGCTGCAAACACTTTGATACATTGGTGTGAGGAGAGGGAACTCGACTACGAGAACATTTTAATGTTAAAAGATATTCAAGAAAAAGCCATGACAGACTCTTTTCATAAGAAGAAACAAAAAACCATTACAGATTTTTTTTAAGCCGTAAATACATATGCACATAATTAATTTTTTGTTATTTTAAGACATAAAATTATATTTTACATTATAGACTGTAATTTTATTTTTTTAAGACATAAATACAGAAATAAATTAGTATTATATACATATGTATTCATTTCTGTAAAACTATGCCTAATGAGTTTTTTTTAATATCCTCAATGGCCATAAAATATGTACTCAATATGTATTGTAACAATAAACGTACTGTAGTTCTGTATATACCGTAAAAGCTCCAATAGAGGCCCCGGCGTTTATTTGCAAAACTAGCCTCGGCTCCCATTATTAGAGGCCGGCCATTATTAACAAAAACCTTCAGAACGCAATATTTTTACACATAAATACCAGCTAATATTACAACAGCTATTTTATTTGAATTTCACATGCTACGTAAGGCTGTTAAAGATAAATGGCAATGTCTTTCTGTACCTTTTGCTGCTATACATCATCCGAATCTGCAATGACGGGCGGCCGCCTCACTGGAAGTTTCTTTAGAGTATTCCACTGCTCGAATCTTAAAGGCAATGCCAAATGACCGTTTTGGCTGCATATTGTAAGGCAATGTACCGTAAGGTATTACACACGACTATAGATACGGACGCTTACACTAGTACCGGTAGGCAAATATCAAAGACCCGGCTACTATTTGGCCATGTCCCCTCTGCAGCCTGGCGCTTATTAGAGACCGGCGACAATAAGAGCCTCGGCATTTATTGGAGCATATGCGCTACATAACTTAAATTTTCTTGCCTTAGAAGTCAAAATTCAGTTTAAAAAAAATCAACCTTTGGTCGACATTTTTGATAATCCGGCACCTCCTCGGTCCCTTAACTGTCGGATTGTCGCGAGTCAACTGTATTTATAAAAACATAAATGAATTGTTTGCAGCAGCAATGTTAGATTTTTTTGGCATCTGCAGGGAATGATCAAAATTCTGCCCCAAGGCCTGAGGGTTTAAATTTTCTATTTTTTTAAATAAATAAATCATAATTAAATAGTTTACTTACAGTCTAATTAGTTGAATTAGTAACTTAGAAACTCAAGTTTTTTATTAAATTTGTTTAATATATGTTGATCATTAATATTTTATTTTATTTTTCAGATGGGTTAGGGAATTTCTAAATGAAGAAAATAAAGGATTGGACACATTAATCGATTATTTATCTTTTCGCCAAGTCTTCTTAAGGTATTTTTTTTTTTTTTTTTTTTTTTAACCATAGATTTCACTTTAGAAACTTTTCTTTTTTGATAACACAAGTTTATCAAAAAAAAAAAAAAAAAATTGATATCTTTAATTGTAAACCAATTAAACATCTGGTGAATATATAATTATAATTGTTCTGTCTATTGCTTCCTGTTTGTTATCCAGATTAAAAATCTGCTTCGTTCAAAAAAAAAAAAAAAAAAAAAGAAAAAATAATCAGTTCCCCTTTGAAATAAGTGAGCATTGCTACATCTGATAACTGTAGATAGAAAAATTGCTGGAAGATTATTAAAAAAAAAAAAGAAAATACTGGAAAAAACCACATTTAAATCAGTGTTAAGAGAGAAGGGTAAAAACCCAGAAAAAAAAAGGCAATTACTATATTTAAAATTAAACTCAAAACAATGTTTAGGCTGTATTTTTTTTTACATTGAACAACACAAGGTTTTGTCGTATTTCATTTTCATGCATCCAGTTACTACAAAGGAACTGATGGCTCACATTCCCTTCTATATGTTTTCATTTGAGAAGCCAGCAGTAACTTATTGTTACGGCTAAAAAAGAATAAGCATACTTTTCTTTTCTTTTCTTTTTTTTTAAGAGCTGCTAAGTTGTTATACAGAAGCAATGAAAATCTTAAATAAAAATCAAAGTCATAAAATTTAGGTTTTAGCCAATCAAATTTAAAAATTTTAAAAGAACCAATAACCATTTTAATTATCTGCTTAAATTTGGAGAGTTTCTTTATTTTTATTAATTTTTTTTTATTTCTTTTAATAAAAAATAATTAGGACACACATTATAAATTAATAAAAGCCTCATTAAACTAATTTATATATAGCTTTGGCCAATTTTTACAACCTGTTTTATTTCTTTGAGAGAGATTCAGAAAATTGTGAAATCCCTACTGAAAAGGTTAAAACTAAATTTTTTTTTTAAATTAAAATTTTAGCCAACTATTAGTTATTTTAGTGTTTCAGTCTTCATTTGTGAAATTGGTCTCAAATGAATATAATTATTCATTTATAAAAAAAAATGACACATGAGATTCAGAATTCATTTATGTTAAATAACATTATTCACTAATCCATATTTTTATTTATTTTATTTAATTCTATATCTTTTGTTAGTCTTAAAATTATTCCATTCTCAACGATAATATCAGTGTTTAAGATAAATTAGTTAAAGTGACAAATTCTTATTCTGTTCAAGTATATTCTTTACATTTACATGTAATGACCTGTCCCTTTCAGATTAAAATATCGGTTGTTTCGGAACTCAGATCCAAATATTACCTCCACTGTGCACCTCTATAAATACATAAGACCATATAAATATTCTTTCAAAAGAAATATCATCAAGATACCAAATGAAATAGCTCTGTAAGACCCATAGTTTTAGGATTCTCTGTACTAGTTAAAAGAGAAAGGTCAAGAAGGTCACAGTAACAATTTGAATAATCAAAGCAGTAACTCTTTCTCCATGATTTGCCATCTATACTTAGCCAGGGCTGGAGGAAGTTCAATTGCCAGCAGAGGTTGGGGATTTTTCCCTCTACTAAATGAGTCCTAGGGTTCACCCAGCCCTCTGTAAAATGGGAACTGTGTTTCCTAGAGTTAAAAGGTGAGAGGATGTTGGATTGACCACTGATCATTGGGGCCTATACAGGTAATGCCTCAAAGAGGGTCTAAATGACCTGTAAATTGGGATCCTTCAACTTTTTAACTTTGGACAAAAACATAGAAAAATGTTGAAGAGTTTTCTGATCTTTGCTGATATTTTGAAATTATCATGTTGGTAAATCAAAGTAAAATGCTTTTATGATGATTCAAATATTAATCCAATCCAAGAGTAATGTATTTTTTTTTTTTTATACTATGATAAAAATATTGACACATTTTTTAGTGACCGATTTGGGAGCTATTGTGATAGCAATGAAAATCGTTAGCTATTGCGTTTGTCCTGTCCGTGTCTTTCCACCCCTAACAACTCCCAAAAGGAAGGTCGACTCGACAAACGGATTTCACCATCGTGCTCAGAGGTGCAAAAACTGTAGGCCTGTGGTATTTTCAGGGGAGAAGCCCCCTCCCCCCCAACCTTGAGATATTTAGCATTGTTGTCATTGTATACCCCCCCCCCTTAAAATCTCCCGAAGAAAAGATCGGATTGACAAACAGACTTTGCCATTGTGTTCAGAGGTCCAAACAACGTAGGAATAGGGTATTTTCAAGGCCTCCCCCATTATAATTCGAGATATTTGGTATTGTTTTTATTGGATTGCCGCTATTAACTTAAATGTTAGAAATGCAACTTACTAATTTCAATTGTCAGCTATAGCCTGATGGTTAAGGTTTTGGACTCATACTGAAAGTTGTCGGTTCGAATCTGTATATCCACATTTGTTTCTCTTTTTTTTTTCTCTTATTTTCCTAATTTTTTTTTTTTTTTTTATTTTTCCTTATGTTATTGTACTTTCTTTTTTTATTATTATCGGTCGCCCTTAAATTTATGCTTTAGCACAAAATTATATTCACTTGTTTATTCTGTCCTTTAACATTTCTGTGAATCAAATTTTCTTTTTATTTATATGCATAAAGTATACCTTTTCTTTGTTTAGTTTTTTATTTTCTTTAATTGATATTTCCACGCTATCATTTCCTAAACCATTAAATCATTATTCTGACTTATAATTAACAGGCATGAGCAAATCATCTCCAAAACTTTACAAAATTCTTTGGAAAGAATCCCAAATGGCCATGTGCCTACCAGGAGGTCAGTCCTAGAACTCGATACGCCGAAGATGAGACGAGCTACAAAACATATTCAGAAATTGAATATGGGAGAAGCAAAAGATGATATTCATGTCTGCATCATGTGCCTGCGTGCCATTATGAATAATAAAGTAAGTAATACTTTATATTATGGTTTCCTAAGAATTAGTAGATTTTTTTAACAGTTCCACTTAACACTGCAACTTAATAACAAAGAAATAGCTACTAAAGATAACTCATTACAAAAGTTTAAAAAGTATTCTTTCTTCCTCAAGAGAGCAACGGAATACGACAAATTATAATCTGATATAAGTATATACAAACAGATGTTGTTTTCATTACTGTGGTAACCAGTATTAGACAAGATTTTATTGTCAGGATAGCTAATAATGTTTGTAAATATCTTTCTACATAGCCATTTTTCTTAATTCTTATTTCCTTTTTAAAAATTATTGATACTTGGATAATTTCCACTTTGTGGAGATGAACGTTGCATAGCGGTTTCTGTATTATCAACATAGTTCACTACATACATTGGAACCTAATGTGGTCTTTTCTTTTGTCTTCCAAAGAGTTATATTCAACTATGGAAAACCCTCGATAAGTGATTCTCTTGTTATTAAATAAACAAAAGAATAAAAGAAACACTTTGGTAAGGTGTAAGCCAATGCGAGTTACTACCAATTAATTTATTCAGTCGTTAATGGTGGTCAACAAATAAAGAATATCTGCTTGTTTTGTGTGGCATCTTAATGTCACATAAATACTACATAAAGTATGTTTATTCGATATGCAGATACGACCTCATTCCTATGCAAAATCATTTCGTTTGTTAAGTTCAAATAATAATCTCCGATAATAATTTATTGAACTTCACAATCTACATTCAAGAAAGTCACATTGATTAAAATATCACTTAATAATGATAATGTGAAAATTACATCTAAATCTTCTGTTTGGTTTATAAATAGTCTCACTGTGCCTTGGGATAGTTAACTTTGCATTTGAAACAATGAACTTTCTCGTTTTTTTTTTTTTTGTGGGATGCCACTGGATAAACCACTTCATCATTTTGGTAACCATTTCATACTGATGATATAAACTAATGTATTTTGAGTAATTCCAACTGATAACAGTTGCAAAATTTTCCTATCATAGGCTTTCATGAAATGACTCAATGTTAAAGGCAATACTAATTAAAAAAGAAAATCAACCTAGCAAATTTGCTATCCCTCTGATTTTGAAAGATCTCAGCACAATTTTAAATTAAAATACAGAAGAGAATCGTTTTTAATTACGCAGAAAGAATTTTCATCAATTAAACCTTTATACTTATAATTATGCCAGGAAGTTTTTTTCACTGATTTTATGTCAAATTTTCTTATAAGTTTATATTATATCTTAAATACAGTCACTTTCTTTTAAATCAAATTTTAAAGAATGCTAGGAAATACTAAAAATCTTATATTGAGGAATGAGCAACATTTAATTTAATACATATTTTAATATTAAATTTATAAAATATTGTTATTTATTAACTACAATATTTTTTTTTTTTTATCAGCTAAGTTTACTAACCTCTCCTTTTATTTCATTTCAGTATGGCTTCAACATGATTATTGAACATACCGAAGCAATTAATTGTATTGCATTAAGTTTAAATCATAAGAGTCTCAGGTAAGTTCATTTATTTCTTGTGTCTTCTTCTTTTTTATATATAAGTGTAATTTTTCACTTAAATTAATGACACCAAGCTAATGTTTCTTCTGCCTATTTTCAGAACAAAAGCTCTTGTGTTAGAACTTCTTGCAGCAATATGTCTAGTAAAAGGAGGACATCAAATTATTCTGAATGCCTTTGATAACTTCAAGGAAGTAAGTACACATTTCACACCTGCAATGCATAAATCAAATAGTTTCATGAACGTCATTTGCAAATCACAGTTTATTTGTGAATTTTTGCAAGCAAGCTTTCTCAAAAAACATGATTAGCAAATGTCTATAAATTGAATTAATACAAAACATTTTGAATGAATAATTAAGGACCTAATAATAAGAGTAATTTGTAATATATATTATCCAAATCCTTAATAATGCATAACAACTTGTTTTAAAACAAGAATCATAAGATGAAGACTTTGTAATTGTTTCTAAATTATTTCAAAGTTCAGAAATTTTTAAAACTATTTTAAATAGTTCTTTAATGTCTTTTATAGTTTCATATTGAATTTTTACAAAAGAAGTCTTATTTATTACTTATTTGCTAATTGTGGTGATAGAAAATAAAAAAATCATCAAAACATTAGTCGTCTCCATCTGTTTCATCTATTCATTATTGTGGTTCTCGCGTTTTACTTTATCTTTCCGGTACATTCTTGATCTGCTAACTGATCAGTGATTTAACCTAATGTTTAATGTTCACTAAGATAAGATTTTAATATTTTTCGCAACACTAAAATACACTTGAGAATTTTATAGATTTTTAAAATCTGTTCAGTGTTTGAAACAAATACCGTACTTACTGGTGTAAATCCCCCCCCCCTTTTTTTCCATAAAATTTCATGTGAAAAGATTAGGAAAGGGAAAATTATGAAGTGAATACCAGCTTGAAGAAATAAAGCAAGGAAATTACTGGTGTAAATGACTGCTAATAACCCAAAAAAGGGAAATGGGAAATTATGTGAGAAAACTTAAAATTCAGAATTCTGTAAAGCTAAGGGTAAAGTTACACGAAGGAGAAACTTGTGTGATTAAGTATATTGACTTCCATTACCACCTTCATTTGAGTGAAGAAAGTGTTCACTGTCTGGGGCAGTCATATGTGTTTGCCCCACTGACAAAGCATTCAAACATACATTGCTAAGTCTAATTTCTTTGAGGATGCCATATTTCTTTATGTATTTCAATTACCTTGAAGGCTACAAGTATTCATATTCAGTTGCCTTACTTGATATAAAATTCTTGAAGATTATTACTTCTATCTCATAACCATTTTATGTACTACATGGGCTTAGGTATTCAATGATCATAATTATTGAGGCATACTCTATGCAAAACACATGCTACACAAAATTGATGGTATGTACGTCTTTTCACTATAAACATATAAGAATTCAAGTCCAGTTATTCCCATCACTGCAACGTATTGCACAACATTCCAAACACAGATAGATTTGCTACAGTAAATTCATGTTTCCTGCTGAACTATTTATTTTTCCCCAGATATTATGTGAAAATAATTCATTTCTAACAAAGCAATTTTGAGATTACTCTAAATTTACTATTCTTCTTTAATTTAGAAAATGTAAGTAAACTGAATGGAATACTTAAGATTTACTTTTATTATAATATATATAATATAATATTAATCAGTTTCATCATCGCTATTTTTCACCTTTTTTTCCCATCATCATGTTGCTAGATCATGTTTATCACCACAAAATTTGGAAGTTGCATCGTCAATTTAGATGTTTATTAATAATTTTCTTCATTTTATTTGCAGGTTTGTTCAGAGAAAAGAAGATTTGAGACCCTTATGGAATATTTCATGAATTACGAAGTTTTTAACATCGATTTCATGGTATTTTAGTTAATAATCTTTACTAATATATCTTTCAAATCTTATAAACTTACAATGGACTAATCCGTATATTTTATTTTATTTTATTTTATTTTTTTTTCTGGTGACAGTTTAATACTTTGTAAACTTGCAAAATCTTAAAGTTTTTCTGAACAAAAAATATATATTAGTTTATTCATTCTTAAAATATATTAGTTTGTTGATTTTTACAAAAAAAGGAAACTTTCTTTACACACTTACACATTAATTAATTTTCATATTTTAATACAGTATAATAAATTATGAAAAATTTTAAAAATGTTTTGAACAGATTTATGAGTTTTTAAATTTTTTTTTTAAACAGAAATTTCTTCTTTTTAAATTAAAACATAATAATTGATCATAATATTTTATAGTATATGAATTACAATGTAATAGAATGAATTCTTTTATAGGTGGCATGTATGCAGTTCATTAACATTGTTGTTCACTCTGTCGAAGACATGAATTTTCGAGTTCATCTACAGTACGAATTTACGCAATTATCTCTTGATGATTATTTAGAGGTGAGTGTAATTAAACAGTTATTATTATGTAAATGTTTCAATTCTTGGGTTTCCCTATTATTATTTTATTGTTGTTTGCATGATCATTTCCAAGTTAAAGTTAAAAACATTTTTTTGTAAAAAAAAAAAAAAAAAATTGGGGAAACTTGAAAATTTTCTTAAAATGACTTGGCATAACTACTGTTAGTTATTTAAAAAAAGAAATTAAGAGTCAAAATTTATATTACAATAATTTTTTATTTATTTATTTATTTATTTTTTTTAATATTTATAAAATTTTGCTTGAAGAAATCATAACAAAAGAAAAAAAAAAAGATTTTCATTTTCTCCATTGAAATATTTTATTTTGTATACTGTTATTTAAAAAAAAAAGATTAAATTTGATGGTGATTGTTTTGATGCATATGACAACTGATATATCATTGATATCTGTAAGTACTGCCTCAATAAAGACAAATTCTTAGGAAAACAAATAAGAATTATTTTTATTTATTTATTTTAAAATCAAACAAGTATGTGTTCTTTTCAGATATAAAAGAATTATAAATCCTATTTGGTTTTAGCATGCAGTATATTTGGTAGAATGAAAAGTTGGTGTGGATAATAGATTGAATGAATGAGAAAAAAATCAAACAAACTTTCAGTATCTTCTAAATCACACTTAGGTGGATTGACTTTACAGATTATTACTTTTTTATTTTTAAATTTTATTTATTATTTATTTATTTATTTATTTATTTTGTTCTAGAAATTAAGGCATACGGAAAGTGAAGAACTTCAGGTTCAGATTTCAGCTTATTTGGACAATGTTTTTGATGTTTCTGCTTTAATGGAAGATTCAGAAACAAAAAATGCTGCCCTTGAAAGGGCTGCAGAAGTCGAAGAGCAGTTGTCACATGTAAGTGTATTATTGTTGCTGTCACTATAATATGATGTTAAAATGAGAAAAAGTGATGTTAAGTACAAGAGAAAAAAATTCATGTTCATTAATGTTTGATATTCTTCTCTCTTCTTCTTTTTAGACTCATGAAAGGTTACAAGATCTTGAGAATGAATCATTGGCTAAACAAGGTGAGAAATTTATATTTCAAATCGATACCCCCAATGAATAAATGAATACCCCCAAACGTGACATTTGAGTTAAAATTGTTTTTTGGACGATATCCTTAATATCCTTGAATATGCAAAGGCTACCATACACCTTGAAGTAATTGCATACTATGAACATACTTAGGGAGTATTGTTTTGGTATTTTAAATCCTTATTTTTGATAGATATTTAAATTTATTTCGATGTTCCTGAAAATCGATGAAATTGAGTTACAGTGTTTTTCATTGGGTTATCGAAATATACTTCTGTCTCTCCTCATCCCATTATGTCTTCCTGTTTCTTTCTAACATTGTATTGTACTAAAAAAATGCTCCCCCCCCCCCCCCCAAAAAAAAAAAAAATCCATCTTAAGATACAGTCTTTGAAAAATTGTTTATTCTTTCCTATTTCCAGTTTTATTATTAATTCAACTTTAACATGTGGAATGAATATTTATAAAAAATCAAATACCAAATAAAAAAATTGCACACATTTAAAACCACACATCTGCAGGAAATTGCAAGATCATCTTTGTTTGGCAGTTTTTAAGCTGAAGATGATCTTGCAGTTTTCCGCAGATCAAAACGTTCTTGTTAAAAGTGCGATTTTTTATTTATTACTCAATTTTTATTATTATTATTACTTTAGCATACAAAAGAAATAATTCATATAAAATACAAAGTATTTTGAAATGTTTTTGGAGTTAATATATTTAACTTAAGGTGCTTATTTCTTAAATCTCAAATACAGATTTTAACAACAACAACAAAAAAAGCAACTGAAATTTATTAAGAAACATTTATGTAAAAGACCATTTTTTTCTTAGTGAATTAAACTGGATTTGATGACATGAAAGATGCATCCAAAGCTCTCTATGAAAAGTTTTGTTGAGTTTTAATTTAACGTTGTTTTTCAAGAATCTTTTTAAAGTAATCATATTTATATGATAACGTTGATTTAACGTTACTTTTCCCTTAAAATTTTCCGAAAATATCATATATTTCATTTTTATACCTAAAATTAACTGCCATTTAACTTTGTTATTTTCACAGTTGAACTTGAAACTCAATTGCAAGAAATAGCAAGAGAAAGAGATGAACTGAAGGTAAGCAAAACTGAATAATATTTTTTTTTAATTGTTAAAATTGTTTTAATTTTTATGACATGATTTGTATGTAAACACAACAGTTAGTACAAGGGTCTGTCTGACAAAAAAAAAAAACCTCAGTGATTTAAGACACTCTGATGTTGTGTATTGTTGAAAAGATGGTAATAAAGAATACATAATAACTTATTAATATTTAATTAAGACAGTAATGGAAAGCAAAAGAACAAACCACACTTAATGAATTAGTACAAGAAACCTTCAGTTTTGAAGTGTTTGCACACTTTATTTTTATTGTATAAACATATCAAACAACATGAAACTTACACATGGATACAGATTGAATCTACATTTGTAAAAAAGCTAGCATCCTGATAATACAAAAGAGCCATAATAGCATGGATTTTTTTTTTTTCATGGAATGATTAAAAATGTTACTTGAAGCTCATGAGACAAAGATATGATAAGAAAGTTCATGCTCTTATATTATTAGCTCAGTTGTGTGGCATTTTTCACAGTTACCCAGTGTTCTTCAGTAGTGCAAAGCATGGTCATCTCACGAACAGTCATTAAGAGCTAGTACAATTTTGCCCCTTATTTATCTGTTGTGGTGAACAAATTCATGCATTTCAGACACGGATTGTAACAGAAGAGACTATATTTAACGTAATGATTCTCTTACTTGCTATTTTCTTTTCACTTAACAACATTACTAAGAATTCAATAACCCTTTGCATTATGGAGATAAAATCCAAAATTGGTTTGCATTTTATTATGAGTTTTATGATAATATTCAAACCAAAAGTGAGGTATAGAATCCTTCATTGACATAACTTTTGGACTGGTCCCCTCATTGAGCACAGATACATTCTTTTATAAAAAAAAATCTTTTTTTTTTTTTTCTTTTTTTTTTTGTGTGTGGCATATTTCAAAAACTGAATATTTACTTGTTACTTTTTCAGGAAGTTCATAATATACTCTTAGAGGAACTACATAGTCTGCGGCAAGCAGTCAATGAAAAGGAGGAAGAATCTCGGCATCGACAGAGTCTCCTAGAAAGCAAAATCAGTGAACTGGAATTCCTCCAAAACACTCTTCCTAGAGGTAATTTTTAAGCCAAGTTCATAACCTTACTCAAATTCCAAACACCACAAACAATTAAATAAACAAAGGTTATTCCTTTTTGAATGAGGTGTAGATAAAGAACTTTATTTTTACTGTTCTGGAAAACATAAATTACTTTTTATTTAATTTTGATTTTATTTGGATGTTATTTTCAGATGGTCATGCAGCCTTAACAGACTCAAGTCATTTGAAAGCAATTCTTCCACCACCGCCTCCACCCCTACCAGCAGTAATAGCACCTCCAGGTAGATGTTGAACATTACTTGACTTTAGTTATTAAGTTTGGGTTTTGTTTTTATGTAGCATTGACATACTAAATCTTTGTATTTCAGCACCCCCTGCTCCTCCTGTTCCCCCACCCCCACCTGGATTGAAAGCTCCTCCTGGATTTTTCCCTCCTCCTCCACCAGGAATGATGCAAGCTCCTGGAGATGGTAAGTTTATGCTGAAAAGAAACAGTTTCACATTCCTGTATTATTATGGAATATCTATGAGTATGCATACATAATATACAAAAGAAAAATCTTTTTATAAGTTGACTTTGCTCTAAATATTGAACGTATATGACCACCTGTAACATTAGAATATTTTTTGAAACTTCATAATAATACGTCTCCCAAAATTTTTTGCGGCAGCAATAAAAATCTGACTTATTAACATAACAAACTGTACAATCTATTAATGAATATTATTGACTTTAATATCCTTCTCTCAGTTAATATAGCTTTCAGCTGACAAAAAAAATTGAATTGGTAAAAAGGTGTTTGTATAATCTTTACGTAAAGTTTTGTAAAATAGGAAAATCTCACATAAGTTTTCTAAAGAAACAAGCAGAGCAGCTTTAGATAAATTTCATTAATACTTTTTTGTAGGTGAAGAACAAGGTATTCTGAACATACATTAATAATAATATAAAATATCAAACTTTTAAATTGCAAGATATATCCTTCTGATAACGATATGCATCTTGTGATAGAAACTTTCCAGACTTGTATGATATTTTAAAGTTTTTATTTTTATAATAAGAATTAATATTAATGCATGTTCTGTATCGTGCTCTCTCTATAATCACTTTTTTCAGAGTCATATTGATCATACATTGGTGTAGAAGAATATATGCAAATATTTTCTATTTCATTGACAGTAAAAAAAAAAAAAAATAGGAGGGAGGGTATTATGTAAGGTTGTTATTTTTTTTTTTTAATCTTTATTTTCCTAAATTCAAATTATTGAGTGTATGTGCGTATGCTTATGAATTCTTAGTTGTATATATTATATTGATCAAATTGATTGATTGATTGATTGCACTGTTGAATTACAATTTCTTATTCGGAAATGTATTTAATAGAATCTTTCTATCAATGAATATTATTTAAATTGTTCTGCTTAGCAATAATCTCTCTCATTGGTTAGTCCATCATATACCTTTATTTTTGTCTTTTTTAATGTAACTCTTCCTGCCAATTATTAGCCATCCTAAATTGATATTTATTTCCTTATTCTGTAGCAATGACAATTAAACGCAGAGTTCAGACAAAGTATAAACTACCAACATTGAATTGGATTGCTCTTAAACCCAACCAAGTAAAAGGAACTGTGTTTAATGAGCTGGATGATGACAAATTGTACAGTGTAAGTAATTTTTAGATTATAAAAATATTCTTTTGGCTTCACATCCAGAAAAGGACATACTTTACAAGGTAGAATACTTTATCTCTTGTAACCACCTCAATGTCATTCATATACTTTATCTAATTAGTTTTACTGGAATTTTTTTGCAAACATATTAATTCATCTTTAACTAACTGAGGAGCTTCTTGAAAAGCCATTATTTCACTTTCAAGTGTTTGTGTAAAGCAAAATGCATTTAATTGTTTTTGTTTTTGTTTTTTTTTAATTTATGAGCATGTGAAGATATGTACTTTTTTTTAATGAAATTTTTAAAATTCTATTGCTGAGGATGGAACTCATGGAAAATGGGCTGAAACATCCTTTATATATAAATATAAACTCTTTGACAAAAAAATTGGCGCATCCCCTAGGCAGTGGATGACCTAGGGCGACGACAGAATTGGAAGATAGAACGATTATCAGAGCAGCTGTTTACAGACCAGATTCATTGCTATCAACCATCCAACGCATGACCAATACTAAAGTGACCACCAGGACCATTAGTAGAAGACTTCAGGTTCAGGATCTATGCTTGCGGCACCCAAATCTATGCTGGAGCCAGTCCGACATTGTCAGGATCCCGCTATTACTGTTGCATGCCCCGCAGCCTGACAACAGGGAATTATAGTCTGGGATGCCATTTCGTTTGATAGCCTTGGTAGTGCTCTGTGGTACCCTCACATCACAGTAATACGTAGACAAAATTCTGTGACCCATTGTGTTGCCATTCCGTTTGCAGCACCCCGAGCTTACTTTTCAGCAAGATAATACCTGGCCACACATGACATGCGTCTCCATTGATTGTCTTCGTGGTTGCGACACACTTCCTTGACCAGCCAGATCTCTCTCCTATTGAGCACATTTGAGATATGATGGGGCGTCGCCTGCGACCATCCCAGAATGTCAACGAATTAGCCTGCCAGTTGGAGGCCATTCGGCAAGAATCCCACCGAAAACCATCCACAACTGTATCAATCAGTGCCACTTTGGGTAACAGCTTGTATGTTGACCAGAGGTAGACCAACGCCGTATTGACTTGCTCATTCTATGTAGCTCTTTCTATCCCAATAAATCATTCAATTGTTCTGAAATTGTATTAATTTCGTTTTCTGTACATATACATTAAACAACCCAAATTTCGTCTCAATTGGATAATTCCTTCTTGGTACGTCGAATTTTTGTCAAATAGTGTATATTTTTTTTTTAATTTTAATACATATTTTTAATGCCATGATTTTACATCTTAAATAATTACTAATTTTTAAATAACTTATTTATTTAATTGTATGTTTTTCTTTTTAATTTTGTACAGATTATTGATTTCTCAGAATTTGAAGAACATTTTAAAATTGGTAGTCACGGTCCATCCCATGATCACGATGGCGATAGCACTGATGGTTTTCAAACTTTTGGAAGCAAGCGCTTCAAAAGGCCGGAAATGGTATCACTACTTGAGCACAATAGATTACGAAATATTGGTAAGAAATTTATTATAATTATTGTTGTTCTGTTTTACTGATTTAATTTTTTTTGTTCTCTCTTACAATTTACTACATAGGAAATTAAAAAACATCTCATGCTTGTGATGAAGAAGAACAGATTTGCGGAGGTTATGAAATCTTATATTTTTAGATGCCTTCCATTCAATTTTTCTTGCCTCTTTACAATTTTTATTTTTTCAAAATCCTGATTCTTTTATTTTTTCCCCTTCAATTTAAAAAAAGACAAAGGTTACTGATAAGATTGATATCTTTTCATCTTGCTTAAGTCAAACAACTTCTTAGATGTATTAAAATAAAATTAAAGAATCCCATAACAGGCCATCATGGCTTATGGGATAATAGGAGGTAAGGTTTCCATTCTGAGACCAATGAGACTAAGTTAGGATCAAGTAATCAACCCTACAGCGTTCAGCCCCAGGGAAGGAATCCATTTCCCGTTTTACACAAGTTTGGGTGAACCCTAGAATCTTTCTGGAATAAAAAGAACAAAGGGAAAAAAATATCTGATACCACCAGGGATCGAACATGGCTGTTGAGCCTGTAATCAAGTGATCTACTGTGATAGACATATTCAACCTTAATGAGAAATCTAAAGTCTGCTATAATTCATCAACACCTGTTGGAACTGTTTTTTTTTCCTTTATTTCATCAGGTGCACCTCTACTTCTGAAACTCCATTGATTTCATTTGAAATTTTGGGTTCAGGATTGAAATCGTATCACGAGATAGGAAATTGATTTTTAAGCTATTAGTTTGATCTGTAATGTCATAATTATTCCTTTCGCAGCTCCTACATTCTGAAGCTTTTTTGTTATTTCCTGTTTTGGGCCATGCTTTCATAGAATTAATAATGGTTTTCTTCATTTTACATTATTCAAACAACATTGCTCTGAGGCATTACTTTTAAGAACGTAACATACTCTTTATGTCTTTGTTTTACCATTGTTTTCCTCAATTTGTCCTTCCACTAATGTAAAAAAAGATTCCCTAAATGAAATTTGAAGTATTAGCCATATCTTATGGGAAAGATGAGTTCTCTGTTGCTTCGTTATTCTTCATAGCCTCAGCAGAATATGATATTGTACATGTGACAGTTTTTACAGACATTCCATTGCTGAGATAAGTGTTCTGATAGCTTTTGACAGAAAAGCAAGAGTCAAGTTTGTAATTGTTAATTTTTTAACAAGTTTGTAATTATGGAATTTCAGTCCTACGAACTTGGAAAATACTGTTTAATTGTCAAAACTTTATATTTATAGGAATACTAATGTTAATAATATTGTGTTAAGAGATTTTGAGTCAGCTGCATTAGACTTTTGTTGAATTAACTGCAAAAAATTGTAAATTTATTTATGAGAGGATATTCTCTTGTCAGGCTTTATGGTTTATATATAATATTTGACTCTAATTCATTTTAAAAGAATGACCTTTTATGTTTTCCAAGAATTCATTCAAAACTAGTTAAAAAAGCCTTAATTGATGGATGTGAATACAGGAAGTACATCCTTTACTTAGGGCTTCTTTAATGCTGAATTTTACAACAGTAAAGAATGCTTAATTATTTGAACTATTGTTAGTTCAAGTTGATTACTTGATGAACAAGCTCATTAGAATGAATTTCTGATAAATAAATATGCCATTATATGATAAAAAAAATACATTATCTTTGTCATTTATTCTTTTTCTTAGCAATTTCTCGTCGAAAGATCGAGCTTCCTATTGATGTTGTGATTCGAAGTATCAACAATCTAGATTTAAAATCTCTTCCTCTTGAGTTTGTTGAGATTCTGTTGCGAATGGTACCAAGTGAACAGGAGGTAAGTAGTTTAATCTCATCATTGTTCATTACGATTCACCTTTAAATTTTGCTTAATCCATTTTTTTTAATGTAAAAAAAAAATGTCATACAAAATTTTACGTAGCTAAACATGATTCCAAAATACAAGTTAAATTTTCAGAAAACTTTAAATCTGTTTAAAAAAAAAATCGTAAATTAAAATCAGAATAATTGTTTTACTCAAAGATCAACTTTTAACTGGCTGGTTTGTTTTTTGATAAAATAAAAAAAAAAAAAATTGTTGCATCTAGAAGGAATATGTGATCAATGTGAATTTGATGTGGAAGTTGTGATGATATGTGTAAATGAACAAATTTGTAAACCGTGATCGGTGCACAAGGGTATTGCATCTGCACGCTGTAAAAGGATATTCGTCAACTGATGACATTTACGATGAAAGTTTTGACAACTATATTGTGTTCTTGTCATCAAGGCTGCTTCTTTACAGTGAGTTTGTAAAGGTCTTCGTAGCTAACCTTTGTGAGACTGACAGCACATGCTGATATATTGCAACACTTATTTACCAAACATATGTGATAGTTAAGATCAAATCACGCAGTCAGGTTTTTCATTTTATTGAAAAGCTTTCATCTAAAAAATAGTGTTAATGTTTGCTTATTTTCTAAATTTGATATCATTGTCTCCAAAGAAACATGAAGAAATGCTCCATTTTAAAGCCAATTAGCAGCAAGAATTAAAACTTTCAACTGTTAGTTATTGTTACTATTGAAAGATGTCTTATTCAATGCAATTTTCATAGAATAGTAAATTGAACTTTGGCAGATTCTTAACCTATTCCAACTGTGTGTGTGTGTGTATATATATATATATATATATATTACTGTGTTTATATTGTATTGTATCTATATCATTTAAGCGGAGGTGGAGTGATTACATCAGTGATCAAAACTATATCTGAGAATGATAATAGGTTCTCTTCTACTTTATTTTGAAGCATGTATAGTATTTACTTATGACGCTACATCTATGTCATAATGTAGTATGCCATTATCTATAATACCCAATTTTCTCTGTGGGTGATTACAGAAAGTTTGACAACACTTCAATTCTCTCCATTGCTGTCTTTATTCATGTTACTATTTTCGGAAAAGACTCTGATTGATCACTGTTAGCTACCGTTTGTTAAACTTATTCTCAGTTCTCTCATCTGTGGTTCATTTTTGAATGCCAACTATATTCTGGAGAATCCCTACTATAGACCATACAAGACCTGTAGCAGCTTATGGACAAATCCTTGGTCAACTATATCATAAGATACCATTGTGATACCACTATGGTTCTATGCTACAATACAGCTGCTTGTATAGCTAGCAAAAAGGGCATTGACATCTTCAATGATAGTTCATTTGCAAATACAATTATTTGAAAGAAAATCATATTTATTAAAGTAATATAATAATTGAAATAATTCTCATTACTATAATTCTCATTAATTGAAATAATTCTCGTAATAAAATCAAGTTTTGTTGTTTTTTTCTGTTTCTTCACTTCGTCAATTATTTCTTTTTCCCAGTTAACTTATTCACTTATCACTATAAAGTGCTACTGAATTTATAGTTTTATTCAATTGTAAATTTAGAGTCCATGATATACATTTTAAAAATAAATACAGTTTAGTTTCACTGTAATTTTAACTTGGTCTTTCGTGTTTCTTAATATTACCATTATTTAGGAATATCCATATTCTTATTAATAAGCTTCTTTCAAACTTATAATTTCTATATTATTACTTATTTTTAGGCCAAAGCATACAAAGAATATGAAAGAGAGAAAAAGCCCATCAATGTCTTAACAGAAGAGGATAAGTTTTTATTACAAGTAATACCTGTTTTTTTTTCTAAATATATTTTTATAGTAGTTAAAGAATTTTTTTTATATGCTTGTTAATATTGTTATAATTCATCAGAACAGAATGTTAGATTTAAGTCTTCTGTATAGAACCTTCTTTATTTTGAATCTTTTCAACAGAAAAGAACCAGAATAAATCTTTTCTATAATTACTATCACTTGTAAACACTTAAGAATTAGCTGTTAGATCCGGAAATTCTCACCCAGGAAGTTCATTTTCTTACAGAATATTCCTTAATTCTTCACTACTAGTTATGTTTCTTAGTTATTAAAATTCTATTAACTTAATCCCTGACTTCCTTTACTGAAATCCTTTTTGTGTGGATGGAATTTTCTGGAAGCACTTCTAGAAGCATCTCAAATTCTGTCCATTTGAAAACCTAATGATTGTGTCTTTCATAATTGTATTGTTTTGCATTCTGTGGTTAACATTGTCTTTGCAGTAAATTTGGCTATTCGCTTGAACTTAAAATAATTATTTTAAAATTTTTATAATATCTTTCATATTAATAATGATTAAATTGATTAAATTTAGAGCAATCAATTTAAAGATTATTATCTTTAAAAGTAAAATGCTTTCACTGCAATAGTCTAAATTAGCAATAAAATAATGTTCTAAAAATCTTTGAGTTCTGTCTATGTAATTCAGTAATTATTAATTCCTTGAATTAATTTATTTCAGTTGTGTAAAGTGGAGAGGTTATCACAGAAATTAAATATCATGGCATATATGGGCAATTTCTATGAAAACATTCAACTCATCACTCCAGTAAGTATAATTATAATCTTTTTTTAAATTTAAAAGTAAATAATAATAATAAACTTCTGTTTAATTATAATAATTATTTTATTGGATCAAAACTAAATAAATTTTATTTGTTAGAAATATAATGTACAGTCATAATTTAAATTATCATTATTGTAAAAATAACAATCAAAATGACCTAGTAATTAAAGGTTTCTTAATGCATATGTATGTTGTTGTTGTTTTTGTTCTGTTTTTTTATTCCATTACTATTTCTTAATATCAAATTCATTCAGGCTTACAATTATTCTTGAAGTTATGTTGTCTGTTGTTATATTGAATATAAATGTCTAATTTTCAACACTTTCAGATGCTTCTGATTGTCTCAGTTTGGAAGGATGTCCTTTTATATCTGTTTTCCCTAAACAACTTTACTATTTAGCATCACATGATGCTTAAATAACTGTAATTTAGAGAATTAAATTAAAAATTTTCCTCCCAAAAATATTCAAAAATGACATCATCTTTAGAATGGGGGTGGGTCTGATCCTCCCGAAATCAACATAAACTAACCCCCACAGTCTCCTATCTAACCTTACCTAACAAATTCCAATGAACTCCACCAATCTATGAGTATACAGGAACACTGACTAGAAAGTTATATCCCTCCATGTTTGCATTATTTTCAGATTCCCACTAAATCTGGCCCTTCTGATATAATTGCAAATGAGGATTGCATCTGCAAGATTCCTAATATGAAAAATCTTCAATAAATCTCTCAGAACTTTTTTTTTTTTTTTTAACCAATTGCTAAATCTATTAGATAATCTTTAAGGGAATCTCTATGAACTCTTTGTTACTTATCTAAAAATCCTAGTATCATTCTGACGAATCTGATACCCATTTTTGAAGCATCAGAAAATTGAAATTCGGTGATTAGTTCACTTTAACTGATCACGTCGCCAAATGGTACTTATGTGCCAAAGTTGGTTCGTGTATTTTTACTGAAATAAGTTACAGCTAAAATAATTGATTTATAATAATTCGGAACATCTATTCAAAGATGGTAACGAATCACAAGTCATTATCTCATCCTGAGCCATGTTGTTGTTGTTGTTTTCAAAAAAAAAGATATTGTTCTCTGCCATCGTTCCACATATCACTTCTGTTACGAGCTTGGAATAAGACTTTGGCACAGTCATTCTTAACAAAGCAGTCCAAAGCATACAATGAACATCTTCAGCATGTTTGAACTTGTTCTGCTGAATCTGACACCATTGCTGGAGAACTTTTGACTGTTTGACTTTTGAACCCTTTTTAATTGCTACCCAATTTCATCTCACTACAGGAAGATATCTCGCTCCATTTGGTTTATTCCACTTCAGAGATTTGACACTGGTGCCAGAGTTTACCATTTTGTTACAATTTTTTGTCTCCCTTTTTACATTAATTTCTTCTGTTCTATTGTTTATTAGTTTAACATCTCAATCTTACAGGGTATTCCTACGCTTTAAAGATTGATATTTTTAACTTGTGAATATCTTTAAATCTCTTCAGATATTAGGTTTCAGGATTGATTTATTAAAACTGAAGACTCATTTCTTTTATCATTTTTTTCCCAACTCAAGACTCATTCAGTATTGAAGATTATCACTCATCACTGAAGTATCAGTCATGATTGAAGGCTCTTCGTTACTAAGAAATATTAATTTTAGAAATTAAACAGATTTCTTTTACAAGGATTCATTTCCCATGGTCTTCTTTGGTTATCTTGTTTTAATCTAACTCAGAAACACAAATTGATATAGTGATGAAGAGAGAGTGACTGATAGTATTCTTGAATGTATAACATAAACTGTATATAAGAAGATCATCAGCATTAAATTAAAAAAGAAACTGTTTTCGGAAATATTGTAAGAGTCTACAACACTGCAGTAATACTCATATATTTCTAATCCTATTTATAGCAGTAAAATAATGATTTCTTAGATATAAGATACAAAATATTAACATTTGATTTCGATATCTTTGCAGCAAATCCATGCCATTATAACTGCCTCAAGATCTATTCATAATTCAAAGAAAATAAGAAAATTATTAGAGGTAATTATTCATTTGTTCTTCATTGCTACAATATTTAGCTTTATCAATGTTTGCTTTTTATTGAACTATTGACTATTGCAATAAAATGTTAATTACAAAAATAAGAGAGATGGAATATAATAATTCTAATAAGTAATTAATAATGCTCAAATTATTAAATTCAATTTTTTAATTTTTTTTCAGGTTATTTTGGCTTTTGGTAACTATCTAAATAGTAGTAAACGTGGGCCTGCCTATGGATTTAAACTTCAAAGTTTAGATGTGGTAAGTAAATAGCTTAAGTATCAAATAAATTAATGTTTTCAGCATTCATTAGAAATACAATTGAAGTAGCAAATTAGGTTCCGAACACAAAGACATGTATTTATATTTGAGCTGTATTTAAACATCCTTTTGAAACAAGTGTTATTGTATTAGATGACTATCAAGATAAATTTTTAAAGAGAACATTGCTAGAATTGGTATAATTACAATTTAGATTTAACTCTTTATATATATATATATTATTCAGATAAAAGTATTTGTAATTGTTTGCTAATTACTCCGAATATAGTTTTAATGTATTAGTCTACTAGAGATATCAGAGGTGTCTTTAATTAGGACTTTTTCTTTTCTTTTTTTCATTTTAATCATTTAGCTGTTAGATACAAAGTCAACTGATAAGAGGATGTCTCTTATGCATTACATTGTTGCCACTATTCATAAAAAGTTTCCAGACATTATAGGCTTTGATTCTGAACTTCGGTTTGTAGAGAAAGCTGCTGTTGGTAAGTATGAACATTCACATTATTAATATTACATAAGCAGTCTCATGAACAAAAAAAAAAGAATAGCCTTTGCTCCCCAATATCATATTTATAACATTTAGTTCTCCATTCATTTTGTGATCTGATACACAGAAAAAAAAACAAGTTATTTGTAAGAATTTTTTTAAACTTCATTTTTAACAAAAACGTTTATATACTTATCTTATGAGAGAAAAATATAAAACAGAACAGAAATTTAAACAATAAAATTAAAAAATAGTCTTAAAAGAATTAAAATAAATAAATAAATTACCTATCATTTATTTTAAGTTAAGAAAGAAGTGTTGTTTTGTAATTAACGACAGTAATTGATTGTCTACACACATAAAAAAAAAATAAATCCTTCTTTTTAAATAGTTTCTCTGGAGAACATAATGACGGATGTTCATGAATTGGAGAAAGGTATGGAACTAACGAAAAAGGAATATGATCTAAGAAAGGATTTCAAAGACAATGCTGTTCTGAAAGAGTTCCGTGCTGGCACTGAAGATAAGCTTCGTAAACTCCAAGGAGAAGCTAAACAAGCACAGGTAACTTTCCGATGAAATAGACTAAATTGTGATGGTCCAAAAAAACTCTTTCTTTTATTTACGCACAAAGTTGCTGCTAGCTTATCTTCGTGTTGTAATATTTGTTAAAATTAAGAAACAAGGATTTTCCTGGCCAGATACGAACAAGATTCATTCTCGTCCTGTGTAAATTTTTTTGAAAAATGATAGCGGATAAGTTAAGTTTGTTAACTTAATGAAACAATTGAGACACAGCCATTCATGATTCACTTAAAGTAGATGAAAAACATTTAGAAATTATTTACAAAAATAACTAAAGCTCTTTTGAGAAATCAGGCAAATGTGTCGTCAGAATAAAATAATATCTATCGTTATTTCTGTAACTGGTATCGTATCAAGCAAACTTCATAAAAACTTATATGAACTTAAACTCAACAAAAAAAATATATATATATATATTATAAATTTGTCATTCAAACTTTATCAAAAACTATGATATTTCAGATATTTCAAAATATTTTGTTTAGTGTAGTCTAAAGATAATCTTGATGCTTAGATTTCAGAAAACTACTGATAGCAGTTTCTCCAAATAATATTCGTATTAGCTCTTGTCACAACTTCATTGAATTCAATTGGACTTACAAAAGGCTGTCGTCTGGAATACTTACTTGTTCAGTAATTACATTTTCTTAATACTATATAATTGTATCATATGTTCAGGTTTATTTATTCTGCCGTTCATATCAAAAACCAGACATTATTTCCAAGGAAAAGGAAAATAATAATAATAATAATTTTTTAATTATTTCATCCAATAAGGATGTCAAAATGATAGTGAGATTAAAATTGAAAGAAATGGACTTCTTATATTCAGTATTAAAATCATGGTGGGTTTCTCCAAATAGTCTTAACTACTCCTGGATTAAGTCCAGTTCAATCCAATGAAGTTGCAACAAGAACTAATACTATTTGAAGAATAGTACCACTGTCAGCAGTTTTCTGAAATCTAAAGTATCAAGAATATTTTTTTTAGATTATACTAAACAACACATTTTGAAATGTCAGAAGTAACATCGTAATTTTTGATAAAGTTTGAATTATAAATTTATGTTAAAAACAAAATATATTTTTATTATAGATTTCAGTCACTCTGAATGTTTTCTCTTGTCATCACTGTAATTTTCTAGCATATTCATTCACTCAAGTTTTTTTTTTTTTAACTTGATACGAATGTACTACATTGACTTTAATTTAGAAACGTATTGTGGGTCCTGTAGCCCAGGAGTTTGCAGACTGGAGGAGCCTGGTTCAATTCCTGGCAGTGGTTGGGTATTTTTCCATGGTTGTTATTCCTCCAGGCATATCCTAGGGTTCACCCAGCCCTCTGTCAAATGGACAATGGGTTTCTTACTCAAATGTTTAAGCCATCCAACATCGAATAGTCCCATTGGTAGAGGATTGCTAGGAACCTAAACTTACCCCACACCTAAGGGCCTGCATGGCCTGTAGTGGAACGCCTTTATTTTATATATATTTATTAGTAACTCAATTAAAGTGATTTACTGAAAATATGAAGATCACAAGCTTCAATTTACTCAGTTTTGTATTAGTTTTACTTCAGAATTATTAATTCTATTGCTCATGATTTTTCAAGGATTTGAAATTTTTAATTTTACAGATTTACCATTGTAATTTAAAGAAATTAATTTTGTTCTTGTGTTTGTTATTCTAGGATGCATACTCGGATGTTGTAGAATATTTTGGGGAAAGCCCAAGAACATTAGCAGCAAATACCTTCTTCTCTCTTTTTGTACGATTTTCTCGAGCATTTAAGGTAATGGGGGCCATATTTGTAACTCCATGTAATATATGTAACATTATCAATTGCTGTTTAAAAATCAGAGTATTCATTGTCATTGTTCTGTTTACTATTTCTTTTAGTATAGAATTAGTTCACCATCACTTTTAACATCTGAAAATAGTACAAATAAATAAATAAATAGATACTTCAATAAAATTAATTTTAGGTAACATTAAGTCTAGACTTTTAATATATATATTATTATATATTAAATTTATAATATTATATATATTGTTATATAATAATAATGTTTTTTGAAGATCTTCATTAGCAATACATATGTACTAAAAATAGTCTTATTATTACATTATTAAGAAATAAAAATTACTATAAAAAAATATATTTTTATAACTGGGTTGAATTATATAAATTAATTGGATTAAAAGTTATGTTATTACATGATTAATTCTTCTATGATTTCCTTTTTATAAGATGATTTTGCTTAACTTTAGAATATGTTGAAAATTAAATAATGGGTTGCTATGTCCAGTAAGAATGCAATATTTATGAAGGCACTTCAAAGGCCTTAATAAGTAACAAACTGATGAGAAATTCAAGCCTCAATTTCATTAGGTTATATTTACATCCACTGAGTGAGAAATCATGTAGAAACAGTTCTCAAGCATTTTTTCCATGGTGCAATTGAGAAGTTATAAACATTCTCTAAAGTTGTGACAGAAAAATTATAAGATCGGTTTAATTAAATGTTTGGCTTTAATTTCCTTTTTCAGTTTCCATGAGCTTTTGAAAACTAGCCAAAACCACTAGTACTAAAAATAAATGTTAAATTTATTTCATATGTTCTCATTATGGAAAATGCAGTATACTTTGTTTGTAGAAAGATTCATGTCTTCCTGGAAATTTCTGGTAACACGGTACTTAAAGAAAGAAGAAAACAATTTTAATTGAGGATTTAATCCCGTTCATGCCTTCTTGAGGGACTGCATCTGGGCTTATTAGAATCTGCTTGTGTGCGTATTTCATCGACAGTCAGTAAACATCATTATCGTGATTCGGAAGTTTCAAAGTAATAGACTGTGCTTGTTAAAAAGCAAAAATAGCAACATCAAAGAGTGTGTCTCTTTTCTCACTATTGTTTGATTTAATAACGTACATTGCCAGACGATATGTTTTCTAGGCTTTTCATGCCCTGTTGTGTTTCTGGTACGATACTTGCACTAAGAACAAGTTACATTGTATTGCAGCATCCGGTTGTGCGATTACATTTCACTATGGAACAAGGTTTTGAAATTACTGCTCCACTTCAGTATCATTCGTAGAAGTCTTTGTCCTGACAATGTACTGTTCGTATTTTGGCAATCACCTAACATTTCAAGAAATTATTAATATATCCAGAAGCACTAACCAAGTGTCATAAGTTATATAATTCAGAGGGTTCTTTTAGACATCAATTAATATAGAATTCCTTTACTCAACAAAGACTTCCTCTTTCCATAACCACACATGCCAAGTAAATAGTAAACACAAAGTTCATTTATTTATAAATTTTTCTCAGTTAAGGATAGGATCTTCAGATCTTGTGAACTACTACATGGTAGAATTTTTAAGATCTGAAGAAGCCTATTCTTAAAAGGCAAAAATTTACAAATAAACACACCTAAATAAATGAATTTAATATTTATTAATTAAAATGTGCAAATGTACCTAACATCTATCTCTTTGGACAAAGAAGGATTCAACGATCTTCCTTCTTTCCATCTCAAATATGTCAGACAAATATGAAAAACTCTTCTACACATCACACTAGTATTTAAAAGGTTTATTAAATACTAAAAGACAAATTTTCAGGAATTGTACACATTCCTTTTTTCAAGTCATGAAGCAAAAATTAGAATAAAGTAACAAACAAAAATGGGTAGAATAGCATAACAAAATTCAAAGGCATGAAACATTTTATTAAATTCAATTGTTGTTACAATAATAAGTTACCATAAATAAATGTCAATTGTATTAATAAAAATTAACAATAATTACTAATTAATCAATCAAATATATTATTAATAATTTAAAACTTCAAAAGTTGCTATTTTTTTGGCATCAAAACTTATACAGTGCAACTTGGATAATTCGAACGTCTTTAATTCGAAATCGTGGTTAATTCGAAGATTTCTCTTGGTCCCTTGAATTTCTTATTAAATCAATGTTAAAAAATCATGGATAATTCGAAGTTCAACTTCCTTAATTCGAAGTTTTTTATAAAAAATTTCGAATCATAACGACTTTTCAGCGTTTCATCGTAAAGAAATTCGACACGTGACAACTAAAATCCCCTTCCTGCCACCGTTCGACACGTTACGCTTCAGACGCCATTCGAGCTTCCTGCTGTCAGTGTTACCATGTCTTTCAGTAAACCACGCATGTGCAAGAATTTAAAGGTTCGCTGAAAAGGTCGCCGTCATTCGCGAGGTGGAAAAGGGTGTTAAGAAGAAATGCCAAATCGCCAGCGAGTACGGGATAGCGTCGAATTTTGTCGGTACATTGAAGGACAAACCAACTGTGAAGCTGTTTTCCGTTCACTAAACGTGCTTGATGATTTTGCTAACCTTAAGCGACTGAATTCTACAAAACAATCAGACATTGCACAATTTTTTGAAAAACTATAATTTTCTGTATTGAATGCAATATGTACTGTAGCTTATGTAATATAAATCTTATTTTGTTTACATACATATAGTGTTTAAGTCTTTCATAGCATGATCTTTCTGAATAAATATTTACTTATTGCCAGAATAATCTTTTCAAGCATTCAGTGGACCTGAAATTAGAGTTAACTTGTTTAATTCGAAATCTTGGATAATTCGAAGTTTTGTAGTGGTCCCTTCAGCTTCGAATTATCCAAGTTGCACTGTATAATCCTTAATAAGCATAATAATATTATGATCTACGAAGGCTCCTTCATATCTATTGAAGTTCTTACTTTTAGAATTTTTAATAATGCAACTTTCTAAAATTTTTCTCAATTCTAATTGAGTTTCTTTATACAGAATTTTTACATTTGTGTCCATAACATTACCAGACAGTGTCTGGCTGATTGCTGACTTTGATTGGCATATAAATGATGTTTGGTTAGAAACTGTAGCAGAATAATCTTTATAACTGTCATAAAAGAGTTGAGTTGCTTGGCTTGGATCTTCTGACAGCAATTGAGACCTTTATATGTCATTTGTATTTTATATGATTTTTATTGCTTGAATTTGATTTGGACAGCTAATTTTTTTTCTTAAGAAGATCAGAAGTACGTTTATAAAGCTGTAAAGCACTGATATTTTCAGATTTTTAATACAAATACTGGCCAATAAATTAGACACCTTTAAGATAAAATAGGTATTAATGAAGGTGTGTAATATTTTTTGTCCATTGTCTGCAGATCTACATTTTTAGAGTTTATTTAAGAGTTTAAAGTTAACAGATATTTATGTTAGTTGTCCCACGTGAAATAATGAGATCTCATCTGCAAATTTACCATTAATATTAATGTTGTGTTAATTTTTATAGCAAGCAGAAGTTGATAACGAGAACCGAAGAAGGATGGAGGAAGCTGCTAAAGAAGCTAAGAATCATTCCCAAGATGATGTTACTCATAAAAATAAAATTAATAAAAAGAATTACCAGGTAATGTTTGATATTTCCATTCAGGCATATTTTGTAATTTCATTATTAAATAAGCTTTTTTTCCCCAAAACCAATATCATATTTTCTATAATGCAAACATTTATTTTAATGAGTAAGTTAGTTAGTAAATGTCTTTTCTTGGTAGGAAATTGTAGTGTTTATTAATTTCATTTTTTTTTTTTTTACTTTGAAGGCAGTTGTTTCATATTAGTAATTTCTTTCTGTTTTTGAAATAATTTGAAAAGCCAGCTAATGTGTATGGGCTGGATTGTACGGTAAGCGCCAAAACAAACAATACTGAACGTCACAAGCCTTTGTTGTTCATGCATACCACGTGATGATCTCATCGAACGTCGTCATGGAAATGTAACATAACAGTGCTTACGTTTCCATGAAGCTTGACAGATGTTCAAATGGTGCTAACATCGGAGGAAAAAAAATTATTGTGGAGCATTATTTTTGGTCATTCAGAGTTGGATGTTCAAATGGATCAAGTTTGCTTTAAGTTGTAAATGCATTTCGAGAACGATTTCAAAAACCATGTCACAAACATGGTTATGTAAGCCGTCATTAAGCAATTTTGTTTCATGGGCAGCTTTTGACACAGCTCAAAGATTGCACCCGACGCCCAGTTACATTGACATCAAATGCGAATCGAGGAAAGCTCCTCGAGCAGGTGAGCATTATGAGTGCTGCCTGCGACGCAGCAGACAGCATATGGAACATTTGCTATGTCTCAGAAAACGTGGAAATTGACTTCCATGTACCGCAAGCTTCCTCTACTGTCTGTATTCTGTATGTAACATAAACCTTTTTTGTACACAAATATTTCAGTATCGTTTGTTTTGATGCATACTGCATTAACTATGAGGCCACAATAGTACTTGTTCTCTAGGGTATCAAATTTTGAGAGAAGGCTTTTGTAGATAACACCTTTCTTTATATTATTATCGTTTAATTGCAATATTTTGGATTATTGAAAATATCTTCATTTCAGCTGTCCATCATTAAACATCATTGAAACACTGAATCATGAACTTCTTTTAAAAGATGGAGTTGATGTGTAGTATTCTTCTTAATGGTGGATAATTTATACATGATTACAGTACTTAAAAACATATAGTTTTATTCATATCACAGAGTTTCATATTAATTTCACATTTATCTTTGAGTAACAATGCAGTTAAAAGTTCTTTGCATTGCATCATTGCTGCTACATTGATCCATGTTAAGAAAACTCTTTCTTCTCTAAACAATTATAACTCATGATGTTGCTTATTACTATTACTTATTATTAACATTACTGCTTAATGAGACGCAAATGCCAGATTTATTTTCGCTCCATATTTTTAGTTATTACAATAAGAGCCTCTAGGTCAGAACTATTTTAAAGTTTGCAAGAGTCTTATTTCGTAGATTTTTGCTGCCTTTGGACAGTTGGCAATAAATAGGACACTTGACATTATTATTGACATTATACAGACAAAATTGATTCTGATAACTTTTGTAATTAAAAATATATTGTTATCTTCCTGTCTAAATTAACAGATAAAAAGGTCAGTTTAAATAAGTAATTCATTTGTGATTACTGTGCTTAGACCAGTTTAATTATCGATTACAATATTCCTAATGTTATTTAATGTCATTAAAGTATAAACAAACAAAGTTTTATATTAACACAATATTTTACATTGTTTCTTATGGGGACCCCATTTTGTCCGACCGGTTGTCCAAAACGGGGTACTACGCAATAAAACACTTAGAATTAAAATACACATGTAAAAAAGGAATTTGTTTACTTTTCTGCACCATTTTATTATAGCTAAAGGACCTAAGTAAATGACTAATGGTTTATAACACTGTTTTATTTGCTAGATTTCGTTAAGTTAAAGAAGATGTGTCCCCATTTTGGACAACTTTCCCCTATTATTTAAAATTAAAATAACGTTTAATAAAAAGGTATCCCAGATTGTGCTGGAATGAATAAAAGGATGCCAAGCAGATAAAAAAAAATAATAAAAACTTCTGCTACTGAAATTTTCATTTTAATATGTAGCCTATAGAGAAATGGAAGAATTTTAGGCCTATTAATAATAAAAATTTTCAATGAGTTGTTGAAAGCAAGGTAAATTTTAATGTACAAGTCAAATATACAGTGTAGCTTTTGTTTAAAGATTTTTATTAAACTTAAATTACAGAAATTTTACATTTAAGAATGATAACTCAAATTCAGAGATGCCATTGTTGCCCTTAGTGCTACTCTATGCAAATTATTAATTCAGGGTCTTTCTGTGTCTGTCTATGAATTGCAGTTCTATTGTTACAAAAGAATGTAATAAACGATTTTCTGTCAAATGTAACATTAAATTCCTGGTCAAAGTGTTTTCTTGGCAATGAATAATTGTATTAAGTAGTATTAAATTTGTTGTAATTCCTTTTTTTTTTTCTTCATACATTTAGGATGCCGTAATTAATGAATTAAAAAGTAAAACACAGCTTGTAAAAGAGAAGAAACTGCTGAAACAGGACGAAGTTTATAATGGAGCCCTTGAGGACATTTTATTAGGTGTGTAATTAATCTGTCTTTACTTTAAAACTGAATATTTAGGAAATCAGACTCTGTTTCCTGCATAAACGGATTTTTTAATATTTAAATTTATTTTCATTGCAGGCCTTAAGAATGAACCATATCGAAGAGCTGATGCAGTCCGCCGTAGTCAGAGACGACGCCAAGAAAACGTCAGATTATCTCGCACAATGGAAGAACTGAATGTTTGAGACCTGGCTTTGCAAAGCGAGTATTTCAGTTTTTGCTGGGCGTATGAGAACAGCCAGCATTTATATCACAGACTGCATTTGAATTGTAAATAAATTGTATATGAAAATGTATATGAAAGTATTTCATTACTTTTATCACCAGAATCAATCATCCATTCAATGGTAGAAACAATGAATTTATTTGATCCCAGATATGACCGTTCATAGGAAGAATGAAAGGCGTACAACAAGGGACAGTTGTGAAATTGAACATGTATATGTAACTTCCATTTTAAGGACATGAAGTTGTAAGAGATGCTATGGATTATTTTTTTTTTGCATTTATTTACTGATGCAGTCGCGATAATTGAAGACTGTTTATACAAATTAATTATAGTCATTGTTGACATAAAAAAAATAAAAAATATATAAAAGCTCTCAGATTAAAAAAAAAAAAATGACTATTTATTCCATGGAAAAAAAAAAAGCATAAATCTAATTTCAATTTGAATCATAGCG
Source organism: Thereuonema tuberculata (assembly GCA_023159025.1). Lineage (NCBI taxonomy): Eukaryota > Metazoa > Arthropoda > Chilopoda > Scutigeromorpha > Scutigeridae > Thereuonema > Thereuonema tuberculata. The sequence continues at coordinate 47,374,458 of JAFIDM010002131.1, read as the reverse complement.
ATTTAATACAAATTAGGTTTTTCTGTTGTTAAGTTTTCATAGTTTGGGTTCCAGTTGTTGAAAATGACATTGGAAAAGAAAAGCAGCAGTTAACAAATTGCTTCCTTTAATATTTTAATGTCACTATATAATATTTAAGATGTATCATCTAAGATTATGATACAACAATTTTAAAGTGCTTCACATTAAGATTTATTAGTATATACATGTAAAATGGTGCCTAACTTTAGAACTCTGTGATTTTGAAACTGTTTATATATTATTAGAAATTATATCACTTGAAATGAAATCAGTACTGAATGTTACAACAGGGACCATGCCTTCGTAGGTATTATCCATCCAGTTAGCACATTTTTATTTTAATCAGAACGTCAGTGAATGTATCCTATGCAATGTAGCCTTTATTTTAATGAATGACCAAAATATATAAAGAGCTTATTGCAGAGAAGTTTGTTATTTTAAAGAGAATCTGAAAGGATTTAAAAGAAAGCCATTCCTAAAGTAGAAAGTGTGTGTGCCGTTCCAAAACACATCTCAAATAATACTTGATTTTTAACAGATTATCAGGTTACCCAACTGCATGTAAATTCACAATTGTAAAATTTCCTATTGAATTTTTTCTTTATCAGTGTATAAAAAAAAAAATAATTTCTTGTTATTTTGATAAAATCGATCCATCTTTTCTTTAAAATATGAAACTAAGCATATTTATGAGATTCCTTCCTATGAAAATCAGAGTATTTCTGTCCTGAAACTTAAAAAGAAACTATTTGAAATAGAAGACTTACTTGAATATAGAAGTTGATTAGAAAGAAAATAACAATTAATTTAACAGTGGTAAAGAAGGAAGGAACTGAAATAAATGAGAGGAGGATCTATCACATTTTTCTTCCTTAATATTTTGTTTTTTGTTTTGTTTTTTCTATTTAATGATATAGTAACGGATAATTTAAGAATCTTTATTTCTCTAATTCATTCATACCCAACATAGTTAATTGAACTTTCGCCATCAAAACAAGTACAGATACGAAAGCTTGACCAAAGTTCAAGCCTTTTAAAGATATCTAGATCTTTGGGAATATTTCACAGTTGGTGGAAACATATTTTTACACTAAGGTAAATGAGAGGATGCTTTGTTTTTTGCCTAATGTTGAAGGCATTCTTAAGAATAAAAGAAAACCCACAAAATATCTTTTGTGACTTGGTATGTATCATAGTAGCTTCTATAAAATCCTTTATCTTCACACCCCCACTCTCCTCTCTTTTTTTTTTTTTTTGGACATTATAACTTTATTGATACTAACATTTTTATTATGCTATTTGTATTGATAGTTTTTTTTTGTTTTTTGAGCATTATATTTATCAAGAACCTTTAATTTTACAATGAAAATTTTGCATTTGTAAATTAGAATACATATGAATTTTATTAATTTCTTTTTTTTTTTTGGAATTAAAAAAAAAAAAAAAAGGAACATCATGATTTTTTTGGAAGGTTATCTTTTTTATAGAGAAGATGGGTCGAGTTTGTTTTAAGTATCGTCTCTAGATTTTGGTTTTCTGATACAGTCTGTAAATAGTTTCAGTATTTTCGTGTTTAATTATTATTATTTTTTTACGTGTTTAAATAAGGAAAAAAAAAAATCATGTTAGTTAAATCTAAGAATTAATGTAATTTGAACATGGACAATGAATGTAATATACAATATAATAATTCAACTATACTGTAAAATAGTATTTATCTTTCTATATAAAGCGACTGTTGTCATCTCATATGTATTGTTCCTATGTATCTGCTTATTCATCCATTTCGTATTTTTGAGTGTTATAAGAGGCTATTGTAAAAATTTACACAATTCCTTTTTAGCACACAAATATAATTAGGTTTTTATGAAGTGCCTTTCAGAATTAGACAATTTCAGACATCAGTTGTAAATTAGAAGGGCTTTGGTATTTATTTATATTAAGACTAAAATAGTTCATTATTTTCCCTCAACAAAAAAATATATTTTTTTATTTAGCTAAAAATTCATCAGTCTTCCTAATAATTGAACGAAAGTAGAGCTGTTGACAATCACCAACTGAATTAGTATTTATTGTGATTTATTTTATTATAAATTACAGTTCTGAGAATTTTCTCAATAAAGTTTTGTTTATACCATCAACAACATAAAATTACTCAAGATACATAAGACATATTTTAATGAATTGATCTTAAAGAATTAAAATAATTCAATACAATAGTAACATCCTTAAACATCTTCTGTATTCTTCAACATTCTTTATTCTTATTTGTATTTTGTTATTTTTTTCCCCTTGATTACAGCTTTTTGTTATAACAATATTAAAATTTATATGCAAATAATAAGACAATCACAACAACTTTATTTTTATTGTTGTTGTTCTTTAGCTTCATAAATAGTTAAATATTTATTTCCTTTAATTTATAAAAGCTGTTTCTGATATGCTCACTTCAGAATATATATTACCTCATATAAACTCATAAAAAAAAAAAAAAGAAAACAACCTAAAATTGAAAATTCTTTCATCTTTATCCTTCTAACATTGTTTTAAGTAATATGTCGGGTATTCAAAGATATTAAATTGATATGTAATGTTAATCCATACAAAAATTGTAGTAGCTCAATGTTTAAAAAGCTTTTACATATATTAGGTTATCCCTAAAGCATGTTTGCTTCAAATTGACTTTGAAGTCAAGTAATTGAAATAATTCTCTAAAAGAAAAATCAAACCCAAATAGAAGATGTGAAATAATTATCACATAACTATGAGTTTATTTCCTTGATGTACCTTAAAGCAGTTATGTTTTATAAGTAAATACATATTGTAGATTGATTCAGAGAATATTTTAGTGTTGTTATTGTTTTATAGCTTGGTAAGCTTCATATGCTTAAATAATTCAAATATCTTAAGTATTAAAATCAGAAGACTGAGCACAGAGACTTAAGGAATTCTGCTTCTGTGTACGTAAATTGTAACATTAACTAACCTTCAGTTATTATTAGTGATATTCCAGAAGTTTCAGATTAATTTAGTATTCATTAACAAAGATTACAAAGACTAGCAGTTTTCTTCATTAGTTTGAAGGAAGTAAATTCAATACTTTTACATAGTCATTCTTTTCTTGAATAAAACTAATTCCTTCTGCTTAACAAATAGCTGATAAAGGTTTTCAAAGTTGTATTGATTTCATTGTATCCGTTCCGTTTTGTATCATTTAAGGCTTTAGATTTACCATCTGTAATAGACATCTGTTCATTAATGTATTCAAGTCATATCTATGAAATACAACCAATTTCTGATGTTATTGGGGCTTTTTTGTTTAGAAGAAGCTTTTTATACAGTATCACAGATACACATCAGGCATTCCTTTTAAATGAGTAACTTTGTTAAGCAGAAATCTATAATAAGCATATGCAGCACTTACAATGTTGGACTTTGCTGAGATATTATCACTCTTTTACAACCTAAGTGTGAATGTGTTAAATAAGACACCAAGAATCAATGTATTTCAGCATTTAAGTACCATTACCATACAGTCATAAAATAGGTTATTCCGTGAACTCTATAGACAATTTCCAAAGTGCCATTCCAAAGAAAAGGAAGTCTTGTTAACTCTTGTTTGTGCACATTCAATAGCCATGCACTTTGCATAGTTGCCGTGCAATAGAGCATCCATAAAACATTCATTGTGTATCCATATTTATCCCTTTTTTTATTTTATAGACTTTTATTATTTTGTTAAATGAGTTATTTGTAAATCATAATTGAAAATAAGAAATGTTAATTGCAATCATGCTAACTATAATGTAAATGTAAAATTGTATAGTTAATAAGACAGTTATATGCAGTTGGGTAAGTAGCTTGAACTTTAAATGTAAATAATGTGTGAAGAAACTTGGATTTAAAATAAATGAAAATGATTCTTGTATTTATTTATAATATGTTGTCTGACTTATTTGTACTAATTTAAAAAAAAAATACACTCTTTATCATGTTTAATTGACAATGCAGTTCATTTAATTTCAGAAGAAAGTAAAGGTTACACATTGGTTTTTTTTTTTTTGGTTTTTCTTAATTTAAATTTTATATTTGAAGAAAACTATAGTAACATTAGATAAGATAAAGAATGCCAAAAGAAATCTAATCCTTCCTTTTTTCCAACCCACAAATAAAAAATAAAACAAGTTAAACAAAGCGATTACAAGATGGGAATCACAAAGACTCCATAGCTTCTATACACAACATTCCATCTAATGAAGATGAAGCTGTCTGGCACAGTGACGACATTTAGACCTCTAAACCTAATATATCCTGCCAGTTTTTCACTTTTTTGAACAGCACTAATTCTATCAAGGATTTCTCTGTCAGTCTTAGGAAAGTCATCAGATCTAAAGACTGTCACCGTATCTATTAATATTTGATCTTGAATGCCTCTAGTTTCTGAGAAGTGCTCTTACACTCACCATAAAAAATATGTAGGAACTCTTGATTGTTGTTTATTTTATGCAAGTAAGGTATTCAATAACTTCAGGTTCTCTTAGATTCATTTCTTTCCATCTTAAAGTAAGTTTATGTTGCTCCAACAGAATGAAAGGATGCATCAGTCTCATTTATTAAGCATGACATTCTATCCATCTTTCAACCCATTCTACAGGGTGTAAATGAGAGATTAGTAATAGGAGAATGACTTACCATTACATCAAGTGCTGAAAGTGTTCCCCTCCTCTTCGATACACATTTGCACACTTTCACCATGTTTTATGATACATGCCTTATTATCATTATTGTTAATTGGACTAATTTTCATTGAAGGGGCTGTCTGTACATAGTCGTCTTCCACAATGCAACATTCATCCAGACAAAACTGGAATACAGCACTGAACATGACATGGCACTGTTCACTCTCCAAAGTAATAACAGCTAAAATACGTTTGGCAGGAACTTCCTGTTCAGCTTGAGGAAAAAGTAAAATATGTGTTAATCTGCTAGAACTTCTGGTATATCCTTAAAATATTTTTTCCTAGGTAAAGATAATATTGGCCTCTTCCAACACGTGCTTCCTGATACTCTCTTCAATTTTCAAACTTTTGTTATTAACCGTCTGATGAAAAAGGGTAACTTGAAACTCCAAGAAACCAGTTGTAATTTTTTTATAAATACAGTAGTATTGTTTTTTTTTTCATAAATAATTATACGCAGTGGCTTATTTCAACCATATAATATAAGCAAACTTCTGATAGTGAGAGAGCCAGCAAATCATCAAATAAAAAAATATCATATGTCGAGTGATTCGGGTTCTTCAAATGTTAACATGAGAAACTAAATCAGTAGAATATTTACTATTTTGGAATATTGATAATAATGTTGTTTTTATTAGATTAATAACGGAGAATGGAAGACCTATCTTTGGAAAGCAAGGATTGAGGGAGACAAGACCCAATTGTTGGGTGCAGTGCCATAGAAGAAAGACCTTCGGCATCAGTCACATCATTTGCGAACATTAATACCATGAATACCAACGGTTCCCTTCCTTTTTTTTTTTTAATTAATACATAAAGAAAAAAAATCACAAACTATAAATTAAAAATCCCATTAACGACATCTTAAAAGATTTACTTAATCTGACATCTCTTAAGCATTTCTCTTTTAATAGGAGATCTCCTGATCTATCTTCTCATTTTTTCAATTTTTTTAAAGTTTACCAGTCCTATTAGGTATACTTATATTAAGAGTACTTGTAGTATAGGTGCTGATAGTTTAATATCAATGCCTAAAATTAACTGTAATTAAAATAAAATTAAGGTTATTTGTTTTCTTATAAGTTTCTTATAAACTTATTTACTTCAAAGATATTTTTGAAAATTGTTTTATAAATGATTCTTTCTTTAATGGTTAGGATCTTTTTTCCAAATGTTATTTTTTTTTCTAATAAGGATATTTTATTGAAATTGGTATAAACTTATTGAGAATTTTTAGCTTTCATTTATTAATATTTTTCAATTGTTGATTATTTAAAAAAATCCAACTTTCTATGCCATAGTTAAGGACCGAGTCAATTAAAAGATTTGAAAATAATTGGTTTCTGTTTAAATAAGAATAAATATTTTATATAGAAAAAGAGATAAGTATAGGTGTGTAATTTTTAATTATAAAGTTGAAATGTACTTCCCAAGTAAATTTGTCATCCAAATAAAGTCCTAAATATTTTTGTTGTGGTACAAACTCAAATTTTTTGTGGTTGCCGCTGTTATCTATAGCGTTGAGATGCAAGTTGCTACAGTTATTGCTATGAAGTAAAAAATAATAATCTTTATTTAAGATTTTTTTATTTTTGATTATCATAACTTTTGGTTTATTGCAATTAATTTCCATTTTATTATTTATTGCCCACTTAGTTATGTTAGTTAAATCATTTTGAAGTGAATTATAAGCATGAGACTAAAATTTCATTCTATTCACCTGTAGTTAACATACAATTCCCAACATGTAAGGAAAATTTTGCAACCATTAATATCCACTTGCTGCAAATGCTCCAAAATGCAAAGAAAAAAGGTTCATCTAATTAATAACTTCCCTAGCAGCACTACCACTAATCCCAAAAAGAACAAAATTTTTTTGCAAAAACATTAACTAAAAAATAATGCCTGAAAAAGAGGAGTAAAGAAAATGCACATTCATTTCATGTCTCAATTTTATTTCACGTTAAACTCCCCTATAAAATAAAGCCTTGCTACTAAAATGCTCAAAACCTACAAAAACACATCAGCACAACCAAAAATCAAGAATTCATTCCCAACATTTCATAAAAACCACTTTAAACAACCCATCAATGCCACTCCCTACACAATCACCACTAATGGAATCTAACCACAAAACAGTCACAATAGATCATAGCTAATAGATACATCTTTAAAAAAGCAGTCTGTTTCATAGAAGAAAGAGAATCTGTCTCCATGAGACCTATCCACCAGTTGAAGGAGCATTAAGCAGGGATGCAGAAAAGGTGTATTGGTTATTATGATAACCACAGTTCAAGGGTTACTAAAGTCAGTAACAGTTTTAAGATTCTACAATATTCGAAAGAGGTAATGCATGACACAAATTCTAGAAGGTAAGTAGATCTTGATCTGAGATGTAACTTACGGGCCAGTTCTGACGCATACTTAGACACTGGCAATTCATGCGATTCCTGAAGTCAGTTTTTAAGTGCCATGTGATTATTATTAATTTATATGCCAATTGAAATAGGACTTTTTCACTGAGGAAGATTAGTGTTTCCAATTTACAAAATGTTTTGACAAAAAGAGCTTATTTAAAAGCTATTTAAATATGATTTCACATATGCAGTAGTAGTCAAAATAAACAGTAGTAAATATATGCACTCAATACAAATCATACGAGGGGTCTTCAATAAGTTTGTGCAAAATAATAGAAAGAATACATTTACTCAAAAAATTTTATTCACAGCTTTTCGACAAAATACCCATCGACATCTAAACATCGTTGCATCCGTTTGAACCAACTACAGAAGCACCCAGCCCAGTCCGCAGCAGACACTTCACTTATTTCATGTAGGTATGACTCCAGAGCCTCTTTGTCACTTTCGAAACATCGTCCCGTAACTTTGATTTCACCTTTGGGAAGAGAAAGAAATTTAGCCAGAGGGGCTAAATCGGGAGAATAGGGCGGGTGCCTCAGTTCCTAGAGTTTGTTTTCCGTCAGAAACTGCTTGGTTAACCTCGCAGAGTGTGCAGGACAATTGTCATGATGCAGTAGCAGGCCTCTACACCCGGACCTCGTACGAACATGGACACTGCAGTGATCGATTCCGGTGTTACAGCACTCACAGGGCAACCTTCTCTAGGTGCATCTTTAAAGGCTTGCACTCCGCAGCGGAAACGCCCATACCACTTATAAATTGTACAGATGGAAGGCTTCATCCCCAAACACATCCTCCAAAGATGAGCGACATTCAGCAACTGAAAGACCCTTTTTGAAGTCTTAGAAAATCATAGTACGAAAGACTTCCTGCGACATCTCCATTGCTGGAACAACTTCTACGTGGCTTTCGTGTCACAATGGAACGACCCATGCTTAATTGCATTTGAAGCCGCATGCACGAAGTCTCGCGCATATTTTATTCTGGTAATTACACTTTGGCGCTTCTGATAGGCTAAAAAATATTTGATTTTTCACATTAATTTATATATTTTGCACAGACTTATTGAACATCCCTTGTACTCTTGTGATCATAATGCAATATGCTGAAGACATATTTTTACCTGAATGATTTAAGGAAGAAATTTCTGATCTCAATCCTTCAAACAGGATTAATTATATGAATTTATATTTCATGTTTCCATTTATGTTTTTAGTCATATGTCCTTGAAGGAGTCATGGGCAAGATTCATAGATAACAATAGTATTATTTTGGATGATTAAGAATTTAAAAAAAATGAGTTTCTTCACATAAAGTAAGAGTTGCTTCAATGTACTGTTTGTTTTGTGATAACAGATGGTATGGTAAAGAATTCAGCAATCTATAGAGAAGCTGATGATATGTTGCACTAAGAATAAATCATGGATGCATTTTACAGAAGAGATAGGACATACCATGCATCCAAAAATTGACAGACATAAGCAGTTCCTGTATTCTTCACAAATGATAGTGATGTTGAAATATCAGATTAATTCAGTCACCAGACACTGCATTTCATTGCATTCTAGTGCTGCAATGGCTATGGAATGGCCTTTGCAGAGAAAGTCATAGTGAGATGTACAGTACCTTAAGTAATGATATTCCATAAAAATGGTGTAACTGCTACTATCAATTAAGTATTGATATCAGCTTCAGGTTCTAAAATCCCTTTATCAGGAGCAAGTTGTTTCTGCCAGACTAATCATCTATCATTCCAAGATCAGTGTCTCTAATAGCATAGTGCATTTGCTGCATAACTAGACAACCCAAGGATATTTTTTCCAGAACATTTGGGAGAGAATCCATCCATCCATAGTTTTCTGTCCGAAGACAGGTCCAGTTCTATGGAGGTCACATGGATCTCCCAGAAACACCTGAGGAAAGATACTGGGGGTGGTTTCCCGTTGTGAGAGAGAATTATCATACATAATACAAAAGGTAGAAAACTCTCCTTAACTGTCTGAAAACCACCATCATATGTTGTCCTTCACTCATATTCAGCACTGTATATTTAACAGCAATATATCATTCAGTAAAAGAAATCAACATTTTTATTCTCTTTAAAATGATATTTTATTAAATATAATAAAGACAAAAGTGGATAAGTTTCCTTTACCTTCCAAAAATCATACTAAAAGTCCTTTTAGAAATAATAGTTAATAAAAATTGAAAAAGATCTCCTGAAATATTGACAATGAATGAAGATCAAGAATCAAAGCTTGATTCAGATCTGATTAATATGCTTAAGTCCTATCAACAGTTGTACCAGATTGCCTCATTTGCCAGGAAAGTTGGGCAACTTGTTTAGGCTTTGGTCACAATTTGGTTTTTCGACATATCTTGTAAATGAAATTAACCTTTTTATATTAATTATGTTTTGCAATGGACAATAACCTTGCAGGCAAAGCCTTCTTCACTTTCTTCAGCTGCAGGATTTGCATTCTTTGATAAATGCTAATTTATGAACAAGAAGGCTTAACGTGCATGTTTTAGAATAAAGAGAAATTGAAAATAAATAAAATGCACTTACTTGAAACAGGATAAAAGGAGAAAAAAAAAGATGGTAATAAACAGACAGTTTTGGAATACTGAGCGTATTCCATCATCAGGGACGGCACAAACATATAGGACAACACAAGGTGGGGATACATAGTCAGAGTGAGGAAAGTGAAAGGATTAGAGAGGTTTAGCAATAGTGATGAGTTTTGTGCCTGCCGGTGATAGGGTTCAATACCTTAAGCTGGATTATGTAGAAAGATTCAGCTAGCAATCGGTGGGATAGTTTATTGTGGTGGTAGAGGGGTTTGGCAGCAGAGAAGTTGGGAGGGTGGGGGTCCAGTCTTCTGTAGTGTTACTGCATATGAATGTGTAAGGTCTGTTTGTGAAGGCTTGTTTATGCTCTTTGATGCATATGGATAGAGGTGGGGATAGAGGGGCACTGGTTACATGGGATCCAATAAACTGTATTGGAAGCATTATTCTTGCTTGGTGTGTTTGATATTTATGATGGGTGATTTGAAGGCAGATGCATATTGGTAAGGGTTGAGGAATTTTTTAATGAAACTTTCAATGGTGGATAGTAGGGAAAGGGGATGTATTTGACAGAGGGTTTGGGGGTTGTGTTTTTGGACTGCTTGTTTAGTTTGTGTTTCAGGATATTGATGCGATTGTGAAAGAACTGGGAGGGGCGGTTATGGAGGTTAAATATGCTGTAAAATGGTGTTTAATTTAGTGTGTAAGCAAGTTTAGTGGAGCATGTTGTGAGTGCTCTGCATATTAGAAAGTCTACTGTGTTCATTTTGTATGTGGGATGTATGGGAATTGTAATGTATATATCTGACCACCTACTTCTAGCTGAATCTTTCTACATAATCCAGCTTAAAGCATACAACTCTATCACTGGCGGGCAAAGCACCCATCACTATCACTACCTCCCTAATCTCTTCACTTCCCTCACTCTCACTATGTATCCCCACTTCGTGTAATCCTAAACATTTTGTGATTTCTTATATGTTTGTGCCATCGCCGATGATGGAATACGCTCAGTATTCTGACACTGCAGGTTTATTACCATCTTTTTTATTCTTCTTTTATCCTGTTTCCAAGTAAGTGAGTTTTATTTATTTTCAGTTTCTCTTTATGCTACTTTACGATTTTACTGTTGCTGGGAGCATCTAGTCAGAGAGCTAATGAAACTTTGAATATGAAATAGAAAACTACAGTACTATGGAGTTATCATCAAACAAATATTTGTGATCATTAGTGATCATTTTAAGATAATTTTAAAAAATTATTTACAGAAAGCAAATTAACAAACATAGCCAGTGAGTGCAATTATATGTTTTTCTTCTTTAAAACTATAATTAATTTTTATCATAAATGTTTATTGAAATTTCTTAATGATTATATTTAGAAAATGATTACTCATTGTTAATAAACTTCCTATCGCCAAAGAGCATGAAACAGGTGTTTTAGAATGTCACTGAGTAAACTCTTGGTATCACCAATTGATGTTTATTAAGTAATGAATGTGATTGCTATTTAATTTAAACCATATTTTTTTTTTCAAAAAGACTTGTATAATTACAATGAAAATTAATTATGACATAACATTATTCTGAATATCTGCAAAAATATCCAGATCCGTTCTTCACTATTTGAGGAACTGTTTGGAAACTTTTTGAAGGTCTCTGTATATAAATAAAGCTAATATGTATATGTTAATAAATTTCAAGTAATTTCAACTTATTGTTAATATAACTTATTTATATGATATCAATAAATATTAATAAATTTTATTTTATTGTAAACAATTACTTTATTTAGTTAATTATTTATTACATTTTTTTCTGAATTACTTACAAAGCCAAATATATTTATCAGAGGTTAATAAATTACAGCCCAGTCTTTATCTTCTCTTCTCTTGTTTTATTAAAAAAATTATAAGAAAAAAAATTACTTTATAATCTCTTACTAATGATCTAAATTCCCTCATTTTAAGTTAAAGAATAAAATCATTGCTATTAAAATAATTTTTCATTACTCCATGGCAAAGAGATATTCTTGATCAAAGCTGTTGAAATTTTTACTCAAATTTAGAGATATAAATATAAAGCATTACTGATTGTATGTGTTATTACCAGTAATCCAAATCAAGTTTTGACCTTAACTTTTGTGATCGATTGCTTAGTAAATGTCTGTTGCACGAATGGACCAGTGATTAAGAAGAAACTAAGGAAGCCAAAGTCAAGTTTTATTCTGAAATTAAGAATATATATTCTTTTTAACTAGTTTTTTCCATTTCAACATCTGCAGGTTTTTTTTTGTAATAATGGAGTTAATTACAAGCTTTTTGAAACTATCCAGTTAGCTTTCGTTAGAAATGATAAATATTTAATTTTGGAATAAACAAATGACTGTATATCATTTCCAGAATTTAAAAACTGCAATCCATAGAAAGCAGAAGAACACACTTTTAGGATTTTTACCATTATATTTTATACTAACTAACTGTTTTCCATTTGTTCTGTATCACAAAGAGATTACTTCTTTTTCTTTGTAATATATAGTTATTAAGGGAAGATTCTCCAAGAGCTTGCAACTACATCAAAACAACCACATTACAATAAGGTGATGGAATCTTGCAAATCTTGCAAAAAACCTCAGCCTTGCTTGAAACCCAAGCGAGAATGTAGACAATATGTAAGAATCAAAATTACAGTTATTCAGGCAACAAAGATACTTGATTTTGCGAAAATACTTCCATTTGCCTTAAACAAATTTCAAAAGTTAAGGAAGATTATTTAAAAAATAAAACAAAATATAAATGCATCCTACGCAATATGATAAAGATCAAATAATGTGCTCAGTATATCAACTTGATTTTTAAAATTTATCAGTATGTTATCTTTAATTTTTCTAACATATCTTTTCTTACTAAGAAAATCAAAATTGAATTGTAGCTGAATAAGTTGGCTATCTGAAATGTTAATTATGGAGGGCAAAATATATTGATGGGTACTATAAATAAAATAAAATAAACCCTAATTTGATTTCCCTCCCCTCTGAAAATGGCTAAATTATATTTTATATTCTATAGATTTTTTTTTCTTCTATTTTTTTACTATTAGGCAATTTTGCACAATCACTTTAGTCATTGCAATCATTCAAGGCCATTTTACAATTAAAAGCAGTTATATGCCATTCAAGATAAATATTTACTTCTTATAATAATAAATTTGCAGTTATTATTAGTAATGATTTTTTCCCCGAACTAAAAAAAAAAAAGTTATTTATTTATTTATTAACTAATTATTATTTTTTTCTAAATTCTGATTAGAGCAATGGTCTTATCAATTATTTCCTATCACAAATAAATACCCTTTCTTATATAACCCCGTGATTATGCGTGGAGTTATATTTCAATAAAGAATAATGTAATCCTAAACTTATAACCTTCATTTTTTTTTTTACATAAAACATTTCCATAAAATAGTTTTAAAACATTTTTTTGTTTTGTTTATTAAAACAAAAATAAATTATCAGTAATTTTTTTTTGTAGTATTTTAACATGGAATGAAATTATTCATTTTAAAACTGACATAGTTCAATTCCATAAATTTACTCAGAAATGCATGAGAAATACTTTTTACTTTGAGTGTTATAGTTTCGTGATGTTTATGCAATTCTGGCTTTATCGAAATCTTCCATTCTCTACTTCCGCCTTTTCACCTGCGCAGTCCAGTCTCAAAGTAATACTACACGGAGCACAACGTCATTAGAATCAATGCATCAGCAGTCTTCTTCATGGTTCTTTTTCAGTACGGAAGGCATTTTAAAGCCACTAATTTATCTATCAATCGTTAGCCATCTGCATTTATCTTGAACAAATTTTGTACAGAACTTTACGAAGTACTCATCAAAGTTAAATTTCAATGAAAAGAAACTGAGTTGTTCTCTATTTGATCATCGAAGAAAACAAATTTTAGCTTTCAAAAATTTCGCAACTGAACCAAGCCTATTTATAGGTTTCTGATAATAATTTGAAACAACTCGTATTGAAAGATCTTAATTTCTGTTTATTATTGATTACAGCTACATCTTAATAAACAGCTTTTTAGCTGAGGAAAAAAAAAAACGTTATAAAAGGATAATCGAAGGCTGTTGAAAAACTGCTGCTCAACAACGACAATGGAGTCCAAAATGGCGGCAGTGAAAGCTGTGGATGACCTATTATGAGGCAAGTAGCGATTCATCAATTGGATATTTATCAATGGTATGGCAATGGGATTTCAATACTGAATATGCCTAGTTCCAGGGATCACGCAGGAAGCGCTAAGCACCACCGGGACCGAAGTCCGGCCCAGTCGAGGAACCGAGAACGGAATAAGACTTATTCCCTTGAAAGGAGACACAAGAAAGCGAAGCACAAGAAATCATCGCATAAATCTCACAAACGGAAACATTCCAGTCGCGAGGTCGAAAAACTAGTCGCCAAACCTCTGGTGGAGTACGACTTGGTAAGTTCCGATGGGTTTTACTCGGACGAAAGTGAGAGTCCGGTCAGCAGTCGTGTGACTCCAGAAAAGGAACTGAAAAAGTCGTCGAGACATGTTTCGCCTGCAACAGCCATCAAAGCTTACAGGCAACTGTTGGTGAAGGAAAGACATTCTCCTGCCGAGAGAGAACGAAAAGAAAGGGACAGAGACAATATTAGTAAGTCAAGTACCTCTGGATATGAGAGGGCTTCCCATTCCCGAGAAGTTTCGTCGTCGGCGTCCCGACGAAGCCGGAGATCAAACACTCCGGAACCACCGAGAGCTTATCGCAAAGCTCGGACTCCTGTTTCCCCTAGTCCACCAAGACCTTCGAAAAGAAGGCGATCCCCTAGTCCAAGGGAAAGGAGATATCAGACGCCAGAACGAAGGTATACTCGTTCCCCCAGTCCCTATACAAGAAATAGGGATTTTGCCAGATCAAGAACAAGGAGTAGAAGTCCGTATAGCCGGTAAGTTAGCCTTATTTGACTTACTATATGTTAATTAAGTTAAATTCTTATGTTTTGTTATTGTAATGAATTAAATAAGAAAATGTTTCATAAAACTTCAGAATGTGTACTTTAATAATTTTTATCGTTATTGATCTCTCCAGATTTCTTTGGATCATTATTAGGTTCCTTTAAATTACTGAAATACTAAATTCTAATTATCAGTATTCGTGGTTGTAATATTCTAATAGAATGAAGGCATCCGTCATATCATTGTTAACCCAACAATGATCCATAATTTTTATACGGTTAATGATGTTGTTTTTTTTGCTCAGTTGCTTTAGTTACATTAATTTCAGAATTTATATTATTATTAAAACCTTCGTTTTAGGTCGTCTTGAGCTTCTGTTTCTCAACATCTTAAATTCTGGTGATAACAAAGTATGTAAGAAAATGATTCGCAAATGTGAGGTTGGGAGTTGCAAGGAGGGCGAGAAATAATTTATTCTAAAAACGTTTAAGTAATTACATATAAATTAATAATTACAATTTTGAGAATATAAAATGAATAAAAGTAAGAGTTGCGTCAAATTTATCATTATGAATTTTTGTTTGTAATGAAATTTTGAAATTTGGTCTAAAATTATCACTTTATATACAGGAGTAATAAACATTTAGAAGACGAACTTTTTTTTTTTTTTTCTTCCCATTCTTTTAACTTAGAAATTAAAATATAGATAAGATTATTGTTGCATTGAGATAATAATTTTGCTTTCTTTTTTTTTTTTCTTTTTTTTTCAAACTACTAACTACATATATATAAAAGAAGAAATTATTAAAACTTAAAATAAAAGATTATCTTAGATCACACAGAGTCGCTCTCAATTTGAGAATCACTGCTTTACATTAACTAAAACCCTCAAGAGAATAATACAAGATAATTCCCACCGATTTATCAAGGTGCGCTCTTGTCCAAAGATAAAGGTTAGGGGGAGGAACAGTTTGAGCCACGGCCTTAAGATAACTTATTTTTAGCACTTTGGTCGAATAAAATGGCTTTTTTTAATGTGATTTGTAATTTTATTTACATGTAAATAAATACTGAATTGTTTTTGTATCCCTTTTCCGTAGTTTCAGATATTTTTAAATTTTTCTCATTCCAAAATTATCTTTACTCTGAATTTTGCACCGTTTTTATATTTCATTCTTTGTTTTTTTCTATGTAATTCGAATTTGACTTTGGTGGTCTTTAATGTCCGAATTCCTAATCAGTTCTTTATACATGTATTTCATGTCAGCCTTATAGATCGATACGGAGCAAAACTTCATTATCGTAAAAGTTGGTGATTGGAATCAGTATTAAAATCAATTTTTATTCCCCCTCCCCGGAGTTTTATTTGGAAGTTTTGCATTACTGGAAACTGAAATTAGCTTTGATGTGGCTTTGCAGAAAAGGAATAACTTGTAAATGAAGCACAATATTAGATTTTTTTACAGAAGTTTTAAAACATGTTAATAGCACAGACTGATCTGTTGTTTAGAGTGGTATTATTAGCTATACAGTAAAGCGTGCGAAAAACAGTAGCAGCCAACATTTTAAAAATAGACTACTGTTTACAACCAGTGAAATGCTAAAATATTCTGCAATTTATCGTTTTTTATTCATTTTTCTTTCACATATCTGGAATTAGATTTTTCTAGAATAGACTTCAATAACCCAGATGTTGAACTTCGTTGGACTTGGCATAAATATAGGAGGAGTTGTATTGTGTAATGCAAAGAAGAAAAATCTCAAAGAGTAACCATAAATGATCAAGAATTGCAGCTGCTTATTTTTATTAATAAGTATTTTTTTATTACAGAAAAAAATAAAGCTATGTAAGGAATGTACAGTTTAAACTGTTATTGTCTGCAAAGTACCTCGACTTCCTTGCCATACAAAGCCTTCTTACACCAAAATCCAGGGTATAAGATACAGTTTAAGACATTTTTTTTTCTCTCCATCTACTGTTTAGGGCTTGGAGTATATTAGTTTAGTTTATTTATTATTGTGATTAGTAACTATCCAAGTAGCAAAATTCAGTAGGTTTGGAGTCTATCTTATGCAGAAATTAGTCAGCAGTTACTTACCCTGGACGGAAAAATGATTTGATCCTTGAAATTTTGTATTTGGCTAAAATTGATAGAATAGCAAATTTCTTCAGGATTGCTGTGCAGTTTTGGGAGTTGTTCCATCATTTTTCTTGGACAATAAATCAAGAATCGCTACTGGCCACTAGATTTGTGTGGTATATTACATAAAAAATATACTATTGTTTTGAATTTCAAATTGTTTAGACTTGGTACTCTGCTTTTATTTACTTATAGCAGAGTAACTTAGTTTTGTGTTTTTCAGATAAATTAGGCATTTTTATAACGTTTTAATTTTCAACAAATTCTGAAGATTTCATTATCAAGTTATAGAATTCAGATTATATTTAGGAATCTTTTTTTTATTAAAACTAGGCCATCTTTCGTGGGCTGATTGAGATATGTTGAGATGGATATTAGATGAAGTAGAGTTAGGGGACCTAAAGTCTGTCTCTCTGCCTGATGTCGTTTGGCATCTAACCTCTTGTGCAGCTCTTGACTTTCTTTTACATTTGGCTTCATTGTTTCGATCCAAATCTTGTCTGTTGTGCTCTCTTCAATCGTTTCCTCTCAGTAACGTTTATAATATGTGATGTATACAATCAGCCAGTGCTCTTAAACAACAACCAATATACGTTCCTAACCTTATTTACTGTTAGCAATTTGGCTTGGTGATTCTTTGAATTTATAATAAATTGAGTTTTCAGTAAATAAGGTTAGGAATTTATATTGGTTGTTATTTAAGAGCACGGATAATCCAAGAAGAATCGCTTCCAATGAAAGCGGTTATGATTTGTTGAATAGTTGAGTAAATAGTGATGTGTTATACCTTTTTGAATGAACTCTTTTATTTGATAGCATGCGCCATTGTTGACTGAGAGAACGCAACATTTTGAAGTTCAACAATGCTCATTTTGCATTTGTCGACTTCCTTGCAACAATGACAACTGAAAACCCGTTTTCCATTATTGCACTACCATTGTGAATACTGGAAATCACAACAATTGCGCCTTTTGAATTTGTTTACTTCCTCGCAACAATGCAAAAAGGAAACTCCGTTTTCCATTGTTGCCGGACAGACAGAGAAATAAAAGATTTTAGTAATATATAGATTCAACCTAAGCATATGCTATTTTTATTTCTTTAAACATTGTTTTTCTCCTTGCTTTAATCAGAAAGATACGTATTCACATTAACCACTGTATTTGTGTAACAAAAGATGCCCAATCACAGACTAGGGATTTTCCGGTGTTTGGCTGCAAAGAATATTTTGCATGTATCAGTTAATTGCATTAAGTGTAAAGTTGAGGAGAGAAGACTTCACATATTTCGTAACAGGTCACAGTTGCTATCCTTCTAGCACAACTTGACAACAGTAGATCTGCTTTGTTGTGATTGTAGTTGTAACATTTTCATTCAGTTGAAGAGTTCAACTGTTCTGAAGAACAAGTATTATCTTATTTATAAAACTCTTAAATTTCCTAAGTCTGTAACAGTTTTTTTGAAAACTTAAAGCAATTGCATACATTGTTGTGAATTAAGATTGGCGATTTTTTTTTTCTTTTCCTTCTACCCTCTCTTTTAAGCAGAGTAAATAGAAACTACATGACCCTTGACGATTTGAAATTATCTCTAGTTTTGTAATTAATGGCAATTTGGGAGTTCTTTTGCAATTCCAGCATGTGAATTTTGTCTGTAACATCTGCTGCAAATAAATCAACTAACTGCACTTTGCTGGTCTCTTCCTTCTCTTATTAGCATCTAAGCTATGTTGCAGCAGCAAATAATATGGAAGCAAAGTTTAAACAAGACAATTAAGTTTGTTTGTGTTTTTCTTGTGCAGATTTTTTCTTGGTGATGAATAGATGATATTGCATTGACTTTAATAATAATAAAAAAATTATTATATAATTTTAGATAAATAAGAGATGCAACTCAACTTAAATTCAGGATATTCATAAATCATTAAACCTAGTTTTATTCGCAAATATAAATGAACGAGAGGAGTATAAACAGACATAACCACCTTCCTGAATTAAACTGAAATTTTTCTCAAATAGAATTAACAGTAATTATAAAGGGGACAGGTATTTGACGTTTGCAGCAGTATTATTCATGCACTTTAGGATTGTGGGGAAAGTAGGCCTATTCGTCACAATTTCTATTTAATTTGATTTTTGGATAGCCAGTTAGAGAAGTTTCATAGTTATTAGTTTATAATAAAATTGCATAAATTTTAGACTTGTTCATCACTACATTAAAATATTTTGTAATTAGTTTGAGGTTATCTGTGAAATAGGACAGCAGAGGGAGAGATTCCCTGAGGTTTCGTAACTGAGCAGATATTTGGAAAAAATCTACGTTAAGATTTTTTGACCTAAATAGTTTTTGATCAAAAGAAAATATATCAAATCTGTCAGGTTTAAGAGCAAAATAAGTTATTATTTATACCCCCAAAGAATAGGTAAATCTTATTCAGAATTATTTGTTCTCATAATTTATGAAAACACTTTAAAATATTATTATACAGAAAGCAATTTTAATTTCAAATGTAGATTTACAATATGTATGTACTTGTACAAATATTTTTTGGGAAAATAATAAAATTTCTCAAAAGCATCATAACATTTTATTTTATTTATTTTTTTTAAATATTGGATTTCTATTAATGGATTCTTAGGTTCCATTGCAACCTTTAATACTTTCTCAAAAATCTTTCAAAATGGACAGGTGTAGGAGTTGTCCACAATTCTAAGTGCAATGTAGTCTAGGAAGTTTATGCCGTCAGATAAAATTAAACCATTTAAAGAAACCAAAGAAAATGCTGAAGTTGGAGAGGAATATAAAACTAGTAAATAATTAAAAATACCAAAAGAGGGTTTCGGTTTCCATAAAAAATTATATTCAAGGTGAGGAGTAGGACATAACTTGTTTCTTTTTGAATAATTAATGTGAAATGGATTACCGTTTTATTTGCAGACATAAACTATAATTCAGTAAAAAAATAAATAATTTTAGACTTAAAAGGAAAATAATTTATAAAAAAAATTTAAAAACAAGTGTGAGCAGCATTTATATGAACATTTGAGAGGATCTGAAAGATAGATTACTGAAGTGTTGAGAAAATGGAATGTTATTTGCTGCTTAAACATCCTAGATAAATCAGAAAACCTGGAAGTTTCTGACAACTTATCTTTTTTCGGCTACTTTTCTTATGCTTATAAAATCGATGTGTTCAGTATACCTCCCCATAGCTTTTGAATCAATGAATAAATAACCTGAAGAATCCTTTCCTCTTTTGTTATTTGCGTTGTGCCTTCGTTTTTGCTCTTTTCTTTGAATAAATAACCTTGCATATGTAGTAATGGACTCCCTATCTTGTATTTTTAAAACACATCTGCCTTGAAAAATTTGAAGTGGCGAAAATTCCAAGTAGAAAAGCACTCAAGTTCACTTGTTACGACCTCTCACTGGCTGTGGGGACTATGAATTGAAGTATTTTTAGAACATCACATTGCAATCCAATTTGTTTAAAGTTGAGTTTAAATTCAACTCATTAAGAACCTTTGGTGAATTTGCTCAATTTTTAGTGAAGTAAATTTAAAGATAGGTTGATTGCATTTGCCAATATTACAATAGATAAATATTGAGATTTTCTTTTGTATTGTTTCTCTTTTAAATTTTAAGAAGGCAAGATACTAGGCAAAAAGTTCTTTGAGAAACTTTTATGACATTGTTATTCAATATTTTAAATGTATTGGAGTAGAAGAAAATAAACCATCTCTTGTAAGTTGGTTCTTATATCACTTGATGAACAACAGTTAGTGGACCCTCAATATATTCCAGATATATTCCATATTGAAATTGATTAAAAAAAAATTCTAATTGTCCAGCTAGAATAACCTCTAAATTATTTATTTACTTGCTTCTTTTCTATAACTGAGTTCATTACAGGAATTATTAATCATTATGA
The DNA here is from genome assembly GCA_023159025.1 of Thereuonema tuberculata. Classification (NCBI taxonomy): domain Eukaryota; kingdom Metazoa; phylum Arthropoda; class Chilopoda; order Scutigeromorpha; family Scutigeridae; genus Thereuonema; species Thereuonema tuberculata. The sequence goes on along the minus strand of JAFIDM010002131.1, from coordinate 47,353,650 downwards.
AAAAGTTTCAAGAAGTTTTTATTAATTTTTATCCTATGTGAACTGATAAAAAAAAAAAAAAAATCTTGAAAATGTTTTAATAGTAAGTTTGACAAATTACTATTTATTTACTTGCTTCTTTTCTATTAACTGAGTTCATTACAGGAATTATTAATCATTATGAAAAAGTTTCAAGAAGTTTTTATTAATTTTTATCCTATGTGAACTGATAAAAAAAAAAAAAAAATCTTGAAAATGTTTTAATAGTAAGTTTGACAAATTACTAGCAAGTTCCAGAACTGACTTAAAAACATGAATTAAGCAGTCTGTAAAATGCTTCCTTTCAATGAAGCAGTTGACATTTTTACTTGCCCTCAACATCTTCAAGGCAAAATATATTTTGATCATTCAATCTGACCATTTTCTAATATATTGTAATTTTGATATGCATTACATTAACAAGTTCGTGAGAGTGACTTAACTAGTTTAAAGTTTTAAACTGCACGATTTGAAAAGCACAAATTCATGTGTTGTAATTGTGATTTATATTTTATAAAGCTTCTTTTGTATTGCCAAATCATTTTTGAATTTTGGATTCCAGCAAAATAAAATTTCTTTTTACTTAATTTGTTTTCCTGTGTATTATGGTTACAATTTCTGTTGCCTTGGCAGACTTTTATGAAAGTAATATTTTAAAGCTATATGGATTTTCTGCTTGACAATAAGCAATCATATTTGAGTTAACCTTTCAGTAATGATTCACTGAACCAATTTTTAAAAGAGGAGTGATAAACGAGGTGGTCTTTATAGCTGAATTAGCTGCAAATTTCCTTTGCAACTGATTACCTTGCTGGCTTTGAAAAACATGCTATTCAAATTTTAGTGTTCACACAGAATGACACTTATGTTAAGTATTCTGCGTATTTGAATGTAGGATGTACAATTACTGAACTCGTTTATAAAAATATGCTTTGCAAATATACAAACGAATAAATTCAGAAATTTAAATATATATATATATATATATTTTTTTTTTTTTTTTTTGAAAAGTTCCTCAATTTCATTCAATTGAAGGTGGTCTTCAGATAGCTTAATAAATTTTATTAAATACGCAGGGAGAGGAGTTTGAAAGCAATATTTTTTGTCTGTAGTGAAGCTCAGATTAGCATGTAAATGAAGTAAATAGTGACCTTATTGTTTAATTTACAAAATTGGGTGGATTAAGCTTTAATGTCTAGCGATTATTTTTAATTTGATATTTGAAATTAGTTAGAATTTGTAATATCTGAGGATTAAAATACTGTAACGGTTTATTAATAGAAAGCTATCGAAAATGGTAGATTGTTAATCAGCAATTAGAGAGGGGGGAGAGATATACTTTTTAGGTGGGTAACAGTGTATGTCTGTAACTAGGATTGTGTAAATACATTTTTGGGATGAATACAGAATGTTAATATTACAAGTGAGAGGAGAAAATTTATTTAAAGCAATATTAAGACTTGATATGGAAAATTCGAAGGAATTTGATCAATATTTTTCTTTTTATAAGCTTGTTCCCTTTATTTCTTTAATAGTCGGATAACGACATTTGATATGCTTTTGTTAATGCCCATGTCTTTTAATATTGCCTTCATCTACTTCTTGCTTTTCAATTTACCTTGAAATTTGAATAATTTTAGAATATTATTTAAATTTATTAATTTCATTTTTTTTTTTAAATTTTATTTATAACATACTGAATAACATGAAAGGTATTTGAGTATTAAAATAAGATTATTAGCTATTGAAAGCCAGGATTTATCATTAAAGAATTGGAATACCTGCAAATGTTTTCTTAATGAACAGTTAATAAATTTGTCAAGTGTATTGCATCAGATTGTCTTAACTTTTATTGTGAGTGTATATAAGTAAATAACAAAAGTAAACCTTTGATAATTATGATCTTACTTATTTACTCATGCCCATTAAAACTGATGAAACTGGGTATTGTTCCTTTCATTTTACCAGTCTGAAAAAGCATTATTTTACATTTCTTTCCCCCCCCCCCCCCATTTATTTTTTTTTTTGACATCCATGCATTAAATAATTTTTGTTTTTTGTTTTTTCACAGATCTCATAGATTAAGAGCTTCCAGAAGTCGTACAAGGAGCCCTCCACCGCGTACAAGATTACGGCGATCTCGAACACGGTCTAGAAGTCGATCTCCTTTCACCAATAGGCGAGATAGACGCTCCCCTAGCTTACATTCTCAAAAATACACTTCAAGTCTGTTATCAGAACTTAGTAAACACAAGCGGCAGGCCCGACAGCTAGCTAAAAACAGTGCAAATAAACATGCAATAGAGGAAATAAAGAAAGAAATAATTGAAATTTTGTCCCCTGCAGAATCAAAACCATGTACTGCTGTTAAAGCTGAAGAAAGTCCTGCCACTGAACCACCCCCACCAAAGGAGCCCCCACCACCACCACCTAAACCAAAAATCAAAGAAGCTCCTAAGACTTTACCACCACCCCCTCCACCCCCACCTGAGGAGAAGCCACCTCCACCACCTGTTGTTGTAGCAACCACTGCTCTTATGCTGCCAATGCCACCTGGTATTGACATTAACGAGCCTTTCGAGGAGGAAATAGAAAGTCCAGTAGAGAAACCAGTGAAATCTCCTCCTCGAAAGAGTATCAAAGAACTTCCAATGCCCCCTGGCATAGGTGCTGAAGATGTTATGTCTCCAGAACCTGAAGCTGAACAAGAACAGTCGCCTGTGCGCCCAGTCTATGAATCCAAAAAGCGTCCAAAGATTATTGGGAAGGTAGACTTAAATAAAAAAGAAAGTCCCAATTGGGGTGAGCGTTGTGTAGATGTGTTTGACATCATTTCACAAATTGGTGAAGGTACCTACGGTCAAGTTTATAAGGCTAGAGACAAAGAAACAGGTGAATTCCTTATTGTTTTAATGTTTATTCTTAATTCTTGTAGTTGTATTTTTTTCTTAACCTTTAAAAACCTACCTAACTATTAAGCATCAATTAATATTCCAAGAATATAAATTGATTTTAAATTCTTTCCATTGTTGTTTTAGGCATTTTTTTTTTTTTTCCAAAAAAAGGGGGAGGGGAAATAATTTTGGTAACTTTAGGATCTCTTAAATGTACTTTTTGTCTATTTATACAATATACTCTTCTGCATATGAATTATCTAAAAATAAAATTTTGATGCAAGGCTTCGAAACTTAAAATGGAAGTGTATAAATTCTAATGTACATTAACTGAAATTTTATTGGAAGATTTGGAACTATTCTATTGTCAATCTGTAGAAATAGAACAAAAAAGAAAATTCAATTAATATGCCTGATGTTAATTGGAATAATTTAAGGACAAACTCTCTGATTGCTTCAAATTAAAATATATATTCATTAGTGACAGGGATAAATTTATTTTCAGATCTTTGCTAACAAAGAGCCCAGATGTGACTTATTAATGTTATTTCAAAAGTGAAAGGTTTTTGTTTAAGGAAATTATGAAACTTGCCATTTTGAATTCCATTAAAAATAAAAATCAATAAAAATCTGTATAATCATAAATGACTTACAAAATAATAACGCCCATGCCTTCAAGCTGGAAATAACACTAGAGAATCTTTTAATGATAAAATTGCTTTATATACCAAATTTGCAGGGTTCAGAACATGGATTTCATTTGAAACAGTTGAGTAGTTAGGATCTGTATGTTTGTGAAAAATGCAATATCATGAAGGAAACGTGCAATAAAGTGAAACTTACATGAAGCAAGGTTTGTTATGAAAATGATTAAAATTTGGGAATGATTGAGCATACCTAGCCTCAGCAGCACCCTCTGAACTGGATTTGTAAGAGTGTAAGTAGTGGACTGTTGTGGATCCAGACAAGTAGCTGTACACGTGCCTACTGGAGTTGGTATGCCTCGTCGACATCAAAGGGCGCCTCTTAAGCAAGCTACAAAGTTTGAATGGGGCCTAAAGATCGACTAGCGTGAAGGAGAATTTTCGAATTGTGGGTGCACTCAACACAACCACTACATCAGGGAAGTTGTGGAGGCTGAAGTCATATTCTTCCTTCAGTATTGGATTCCTACAAGACAATGTCCGACCACATGTTGCTGGAAATGTCCAGGCAGGCCGTCTTTAAAGCAAGGCAGATACCTCTTCATTTCTGGCCTGCAAGTTCGTCTGATATGTCACCTATTGAACATGTCTGGGATATGGTCACTCGGCAACTAGTCTGTCATTGTCATCTAGCAGCTAATACCAATGAACTGTGCACTTGGATAGAAGCAGTCTGGCATGCGATACTACGGGAACACACCCAAGGTCTGTTTGATTCAATGCCACGACATATTGCAGCTCATGGAGGCTTTACACATACTAATTTTTTGCAAATTTTGTTATTGCATTGCTCTGAAACTTTAATGTTTCAGAGCAACGTTTGTTTGTATTGCTATTAGTAATGTATGCAATAAATTTCCTTCCATTCAGATGGTTCCTTCATGGTTTTGCAATTTTCACAAACGAATGTATTAAGCCTTCATGGTCTGAAGCAATAAAGGCATAGTATTTAGATTTTAATGGCAAGTTTGAACTTAGTCCTCCCAGCCTAACTTCGGCTGTGACCTTGAAAAATTTTGACTCAATTATTTCAGGAACTATTGTTAATCTTCCATTTCCATCAAAGCAGCCAAGGTAGGAAAAGACAAAGCTTTAAGAAATCAAACAGAAGAAGTTATTGTTAATGCAAAATCATATTTTGAGAAGAAGAAATTGGAGAAGAGTATTACTGTAATTCGAAAAAGTTACGGAAAGAATTTATCTGCTGCCACAGGGATAGCATTAACATCAGATCAGTCTGTTTGCCATGCTTGCCGTAATGTTTCTTTCATTAGTTTTCACATCATTAGCATGTAATAAGTGAATAGAAATAAATATTAAAAATATTGGAACACTGCAACAACTCTACGTCACTTCAAGCGAAAGGCCGAAAATTTAATCATGCGCCCATTCAACCTTAGCCGTAAGACATTCAATTGCTAGTGGCTGCATCACCTGACAACCCTTGCCCATGACCGAAGACAATGGCGTCGGATTTCCAAGGAAGTCGCCTATACCCACGATGGGTGATGAGGCGTCAAGGTATCAAGGCAACAGGTCTGACATTGTCTGATTCCATGGTTCGACTTAGTTTGCTGTGCAGAGGACTGTGTGTATTTGTTCCTTTGTGGAGGATTCCTTTGGCCTGAACCATCCACGCTTCAGGCTACAATGGACTCGCCAACACACCCACTGGGGTGCAGATTATAGAAATAAATATTACTAATCATTTCAATGTAACTTAGATTTATCATAAATAATAAAAATTTAAATAAATATGAAGTTTTTGGATTAGCATTTTGAGAAAATTTGATCTGATGTGCACTAAATGTATCAACATTTATCGAAAGTAAGTTAGTATTTGATATTCAAAAGTATGCAGTTTTCTTTGCCAGAAAGGTAAGAAAGATTTAATACTGGATCACAACTGGAGTTTTTTGTTTAATAAATGTAAAGCATCAAGTCTAGTTAGATCTTCATATCCTTTTAAAGCCAATTATTGGCAGAGAGAATAGTTGAATTCTTACCTGACAGAATATTTCTACATTTTAACTGGAAACATTTTTCTTTTACTTGAAACAAAATATGCTATTTGCAGTATCGTTTTCTAATACTTGAGCTAATTTGAATTTTAAACAGATTTTTTTTTATGTAACTTTTATCAGAAAGATGTTCTCAACAAAACAAAAATTGCTTAAAAGATTATAACAAATTTAAGTGGCACTGTAGCATGACAAGCTTAATTAAAATTTGTTATTGTGATTCTTTCGAAGTTAATTAAATCTTAAAATATACTTGCAGTTTACCCTCTTCATAGAATATTGTATGAAACTTAGTGCTGTGCTTCAATTTCAGATGAACTCTTTGCAAGTCAGTAACTTGCCACTCGCAGATAGAGGATATCCTCATATTTGTTCAGTTTTTAATGTGTACGGAATATCAAAATCACATTGAATTTCCTTATCAGGATCACGTAAAAGATTCGTTAATTTTATGAAATAAATGATACTATTATGGTTTTGAAATAACTAACGATTTAATTTCATGTAAAATAATGTTACCTTTTTGTGAACAAATTAGATGTAAGGTTAAAAAAAAAACAACAACAACTTATGATTGGTATAATACAGGCTGCTATTGTTGATTTAAAAAATTTGTAGTAAAGCAATAAACAGTGAAAAATGAAATATCTTCACAGTAAAGAACTGCATATAGATTGTTTTTTTTTTTTTTCCATTCTAACAGATTGCTTGCAATAATGTTTTACTGTGAATTAGACCGCAAGTAAAAGGTGTTTTTATAAATAACCAAACGGTACTTAATTTCTGAATGCACCTAGTATAAAGGGAATTGTGGAGTACAACATTGTTAATAAAAGTTTGTGTGATGTGCAGTTTCCAGTTAAGTTATGAATGGCATCAGGTTGCCTTAGTCTTTGTTCCCTATTATATAGTAACCCGTGGAATTAAAAATTATTTTATTATGTATGTAATTAGTAAAAGTAAAATACTTTGTTATTTAAAGGAGAAATCAATATATTTGGAAGTTATTAGTATCATTCTGAATAATTAATGCATTTTTTAATGACAAAAATATAAAGAATGTGATACATTCATTTGAGGGGTTGTTGGCAGACAATTTAAAAACTATTATTCACTTAGCCTTTTTAGTTTTATCATTTCTAGAAAAATGTGTACGAAGAAAAAAACATGGTTATGTATTGAACTCAAAATAGCTTGCTTTTTTTTTCTTACTACTAATATTAAAATAATACTTGAAACTTCCTTCTTTTGCTATTTATGTGGTATCTGGCATCAGCCATGATATTGGATATATTTGAATATAATTTTCTTTTATTTTACAAAAGTTGCTGAAGTTTATCTCAAATTGAAATTCAAACACAGATGAAGAGGTTACGCTATTTTTCCAAAAGAAGGCAGAGCTTCCAGCCAACAATTTATGAATTATTCCCTGATTTTGTAATATTTGAAAAGTGTAACTGTACAATATATATTTCTGCAAACAAAACATTGTTATAAAAGGGATTCTTTGAATCAATGTTTATACTTTTTTATTATTGTAGATTCAGTGTTTTAATATCAAAATTATATACTTTTAACTCTTCTAAAATAGATGTAATTATTAAAATTGGTTTACTTTCAGAAGTTCTAGTAGCATTGAAGAAAGTGCGATTAGAAAATGAAAAAGAAGGCTTTCCCATAACAGCTGTAAGAGAGATAAAAATTCTTCGTCAGCTGAATCATACGAACATTGTTAACTTGAGGGAGATCGTAACTGATAAGCAGGATGCGGTGGAATTCAAGAAGGATAAAGGTAAGAAATTCAAATTTAGTCATATTAATTAGCTAACCATCTGTAACTAATGAATTGACATAAAGACCCCCAAGTGGAAAAAAATCTATTTAATAATTATGAAAGGAATGGATGGTTTGATTGCATGCTAATTCTTAATTTTCCATTTTAGAACTACAGATGTTTCAGAAAGAGACTTTTCACTGCTCTGGAGTTTTTTTTTTTTTGTTGTTTTTGGTTTTTTTATCAGTGCTGTTATGTTGGAAAACAAATGCATCCGAAATTATGTAGTACTATGATATTTATAAGTATATTTTTTGGGGAAGAAGGGAAGGGAAATTTATGATTTATAGCATATTAAGCTCTTGTTAATTGATTTAATGAAAGTAAAGAAATACCTGGAAATTGCCTGGTGATTTTCAACAGATATTATTGGAAATTCCAAATCTGTAAAGTGTTTTCTGCTACCAATCATGGAACCTCATCTGAAAGACTTTCGTTAACTGTGATGGTTGTCAAATCTCCCAGTCATCAACTGATAAGCCGTTAAGCTTAATCAGTTTTCAAATACAATTTGTTGTGCGCCAAACGCATGTTAACGAAACTTCATTGATGAGTCCTTGATAGCATATCGTATTTCTAAAAGTGGCTGTGATTGGTTAATAACATTTAACGTCATTTCCTAATGTCTGTTCATAGGTGCAGTATGTTTCAAAATGGCACCCTTCACGAAGAAGAAGAAAATAACGTGGACTGAATTTTTTCCTTAAAGACACGAAATGTCCAGATAAGAACCTTCACAGGAATTAATCATATTCAACATTATTTTCGGGACATTTAATAGGAAAAAATACATCTAATTCATCGTCGAAAATCGTAGGAGTCGGTTTGAATCGGATCCGGCGCCAGCCATCTTGAACAAGTGAACGGTGCGAGGAGCTGATGGAAGGTGACGAACAGTTTGACCATTGGTGCACAGAAACTTGTCTGTTGAGGGGAGATTTGACAATCCTCAAAGTTAACAAAAACTTGGTGCATACTGCCCCTAGTGCATTATCAGAACTTTCAAAAATTTTAGACCCTAAATTTAAATTTTTCTTATTAATAAAGTTACCTAGAAAAAGTACAATATAGGACATAACATATCTGTTAGCATAAAGCAGCTTATTTTATTAAAGAAGAATGACATTCAGATTAATAATTGAGAAAATGTTATCATGAAGAAGGCTTGAAGACAACTAAAGCAGCAGAGATATTGAAGTGCCAACAGCTCCACTTAGAGGAAGTTCACATTTGAGCCAACGTCTTGTTGAGCTATCTGAAGTTGAAAAGGGAAATGTGATAAATGATTACTTAATTCAGTGATGCCAGTATAAATGAGTTTGTTTCAGCAATGAAGAATGCAGTTTAAAAATAATTTTCCAATTTAGCATCACTTCATGGAAAGGATGCCTTCCCTCTTTGATATGCTCTTTATATCCATTGATAATTGTACAAAAAGACTGGAAAATATATTGTAACATCCTGCAAATGGGTATCTGATGATAAAAATGTAATATTGGTTTGTTTTCTTCAGCTTTTAATAATAAACGAAATCTTTTTGATATTTTTAAAATTAATGTGTGTCTGGAAAATGATTTCTTTATGAAGAGAATACTTTCATAGTAAAATGAAGTTGGAGAAGTAAGTTGGCAACCAGGAGATCCAAGTTATTATTCGCACTTTCCAGGAATTTGATTTGTTAATTATCTCGATAATGAAAGTGTTCATTTATTTCAGTCATTTCCGCTTGACATGAAGTTGTCTTTTCTATAGAGCCTTTTTAAATTATTTTAATTATTTGTTAATTTTACTTTTAAAAAAAAAATGTAATTTTACTTTGAGAATTGATTCTGTTAGTATATCAGCTCAGGATAAGAATTAATATTATTTTAATAAAACTTAGTTTCTAATATTTGTGAGAAATGAAATATTAGTTTTTTCATAGCTGTTAGACATTATTGCAAATATTAATAATAATTGTTTCATTTCAGGAGCATTTTATTTAGTGTTTGAATACATGGATCATGATCTCATGGGATTGCTAGAGTCTGGAATGGTAGATTTCAATGAACGCCACAATGCTTCAATTATGAAACAGTTACTTGATGGACTAAATTATTGCCACAAGAAAAATTTCCTGCATAGGGATATAAAATGCTCAAATATTTTAATGAACAATAAGTAAGTAAATCAATTTTGAATGTAGTAATAAATGTATTCCTAGATTAATATACTTAAGTTTTTAATCTATTTTTAAAATGCCACATTTCCTGTGAAAGATACAGTGAGACCCTCATCTGTTTTTAATAAAAATAAATAATTTTTTTTTTTGAGAAATTGGTCTCACAAGATTTAGTTTAATTTGTTAATTTAATCAGACTAGATAGTTGACATTTGCATAAAAAAATACTGTACATCAAACTTATGCACATTAATAATATTTTAAATGGCAAACTAATAAATTTTTAATGCTACTTAAGATATTTTTCCCCCCTTTCTACTTAAAGTACATCTGTTGGTTTCCTATAATTGTGATTGGCCTTGCAGCATAAATGTTTTATTGTAGGGAGCACAAAGCAAATTTGTATGTTTGTAGGTTTTACCACTTAAACTTTCTGCTGCATGATGTCTTAACCTGTTAGATATATATATTTTGTTAAAGCCGAATTGAAAGTTGGAAGTAAGTAATATGCCGAAGAAGCTTAACAGCATGGTATGCCTGGGCTTGATTATAAAGCAGGGTGTCTACCAACCGGGAATTGTATGGGAAATTTGGTTTGTCATGAAATGTACGGGAAAATCGGACTATGTCCTTAAATTTTGAGCATGATGTCAGGTTTTTTTTTGGTTGTTAAAATAAGATTGTCAAGGGCCCCGCAAAATTCATCTTGTACCGCCTTAAAAGATTTCTCTTGGAGGCCCTGATTGGGGTATTTTAAATATTTTACGATACGATACAAGTTTTAATGTCCTTAAATTTTTGTGAAAATGTCCTTAAATGTACGGGAATTATCCTTAAATTTTTTGTTTAAAAATTCAGAGACACCCTGTAAAGGCTGAATGATAAGGAAGAAGCCCTTCTAGGGTCAAAATATTTGTCTGTATGCTTGTCAGGTTATTGTTGATTGTGTATTCATTGCTGCTTAAGCAAATTGCTAATCTTATCTGTTAAAAATAAAATATGTATTAAAAAGTAAGTAATGAATATTTTTTGTATTACTTTTATTTAATTCTTCTTTTCTTTTTTCTTCTTTTTAACAGGGGTCAAATCAAATTGGCCGATTTTGGTCTGGCTAGGTTGTATAGTTCTGAAGATAAGCAAAGACCTTATACAAACAAAGTGATAACTTTATGGTATCGAGCTCCAGAATTGCTGTTAGGTGAAGAGCGATATGGTCCTGCTATTGATGTTTGGAGTTGTGGGTAAGTTATCGAAATTGCTAATTTTTATTCATTTTTAGCACAGTGGGTTCTCAATCTTTGCTCAGTTTAATTACAGCATATTCTCATTTTAGCTGTATTGTATATTTTGCACAGCAATAACTATTCTGATGAAGATAATTGTACAGTTTCTTTTCTTCTTTTTTTCTCTTTTTTTTTTTAATTAAAAAAATGTTAGAGAAACATCTTTACTTCAATATTGCCCTTTCCCTATCTCTACCTTTCTAATTTGGGATGAAAAAAAGATTTTTTATTATTATTGATATTTTCTTTTCTGCTTCTAAATAACTTGCAAGAAAAACCAACTCATGAAAATTAGTTGCAAATATGAAATCAAAGAAATAAATTATAGATAATAGTCAAGGTTAGTTATTAAATAACGAGATTTGGAATGCAATGTAAATTACATTAGATGGAGTCTTTTCTTTTCTTTTTTTTCTTTTTTTCTTTTTTTTTTTTACTAAATTTTTTAACTAAATTTAAGTATTAAGTTACAAATGAACAGCAGATTATTGTTAGTACTAGAAAATGATGGTAAGTGTTTATACACTGCCATTTCACCATCTTGTTTCGACCATTCGTGTCCAAAACAAAATATATATATATAGGGGTAAAAAGGAGTTCAGATAAAAATGATTTTTGTATGAATGTAAATTTGGACATAATGCATCAGTGGAAACCAGAAATATCAACGAAGCTTTTGGTGAATGCACAACAGATTTACAAAATTTAGGCCTGAACTTTGCTTGAAACAAACCTCAAGGATCAAGGAAGACTAGAAAACTATAATTAATGATGATGAATTGAGAGAACTGGTTGAAATGCAGCACCTGTCAAACCAACCATGAACTTAGGGAGAAGCTTAAGCTATCTATTGCCACCGTTTTTTGGGAACATGAAAAAAACTGGGCAAATGGCTGCCCACGAGTTTGTCAAATAAACCAATGTGAAATTTGCCCCCCCCCCCCCCCCCTTTTTTTTCTTTTTTTTTTTTTTTTTTTTTTTTTGAACAAAAATGATTCATTTCTCAACAAATTGTAACTGTGATGAGAAGTCGATTCTCTTTGATAACTGAGTACATGAAGAAGCCTAAACACAATCCTTAAATAGTCTGTTCATTGCAGAAAGATTTTATAAAACCTTTCTGCAATATTTACAAAAGCAGATTTCTGACTGTATGACAACTGTTGGAAACAAGGCACTGCTCACGTCTTTTTCACAATTGGGATACCAGTAAGAAGTTTTCTTCACTCGTGTTTCAGAAGCAGTCATGTTTCTTCTGTTTCCTTCCTTCCTGCTCAGCATTTTATTGCATTTCCGACTCGGGGCAGCCATTTTCATCAACTGAAAGCTTGTAGTGTTTCAAAATTACTATCCCAGAGGGCATATATTAACAAGAACATTCATGGAAAGTGGTGCTATCTATCATAGAAAACTCCAGAGATTACGAAGTATCTAAGTCATTACTCTTGATGCCCAGGAGATAGCAGCAGTAAAACATGGTTGAGAAAATAGTCAGTCATACCCATTACAATGTCGCAATCGTAAGACATTCATATACGTCGTGCTCAGTTAAGAGTTTAATAAAATTCCATTACAGAAAAATTACATCATTATCAGAAATTTCTGAAAGATCCACAACTTCATATGTAACAACCTCTAATAGGCTTAAAAATAAATTTTGAAAATAAGCAAAATGGGGGGGGGGGCCTTGAAAATTAGTGAAATTCATTCACTGTTAATATGCATACTTCATCAGAAATTCAAAGTATTTATCAAAAGAAAAAAATTATTTTCCAAAGCTTTCTTTAATCTAATCTCTACATGACAGTTGATACTGAAGTGTGGAATTTATAACCATCTGCGAGTGTATATAAAAGTGTAAGAGCTTTAAACTTGATTTAAAAAAAAAAAAAAATTGGCTCATTTAGTTTTTCATTCGGTTTTTTTCTTTTTTTTCAATAGGTGCATTTTAGGTGAACTGTTCACAAAGAAGCCAATATTCCAAGCAAATATGGAGATGGCACAGTTAGAATTGATTAGCAGAATGTGTGGAACTCCTTGTCCAGCCGTCTGGCCGAATGTAATTAGTCTTCCTCTTTTCCACACATTTAAACCCAAGAAGCAATATAGACGAAGGATCAGGGAAGAATTTACCTTGTAAGTTTCACCTTTGTAACATAAGGCATTGCATTAAAAGATCACTTGACAAATGTATTTTAAGTAGAATGTCAGCAATTTCTATTTTTAAAAAAAACTTATTTTGTATGTAGCATAGATTGCCTTAAGATCAATGAGAAATAAAATTTCTTTTCTCCAGTTGTTAAAAGTTTAGTAATAATAAATAAACTCTCTTATTTGGAAATATACTCCTAGCATATATATATATATAGCTGTTTACTATAAACAAGCTTTATAATTTGTTTTTAAGCAGCTTTTTCATTTTGAAAAGCAGAATTAGTTGCTCCTAGATTCCAGTTGTCATTATATTATGTATTTTTTAATATTTCACCATCACGTCTTGTAATTCAAAAATGATAAGTTGTTTTGAAGTGTTAAAATGAAAAATAAATTTTATGGGTTCAAAGATTTTAGTTCAAGATTGAAAATTTTCCTTTAATTTGTTTATTTTTTTCCTTGATGTTTTAGTATGCCCTCCACTGCTTTGGACTTGCTGGACAAAATGCTGGAACTTGATCCAGAAAAGAGAATAACAGCAGAAGATGCGTTAAAATGTGTTTGGCTAAAGGATATCCATCCTGATAAAATGCCACCTCCTGAGTAAGAATTTTTGATTTTTGTTTTATTTTTTATTTGTATCATTTCTAAAATATAGTTTAATCCTTTGAAATTATAAGTTTTTGAAACTTTTTTATTATTTTTATTTTTGCCTTGAACCCCTTAGTTAATTAAGTACAATTTTTTCTGCATGTTTCTTTCAAAACTAAATTATCTCCCCTACTCTCCAAAGAAGTGTGATCTTTGCAAACTTTTTATTGTGAGATATATTGTAATCAGAATTAATTAGGTAAATCTTTTTAAGTTAGCAGATCAAAAGTGATGCTGTATTAGATTACTAGGGTTAATGTACCAAACAACCTTAATTTTTGATACAAACCTGATAAAAATTATTTTAGTATTATAAGAGGGAAGAACCAAAAAAAATTAAACTTTATTGTAAATAAGTTTTTACTGTTAGTTGGTTTTAAGCAGCTTTTTCTTGAAAAGCAGAATTGGTTGCACCCTCATCTCTGTTGATATTATTTACATTAAGATGATGGAAATTGTGAAGAAAGCCATTCTGTACATTTTCAATTTTAACGCAAAATTTACTTACTAAAACTTGAATAACGATCAAGAAATTAAGTTCTTTATTTTATGAATGTAGCTTCATTCTTCACAGATAATTGAATAAGTAATACATAAAATTAATCAGAGTTTAGTAATGTGATGTAATTTTGTGCAAAATTTCTTATCCTAACTAAGAGCTAACTTCCTATCGTGTTTGAAAACTGGAGATAAAGTAAAATTTGCTACTGATTATTTTTGAGAAGCAACTTTTCTTTAAATAAGTGGATTGAAAAGTAAATGTTAAAAATTCATGGAAAATATTGCTAAACAATTGAAGGGCTTATTGGAAAAAGGGAGTATCCTTCATAAATATGTTAGAGATATTTGGTGTTTTGTTAGAATTTCCTATATCTCAACACACACACAGAAACTTGCATAGTTTTGCAGATCTGTGTAACGCAACTTTCTCCCTCTTGTGTTTAACAGAGGAGAGCTGCCATTTCGCATGTACAACAAGGCAGTGTGCCCACATTCACAATTTGAGTGAGATTTTTGAGCAAGGTGGCATTTTCACATGGCCAAGTTTACGTTGCATTGTCGCATTCATTGAACAAATCTAAGTACTCATCAAAAAAAAAAAAAAAGATGACTGTCAAGGTCATTTGCTAAAATAATGCTTGAATTTTCACTTGCAATATGACTTATAATCAAATCTTCCAATAAACAAATTCATTATGTTCCTAGCAATGCATTCATTTTAATTGGCGAGTACTCCATCTAAACTAAAAGCAGTCTCATTGTTACCCCATCATTGTTCATGGGCGCATATGCTAATAAAAGAATAAAACAATTAAGGTATTAAATTGGTTGGATATTGACAACGTTCTGCAAGTGTTGGGCATATTTTGTTCATTTTTATTGTTAGATAATTTCCCTAATCTCGTCACACGTAGCTTTTAACAACAGATGAAAAACGGTAACTTTTTCAGACACACAAATCGTAAGGCACTGTAAACAGCATCATGTTAATCTGTCCACTGTGTTAGGTGCCTTCTTCATGCAGTTATTCTTCCATTTCTTAGGATTTCTTTTCTTCTTTTTTCCCTTATTTAAATTTCTTCATTTTCGTCCATTGTAGACACTATATTTCCTTCGATGCTGGCATATTGCTTGAAAAAGTTACAAAAGAAAGCTTTAGTGTTAGTGTTCAGTTGAGAATACAGCTGCCCAATCAGAATCGAGGTTTTAAAGAAATATGCGATAGCCTCCTTATTTCACTAGACATTTAAAAATATCAAAAAGACCTTTTGTTATTTTCATAAATTTTAAGACTACTATGCACTGTGATACTTAAAAAAAAAAAACTTGACAATAGATGGTAGCTAACTAATTTTAAGGCAAGATGAGAGGGATACCCTCTTTTTCCACTAATCCCTTCAATTACTAAATTTAAAATTGCTTTGGATTTAATTAATATAATGATATACGAACTATTTTTGTTAATTCTTTTCTTTGTAGGCTTCCTACTTGGCAAGACTGCCATGAAATGTGGAGTAAGAAACGAAGAAGGGCACTGCGAGAACAAGAAGCCTTAGGATTACCATCAGGTAGCTTAAAAGCTGTTGATCTTGCTCAATCTTCTGGACCGTCAGTGGAGGCAGAGGAAGTTCTGTCTGCTCCACAGTCACTAGGGAAACATCAGATTCCTTTCTTGGATCAGTCCACTTCCATTGATGGATCAGCTTTGAAAGAGGGTGAGGCTTCCCGTCTTGAACCCCATATTCCTGGTTTGGGAAATGATCAGATTAGTGGGATTAAAGGAGATAGTGCTTCAAATCCTGGTTCTGTGCTTGAACATAATAAAGGTATGGTGCTGCTCGAGCAGAAATAAAGGGTTCTTTTCTTATTGTGGTTACTTAGCTTGGTAATAACTGAATTAAAACTTCCACTAATTTTTCAGCCTTTGTAACATCTTGCTGATCCAGATTGTCTAAAAAAAGATTGTGTAAAAAAAAAAGAAAAAAAAAAAAGTTTTTTAATAAATTCTTTAAGTTTATATTTCCAACTATGAGGAAATGCATAATGAATATTTTTCCTCTTACTTCATTGAAAATGGTAATTAAGTCTACTTAAGCGACTTCAATGAATTTAATTTTTTTCAGATCAACAATTCTGAATCTTCAGAAGACCATTAAATGACAATTTTTTTACTCTTACTTTGTAAATGGTAGTCGATTACAATTGTAAAAAAAATTCAACGCTTATTTATAAACGTCTTTTCCTCCCCCTCCCTTCCCCGGTTAGTTATTAACTGATATCCCACTTTTTCATTTTCATCCTCTGCATGCTTTGCTTTGATGGTTTTTTTAGGCCTATTGGACAATGCCTGGAAAACTTTGTTTACTTGCTACTACTTACATTTTTATTCATAATACATATTTAAGCTACATACTTAAATTTGACTTCATTCAAGCAGCCTTTGTTGCTATTTACCCCCACGAAATTTGACTTGAATGATTAAGAAAAACATTAATCATCATTTCTTCAAATTTAAATTCGCCTATTTACTATTTTGCATTAAGCCAGTTACTTTCATTATAAAGATTGCACAAAACAGAAGATACATTAGATGGTGAACAAAAGAATAAAATTTTTGAATCTTGCTAGAATCAACATATGTTTAATCTGCAATCTGATAGTTAATTTTCTCGTCATATTTTTCTAAGAAATGCAATATAAACAGTCAACTAAACCTTGCTTTCAAAATAAGAAACATAGTTAAAATGGAATTTTTGCTTAATAATAAAACTAATTTAAATATTAAGATTTCTGTAACAGTAAGAATTATGACTAAAGCTAAATCTACTGTTCGTTCTAATCATAAATTCTAGACTACTGTCTTATGTCTTTGATACTTTGAATTCATTTAACTGTTAAATTACAGTATCAGCGTTTATCTAAAATATTCAGACAGCAGAATAATGTTTTGCTTTAGTTTTACAGTACAAAAATTTCTGTATCTCGTGTTATGATAAAAGTTCTTGTTGTTCTAGATCTTTTTTTACTGCTTACCAACCTTGATACAAAATATGCTGTTTTAAGAAATTATATATTTTAATTTATGACTAGATTATGGCAATCTTCAAGTATTTTTAATAATTCAAAAGTACAGTTTTTTGTTTTTTGTTTCTTTTTTAATATTGAAATAATATACTGAAAAACTCACGAAGCTTGAGTTATTAATACCTTACTCAGATGATTGTGCAGGCTCTTGAAATGGATTATTCTGTCACATGATTCTCAAGTACATTTCAATTCGAAAGCCTTCTATTTTGAAGATCTTTGACCAATCTTCCATGTGACTGAGTGTGAAGCAGCAGGTTCCTTTTTTTTTTTTTTTAATCTTTAACTTAAACAGAAAGGCATAAATAGCAAAGTTTCAGAAACTTTCTGAAGTCAATAATAATTTCACTAAAATACATTTATTATATCCAGCATTCACTTTTTAATGAAATTTCTCAACATTTGATGAAAAGCATTATACATTCTGCAGAGGAGCCTGATTGCCGTGAAATTCAGAATTTTGCCAAACACTATTCTGCACTTTAGATATTTTTCCCTGTCACAATAAGAAGTTATTGAATTATGGCTTCAAATTCAGACTCATCGCAATCATTTTGATGAACCCTTCTTTCATCTGAATTGAAGCCTGAATAAAAAAATAGTCTTGCTTTCATCAATCTTAATTAAATCACTTTTCCTCCATTTTGAATGATTACAGCTCCCTTCAACAGAGAAAAATTTTAATTAAGAAGTGTACTTAAGAAATTTTGTTTAACACATTGTAGAAGTCCATTTCTTGAAAGCCTTTGAAATTAGTCCAAAGGCTTTTCACTCAAGTACCTTTGTCTGTGCTCTGACTAGGGTGTTAGTCTCATACTAACTTTATTTCACATAGTTACCATGTCTGTTTAGGCACTTGCCGTTTATCAATTTTTAAATCCTTCATTAGAAAAAAATGTTCTGGTTCTTTTACCACTTTTCGATTTTAAACATCTTTGGCATGGAAGTGCTATCATCTCAGGTACTGTCTGGAAATCTTGACTGTAAATTATACGATGGAATTGCTCCCAGCCTTAGAAGTTACAGCACTTCACAGTTGAGCGTTGCTGTTGTTCCAAAGAAATGCTTTTGATTAATGATCCTAATCGCTTGTTTTGAATAGTTTCCTTGAGTTTCATTAATTTTCTAATAAGCAGCTGTATTTTTTGTTGAAACAGGATGTGTGGATGTTTTTGTTGAAACCAAAAACTCCACAAATATCCCAGAAAAGAGTAGCAATCACTTTAGTAACTAGACTGGATTGCTAAATTCTGTAGGATGCTTCCAAGGGCAAAGTGAAAAAACAAAATTTAATCTCATGTGCCTACATTCTTCTTGAGAAAGCTTCTTGTTCATAATGCAAAAGAGCCACTAGGAACGACCCTTTGAAATCTTTTGTGTTCATCAGTCGGTCAATTGTGGCTACTATCCTATAGCAGACATGCTCATGAACAATGTCTGAAATGGTGCCTCAAGAAAGATAAAACCGTATTAACAGGTCTGTATGCTTGCACCTTGCTTATATTGATATCCTCAGCAAAATCTACAAATGGAATTTTCTTGCTACTATATTTATATTACTTCCTTTGCCCACTGTTGCTGCTGCCTGGTGGTAAATGTATGTACTAATTGAATCCACATTTGTAACTCGATGCAGGAATTCCTTTGGTGGAAGTAAAATAGAGAAGCTTATTTGCTGAACCCGTTGCCTTCGTATTAAGTATTAGTGATATGAGTTATACTGTATAGGAAACCCTTGATTTAATTCTTTAAATTTGTTCTAGAAAAACAGATCATATAAGATTTCATGAAACTCTTGATTCAATGAAAATAAAGCATTGTGATGACTGCATATAGTGGGGTTGAGGGAATGGAGTCTACATTGAACAACTTGTAATCAATTTAAATATCATTCAAAAATATTTCATATTTTAAAACTTGAAAATATTACACATTTACATAGTAATTATATTATGTATCAAAATGTATAATGTATTTAGTTTAATATCAATGACTCCAGAAATAAATCATGTAATAAAAACTAATTGTGAAATTTGTGCATTTAAGGAAACTTGAAAGAAATCAAGATTTTTTTTTCATTTATTTGTACAAAGCTCATTTTTAAATTAGAACAAACAAATGATAATGACATTTTGAGCTGCAAAGATCAAGACCCAATTAAAGTCAACATTTGCATCAATTTTGTTTACGTTGAGATGTGTTTTGTAGCAAGCTGTGACGGCTTAGCAGTTTAGCACTTGACAAACTACAATACTATGAAGGTCTCTTGCATTTTGTGGTACTTTTTTAGGGATTGAAGGTTGTGTACTACTTTGAAATAAAGAAATCTTATAAGAGCATTAAGTAAAAAGTGGCCTTTGTTAAATCTTGTTTTATCGAAGTAGCCCAATCACAAGAATAGTGCATTTTTTTTTATATATATACATAAACAATATTTTTGTACAACTTAATAATAAAATATAATTGATACAACATTATTTTAACCTAAATGTCTTGCATGATATTTAAATTTATTATCAATTTGATTGTTAAAGCAATTAAAGTGTGTGCTGAGACTTCAAGTCCTCTTATTTTGAACTAAAATATCTAATAAGCAACCAAAAAAAAAATCTAAGTAATAATTATTAAGAGATTATTTACAGAAAATTAGGTTGTTGTTGGGTCTTCATTTTGTTTAATGTTAAAAGTATTTTTCAAGAATTTTATGACCCAGCCATATTTTTAAGTAGCTTGAAGAAAATGTTTAATTTTAATTGCATAACTGCATTATTTTAATGCCAAGTTAATGTCAACTTTATATAGTAAAAATATTTTTTTTATGGCTGCAAATTGTAGAAATGTGTAATGTAAAGAAAGAAAGAAAAAATATTGTTAGCTTGATTTCACTAAATATGGCAAAGATGAATTTCTGATATATATATATATGAAAAGTTTTAATGGGGAAAATCTTTCTGTTGCTGTCGGAAGTCAAGATGTTGAGAGAACATTTGCCTTGAATAGAAGACATCCCTACAAAATTACAGTTCCAGTCTTCACTTCGGGCATTTTCAAAAATAAACATTTTGTATATTAAAATTACTGTTGTTGAAGTTGATATTTTTTTCATAATAAAGTGTATAGTAGAAGCAATTCTTCTAAAGCTACTCTTTCCTTTGTTAATAAAGAATGAATTTGATTTGTTGGATTGGTTTTTTTGATTTTGTGAGGAGAATAATATTCAAAGGACCATTACTGGAATTAAAATTTTATGGTACTTAAAGAGTAGCAAACATATCGTTATAGAAAGGGAAAAATTGCCACTTAACTAAAAAAAAATGGTGGAAGATGAAAACTTGTTAGTATTTGTAAAGTACTTGAGCATTTTCTTCTTTGATGCCAGTATGCTCACCCCAAACAGTTTATAATAAAGATTATGTTCAGGGCATTCTTTTAGGGCTAGAATATTAGTTCCCAGTAAAAATCATGATTGTATATTTAAGTACAACAATTTTTTTTTTTTTTTTTTAAGATTCTGGAAGATAACTGGGTTAATTGTCACTTTCCTGCTAAAACACTAGGAATTTTTCATCATTAACTGAAAGACTATGAGGGTTGATTTTAGTTTCTATAAAGTTTCTTAATTGAATACAAAATGTGTTGATACATTTTATTTTATTTTTTTTAAGTTCAGCAGTTTGTAAGAAACATAAAGACTAAATTAAATAATTAGTTTAGTTTCAAATTGATGCAAAACATTCAAACAAAAATTTTTTCAGTGAGATATAAGACTTGCTAACTATTAAACAAAATGTCAGATTGTGATAATGAGAAAAAGGATAGAAAACAAATTTGGACTTTAAATTTCTCAACCAAAAAAAAACAAAACATAAAAGCTTTTATATTTCATTCAACAGTAACAGCAAATATGAAATTTAGTTAAAAACAAAATGATATATTTTAAATACCTTTTTTGTTTTAAGGCCAAGCGTTATCATTTACATGCAGACAAATCAGTTACGATGTCAGCCCGGGAGGGGATGTAGTAAATTCCCTTATCAGACTTGTCTTTTCTGTTGGATACAAATTTTGTGCCACGACTAACATCAGGGTTTTGAGGAGGGGCAAAAAAAAATCCTTGCAAATTAACTGAAGATGTTCAAAAGAAAGAAAACTAGGATTTTTAATTAAAAAAGGCAATGTTAGCAATGTGACTGTGATAATATAAGGAATTTTTCATTTTGTAAACGAGCTGATATTTATAAAATGCTAAGTATTAAGTGTTGATTTTAAATAAAAGAAAATCTTACATTTAATTTCTTTGAAATATAAGAAAACAATTTTCAGTGTTTCACAATGGTTACTTGCTGGCAATAAATGAGTTTTTACAGCACTTGGAAAATCCTATGTATTGACAAACAAAATGTAAGAGAATGGTTTTACATTGGTGTAAATTAAAGGATTTTTCTGATAAAGACAATTGTTATAGGTATTAAAATGAACATTTTTTCTTTGTTATATAATTTGTCTCAGAAGTTTTATATTTTCAAGACATAATTATATCAATTTGCTGAATACATGTGTAAATACACATACACAAAATGTTTTGAGTAATGTTTTTTTATGATAATTTTTTGTATCTTAATTTGAAATTTGCCTTTCACAACAGCCAATTCATATTTTTCGTTTTTATTATTTAGATGTTACTTTGGGAAAGGATCTTGACAGAAAAGAAGGAAGAAATATAGAGAATTCTTTAGGTCCAATTACAACTAGTTTGTTTCATAATCATTTGGCTGCAGCGCTCTCTCAGTTAATACAAGGACAGCAGTCTGTGAGTGTCTCTCAGTTGTCTGCACTTTTGAATTCCAAGGTTGGTCACTTGTTTTAAGCTTGCACTCTTCAGCCAAAACATTTATTTTTCTTGAAGGGAAATATTATTAGCAGAAATGTAGATTTTTACAAGATTGGGGTAATTTGTAGAGCCATAGCAAAGATTGTCTTAACAAAATTTTATAAAAAGTATTTAGCCTAAATTAGAATGGAAGTATTTTTAATAAATTGGCAGTTAAATCTTTTTTTTACAAATGGAATGTGTATCTCACTAGTGAAAAACTAAAAGAAAAATATAATTGAAATTTTGAGTAGGCGTTTCTCAAATCCCTATTCAGTTGCTGTTTTGTAACTTTGAAATATTTATGGTTATTCTTTAGTACTTTGTGATTAATGCAGAAATGTTTACTTTAATTCCCAGATTGATCCAACAACTACCCAATTACTGGAAAACTTGAATATGCAGTTGCTGTTGGCTGCAGCAGCTAAGCAGGCGCAGCAAGTTCAGCAACAATCTCAGATCCCCAAGGAAAAGTCTACTTCAGCAGCCAGTGAGTAATCTTATTTTAAAATGTTAACTATTTTAGGTGTCAGTAAAGAGTGTAGATCATTGCCAGTGCTTCATCTTGAAATGCTCTATTTATAGGTCAAAGTGAATATGACAAGCTAAAGGAGTGTCGCAGTACATCAAGCAGTCAAGAGACCAGTTACGATGGTGGGGTTCAATTTTCAGAGAAAAGCGGAACTTCTACATACATGTCTACCAAACAAGATGATTCTCCCCAAGAAGGTAGTGGTTTTGCTACTGCAGGTGTGAAGGCAGCATTAGCTCAACTCCTAGCTCAGCAAGGGATCAAGGTTACTGGCTTAAACACAGGTAGCTCTCATACAGATTCTTTTTCTTCTCATTCAGGTTATGGGGGTGAATCGACAGTTGGTCATTCCTCCTACTCAGAATTGCACTCTAATAGGCTTTCTGAGGACTCCAATAGTTCTCATATGAGTATCAGTAGCGATTCTCTTAGCTTTCGCCCTTCTGTTAGATCATCAAAAATTCCCATTTCAGACATAACCAGCGAATCCATCATAGAGTCTCTTGTAAGTAACAATAGAGTCGATCCAGCAGTTAGGTCGGCTGATTCACAGAATCCAGGGAATCACAGGCAAGAGTTTGGTGACCATTACAATTATGATTATGAGGGAGGCAGTAGTAAGATTCCTCTACGTGTGAAAGTTCAGCATTACGTGGACAAGTACAGGGAGGTGGCCCCTGTCTTAGCAACAAAGCCACCAGATGCCATTCCAGGATTGGGTCAGGGTGTATCTTCTACTTCCCATTTAAGCCACGAACAAGTAAAGCATGGACAATTCATCAGAAGCCGTAGTGGTAGCAGTAGTGGGAGGGGAAGGGCTACAACACCAACTAGCACTACACCAGGGAGAGGTGGTTTCTCTTAAAATTTAGGGATATTTAAATATATATATAGCTAAAAACTTAGGAGGAAAAAAAATAATTGAATATTAAACAGACTCCTTCCATTTTCCCCTCCAAAATTTCTCAAATCTTTCATCCCACCCTTGTTAGTGATATATGCTTTAAAATCATTATATATTTCATCTGAACTCCCTAACACTGAACATCAATTTTTTTAATCACAGGAAGCAAAAGCTTCTTTAAAGTTCTGTTTTTCTTTTGTTTTGTTTGTTTTTACTATTATAAGGCGGGAGAAAAACTATTGTAAATATGTAAAGCTAGATATGCATATATATTTCGTTTGTGTCAAACGATTGCTTTTAAAGTATGATTTTTTTTCTTTCAGTATTCACAAGTTAATTGATGTTTTCTAGTAATTTAATTTACTTCCAACCGTGGTGCATCTTTTTAGTATAAGAGTTAACTTTGTCCTTTTCCCCCTGTTTGTGGAGGAAAATATATTTAATTTTTTTTTGTCTTAACCTGCCAAATAATTTCAGACCAGTACCATATTGGTAATTGGACAAATAAAGTGAGATTGCAGGTACGATATAGCTTTGTGGATGTCCCTTTAGTATCTTGTAACAGTAAGATTCTAATTCATATCATTGTCAGTTTTTAATAAGTAATTTAATTATAAACTATATGCCACAATAGTGTTTCCTTTAGATTTGTTTTTAAAATATATATAACTTTAAAAAGTTTTTTTTTTTTTTTCCCCCATGAATATTTTTGAGCTACGAAATGTAAAGCAAAATGAAAAATGTCATTGTTTAATGTTGTATTTTTGTTTCTTTTTTTTTTTTTTCTTTTTTTTCTTTAATGATCAAGAAAGATCCACTAGTTTTCATTTGTAATGAAGAAATCATTGATTAAAATTTACAAATTGAAATTATTGCTTCAAAATTTACAAATTGAATTTAATTCGACCTTAAATTGCTCCTTTTCCCCCCTTTTTTTTTTTTTTAATTTAGTAATGTTTTTGAAAACTTGTGTGTCTACTTGATTGCTAAATATAATATTTATATGTATTGTATAAAATTTTTGTACATATTTTGAAGTAAATTCTTGGGGAAATGTATTGGTTGTACTTCTTGTTTTCGACACAAACACACACATAAGCAGTCCATTGTACACTTATACACTTTATCATTGGAGCTAAAGATGTACTTGTGATTTGTTTTTGGAAAAAAAAAAGTGTTTTATTTGTAAAGTAACAGTAATAAAAATATAAAAAGGATTTTGGCTGGTCTCGTGTTATGACTAACCGAAGTAATCACAATCAAATACTTATGATTAAAATTTGTGTCAAATATACAGAATCACAGTTTTGGTGAATTACAGTAAACATCGAAATTTTAACGGGTAAGATAAGGTAAAAATAAAAATAAACAAAAACCCAAATTTTATCGCAAAAGGAAATGAATAAAATTTTATGTTTCATTATGATTTAAAGCAAAGACGAAGAAGCTATCAAGCATATATGTTGCAGTAGTAGCAGAAAGAACATTTTTAAGTTTTTATCTCTTACGGGTAAAGGAACACACTTTAATTTAGAAAGCTAAGAAAGTTCCTATTAACGATTCCTTATAATATAGTGATTCAAAAGCTGTTAAAAGTGCTTAATTATTTATATAATAATCATACCGAAATAAAGATCATTGAAATCTTGTCATCCTTATTTTTCTCTCCAATAATTTTAACTTGTTAAATTTTCCAAGTTAGTCTGCATTCCACTTAACATCATTAGAACCTGCTAAAATATATAAATAAATTTAAGAATTTTACTTAAATGAGAAAAACCTCTTCTTCTTCCAAAAAATTTCATTTGTTAAACTAAAAAGGAAATTTTCAGAAAAAATTGAATTCTAAAATACTGAACTTAAATTTGTTAGTTTCAAACTTAGAATAGAAAGTATTCTTCTGCATACTTCCAATAGAACGGTAATGATTGTCTGTGAACTTATTCACTATTCATTACATGTAGTAATTGTAGTTAAAATGGCAAATATCATTTAGATTTTGCCCTTATTCCAAGAACGCCTAGTAGTGAACTTAAATAAAAGTAGCTAAGGAAATACCATAAAAGTGTTTGAAGCATTTTTGAAATTACAAACGGTAAGGTTTCATTGTTTGGACAATTTAAATTGTCCTTAGTTTTTGATTTATCAGCTTCGATTTGAAGGAGGGGTAGCATATGTATATTTTAAACAAAGTTCTGCCATAAATAAAATAATTAAAGAGAGATTTGTTACTGATATAAGTTTCCATTCATTTGGGTTTCAGGGAAAGAAACATTGTCTAAATAGTTTTTAGTATTTGCCACGAAAGGTGTGAAAACTTGAGAACCATTTTCATTTTAAAATTAATTTAATCGTGACTAATAAACTCTCTGGAACCGTCTTTCTTTGCAGACTATGGGGAATGACGTGTCCTAACTAGATTTTATTTTAATTCGAAAGGTTCTTGTTGTAGTGAAATACTTTTATTGTTGAATAGTTTATCAGATATGTCAAGAAAAACTTTAATCCATATTGTTCCTTTCCTCTTCCATGAATGATATACGAAGGTTCTCCTGCAAAGAAATTTGCAGTATTACGAAAATAAAAGAGTAAACTGAAAGACACTTGTTTATTCTTAGCGGTACTATTTAAACCGTAACTGCACCGTCTTGTACAAAAGAAAGACCTTTAGATATCAGGACTTCAAAAAAAATTTTGAATTTTTGCGAAGAATTGCGAAATAATTTTCATTGGAAGAAAAGTAAAATAATAAGCTGTGTTTCTCTTAGTTATAAAGCGTTTGTATATAATAATTAAGAATATAAAACGCTAAGCCAAGGTTTCAAAATTGGTCCAAACCATATACAGTTTCAGAATCGCTTGTATTTTGACAAGCGGAGCATCGGGATTAGATAGTTTGTGAACCGGTTTATTAAGTTAGAAAAATTAGATAAAGGAAGATTTTAAAAAGGGAATTATTTTTTTTCCCCCACTACATAAATTCTGAAACAAGTTAAAGAAAATTCTTTAAATTCGATGACTGGCACGTCATCATACATTAGTCGAAATTCATATTTTTATTTAAAAAAAAAAAAATATCAATTTCCTATACGAAATTTACTTCACCGGTGCCAACCTTCGCTGGAAGTAGTTTTGTTAAGTATGAGGCACGATTAGATATTGTCCTTAGCGTATTCATTTTTTTTTCTCTAGATAATCCTGGTGATAAAAGGGTAAGAGTACAATAAAATTTAAAGTTATGTATATATCTACAACTTAAAATGCTGTGCAGTTCTTGTTTGTTTTTTTTTAACATTTTATAGTTTATGATGACAACAATTAAAGAGATCAATTACAAATATATTTTCTGCAAAATAATGGAGGAAGAAGCCATTTGTAACGTCCATATTAGTAATCCTAATTACCGAAAATGTTGAAAATCGTTTAACATCGAAACTGATTATTACAGTTCTCATATTATTGCTTCAGTACGGATGGTATGGAATCCGTACCTTAAGCATTTATTCGTGAGGGCCATCTAGTTTACATTGAGCTCTTCCCGGATGTTCTTTTGTCAGCTATACTGTTTCCTTTAATGCACCTATAGAAATAGCATTTCCATACCTTAACATTGTCCCTCATTCATTGAAGCTTTGTTAATAATAAAGAAACCATCCCAATGATGCTTTATGTAAGAAAGCTAATGATGGACTTAAATTTGTATCTCTTAAACATACGTCAGGTAACCATCGTTACCGCTTCGTTTGGTCTTGGAGGCCATAACGATTTTTGTCGTCATGATTATATGTAGCTTCGCCATAACCAATTAAGAACAAGGTTTAATATAGGGGATTTAATCCTTAATTTTCGTTTGCTAGTAGTTGACAACAGTAAATCCGTATTCATCTCTTTTACTGTCATTATTAGACAGCTAATCGAGCTTTCGTTTCAGCATAATTGTATATATACCATCATTGTTGGCCATCGAACGGTGTGTTGGTCTCAAATTGGAAATATACTGTACACTAGGGGATTGAATTAGAATATATAAAAACAGTTGTTTGCGAAATGACCAGATTGCAAGGAATTAGCATTTATGAGTCTACCGATTTTCACATTTTCATTCCTTGCTAATCTTCCGACTTGCGAACTTTAAATAATATGAAAAATATCTGTAAGGTCGAATTGTCGTTCGATTATTTATAATTACTAGTATGAAAATCGAATTAGCACATCTTTTAAATATAACGTTAATAATAACGATAAATAGAATTTTGTATATTTTAAATTAAAAGTAGTGCATATAAACTTTTTCAAAAGTGCTAAACGGCAGAAATCGATGCTGTTAAATGTTTTTAAAAATTACTTCCCTACCTTTTCAAAAATGAGGTCTGTCTTTGATAACCCAGTAGTTATCGATCATCTTTTTTTTTTATCTTTTGCCTAACGAAATATCGTTATGAAGTGTGCAGGAGATTTCGATCGCTTGGTCTTTAATGCCAAGCTACACGTTAAAATAAGAATAAAGTGAGTCTACTGCACTGCTATTGTTTCTTTTGAATGGATTTTAAAACTTAAGCCTATTTTTCTGTTCTAAAGCGGTAGTTTTTTTTTTTTTCTTCCCAATAATCACAGCAATTTTTAGTTATCAAATTGAAGCAAATTACTCTTTTGATTTGCATGAAAAATTGGATCTTCTTTCTGTTTAAGTGATCCAAAGAGATCAAGAGATATTAGTCTGTTATTAAATATGTATTCTATTGAAATCTCCCATTTCAAGTGTTTTTCGATGATAATTTCCTGAATTAGTGAACCAATGAGAAAATTAAGTTAGGGAACTAAATTTGTCCAAATAGAATGCTTACGTGTTAAAATCAAAACTAACTTGGAAAATATTGATGTAGCCATAACTGTGTTCAGATACAAATTTTAATTGCATTAAAGGGGGTAGAAATTCTCGAAGCCCGAATAAAAAAAAAAAATTTAGACCAGTTTTTAATTAAGTCCTGTTTATGTTGCATCTTTAAGCTCCACTGATCTAAGAGATTTTAGCAGATGTTGTTGAAGGGGACAGTTAAAATTGAAGTGTAAATTTTTGCGTTGAAAGCTTGTCAATTACGGAATAAATTTGGTTGAAAATGGAAAGCCATGTGTTTTTAAA
Organism: Thereuonema tuberculata; assembly: GCA_023159025.1. Taxonomy (NCBI): domain Eukaryota; kingdom Metazoa; phylum Arthropoda; class Chilopoda; order Scutigeromorpha; family Scutigeridae; genus Thereuonema; species Thereuonema tuberculata. The sequence goes on along the minus strand of JAFIDM010002131.1, from coordinate 47,324,899 downwards.
AAATGTGCCCGAATTACTGGTTCACTTTCCACAGCAGTTGCTAACTTAGCTGTTGATTTCTGAACCAACACAAACATACAGTTACATAAAAAAAAACAAATAACATTAATTCTTTTTTTTTTTTTTCGTATAAAAATCCTTTAATGAAATTTCTTTCAGTTTTATATAAATAGTTAACAAGAGAAGATACAAATAACGGTAGGTAAAATTACGATTGCTGATTTGTATTTATTTTTTTTTTAAATATGAATCCATCAAAAGTGCTCGAAAAATCTTTGGAATGTTAGCTTGCATGACTTAAGATTCCTTTATAATTTTAACTTTGTCTTTTTTTTTTTTTTGTATCCCGAAGATTCGCTTAAATATTTATCAGTTTTGATTAACATTTAAACGCACTTTATTAATGCTAGGTGAAGGGAAAAGTTAAACAAAGATTTAATTATTATTTTTATTTTATTTATTTTGTATATATATAAAAAAAAAAAATCTTTAATTTCTGTAGAAGCAGCCGTTCGTAAAGTTCCTGATTTTCCATAAGACCGAAAGGTGGGAATTCAAAACATGTTTTTATAGTTTATATTGTTTTTTTTCTCTATTTTTGAATTTTATGTAATTTTTTGAATAATTGTGTATTTTTTTTTTTTTTTTATTAAATTGTAATTTGTAACATAAATCAATATCAAGAAGAAAACAAAAATAGTTTCAACACCAAATCAACTGAAGAAAAACGGATTTAAGATGTTTAATCAATAATATCAACGCGATATAAAGTTTCATTTAGCATGTGTTAAGTGCAGAAGATTTGAAAACTTTTTAGATACACCAAACAACCAAAAAAAAAAAAAAATTCTTCAGACAAATTTTCTATTATGGATTTCGCTGTTTCGAAATTAATGTTATGTACTTAGTTTTTCAAACTTTTTGACAACTTCCAACCAAACCTGACTAGGATTTTTTTTTTGTGTTGTTGTGATTTCCAAGAAATTATGAAGATTTTGTGCGGACACTTAAAATTTTAACTGAAGTCTTGGAAAAACAAAACAAAAAAAAGAAAGAAAAAAAAAATGTTTTGGAAGTGTTTTTTTATTGTCATGCACAACAGTTCAACATGAAACCTACACACGTTATTTTGGATGTGAAGTAAGCACGGCAGTTGGATTAATTGTGACAAGCGGATGACCTACAAGTGGACGCAGAAAACATTTTAAAAAGTATCGTAGAGTAACCCGTTTTGAGGCTAGGAATTGAATAGGTAAGTAAAAAACTGAATTTACATTAGAAATAAAATGGTTTTTTTGAATTTGGGATCGTTGTGTGTAAAAGGCATTTAGTATTTACTGCATACCATCCAAAATTAGCTTTTTAAATTATTAAAATTTGAAAGCTTTACAAGAGTTTTGTTTAAAAGCTGTTCTATAGAAGATAAATGTATATGGAATTTACAAATTATTGTATCATTACAATGTTGAGAATTAAATTGAGTAATATCAATCAAGAAAGAAAAAATAAATAAATAATCCAAGAAATAAGTTTTATTTAATTAAAAAAGCTAATTTTAACGAAGTATTTTTTTTTAAGAGGCGAGAAGACAAAAACTGAAATACCCGAATTTTATTAAAGCAAAGAACAATGGTTATAAAAGTAAAGAAAATTGTAGCCAGTCGACTTGAGTGAATGGAAAAATTTACCTCGAAATGATGGGATGTGTTTCAAAGATAATAAAAGTAGCCATTCGATGGTTTGATATAAATATACATACTAGCAAGCTCTGAAAAAAGGAATGCTGTGAGAACAATATAAACTGTACACTTAATCCTTAAAAGAAGTTAATAAAAAGTGAAAAACAAAAGATTAGCTATATTTAATAAATGATGTGTTAAATTAGTGGAAGAAATAAAAAAAGATTAAGATTTATGAGGGGGGTAAATAAATTATACAAAAGTTCATTCTGAAATATATATATATATATATATATATTAATTTTTCACTTCGTCCAATTTTGTGGAGTTGGTGGCGTCTTCCGTATGACACAATTACGATATAATGTTTCTGGCTTTTTCCTGATTTGTTTCTATGTTTGAATTGTAAGAAATTGAATATATTAGTTTATATTTCGGCGCATACACTAAGAACGTGTTTTAACAATATATTTCAAAATTGTAAATAGCATTCGCCCATGTAAAAAATTAAACTTGATCTATCTTTCTCTGCAATTCATTAAAATGACTTGTTATCGAGTAGTTGACTACGGAAAAATTATGGATGTTGATTATTTTATAATACTGATGAAGCATGACAAATTTATTACTACTACAATTCACATTTCTAGTGGTAATAAAGAAAAAAAGTAACTCAATATAAGCACTAATAAAATTACTATGAAAAGGTTTGTTGTTACTAACAAAATTGAACTTGAATCATGACTAAGAGGGTTACATGATTTAATATTCAAAGATTTATTACTGAGGTTATGAAAACATAATAAAAAAAAATAATTTTTAAATTAGTAAAGGTTAAAAATAAAAACAAAGAAACGGAAGTTTTAAAAGTTTTTGATGATTGGTAAACCTTGTTCAGGAAAGACGGAAAACTACATTTGATTTAGGAAAAATAAAAATCTTTCAGTATTTTAATAAGCTAGTTACTAACCAGCGATACGTCTACATAAATAGAAATATATTTTGACTTTAGTTTAGAATCTTTAAATGTAGATGCATTACTTAGAACTTGTTTGACTTTAGCAAAACGTAAAGAAAATTGTTAATCACATTAACAATTTGAAAATCTTGGGGATGGTTGCATCATTTAAATAAGTCTTGAACTCCAAAGTAGTAAATCGTTAAGTATAATTCTAAAGGTGGATATGTCAATTACATGTAATCGCTATTTTAAAAGATAAGCAGCAAGGCGTTTTCTGATGTTCAGGTGAAGTTCGTTTATCCATCCTCCAAATTGTGAACTTAAATTATAGGTCTTTTCTATTTGAAATACTGCTGGCGCTTACATGTAACATTATGGAAGCGTATTCATTCAGTTACAAATCATGTTTGAAAGATTAAAAAAACAACAACGAGAATTATGATGTATTTTATAATTTGAGTATTGGACTTAAAAATTTGAGACACGAGTAACGATTTGGAGAAATTTATATAAAACTATTCATTATATTAGCGACTCATTTGGGAGCGCCCAAAATCGGTAGCTATTACGTTTGTCTTGTCCGTCCGACAGTATCTGTCCACTCCTAAGACTCCCGAACGGAAGGCCGGGGTCGACAAACGGATTTCACCAGTGTTCAGAGGCCCAATCCCGTGGAATGGATATTTTCAAGGGCCAACCCCAACCCCCATGTTCGCGATACTTGTCATTGTACCCTCTTTAACAACTCCCTAACGGAAGGTCGGATCGACAAACGGATTTCATCATCGTATACAGAGGCCCAGACAACATAGGTATAGAGTATTTTTAGGCGCCCCCCCCCCGGCTTGTTCTAGATATTTGGCATTGTTTACATTGGATTTCCGCTATTAGCTTAAATGTCAGAAATGAAATGAGCAATCTCATTTTAGTTGTCAACTATAGCATAATCGGTAAGTTCTATGGTGAATGTTGTCGGTTCAAATCCGTGTATCTACTTTTTTTTTTTTTTCTTGTTTTCCTAACGTTCTTTTTAATTTTCCTTTCGTTAATGTACTTTTTATTATTATTATTAAATTTTGTTATTATGGGTCTCTTAAATTTATTCTTCAGCACAAAACTGTATTCACTTGTATAAACATGCGATATTTTGATAGAAAATAATTGTAATTTATTAATTATCAGCCAGTTTATATTAGGGAAACTCAGAAATAATAATTAAATGGAATGTTGTAAAATTTACATTTTGCAGATTAGAAGTGGCAATAAATAGACATTTACAAAAAACAAAAAAAACAGAATTTATGGAAATAAATAAAAGTTTTAAATTAGTTGAATTTTCGGCCTTTAGTTAATACTAAAGTCCACAAAATTAATATTTGCATTAATAATAAGTATGCAGTGAGCTTTTGTCAAATTTTACTAAACGGGGATTGTTAATGGATTTTTTTTAACATTGGGGAGGTCAGTTATAAAAAGTAGTTCGATGATTGTTTCAAACTTGCGGCACAAGATCTGCAATGCTATTTTACTGATTAAATAATCTGGAAGTTCATTGATATTTGGAAGCATTCCAGTTTCGTTTCACTGATCAAATTTTCCTGGTTGTCTTCCGTTTGTTTCGTTTTGGTCCAGTTGTTAAAAGAAAAATAAGATTCATAAAGGGCAATTTATCTTCTGCATTCCTTTGAGCCCAGTTGCACTTCATCTTAAATTTATGAAAATCATTGGCAGTTTAAAAAAAAGGAGAGCATCGGGTGTCAGTAATGGGGGGGGGGGTTCTTGATGCTGCTGAAAATATTAAAAAGTATCGGTTCATAATAAAAACCAGTGTTTATTTTTAAACATTAATGTTCAATGAACTATTGGAGAAACGCTAAAAGGGGCACTATCCCAAAAGATTTAATCAGATCTTCATTTTAATATATAGATTAGGATAGATATTCCCTTTGGTACATAAGAACCAGTTCTAAATATATAATGGAAACTAGTATGAATGTGTTCCCCAGTAATTGGAATGTGTATGAATTGAAGGGGTTCGTCAATTATATAATGCTATCCTATTCGATTTTGCCTAATTATGAATTACAGGAGTATTTCATACTGATGGTGAAATTAATTGCTTGTATTAAAAAAAATAAAGCAATTTTCTGCTGTTCTGGAAAATATAAGTAGGCTTATTAATAGAAGTTGTAGTACACTATAGTTTATGATCAAATTCAGTTTAACTAGAATTTGCTTGTACAACCTTCCATTTACTAAAAGTGGCATTGTGCGAGATTAGTACTGTCTAAGGCGAATTAATAAATGAGAAAATTTCATTCCTCATTTATTCCATTCTTAATTAGACCAGGATTTTTACATTTTAAGATTGTGTTGGTGCTCACTTGAAAGCCTAAATACTGTAATTAATCAGCTGCTGCCCAACGGAAGATTGCTTAACTCATACTAAACTGCACAGCCTAACTTAGAACAAAGCAGTAGAAAATTCGCTGAAAGGTAGAATTATGGTCCATAACCTACATAGGTCCAATTTGATCCACTTTTTAAAAAGAAATCATATGTCTTTACAGTATAAGCAGATTTACAGATTAGAATATTTTGTAAATAGACCTATTATGATCACGATTGTTAAATAACAACGCCTTCAAGAATTTTATCTGATGATTGGCAACACTTTCGATAGATGGAAATCAATATTTGTCACTTCAAGTTACACGTTTGACTGTTGTAGTTAATAACGTAATGAATTTGCTTTTTTTTTTTTAGTTTATTCTGATTGTTACATTTACTGTTATCGTTTTGGAATTCTTTCAACGATTATCCTCCAATAATTTTTGATGCATAAAAAAGTGTTACATAGAAGTTTTCTGGAAACGATGAAAAATAAAAGCAAGAATTTTTTTTTTTTTAATCTGAACATAATTAATATAGACGGATATACTTTTTTACGTAAAATATGTTTGGCCGGTCGCAGATAACGAAGCTAAGAATCGCTAGATTAAGTAGAACATAGCGCTAAGTTGAGTTTGAATATTACAATTATCTGCTTTGTTATAACTAAAGGTAAATACGCAGAAAAGTTTTTACGTGAAATATCTTATGTGCAGTTGTGTATATTACTAAGTGCTCTTAATAACGAGGTGCACTGCCATTTTTTTTCCCTCCTGGAGCTGATACGTAATCAAATACATGAACCTCCGAATGAAAAAGGAGTTTTTTATTATTATTATTATTTTAGATATTTGAAGTCTTCAGGGATTCGTAACATATCTTCTATTAAGGAAGGAAGGAAGTGGGTGGGGGGGAGGGAGATCAGAGGTCGTTTTTGTATTTGCAATGGATGAATTAATAGGGATGCTTGCTATATATTAAATGTAAGCGTTTGACATTAGTGTTCACAAACTTCCCTTACGTTACTCTTAAAGTATTATCGTACGGAAAGGAAAACAAGCAAACAAAAAATTGTAAGAGTGGTACGATTCGAGAAGAAGCTAGAAGCAGTAAGTAACAGAATGGATGTGGTGAACGAAATGAAAAAAATGCAAATATTGGGAGATGAAAATCGACTGTCGGGGCTGTAAAGTGCAGTTATAGTGTATTACTGTAATTTTTTTTTTTTGCTTTGTACTATTGTACTCAGTTTTTTTAACGTTTGCCTTACGTTTTAAAACTGCCGCGCAGGGATCCTTTTGGAACAGTCAGTTCCTTTTAATTGGTGATTTTTCGCGAAAGTGGATGATTCTGAATTCACCGAAAGAAATCTTCTAATAGTTTAACTCTTCTAATTGTAGACAAAGCCGAAGAAGATTTTAAATAAAACCATTTTTATTAGTAGTAGTATAGTTAGGAAATGAAGTTATACATCGGTGTTAGTAAATTGACAAAATGTTCCAAAATTGCTATTGTGTTGTAAAATTTAACAAACTTACGGCGACTAATTTTGTAAAACTCGTCCATTTCTAAACAAGTTAACTTTGAAATTTCATCAGGACGTTTCACTGTCTTAGCAGTACTCGTTATTGCTTCTCAAAATGTAACAAAATCTAATTACTGGAATAGTAGCAAGGGTGTACATTTGAAAAGGATATAGTTTTAGTAAATCATTTTTTGAGCATTTTTTTTTTATTTAGGTCATTTAATTAGAGATAGCCTAGAAAATTATTTTAGTATTTCATTTTTATTTCGCAACATAGAGCAACTGATGATGATGAGCACTAGTAAGTTCGAAGCAACTGTATAAGGACGGCGATACTATTTAGAATTTGGCGAAAATAAAATTTTATTTAGTTTTAAACAATATGCTTTACAATGAGTGTCAATGTTAAAATCAAATATATCTTTGAACTATTTTTGTCTTGTTTTGATTAACGATTTCTGGTGGAACTATAGAAAAGGGTACCTTTAGATAAAGGACCTTTTAAATACAGAACCAAAATCGAGTCACATGTCATATTTTCAAGGTGAAATTTTATATTGACGAGTGCCTAATAGTTTTGAGTTTCTCAGATTTTTAGTAATGTAATACTGAACTTTACAAACAAAGTTTGATGAAGGTCGATGTTAATTTTTCAAGTCATCTTGTCCACCATATTTCTAAATAAGATACATCATGCGAAAGATTGATCTAAATAAATTCTAGGGTTCGGAAAACATTAATTATCTGTAAATCGAAACATGTATATTTTTGATCATGTATTAACTTAACGCAGCAGTTCTAATATAAAAGACGATAAGAGTTCTTTTTTGTTGATTTCCAGTTTGAGAGAAAAGATAAAATAGATATAATTAATCACTGATTTCAGATTCACAGAGAAATATTGTATTAAAAGAGCGTAGGAATAACAGATAGTAGTTCAGCATTATATCAGACTCCTTTGTGCAGCTCTGTATAGTGTTTTGGTAACTAGAAAGTTAAAACCTTTAAAAGCTAAGAATACAAAGGTTGGAGAGGGAAAAAGTGTCTTTTTCTTAATTATTCGTTTATTCACTATAATCAAATTATCATTTTAAACGTAAATAAAAGTTGTGTTTATGAAACTTACGTTGTTACTTAATGAAACAATTCAAAACATTGCTAATGAATTGAACTTTTTGGAAAAAGAAATAGAAATTGTTAACATCGGAAAATCAACGATAAACAATTCTTCGTTGTTTTATAGGGAGACTTTCAATCAGGAAATTAAACAAGTTATTAAAATGAAGGCGGATGTGTATTTCCAACAGCTTTAATGTTTTATTGAATGCATTCGGATTTTATCTTTAAATTTCTTGGTTTGAAGAGTAATTGTCAACGAGTTACTTACACTGTCCGGCCACTTTATTAGGTACAAGTACCAACTAGTGTGTTGGGCCTCCTTTAGCCCTCAAAACGGCCTGAATTCGTCGAGGCATGGATTCCACAAGATTCTGTAAACGTTGTGTGGTATTGTGTACCACGCAGACATGAGTGTCTCACGCAGTTCCTGAAGATTTGTTGGTGGTGTAGGCCTGGAGCGAACAAGCCCGTTTCAGCTCATCCCACAAATTTTCAATCGGGCTGAGATTCGGGGACTGGAGTTGTTGATACACGACGGGTCCAGACATTCATGCGCACAGCAGGGGTGTACGTAATAAAGTGGCCGGACAGTGTATGTCAAAAGGAAATTAATATATTTTCCTTACTATATAAATTCTTTCGTTCATGAGGTTACATAGATTGAAATGTAGTAATGAGATTAAATCTATCCATATTATCGATGGACGATAAGGCATTTTTTGTCTTGAAAAAATTATAATTAAGGCAACTTTGTATTTTATAGTTCTCAGGTCCTTGAGGTTTATTAAAGATATGAAAAGTCTGATCGAGAAACCTATGTCCGCTCAAAAGTCGGAAAAGCAGGTTAAATACAATAGGGCTCTTACCACAGAAAAGTTTATGGAGGAATGGGTGAGACCAAATAGTTTACCAGGTGTCATCCTGGAACAGCTATTTCACGCACTTTGGCGATCATCAGCCAGGAGCAGTCACCGGTTAAACAACAAGGTCTCCGAACTGAGGCTAATAAGAGGCACCATTGCGCTTCTGATGATCATTGCTATTAGCCTCAGCACGGAGACCTTGTTGTTTTACTGGTGATTGCTCCTGGCTGATGATCGCCAAAGAGCGTGAAACAGCTGTTCCAGGATGTCACTTGGTAAACATTTTGGTCTCACCCATTGTTGTTTATTAATAATTCAAATGCACAGATTAAATTTTTTTGCTTTAAAAAAAATTCATTGAGACGGCGAACGGCTGGCACATGAATTTTCTCACCGATTTTTCATTAGTGAGTTTGTTATTGTTCATTTTTTTTCTTTTGAGGTACCACTGCGCTACCGGTGAAACACTGTTACTGTTTCAGGTTTTATGGCGAGAGATTGTGTTTTGGCTAGTATCGTGTTAATGTTAAAACTGCGTTCGACGAACAAAAGAAATGCTGCTCGTCCGAAAATTCTGACGAACGAGATTGCCAATACATAAGCATTTTTTTTTTTTTTTAATCTGTTGCCATCTGATATTTTGAAGTAGATTAAGAATGCTGCTTTGTTCATTGCCAAAGTGCATCTTTCCATTTTCCACGTGGTCACGATCGACGATTTAACGAAATTCAGCTAACAACTGGAAACAAAATAAAGCTGCCCTTGTTCCACAACTATTAATTTGTTTCGGGAGTTTTATAAGGAAACCAACCGCCCTAAGACCGGAATTTATAGAAAGTGAAAGGAAGGAATTTAAACAATCGACTAATAGTTATTTAGAATAGCTTTGATAGTTATTTTTCTTAATATTCGTTGTTTTTAATCTGAGATTATTATTTTTTTTATATGCGGCAAAAATTAATTATGAGCTATTTATTAAATCAGAATAAGATTAAATCTAAAATCCAAAAAGATTTATTAAGTTTCAATAAAAACTGAAGAATGTAACATGGTTTCATCTTCGAGTCTTGAAGTAAAAGTATTAGCATGCTTTTCAGCGCACTCATATATTCACTTTATAATAAACGGTTGACCGTGTTTATTTGAATCTCTTTTTTTTTTTTTTTCATTCATTGTATTCATTCATTTGCTGTTTTTAAACTTAGTTTTTTGTCAAACAAATTAGGTTGTCACTTGCATTTGCTATTCTATGAGGCCGTTAGGTGTTGAATGAGCGATCCAATGATATTAGAACTGTCAAACTACGAATTCTTCTGATTGTTAATAGAGGTCACTCAGATTTCTCTAGCAATGTCATTTCAATAAAACCTATGTTCTTGTTAATGAAACGATCTAATTTGATAAAATAAATATGGTTTATGTATTATTGATAGGAAAACGATCAAACTGTGTTTAGTATATAATATCTACTTACGCTAATATTATATCGTTGATATATTATTATCAATGATAATATCTCTTATCATTGTGTAGAGAATTTCGGAAAGAACTATACCTTTATATTGTGTTATCCATTAATTCACAGTATTATGAAACATTCAATTGAATTCTAATCCTATGATCAGTGGAAGAAAACATTAAAACTTTATATTTAGTAACGAGTAGAACCCGTAGAAAATGTACGGTTGAAAATACATCATACTTCTAATAACTATATTTACAATCGTAGATTTTCGATGCGAATAGATTTAACCACTTTCTATTTGGAGGAGGACGCAATAGCAGGGATCCAGGAGGCGTCAATTTGAGAACTATTCTACCATTCAATCATTTTCTAGTTGTAGGGGGACAATAACAAGGAACCAGGAGGCGTCAATTTTTTATTAAAATTTTAACAAAATTAACGTGCTCAAGCACGTCTCCACATAAATTCGATTACAACATCTTCCCCTGTATCTTACGTGGTTCACGAGGAAAAGAGCTTATATGCAAATATTAAAATCTTTCGCCTAAAGTTCATAATTTTGTGTTGTAAATCATACATGTTTGTTTTCCTAATGAGATCTGAATATTTTTGCCTGGCAGAATTTCTTAAATCATTAGAATATTTTAATTTGATTGAATTCCAACGGTAAAAAAAAAAAAAAAAAGACCAAGTAGGTGACGAAAGTTGAAAGGCTCAGTTCTAGGAAGTTTTAAATAAAAAATATGGTTGTGTATTCATTAAGTCAAAGATCTTTAAAGTTAAAGATTACCCTTTATAGGAAGAAAACTGTAAGAGAAGTATCTTTAGCAGAAGTATAGGTGAATTACAGGATTCGTCGAAAAAGAACCGATTCCAAGCTGAAATACAGACAAGACCTCGATCGCTGAAGTTGTTAAACAATTAAATTCTGGCTGCTACTGAAAGCCACTTAGGCTTCATTTAAATCGCATTGCCAGAGATATCCGTGTCTTCGTGTAGTGAAACTTCTGTTGAATAGGAAATTAAATTTGATAAAACAAATGTACTCCAAGCGTTCGTTGCTTACTGATAACGAACTTTTAAAAAAAAATAGAAGTTCATAACGAATATATCGTAGATAGAATTCTTTTAAGTCGCCAGGTGTCAACAAATTAGAATTATCACAACTTTATGGTAGGTTTCATGTAACATTATTTAAAAAAAAAAAAAATAATTGTTATCCAGTGAGAGATAGTGCCGAGTCCCCAGTTTCCTACGTCACGTTTCGGGATTGTCGTTTTTATTAACACAAAACAACTTTTTATTTATAAGATAAAGACAAGTGCATTTCTGATCAGAGAATCTGGGGTGCAGAGTTTTTGTATGGCGTTTTATCAGATCAGGAAAAAAAAAAATCTTAAACTATTATCGTAGTACGATTGTACTGAATTTATATAAGGTTAGCATATATTTGAGCATTTCGTCGAAATGTCATGGATTAAATTTGGGATGTTCACAAAAACAAAGCAAAAAAAAAAAACGAAAATTTCCTAGTATTATTGGGGATCGGTAAGGTCGAGTTGTAAAATTTCATATTCTTGCTGACTATGTCGGCTATATGAATGTCTTTGTTTTTCCTAACTGAAATTTGGGAGAACACAAGAGTTATGTTTTTACCCCTATTGTTTGGCTTTGTTTTTTGTTTGTTTTTTTTTTTACTTATTGATTTATTTATATTGGCAGTTTTTCCCGAAGATTCCGTCTTTATCATTGTAACATAACTTCCCGCCTATTTCCTCAAGGGAGTTGTTGTACAATAAGTAAATAGAAAGTATTGTACGTTGAAAGATTAACGATTTTCCGGATAATATGATGATTCGCCCCCCCCCCTCCTTTTTTTTTTTTACAATCCTTATCTATTTTTGATGTATAGAAATAAGATTCACACTGATAACAAGAAAATATATAAAAATGATACTATCTGAACAATTCGAGATCAATATATAGATTTTGAATGTTGAAATTGTATCAGTTTTTAATTTATTTTTTTATTCAATTATAAAAATTATTTTTATATTAGTGTGTATCATTCTATACAAACACATTCGGCAAATCAAATTATGTGCTTGACAAAATTATGCATTTCATAACATTCAAATAAATGTATTATCTGCCTGTTTTATAACTGAAAAACGTGTTTGTTTGTTTTCATTATTATTATCCAAATAGACTTTGCTTATGCTTACTCCAGTGGTTCTCGCATACCTCCTGGAAATGTAACTGGCGATCCCCTGGTATAGATAGAAAAAAAAAACAAACATAATTATAGTATAATAAGGGGAACAAAAGAAAAGACAAAGAACATAAAAAAATTGTCGCTGAAAAATCAGCTTATTTTAATACATACCTACGAATAATTAAAAAACAAATACGATATTGCAAAATTGTTTTGTAATAATGAAACTGGTCGTGGTGTTGTGTATCATACAATTTCAACATCCGAATATTCGTAATGTATCAGTTACTTAGCCTTGTGGAGTCCATTTATTATTTCATTTGAGAAATTGTAAAAAGATCAAATTGATCAGCTAGTTACGATTTTTCCAATTAAGTTTATAATAATTCATAGTTTCAATGAAAAAAAATTCTGTCGCATTTCAATTTTGAGACATAAGGAAGACAGATATTTGCTTTATGCTAGTTACACAGGCGCCTGCGTCAGCTTTTAATCCATGTTCCAGTTACGGTTCAAATTTACGAATTACAATTATACATAAAAAGACGTTAGTCAATTGAAAGCAAGTTTAACGTCCGTAATTATTTATAAATGGAGAAAATCGCTAACCGGACAATAAATATGCCTTCGCACATTGAGCCAACATCAACGGGAATTCTGTACAGCTGTTTCATCCTTATTATGGAATCATCAGCAGAATATACTCTTGATGTTTGGCTCAGTTGCGCGAAAGCTTTACTCAAAAGCATTCTCGGTCCCGGGAATGGGCCGCCGAGATAAAAAACAATAAAATAATAAATGATCCTGAAAGATCCAATATGTTAACCCCTTGTCCTCTCACTGAAAGGCACTAAGGAAATTAATTACAAAAAGGCAACATCATAAGTTCAATAGAAAGCAAGTTTAACGTCCG